>OZ004600.1:85708933-86952681 GCA_963924605.1 Malthinus seriepunctatus | reverse complement strand
TGGCGGTTGTGACGTCAGAAGACAGTATGACTAGCATAGCAACTTCAGCATACAGGCACGTAACTAGGTTTAAAAAAATCAGGTGGGCACAAAGCGAGCCCAAATTATTTTGTGTGAGCAACGTGCAAATAGGAAATGTTTGAATATTATATACCTAAACAAAATCTATGCACAAATAAATTGATGGGCTTTTATATAATAGTATATTTAGATAAGGCAAATCACCGAAATTTGCTTTCTTGTACCCTTTTACAGCCATAATAAATGCAATTTCAATGAACATGTGAAATGTGACAAGCATGACGTAGTAGGTGCTGTGTGATGACAATCCAAAGCATGTGTTTTGACGTCACATAATCGTTTTTTTGAAGTCTACTGTTTTCTTGCTCACAACCAGTTTAGAAAATGCAAAAACTACGCTAAAAAATTTTATTTAATTTTAGTGAACCACATAATTGTGAATGGATTAATATTCTACACCTCAAAATTGGTGTTTGATTGTGATATAAATTTGAAGAGACTTCCCTATTGTGACTGGGTAAAAAGCAAGATTGGACTAGCCAGGTCGGCAACTGCAATGGCCAACGGGGCTTAACGCTTTCAGGGTAAAACTTGTATGATTGTGTAAGGTAGTTTTAAGTTTATTATTTAGAAAACGCATAGCCTAACCTAACCTAATCTACCCTATTCTAACCTAATATAATCTCCTATTGAAACAAAGATACGAATTTTTATTTTTTGTTTATTTCATTCAAGTATTATTGCTGTAAATCCTGAAAATTATAATCTTTCCAAGATAAAGGAGAACGTAAGGGCTAGTGACAGACGAGCCGAGAATTTCTGGATTTCTCGTCTCGTATTTCAAAACTTGAGTCTCGTCTCGACTCTCGTCTCGAATTGAAACTGTCACTCTCGAAAGGTCTCGTAAGCTATTTTATTGCTCTAGTTTCGATTCTAACTCGTATCCCAAATTGCAGTCTCGTCTTGTTTCTCGAAATCGAGAGGAAACGGAAGAAAATCGATTTCTCTTTCATCACTAGTAGAGGCGACTGTACCAAATTAAGTCAGCCCGATCCTGGTAAAGAGGCAATCAAAATTTGGTAGGAAGTAAGAGTTTTTCTTAACAAGTAACATTAGACCAAACCCATGGACAGAAATGTTAATTTTGAGAGTTCCAAATTTATTTTAAGTATCAAAACAATCGAGTTTCTATATTATGTAATTTTTCAGAAATATGCATATAGCGTGTCCATGTGTTGGGGGGGGGGGGTTATTATAATTACAAGAAAGAAAAAAAAAATTTTTCAATTTTTTGACATTTTTATTCTTTCAAAGAACTTTTGCTTGCTTTAATCCTCCCTAATACACAAAACCGTTTGATTTTATACTTCAAATAACGTTAATATGATGTTTTTCATGAAATTTTGGGCCACTACTTTTAGTTATATCACTAATGAATAGTTACTCATTTATAGCCATGAAAAAAATAGTTCAAGATCTCATAAAAAATATAGCACTAACCTTAAATAAAACTCCCCTAATAGTGATACCTTGAAATACCATTTCATAATTCCAAACACACAGACTATTACTCACAAATTAACACATGAAGTTGATTGGACCGCATGTAAAAATAAACTGCGAACTATTAGGAAATTTATCACAACGACCAAATTTTCTTATCGCAATTAAACCAAAGGCGTTTATTTTAATTTATCATTTTTAAAATGGAACTATTTAAAATTATTTTTAAATATTTTCAAATGTCATTCAAAAATAACAGATTTGCTCTTGAAGGATTATTGAGAAGAAACATGGGAAATGATAAAAAAAAACTAATTTCTGTATTTCTAAGAAATCAAAAATATAAATATTTTCTTTCTTGCGAGCTCAATCCACATGGACACATTGTATCTGTATGAAAGAAGCTTTTCAACCGTTTTTAGTTTTATTTTTTAAAACGTTACGTTGGAGAGTAGCCCTATATTTAAAAAAAATTAAGTTACAAGCACTCCTGTTAATAGAAAACGTCGTCAAAAACTGTTAGAAGAGTAAATTGTCCTTTTGTAGACATAAAGTTGAGAAAAAAACATGTGAATCTTTTATAGTTGTTAAAAGTAATCGTTTTACCACAACTAAAAACCGCAGGGTAGTAGAAGAACCACTTGCGGTTACATAAATCAAACATAACACAAACGCAACCATTCGATTTGTTTATTTGTGTTTTATTAAATATTTAGGTTTAACTGTGTATTTACCCCGGCACATAGTGCGGCTTTAAAGCACCCCACAGGGTTCTTATCGCCACCCCGTGGGTAAAAATAACCACACGCAACTACACACATGCTTGACTAGACTAGACGACTCGCTGATGATGACGGGGAACGTTCGTTTTACTTGCCCAGATTGAATTACTTATCGTATTTTAGGGAGACATTACTCACCCAAACTCAATTAGAAAACTTTCATATTCATATGTCAAACAAAAATTACATTATATCCACCCAAAAAAGAAACCAAAATATTCTATTACAAGCAGATGTATATCTTAATCCCCATCACTTACCCTATTACCACTTATATAATTTTTTTTTTCGTTTTTATTTAAAAAAAGCTGTTTCATGTTTTCTAATGTTCATACATACACATCGATGCAGCAAAGATTTTATCATCTAAGGCTTTTAATGCCGTTACACACTTAGCATAGCGACTCCAGCACATCGCTGCAGGTTACTTCCGCCTCGTCAACCTCAACTCCTAATATTTCCGCGAGTGCTGTCTAGCCTAAAATAATCCCCAAACTAAAAGATCGAATCACGCAGGCAAAATTTTAAACTGACTTGATTTCGTTAAAAAAACAAAGCGCCTAATTCGTCTTTGGCTTAAAAGCATCTTTTAAAAGTGGAAGAAGAAAATTGAAGCGAAATTACCAAAAACATATAAATTCAAAACGAATTTGATTATATACAAAACTTTTTATTTATAACCTATTCTACGTTGTAATCTTTACTCTCAGTTTTCTTATACAATTCTCCGGGAAAGTTAAATTCTCAGCTTTTCCGCTCTGATTCATTGTTCGGGATCCGAAGCTCAAAGTTGGTGATGGGCCGTGATATTGTCCCCACAAACTCACACCCATCGCCGATATTAACAACATCAACTTCAAAACTTACAAGTACCAAGAATTTGGCTTTTCCATTACATTTAAAATATGTTTTCATCAAGTAATAGCGTAAAAGCGACCCTACCTATATTATAATTTTATGTATTTAATTTGTCAACTAGTCGCATTACATTATTATTATTACAGTTTAGTTAATTTTATTAGACTACATTTTAATAAGCGCAAGAGCGTAAATTATTTTGCAGAGTCCCATAAGACAAAAGTCTGCCTAGCTTTAATAATTTTAATACTACTACGTAATTTGAAGTTTATAGCTAGGGTGTGAGACAACGGTGTCGAGAATAGAATTTCACGATCGCTATCTTATCTCAAAGAGGGGGGGGAGGCGAATTCACCCCTTTAGAACCAAGTTTGTGGCGAAACTGTACCCACTAATGGAAGTTGTTTAAACAGAAGTGCTCGGGCACATCTTTCTTCTTTCTGACTCTACTAATAGCTTGCGGAATGGAAAACAACCTCCATCATAACTCACACCATTGTAATAGCGCACCCTTTTTGGCAAAACTACTTTTATAATAGAAAAACTGTTTTATATTATAACTGAAAAAACTCTAACACTCGAATAAATTTTTCTTTTTTTTTTTCAAAAAAATATTTTATTCAAATTTGATTTTTTAACGATAAGCAACAATGAAAGCTTCTTGTGTAGAAGTGATACAAATGAAATCTTTATTTGCGCTCAAAACAAGCACGATACTTAAATCCATAAAAATAAAATTACAAATATTATTGACTTTTTTATCACTTTACAATAAACTATAGAATATAATACTTATTAGTAATAAACATTAAAAAATCGATTACGTCTATGTAATGTCTCGAGTTCACACGATAGGTCACATCGCGGCTTTTAAATCAAAATTCTAAGAAATTGAATAGATAATTAAGTTAATTAACGATCATCATTTATTTTTAACCATCCCGATATCTACATATTTTCAATTAGCACAATTTGTCAAAAGTTGTTCGGTATGACGATTTTATGAAATATTAGGCGCTGTTAAAGTTATTTACGACCAAACATAAAATAAATATAAATTAAATACTACTGTTATATGAAAAGTATTATATCTAAATTGCCTTATTTTGCTAATAAATTAATAAAGTAATTACAAAAGTAAAATACAACTTAAATTGTTTGATAATGTTTAATCGATCCAACTTGTTGTGTCATTAAAATCGAATTCACTTTATTTTTATGTAAATATACACTTTTTTTCTACTTATTTTATTAAATAAAAAAAAAACGAATTCAAAAAAGAGAAAAAATAACGCATTTTACACACAAAAGTAAATCATCAACAAACGATTCTTTGCCTTGTACAAGAGATAACCCCAATGACCCATCAACTATACTCCAGTATTTTTTATCGTCAACAAAATGTATCTCTCAAGAAAAAGTTATTAACGCAGTTATCGATACACAAACAAACATCACCTAACAATTAATTCTTTATGACAAGCGCTGATAACAAATTTAAAAAAAATAATGGTTTCGATATTGATAATGTGTTTTTTGGACTTTTTTGGGGCGTTTAATCGCCAGATTACGGTTACAATGCTCATCAGAAGTTTAATGAAGACTAAATTCAGATGAGATCAGATTTGTAGTGCTTATGAAAAAATGACAGGAAGCGGTCTTCTTCAACGACAAAAGCAAACGACACTATCGTATTATTCAATTATTTAAATCGTTTTATTCAGAAATAAATTTTTTAAAAAGCTGTGGGGTGGAAAAATTTTATTTCGGTCATTGGAGAATTTAAAATATGTACCATATAAAGAGAGTAGGATGACTTTTTTAGAACAATCGATGCATCGAAATGAACAATCATCAACAACGAGCTGAAGGATATCAAAAAAATGCTTGGGAAGTCTCACCAGTTCTCGAGAAGGCATTTTGACATGTGCGTAAGCAGTATAGTAGAACGGAACTTACACAGCACAAAGAAACTATTTTTATAAAAAGGTCAAGAACTAATGGTATTTTAAAAACAAATCGATACAAATCCCTTCAACTAAACATCACACCACAATTTAGTGTAATTCACTATAATTTCGATGTAGTCATTTTTCGGTGTCGATACAACGATTTATCGGTGCCTGAACGAACATCCATGTCTGCACTTAAGTTTGAAAAGAATCTTATTGGAAATGGAGTCTTTTGATAAAAGGACCGATCAATGCAAGGGACGACTGTTTTAAATAAAAGCGCTTTTTATACCTTCAAATATCGAAAAATAAGAGTTAAATGTACTGAGAAATGAAGTAATCGTTGATGGAAACGAATAAATGACTAACTTATCAAAGCTTGTCTTATTTGTTGATAAAAATTAGATCTTAACCCTATAAAATGGCCTCTGGATCGACGAGGCCTCAGAAGCGGTCAGAAGCGTAATGTAAATTACTTGAGAAGAAATCCAACGAACTCTGAAAGCGCTGACGTAGTATCAGCTGACTTTTTAAGTACAAATCAGTCAGAAATTTATAATTTTTTTCTTCTATTTTGATTATTTGCACATGTTCGTAGTTGAGTGCCTTATATAACTAACACATGGAACCTACAGTTCAGCAGTGGGATCGGAGTTACCGACTTAGAATTCGGGTGCGTCTTATGGTCCGAACTCTGAAGGTAGATGACACCGGATCAGTCTTATATTCTTCGTTCTCGATTCGAGCCAAATTAGGCATGCTCGACATAGTTCCAAGTGGATTAGGTTAGGTTGGGTTAAGTTAGGTTAGGTACCACCTTCGCAGGAGGTCTTGTAGCGCGTGCTCGACGAAGAGACACTCAGTTACCATCGATACGTCGCCTCCACGCCGGATGGGACTACAACGGAAACCCCCACCGACACAGCATCAGTGGGTGATTCTGGCTGGGCGAGACACTAGATGGACCCAGCGGCCTCCCGCACCGCCTTCTTGGCTCAAACCGGGCGGGCGCCGGTGGAAGTAACGCGTAACCTCGTCTGCGCTCTTGAAGCAGCATGCAACGCGTCCATTCCAAGAAAAAGAGGAACAGCCCTTCACAGGCCAGTCCACTAGTGGACGAGAGACATCGCGGAACTGCGCAGGGAGACCAACAGACTCAGGAGAAGCGCGCAACTTTCAGGAAGGCCAGGCTGACGAAGCGCACCACCTCGCAAAAAAGAGCCTCTCAGTAGCCATCAAAGAGAGCAAGCGCCGATCGTGAAAAGAGCTCTTGAGCCAGCTCCACAACGACCCTTGGGGCTAGCATATAAGATCGTTCGAAACAAGCTGAGCCGCTGGAAATGCCTGCCTGGACTCACCCCCGTCCGAGTCCACGAAATACCTAAGTCGCTATTCCAGCGACACGAAAAGCTCCAGGAACCACGAATGGACACCCAAACCCCGCCAGAGCTGTTCACGGTCGAAGAACTATGATATCGGATTAGTCTAGTTATTCTTCGTTCTCGATCCGAGCCAAACATGGCATGCTCAAGATAGTACCAGATGGATTAGGTTAGGTTGGGTTAAGTTAGGTTAGGTTAGGTACTACATCGTGTGCGAATTTATGGTTTTTGCTCGTAAGTTTGGAGTGCGTTATAAATGCTGCAAGAAAGGAACCTGTCGATTTGAATTGATAAGCTCACCCTCAAGACTCTACATAATGGTCTCTCGATGCACTGAAATAGAGCACAATGTCGGTGGTTACACTAAAAAAATTCCAGGCACTTCAAAAGCTGTTGGTGTTGATGGTCATGGGGGAAACCAGAGTTTAGAAAGAAGGTTCTGATGACAATTATCAAATTTCGATATAGAAAATTGACTCGAAGAAGATAAATTGCAAAAAATTTGGACGTTATAAATGTGGCGAGCAACACGGTTAATATTAAATAGATCACCGTCTAGCTAAACTGTACGATCACTTCCTCATGAGAACACGCCGATTTTTCACAAACTTAAAAATTCTTTTTATAAAAAACGTTAAAATTAACTAAACATGTACAATTTTATTTAAGTAAGAAGTTAAAACCAGACAAAAAGAATTAAAAATATAAACTAAAGTGTTTTTAGCCATGGTTTATTTCTGGAATAGTTTTTAAAAGATAATTAATAAATAAAGTATTTATAGTTAAAATTGAATCGCTCGAGAAGTTTTAAAACTTTTAACACTTATATAATTTATCTAACGAATTTGATTTCGCGTTATAAAAAAATACAGCAATTAAATGAATACTGTGGAAGAAATGAAATTTTTCGAAAAATTCTAACAAAGAAATGAATATTTATTAATTGCCATTAATATCTTGTAGACTAATTACGATGACTGTTTCAACATATTTTAACTACTACCTATTAAATAAATTAAAGTAATCCATTGTTTTCAAATTAGTAAAAGTAATGCATATTTATATTTATTGGTGCTATCAAAATTCTCGATCGTAATTAGCTATGTCCGTAATTAAAAAAACCAACAAATTAAGACTAGTCCACCTACCAAATAGATGTGGTCGTTGTTTTGGAACTTTGGGTATAACTTAATTTGCGTTCTCAAACAAACAAGCAAAAAAGAAACGAGAAGTTACCTACATAATGCCCAATAATAAATAACAAATAGAAAAATAAAAGCGCATTTACTCTGGAAGCGTTCACGTAGTTAACTCGTAAAGTTTCATTAGCCAACATTGAATTTAACTAATGTCAGTGATGTGTAATTGTGTACACACACTACACTTCCATTGAGGCCGTAATGTGTACTTCGATATTCAAATATATCTGACTTACAAATCTGAATTTATTATGTCTGCATTAGGGTATGTCATCGCATTAATAATCTAACACATATCTTTAGAAATTACCCAAGTAAATATAAGTCGATTTGTGAATGCTTTAAATGAAGGTAATCAAAGTGAGTTACTTAGGGTAAACGATATTTTTATTTTTACGTAATTTACATTTACATCATTTCGTATTGATGTTAATCTTACTACTAAAGTACATAAAAGTTCGTATTTTATCTTGTGATTTTGTTAAAATCGCAATTTTACTACTATGTTTGAGGAACTATGGTTCATGCGCAGCTCTTGTAAACACTTTTAGAATTTAGACACTTTACCAAGACAAAGAAATATCAATTAGGAAAAACTAGAACCCAGCTTAAACAATGAACTGAGCATTTTGGAAAGCAAAAATACAAATACTGACACATTTCAAACAGGTACGGATTCAGCTCATGGTGCTGGGAGCGTAAAAAGGAATCAGGATTTTCAATCAGATCGCAACTAACAAACTTATATCAAAGGTCATCAGGAAAGTAAAGCTTCTGACGAGTTAGAGGAACTTGGTTCAGAAAATGCTCCTTGTCCAAATGTCCAATTCGGACACCTGTTGGAAGGCTGAAGACTCTTCAAAGGCTAATAAACCATCATACTCGCATTCGTGCTTTTAATGGGACTATGAAACTGTGGACACACAGTAGTAGCTTCGGGTCATTTAGTTCATGTCCATACACTATTAATTGCAGGTATATGAGTACTTACGTAACGATTACATAGGAATAAGATTTTTAGACAGTTCTATCTGTACCTATAGAATAGAATATAGAATCAAGCTGCTCAAAGCAATAATAGCATAAGGATAGAAACGTTGTGCAGTAGTTGCCAGCATGCGTAGTCGCGCAAGTCGTCCCTGTAAAATACTGTAAAGCATTTAATTTTGCCGTTTGTCAGTTGACAAGTCTTTTAATGCAGATCATTAATTCCTACAACAGTGACATCAGTTGTAAAAACAGTGAAAATGAGAGTCCAAAGATGGAGTGTTCATCCAGAGAATCTACTTAACATGCTCAACACTTTTATCAGGCAACTCAAATGGTAACTAGTGCGCTAGTATCTAGTATCCACTGGAAAACAGCAGACTCGTGATATTAGAGAAGTGGAACTCGAAGAAGAGTAGCCTTGGAAGAACTAATCGAGCAGTTACTTTCAGGCACGAATTATTTTGTTTCGATCAAGGTACGTCGAGGTGCTCAACGAAAAGTGTGAGAAAGTCCAAGAGTGCTCTTGGACCTAAAAGTGTCTCATGAAAAAGGATGAACCCGGCAAGGGTAGCTGCAATAGTGATGAGGTGATGACGTCATTTACTTTTTTTTAAATTTTAGTATTTGTTTCCATATTTAGGTCGACCAAGCTTACAAAAGCCATGAAGGGGCGGCGTGTCTGGGGAAGCAAAGGCAGCACATATTGAGTAAGCTCTTGGACCTGAACGTGTCTCATGAAGAAGGAAGAACCCGACAAAGGTAGTTGCTGTAATAGTGATGACGTCATCTACTTTTTCTAAATTTTGGTATTACTTTCCATATACAGGCCGACCAAGCTTACAAAAGCCCTGACTTGACGGCGTGTCTGGGGAAGCAAAGATCGCACATATTGAGAACGCACTTGGACGTGAAAGTTGGTCATACATGGAGAAGAAATATCAATGTCTCATAAAGAAGGACAAACCCGACAAGGGTAGTTGCTGCAATAGTGATGACGTCACCTATTTTTTTAAGTTTTGGTATTGGTTTCCATATACCTACTGGGGAAGCAAAGATTGCACATATTGAGAATGCTCTTGGACCTGAAAGTTGGTCATACATGGAGAAGAAACATCAATGTCTCATGAAGAGGAACGAACCGACTAGGATAGTCGCTGCAATAGTGATGACGTCATTTACTTTTTTTAAATTTTAGTATTGCTTTCCAATACTAAAATGTCCACTAAAAGGTCGTCCAACTTAAATTTTCTGACAGTGCTTCTAACGTGAAAAGCAAGTTTTTATGCCAAACAATTGTGTGCAAGAGTGTACTTAAACGAATTCGTGCCGGTGATTGGTCCAAATTGTTCCCGCTTCAAATTAGTTCGCATATTTTCCGGGGTTTTTATAATTTTGATGGCACTGTAGAGCATATTTCTCTCTTTCCATTGGGTAAAATGTAAAAGATTTAAAATAAATACGTGAGAATAATTCTACAAAAACAGTAGGAAACTATGTCAAAGTATGATACTGCCCTTTGGTGCAAATGGGAACCAACATCCATGATTCAGGATTGAGCACGATTAAAAAATTTGGGAAGTACCTGTAACGATGTTAAAAATATTACAATAAAATTGTAATTTAGTCCTAGTGGATGTAACAGTGTTGTACTTCCTTTGGAGTTTTATAACTAAAATAAATAAATTATCAAACTGGAAATAAGGTCGTTAAGAAAAGTAAAATTATAAAAAAACTCATTAAAAAGCTTCGACTTTAAATAAATTCGTACTGTTAATGACTTATAAAAAAAACTCTGCCAACAACCCTAAGACAACCCAAAAGAAAAAAAATTATTGGATATAAATAAAATTGGTAGTTGGCAAGCAACATTTTCATTTTGTAAAAAATTCTAATTACAACGTTTTGTACATTCTATCAACTTAATTTCGTTTTCCAAATTGATTCTAATATTAAATGGAGTAATTTGGAGTAAGTAATGAAATGTTGTATAGATGATGGGCCAATACACTTGCCTAGCTTTGTTCACTATCAGTAATTGAAAACCGGACACTAATGAAGAGTTTGCGCTTCTTCTATTCGATGCATTAAGAACGATAACACTAATGGTTAAATCGATAATTATTCATTTTCCTTTACATGAATTTACTAATGGTCATTAATAAACGCTAGATATAATATTAGTTAAGCTAACTTTACATGCTCGCACGAATTGCTTCGAAAATACCACAACCAAAAAAAAACTCTTCCTTTATAATCTCCAAAAACTTTTTTATTTCAACAAAAATCGAGTATCCCAAAAGCTTATTTCGACATTTTAAGTTAAATTAATTAAATGTTTCCTTATTGTATGGATTTTTAATGGTTTTAATAAATAACACATGCTTTACGTATTTCTGTAAATGTCATATGCGTGTGAGCTATGATCATTAACGAAGGTAAAACCGTAGAGCTAACATTTCATTACTAATAATGCTTCCTGGGGTAATCCGAATAATACTGTATCAACAAAAATTAAACATTACAATGACGAACTCGTTATGTTAAACGCAATTTACCCTCATTGATATTATTAAAGAGCATACACACGAAAAAAACAAAATAACAATAAAAAGAACTAACTAACAAATTACATAAGTTAAACAAAAGAATAAGTAAGTTTATTAATATAATAATTATTGTAAAGTTTCCTACCTGGATCCGAGGCATCCAAGCTTTGTTGGGATCCTGGTGCTTGTGAAAGGGGTCCTGGTGTTCCTGGCGACCTAACGTCATCATTAACTGGGCCCCCATACGACATCGTCGACGAAGGCGGCCTCTGCAATCAAACCCAACACTTCGAATATAAATTGCAGTTACATCCTTACAGGTGTAATTTAGATATTGACAAATTTACATAATAACATAATTGAAAATTAATTAAAGCAATGACAATTTATTATTAGCTATAAAAATATAACGTATTACGTAATACTTATTAGGTAATTATAACTATAGACATAATTATTAATTACTTTAGTATTAAACTATTAAAACTTTATGTCATAATCAACTTTTAATATTCTTTTAGTACAAAAATTATAAATAATCTATGAAAGTTTATGTGAAACGATAATTATTATAAACGTTTATTTCATAGTTTAGTCTACAATAAACAACTTAAATGGGTACCGAATTAAATGAAGAAAAATATAGAATACAACAACAAAATTTAATCTCAATTTTGACAATCTAGGCCTACTAATGTTTTGATTTTCATTTCTCATACAGGTTAGTATAGGAAATGCCTGAGATATTATAGAAATCTATAATAATATGATTAGATGTGGCTTAGAACAAAATAAACTTTGCCTTTTCTTTATCAGTATGTGATCCAAAGCACGTTTTCGTAAGATGTTTCTTTCTAATTGAAGAAATGATAATATTACGTACAAACAGGGTGCCTCAAAACTATGGAACAATTGCAGTATTGCTTTTCCTGATATGTATCACAACAAAATTGGACATGTCAAATCGATTTATTTCAAAACATTTTTCAATGATTTTCATTTTTTTACAATTTTCAAATTGCAACTCCATTTTTTTTTTAACTTTTGTCCTTTAGACTAACAACTTCTACGAGTTTAATTTTTAAATGTGTACCTATTTATAGGTGTAGATAGTGGTGGTCCTTTTCAATGAACTTGTCACAAATAAAAAATTTTTTTTTGAAAAAACGATATTGGACAGACAAACCGACAGCCCAGTCGACAGATACGTAGAAAGGCAGAGAAGTAGGCAGGCAGACACATCTTACAATTATTCTCAATCTTTCAGCTAAGGGTGCGCTGAGACTAAACCACCTTCTACTACCAACTGAAATTGAAACGAACATAGTCGAATGGCGCTGGTTACATTAACCACTGTGCTAAAACGTTTTGGGACCTTTTTGGGGCATTTTTCTTTTTAGCAAATGTTTGAGACTTTATAATTTAAGGAAAATGCCCGAGACCGTTAGGTCGAGGGTGTTTACCGCAAATTATTAAGTCTAAGCAAAATTTTACAAAAAAAAGCTACCCTGTCATCGGCCTGGTACATTAGCTACTAAATTTTTCATCAATTTCCAAACATTTTCAGAAAAAGCTCAATAACTGTTTTATTTGGTAACCTATTTTTGACGTTTTTGTATATTTAGGAGTTTGAAAACAAGCAAAACTTCTTTTAAAGAATAAAATTTTCTAAGAATTCGAAAATAAAACACTATTTTCCTCTTGACAACCCCAATCTGAGACACATTGTATAGTTTTAAAAAGCTTCTGATCAATTTGAAAAAGAATTAATTTCAATGACCCCCCTGCCGTTGGCAATCTAAATTTGAAGAAAAAGTGGAACCTATAGACTACGTTTATGACAGTAAGGACACTCAAAACTCGCACATCAAGATGAATGCACTGTACAATCCGTTTCACGGTCTCATCTGAAGCCTATGAACGTTAGAAATCACTTGAGCAGTTTGGTTTATTTTTAGCCCATCATAAGGCACCGTTATTTCAGTTAGGCAACGGGTCAAACTTGAGCTTTAGGCTCTTAGTGAAATGCTAACTTCTGAGTCACTAAACCAGAAAACGAAAGATAAGCAAAATGTTTGGGATCGAAGGACAGAACAAAGTGTGAAAACCAATTTCAGATTCAGAAGGACGATCGTCATTCGTTATCAAACTATTCACTTAATTGCATTTTTCTAAAATTGTGACGTCACGATATAGCCCTCTGTAGTTGAAGATTACATCTTCCTTGAAGAAATTTTACTTCCACCCTCTGAGTTAATATTTAGTAAAGTATCGATCTGAAATCGATCAAGCAGAAAGAAAATCGATATTAAAAACTTCGCCTCAGATATAACATGAGGATGGAATACTTCAATGACCGCCTTCCCATTGCTAATCTTCATTGGTAATCTTACGTTTCATAAGAACACTCAAAATTCACACATCAAGGTGGGTGTGCACTGTACAATCCGTTTCATAGTCTCATCTGAAGCCAATGAACTTTAGAGATCACCTGAGCAGTCTAGCTTGTTTTTAGCCCCTCATAAGTCACCGTTATTTCAGTCAGGCAAAGGGTCAAACCTGAGCGTTGGGCTTTTAGTGAAATACCAACCTCTGAGTTAACCAGACGGAAATGTTTGGGATAAAAGGATATAACAAAGTGTAAAAACCAATTTAGGATTCAGAAGGACGATTGTATTTCGTTCTCAAACTGATCACTCAATTTATATATTTCTAAAATTGTGACGTCACAAAATAGCTCTCTTCAGTTGAAGCTTACATCCTTCTCGAAGAAATTCTACTTCCACCCTCTAAGTCAATATTTAGTAAATTATCGATCTGAAATCGGTCAAGCAGAAAGAAAATTGATAACAAAAACTTCGTCTCTGATATAACTTAAGATGGAAAACTGACTAGAAAATTTTTTGATCAAAACAAATACTTGCGGACAGGCAGATAAATACAAAATCATATTTTTGGCCATAGAAACTGGCACAAGAGCATAACCATTTTTTTTTCTGAAATTAAGGCTCAGATGGCCAATTTATAACAATATTTTTGTTTGTTATAGCATTTTTTGAATGAAGTATTAATTTTACGCTTTTATTCAAAAAAACAATACTCTAGTAATTTGTTGAAATCAATCAAATTTACGTGTCTAGGCAAAATATATGAGTTGGTTTCTCTACATATAGAAACTTGGCAAATGAAGAGAGATTTCATTCAAAAAGCAAAATAACTCATACCCACTATTTAATGTTGTGTATAGTAAGGTATACGAGTATTTTATACATTTATAATTGGCATTACCTTCATTCTAATTACATTGCTAATCAATTTTATTGCATACTACACAA
This sequence comes from Malthinus seriepunctatus, assembly GCA_963924605.1. NCBI lineage: Eukaryota > Metazoa > Arthropoda > Insecta > Coleoptera > Cantharidae > Malthinus > Malthinus seriepunctatus. The sequence continues at coordinate 86,938,113 of OZ004600.1, read as the reverse complement.
AAACAAAGGTTATTTCGAATAAATTCCATGTTTTATTTCGTAGATAAGGCGCATTCGTGTGTGACTCGTTATTAGACAAAAGTGACGCTACCAAATGCTTATCGGTTTCATATTTCGATATTTTTTTTGCATGCATTGGTTGTTAGGGGTTGAGATGGAAAGTGAAGTGTCATGTCGCAAGACCCCGGGGACGGTACAGCTAAGTGCCAGACTTTATACGATGATGCTACCCTTGACACATACAGAATACGCACCATATAACGTACAGCGGTATCTCTTCACATGTCTCGTTTATTATTTACCTTTTCCCTGTTGGTTACAATATTCATCATTTCGGTATTTCTACTTCCATCTTTGCCATATTATATAAGGCACTCGCTGTTACTAAAATCAAACCTTTTATGCGAAGTGACATAAGAAATGTACTTTACCGACGTCGCGTCGTATGTGTGTGCATTTCAAATATTTGACCGACTTGTTAAACTTGCGCGATATCACATAATCGTTTATTTGTAGTCTTAACAAAGTTAATAAACTGTGTGACGTCGATGCGCGAAATAAAATCATTTACCTACGTCAAAAATACTCTTATTAATCCAAATTAATGGCAAAGCGCTTTTGAGAGTGTTATTTTAAATGGAGTAGAACTAAGAAGTGTCCGTCAAAAAAAAGCTACGGTGGAAGTGCAAGGAAGATTATGTTTAACAAGGTCAGAGGCTAATAAATCAAAAAGTCGAGTAACATAGTTGCCAGATCGAGAACGAGAAGGCTCCAGTCGTGTTCATCAGTAGACAACTTTTTGTAACGCTACTTGAGCTCAACTTTTTGAACTAAGCAATATTCTATTTTTGGTTTAAGTAAAGTACGTTCCGTTTCGTAAATCAAATGTGGGCACACTAATACTGGTACGAAAATATATTTTAGATGTTGGGTGGGCACGATAGTTTTCAACCTACATGTCCTCTTCGCAATGTTGCAATATCTATTAAAGTATAATAACTTTAAAATTATTATAGTACGGGCAATATACGGCGACGCATGGATATCGTGAGACAGCAGAAAATAAGCATAAAATAAGAGTGCTCACTCTGACAACACAATTAACTCATAAAATAAATACGAAATCTGCTACAGAGTATGTCTGGTATACAGTTACGGTTATTATGCGATCGTAACATTTTTATAGTTCTTATGAAGTGCTGTGACTGTGGCGGATGGTACGATTAGAACAGATGTGAAAACACGATGTACCTACCTATTTCTACTCATTAAGTTAAAAGTCGAAATTAAAATATAAAATAACCGCAGGAAGGTTTTTCAAAAAAAAATATTTATCGATTAGAATCTCTCTGGAAGCACATAAATAACGTACCATATAAACCGTAAACATATTCTCATGTCATTCTCATTAGCATCTCTGCATATCTGCATAATGATACGAAATGCCATTGCTGATGCAAACTCGGTGCAAAACATAGTTGCAGCGACAATTAATGGCTTTAGGAACGGACACGGATGCTGCTTTATCATTTTGATTTAATGAATTACGAAGAAATACGAAAGGTGAGAAATTTCGCTAATAAAATAGGATCGTCGTCGTAAATATGACACGTAACGAGCTCTAAGAGTACGGTGTTTGAGGTAAATACTAAATAGCCGGTGTTAGTTAATGAGAGCCGATAATTACAGCGCCACACCTACCGCACTTCCCCTCGTAATAAATATGTTTGCATTCAGCTGACACGTAAACGCAGACCTGTTATTATGTCGTCAATTAAAAGCATATTACGTTAATTCACAAACGAATACTCTCCTGGTGCAATGTATTCGGAGGAGTAATGTGGGTCAGTGTCAGAGGAAAGTGCGAGTGAATTGATTTATGGACTAACTCTGAATATCGCGTCGTAAATTCTTGCAGTGGATGTTGTATAAGTAGCGTCTCAATCCGTCCTCTTTACGGTTTAGACTATAACTACATTTTACGACTTTCAATGACATCAGTCACCTTGTTTCCTTCACATAACTAATAATAATCCTCCCCAAACTACCTAAAGTCGAACAAACTTCCAACTCAACACTAACACAGTTTCTACTCTCTCGCATAAATATTAAAGCTAATTGGAAGTAATTCGTATCCCGAATGTACATATAAAATACGATGGCGTTGTGTATACGAGAAAATTTGAAAATAAGGGTTGTTTAATAAGTAATTTGATTATGAAAGTTGGAATAATTGATTATGAGAGCGCGTATCGGGAAAAAATTTCTTCTCGAAATTGCTCGAAATTTAAATAAACGTTTTGGGTCATTTAACATTTTTTTCCCTATGCCTATAATACAACAACAATTTAATTAAAAGCTATACGTTGAAGGCCACTTATACTCACGCAACCAAAGAATTTCCTACTTTTATTAGGTAACTTAAGTTTCAAATTGTTGCTTTACTGGATATGAGTTTTTCAGAATATTTTGAAAAAATTTGTTTGTGTTATTTGTAGTTACATAAAGCGTGAAACCAGTGGCGTAACTAAAAACTTAAGGGCCTCTCCGCAAGATTCAGGATGGGGCCCTAACCCCCTTCCCATAAAATTTTTGAGATTGCCCACAATCAAAATTTATTTGAAAATTTCGGAGAGTTTCCACTTAAAATAATAATAAAAGTAATTAGTGGGAAAAAATGGACAAAAGTAGGGGAAGGTTGGGCAAAACGGGGTACTTAATATATAATGAGTTATAAAACACTCATCTTTGGTAGTATTAGATTACTTGACAAGTTGAGAGACTACAGAAGTTTTGATTGCTCATAGTAATTTTTTTATAGTAGTCTCATTTCGTATGAACAGTGAACAGCCTTTATTCTTAAAATGAGAAAATATCCGGTTTTATTCACCTAGATGTGCAAAACCGAAATTAAAATGAAATTAAAGTGGATATATTTTATATTTATGACAAAACATACTTTACATACATACAAGTATAGGCATCGTATAGAACTGCATTTATAAAATAAAAAAATATCTAATAGCGTTTTCGATTGGGACCGCACCGACACGTCTGATAGATGGAGCCAATGCGCTTTTGCACCGGTTGAGTAATAATGAACAGGAAATATTAAAAACCGATAAGAGATGGCTAAAATCATTGCTCAAAATTTACACACTATGCAAAATTAACGAAAATGTTATGTTAAACCGTAGACCATATGGACTGTGTAGTCTTTGGTTAACCAAAGCCAGAATACTACGTTTTTGATAAAACTAATTACCGTCTAAATAAAGGCACTATCAGCAACGTAATTGTCACACTAATTAGTAACATTTGTCGATAACTAATGATAAAGAACCAAAAACGCGGTAAAACTGACACTAAATGCACATTGTAGGTACCACCTTCATTATCACCAATTATCTATAATGAGGTACAACTAGTAGCGTTAAAATCCCTTGGATAATAGCAGTTTTATCCGACTACCCTGTTTTGCCCAACTCTCCCCTACACACGCCAAGCGAAAATAAAATTTTTCTGTTCTTTAGCAAATAGTTTTTCAAAGCCGAATGTTTAGAAAAACATTTTTTGATTTTCATCACGATCGCATTAAATGACAATGACAACCCTTAAAAGTTCTGATTGTCTATGCACATTTTGGCCGTTGGGTTGCACCTGAGAATCTGGTGAAGAAAAAGACCTAGCAAGTCGATTCTAGTGTTATCAAGTACCTACTATCTTTTCGTTGAACAAAAAAGTTTTTTCTTACTTTCTCGCAATGCCTAGAATGCAGTAAATAAATTATTTTTTGATCCGCTTTTCGAATTCTTTCCATCAAATCTACGGAACCAAAAGGAACGTTGTTATACTGGTCTAGAATCAATCGTCTGTCGATTTTGCATAACTGCATATTTCTACTTTGATCCCATTAGGTATTTATTTTCTTATAAAAATTCATATAATTGAGGGTTCATTTGTGACTATTTCTAAAACTTTTACAACCGACTTTTTTTTACATAGTTTAGAAATGCAGTTTGCCAATAAGGTTTTCAAAAACAGACATCTTTAAAGTGCCTCTTTATGGTACAAGCTACGGAATTTTTCGGGGCCCCTTTAATTTGGAAGCCCACCAGCAACGCGGGTCCTGTGGGCCCGTTATTTACGCCACTGCGTGAAACCATTAATATGTAATTGTGCGCGTGCGACTACTACAAGTTTGATGGTATAAATAAATATAAGCAGGGAGGAAAACATAATATAGTACCTACATTGTAAAATTGTGACAAAATTACATGTTCGGGACGAATGGAGCCAAAGGCCGGTGCTTACATCTGTTGTATAATATTTCTTTTAATATCGTTACGCGACTCGGTATAATATAAAAATGATTCACTACCCCCCTATTATATGGCATACTCAAATACGCTCGTTTTCACTTTCAGTTAAATTGAATGGATATGTTTACACAAAGATCTTGCAACGTTATAACCACCACGTCTCTAAAGATAAAGTGTATGATTATTTCTCAACTTTTCCACCCAGTATGTCGATTACCATACGTTCTTGCTAATTTTTTATGAAAAGAATTTTTATTGAAATCATCTTTAGAAATAAGTGGAGTGAGTGAAACGTACATATGTCGATAACTCGACATAACACCGGAAGAAGGAAACCACGTCACGGACCACTAAACTAGGGTGTTTGTTTAGCGTCACACTACAAAACGTATTCGCGCTTTTTGCTAGTTTTTTACTAAGCATTCAGTTGTATTTATTAAAACATATAAAACTTTTTTCAACTAATTAAATTACCAACTGGTTGGCGGAAATCATGCGTATATTATGTGTGTATGCAGGTAGTTTTTATTAAGCGGGAATTTGTATACTTTTTGAGTATATAATAAACGGATATTCGATGCCGAAGCAATTTGTTAAGGTGTAATTGTTATGAGTGAGTGCACATAGTGTTGCCGATTGATTTATACGGCAAATTTAATTATCTATTTTTAATTCGATCAATTTTTTCGAGTTAAAAATGAATAATAGATTACTTTAAAAAAAATTTAATAAAAATCATCTACTTGTCCCCTCGCAAATTTTTAAATTGCATAAATCTCGTTTAGTCACAACGATGTTTGAATGCAAATACGCTGCGGGTATAGTACGCTTCCCCAAATCGGATCAAGTTGTTGCAGCGATGGGGTTGATCTGCATACACATTAGCTGTTTCAAGTGGCCAATTGCAATTTGCATCGGGTAAGAGGGGGGCTAACTCCCTAGAGGTTCACTAATTCCTAATTCACTTGATGCGTGGATTAAATTTACAGTACTTGTCCCTCTTACATGACTTACCCATTTTCTACCATTTAGCTAAAAGTCAATTATATGAATCGCAAGTGGGAGAACTCGCTAGCCACTGGGGTACAAACATGTGTATACGACAAAAGGAAGATATTATACAAAGATAAACTAACGAAAAGTTTTATACCAAAAATTTGCCTCCAGGCTTACAAACATGTTAAATGGTCAAACGTATTATTATGAGTTATGTTTAAATTAATTTAATTTCGTTTAACAAAACAGCTGAACGCTTTTAAATTACAATTGCTTACCTATATTAACAAACGTTTAAATTTACATTTCAAATCATTTCTACGTTTGATTATAATTTAAAACCTTTACACCCTCTAGGTTAACATAACCTCAAAATAATTCTAAAGTTTCAAGTCTCTCTAAATTATACAGATGAGATACCTATACACAAAGTTCAAAAATAAAAAATCAGTCAGAATAATTAATTATAGAATTTAAATAACCTATAATGTAAATATAGAAACGTTTCTTCGGTCTTTTCTAACACATTCAATTTTTAAGGTCCTCTGAGGTCCTTCGATTGCGCCTATGGCCCTCAATTTAGTTATAATCCGTGACTACCGTCTCATCGATATTTGTATACTACGTCAATCAAACTAATAAAATATATCCACATTATACTTGAAACCGCAGATTATTGTAGTCACGTGACTATCAGACTGCTCAATCACCAACAAAAAAACTTTAGGTCAACAGAAGGATACGAGGCAACGACCATTAATTAAGGATAAAATAAAGAGTTTAAACTCTGGAGTTGGAAAAGCTAATAGTGAAGCCTTCAGCAGTGTTCAGGCGCTGGAGTAAGTCCAGAACTTATGAGAAGAATAGGGCGGAGCCAATGAGCTATAACGAAAATGTGTCTAGTAACAACTGGTCACATCAATTTTAGAGATATAGAGAGAAAGATCACCCGCTTCCTTCATCTCTACTACGCAAGATATTGGCTGCACCCTATTATTTCCATAAGTTCCGGACTATACAACCAATGCCAGAAAATTTTATTAAAGAAAGAAGAACACGGTACAAATCTATCGGCTTGCGTTGTCTTCTAGTATTTCATTTTTGAGAGTAAGAAAGTGTGCCATTGGGAGAATTCAGACAATAGAACAGTTGTAATAGAACAGGTCAAATGGCATTCTTTCCATAGCGATTTGGCTAATCGCTCATTATCTATTTCTATCTGCTAGCTAAAATAGACAGAGATCTAAGCAGTTTCGTGCTCCTGAGGCTATCCCGTCATTAACATTAAAAATCCTATGACATTTTCTCCCAAAAAATTTAAAAGCATAAATTGTTGAAACGCGTATATGTAAAAATTTATGAAATTTCCGGCAAAACAACCCGTGTAATAGAAATTCATGCATTATGTTACTATAGCGATTGTAACTAGAGGGTACGATAATTAATTATTAACCATTGTTTAACTTTCTGTATTTGGCTAATATCCCATATCCCGGTACGACCTGAAACAACTCTTAAGACGTCACGAAAATCCTTCGTGACATATGGTGGAGGCGCCGGGCGTCGGTTCCGTTGAATAATGAAGAGCGTGTCAGAAGGTAAGTAGGCAACAAAAAGAGAGAGACTTATGGCGTATTCGATTGATGGTTGCACTAGCACCCGGTGCTAGTGCAGTTTTATTTGCAATATCTCAGTTTTACGTGTTTTATTGGTGTTGCCCCGCAACAGTGCACCCACCTATACCTGTGTAAAGCAACCACGTGATTGCACTCCACCGGTGTAGAACCGCACTGGCTTCGTGTCGGTGCGGTCCCAATCGAATACGCTATATATCTCATCCTACTTGACTGATTCTACTGCTATCCTACTACTGAATTATTTAAAATAGTAAACTAGACTGTTATTTACTAAGACAAGACGAGGCGAGAGTCTTGAAGAGACCCAATTTGTTCAAAAGTTACCATCAAGTTACAAAAGTGAACTTAATAAGACAATAGAAACCTTTCAAAATATAGAAAAACTGAAAGAAAATAACATTAAAAAAGGTCGTTGATGTCGTCAATAAATGAATGAATTGGAAAAGCTTTGAATTTATGTAGATATTTTTATTAAAAGCTGCGAAGATTACGAATTTTGCCAAAAATTTACCAATTGAGAAAACGATGAATTCATTTTTAAGCAGCTCAAAACTGTAAGAAAAAAGACATAGAAAAATAGCATCTTGGCGTTTTGCCCGACAATTTAACAATTTGTGCACGTGTCTTATTAAATGGAAAAATAGAAGTTGTATGGCGGTATTCTATACTTAATTAATTGCGCTTAAGGTATTTTAAGAATTCAAAATTGGATCTACGTGCTTTTTAGCCAGTTGTGCGATGGTCAAGTATGAGCGAACCCTCGACGTTCAACATTATACTAAAGCGTGAGTTTTAGAAGACTGCTTGTGACACAACACATCCCTAGTTTCTAGACGAACAACCGGCAACAATAGAATGTACCGAATTGCTACCGACCATTGTTAATTCAATGTTCGCTACTTTATGATTGAATTATCTCCGTCTTGCTGCAAAGTTGAGACTTTTACCAATTTAACGTTTAATATTGCGCCGGTACCTGTGTAATCATAATAGTCTTCGTCGATTAAAGAAAATTAGTCTATTACAATGCCGCGCATTTATTAATTTTGATGTCAGGGCAAAATTGGGGTGGGGATTACAAAAACATGGCGGCAGCTATTAGGTTAAGCGTCCCGACGTGTACATCAACGATAACTGGATTATGTGCATTAGTATGTCACGGTTCATTTTTGTCCTACGATGATCGAAAGCTTAGATGAGTGCAACTTTATTAAATCACGCCGGCGATTGACTTATGCAGGCGTCACGCTTCCAGACTTTGAATTCTTATTCCATGCTGGTATGACTGATGGAACAACATCAATTGCTTATTCTAGACATGATTCGATTATTCTGTTTACAAACAGTGCGGGTCGTGTTAAGCATGAGAACTGATCATCTGTTAACTCGTTCCAAAAACTTTTATACGTACATAAAACATTATCAATTTAAATTATATCCAAACTTTCACTTTCGCACTTTTTAAATCTTCCGACAAGTGTTTTTCAATTACATAAATGTTGCATTTATATCGCTAATCCGCATTTTTGTATTAATGCGTCGTTGCACTTAAATTATAAAATTATACAACTCGCGTAAGAGATAAAAAGATGAAGCTATTTTCAACTACACTAAATGGAAGTGAAAGCAAAATCTTGTCGGTGTGGTCCAATTAGTTTACTATGGGCAAAGCTCGAGTAACTAAGATCGAAATAAAATCTCTAAAAAATTAAGTTTACTTAAGTCATGGGAAAACGATACAAAATTATATTTAGGAGATAAAACACCAAAGAAGCGATCAACAATTTGCAACGATAATTTGAAATTTAAATTAGATGAATTTTGATTAAAAGCATTAAAAAAGTGAAACTTTTATACTAGACGTTTATAAATTATAGAGAATTCGTTTAAAAATTTTGTTTTAAAAGTTGAAACGATTAACATCGTTCACCATTTACGTTACATTAAAAATGTTAATAAAATCATTAACGCGCACCTACGCCCATTAAGCGATGTATTTTACTTAAAATTTTAAATAATTGTAAAAATATAAACTCCAGCACGGTAAATGTGTGTGTGTAGAGAAAATAAAACTAAAAACAGCAGGCAAGCGCCCAAGCAAATTCGTCCTTGTATGGCACAACATTTCTTAGTATTGGAAATATCCCGTGGTGAAGATCAGAAAGTCACACAGGCCTTAAACCCCCTGCTGTTTAAAATCTAAAGAAGCCGTCAATTCGTTCAAAAGAATTCCTGAAAACTGACATTGTCCAGTTAGGACCCTCATCAGCAATTTATGAAAAACCTTTTGCGAACAAGTCCAAATACTTGTTGGGTCGAAATACTCCGCGGGGAATTGTTTATCTAGAGAATTTTAGACAAGTTTTAAAAAAATATATCCTTCTCGTTTTAATTCCTTTTTAAAAGGTTAACGCTAATGCTAATTAATGACTCACACTTCCCTATCGAAACAACCGCACGAAAAACAAATTTCAAATATTTTCAGAGTTAATCCATTAAAATAACAAAATTAACTCTGGCACATAAAAATGATAAAAGATAAATATCCAAGTTTTATCGCCATTTGTGTGTCGATACGATACGTTTTCGAAAAACGCTATTTTTTGAGTAATAATTTGGGTACGAATGGAAAGATAAGTGGTGAATAATTAACAAACAAAGCGCAACTAGATGAATAGTAATCGGTAGCAGTTATGTGACATCTGTAACACTGATAAGAACGACAGGTTAATCCTCGTTTAATGGACATGTAAACATACGTGTCACATGGCCCTATTCTTATCACGAATTAAATACGGATTAACTGCATTTATATCGCTGCCTCTTCAGCAGTAACTAACTATATTATCAAAGATTAAAAAAATGGTAATAAAAGCGCTGTTTTTATCATAAGCCTTATTATCTTACCATTACAACATGTTCAACTTAATAAATGTGTGTAAACACACTTATGTAGTAAAAATTTTATTGTTTTAAGTGGTAAGTATACAAAGTTGAGTTTTTAGGCCATTACAACGTTTTCGTTACTCTTCAAGTACAACGTAAAATTTTTAAATTCTATAAATGTATTCATGATGCACAAAGAAAAACGCGAACCTTGAAGTAAATGCAATTATGCATTATATATGCACTTTTTAAAAAAATATGAATATAATCAACCGCGATCCTAAAATCCTTGCGTTTCCCATATAAGTACATATTTCATTAAATATTCAATTTTTGTGTAGAAATTAATAAACTCAACATGAAAATAAATAGTATGTGCAACTAAACTTAACCAACCAAGGATATTCGTCCTTTTATAAAAATTATTTTTAATTGTGACTTTTTTAAATTAATTTTAACTTGATTACGTAATTGGATCTAATCTAACTACATAAAAGTTCCACTTGAAGACTTTTCTCACATGGTCGCACATACGATGGGGCTACATGTCTGTGGCCCCTCTGGGAAAATTATAAGATCATAAGGAGTCATGTAGTTTTAGAGATTTTTCCTTCTCGTACAAAAACAGTTATGTTAGGTTAGGTCTCGCATTGTCGAACCTACAATAGGGCTACATGTTCATGGCCCATCTGGCCAAATATTAAATCATCAGAAGATAGTGGTTTTAGAGATTTTTCCTTCTTATACAGAAAAAAACTTAAGTTAGCTTAGCTTTCGCATGGTCTATCCTGTGATGGGCCTGCATGTCTGTGGCCCCTCTGGCAAAATAAATACCATCAGAAGATAGTGGTTTTAGAGATTTTTCCTTCTCACACAGAAAAAAACTTAGATTAGCTTAGGTTTTGCATGGTAAACCTACGATGAGGCTACAAGTCTGTGGCCCCTCTGGCAAAATATTAAATCATCAGAAGATAGTGGTTTTCGAGATTTTTCCTTCTCACACAGAAAAAAACTTAGGTTAGCTTAGGTTTTGCATGGTCGAACCTACGATGAGGCTACATGTCTGTGACCCTCTGGCAAAATATTAAATCATCAGAAGATAGTGGTTTTAGAGATTTTTTTTTCATACACAGAAAAAAAAAAAATAAGTTAGCTTAAGTTTTACATAGTCGAACCTACGATGGGGCTGCATATCTGTGGCCCTTCTGGCAAAATATTAAATCATGAGAAGATAGTGGTTTTAGAGATTTGTCTTTTTCATACAGAAAAAAACCTACGATGGGTCTACATGTTCATAGATGGTCCCTTTAGGAAAATATTAAGATCATCAGAAGACAGAGGACCAAACTACTTAACACTTCTTTTGAAGAGTTTTGTCTCATGATCGAACCTATACTATCTATAATATGTCGATGACCGCCACTCGGAGAAAATATTAAAATCGTCAAAAGTCATCAGATAATATGGCAAATAAACCAAATATAAATTGAATCTGAGAAGTTCTAACTAAAATGGAGTAATAACAGCACCCATTCACGACCTTTGGGAACGATGTTACCGTCCTGATCCAGGAGATACGAAGACTGGAAGAGATGAAAATGCATGTGGGGACGAGTGTTAAAGTCTGAATATGGGGAAGAACAAGTTTGTGTCAAATAGATATTTAGAAATTGTAATAACTGGAGGTAGAGTGCACCACTTCGAAGAGGTCAAAAAGTTCAATTATTTAGTGGCATGCGTCACACTAGGAGCAGTCAAAAACTTCAGGCGATAATAGCCACAATCAAAGGGATTTATGAAAGCACTTAGCAGAGAGATAAAAACAAGATAGTGATAAGATCTGTCGTGACGTTCTAGAGTGATGTATGAACAGTAACAAGAGCAGAGCTGTTTGTGAGAGCGTAGAGCTGCCAATACAACTTTACTTAGAAAGAGGTGAATGTTGAGGCCAGAAGATCAAGTAGTAATCTAAGAAATTTTGCGTAACGAACAGGACGTTATCAAAAGAGCTAGACTAATGGATTTTTTGTTCATTGATTAGAATACACTATAAGAATAATAGGGGTGGCTAACCAAGAAGTGCTGGAGAATAATGTAGGGATAGGTCAAGAACAAAATCTATAGAGAAAATTAAAAATAAGTGGAAAATTTTGCCATGGTATAATGCGTAAAAGCATGGGCTTCCAAGGCCAAATGAAATCTGAATAGCCTCCTAGGGCCATAACTTTTTTATGATAAAATTCTTTATCGATAAGTTGAGATGATTTAAATTGAAAGAAGAAAAGATAATATAGTGCAGAAGTAAACTATGAACCGCTCAGATGATTTTTTCCCAATCATAGTCGCCGTTCCTTATAGTTTGTTAGGCTTTTCCAGATTACTCCTTCGAAGGAAAAGAATAAGAATATCGAGGTTCGAATCCTGAATGTGCATATCCTTGAACATAAAAATGCGCCCTTGCTTAGGTCGCCAGAGGTAAAGCTATTTGTGCCCAATGGCTAACGATTATTCAACCAATCATAAAAACAGATTTTCTACTGTTAGGTTAGTTCCCTGCCCAATCAATTTATACCATGACTGTGACTCATACTACCGGATCACTGATCAAATCAATAACAAGACGCTGGCATATATTAAGATGAAACAGAAGACTTTTCCCTTGAGATTGAGACCTCTTTACGAGTCTTACAGACGGACAGAAAACTTTTCCCACACACTTTCTTTAATAGGTATCTACTGTAAAGCAAATTAACACACCAGGAGTAGTAAATATCCATTTTATTTAATTTTATATTCCATGAAGCACATTCATAATAAAGCTCACAACAACAAAAGTTATTCTTTTTAAAAATGCGACACCAACTGGAGGACTGAAGTCTTTATAGAGCCTTGTTAAAAAATGTTAGTTACTTCATCATTCACAAAGATAATTTAAATTTATAAGCTGTTTTGATTTTGGTGCAATTTTGTTTATGACTTTAATCCTTATTATAAACATACACACACACACATATGAAAGTCTGCAGTAGAAATTCGTTAAATACACATATTGCAATTTAAGCAGGGGCGAGTGAACGAACTCTAGAGAACAAATAGCCACCAAATTGAGAACAGCTGGTTCTGACATTCAAACAAAGACGGCGTACGCCGGCCTTCGCTCGCCTGACGAAGACAGCTTTGATTTCAAAAACTATTTTACTCGACGACATATATTTTACATAAAAAAATCCTCAATGACACCCTCGCGTTTAAAATTTTTATTTAGAAAAAAATACATTTCCTATAAACGTATAAACAAAATCCATTTAGAGCCATTACCCCGGTATAACATTCGCCGACATTTATTACAACCCTTTCGTTTTCTGCCACTCTCCCTAAGCTTTTGTTTGAACTCTTATAATAATAATTGTGATTATTTGGCAGACTTGGTATTCTTCCACTATAATCGTCCGCTCGTGCCTTCCCACAACTAGGGTAGTTTACAATACTCGGATTGTTTTTTACTTGCCACGTACGCATTGTACTAAAGTACCATTAACTTAGCAGAATAAATAATATTGACGTAACAAAACCAAACACGACATATGCAAAAATAAATACACGGGACTTTTAGTAATGTGCAGTAGTCAATTTTAAAGATTAAAATTAGTCGTAAAACTCACAAAAGCTTTAAACGTACGACTGTATATCAGGTGGTATATACGTTGGTGGCAAAAGGTACGGATTTCTAGGATTAAGTTCAGCGTATCTGAGATGGTGTTGGGTAACGACTGCACGCTAACGTCTCGGCCTTATCGCAGACAGCAGGATAATTAAATTTGTCCCGGTGATTTATCGCTAAGAGTATACAGAAGCGTCGTAGCACCAGCCTCATATCCTGCTTCCCTCGGCTCTATCCTATCCGATCCTAAATCTCAAGCCGCGCCGATCCCGCGTGATGTATGGCTCCCCGTTGGCCCAGGTGCCCATTTCCCCTATCCTTTCGATCACAGATAGAATTTCAGAATCGAAATAAGTGTTGCATATTTCTCGTTAACTATACACACACACACACGCGTAATTTACATTATTCGATGTTGTAAAAAGTCGCGCGTTATTTTACTACGAAAACAAGCCGAATATTAAAATACAAGCATTATCTATTCATAAAATTTCATAGTGTGTAGAGTCGCAAGGAGAAGATAACGCGAGTGCAAAGAGGGCGATATTGTATTACGAGTTTGAATATTTTATAAGCTTGCACACGCAGGGTTGTTTGACTTTCCTTAGAAGTAGCAATCTCGAACAGTTATCGCTATACCGCATCGTAAGTTCAATTCGCGTCGTACGTCATTACGGTCCATTACCAGCAGCAGTCGCAGTAATGGTAGACCCTTCAATAGCGCAAACACAATGACCATCCGTTCTGCTTAAGAGAGATTGATTCGAGTCTATACTTCCGAGAGGTGGACTATGTCACTATTTCATTTTAATGGTCCCCGCGGTCCCGGTTTCCATTAAACTGTTTCTCCTGCAAAGTTTACTTTTGCCGCTGGGACCATTAGTCTGATGCAGCAGGAAACAATCCGGCGAGGATTGATAGCCGCTCTTCTAGCTTATACTTTAAGACTTCTTTTTCTTATTAAACTGCAGCGTGGTTAGAATTCTACTCTTTTAACTCGATTAATTATTTTATATTTCTCTCGATATAAAGGCAATTAAAATTTAAATTTTTGACATTAATAAATTTAAAATGAAATATGGATTAAGGATAAATGTACGTAGGAAGGTGGGTAGGTAGGATCTTCGTTACGATGTTATTGAATAAAACGTGTCTACTCGAGTTGTGTGCTATCGATGTACGTATAGCAGCTGCAATACAACGGCATAATAAATTGAACAAATCCACCTGTTTGCGAGAGGGAAGCTTTGTCGGCGATTACAAGCCATCACTGTCTCCTGAATTAGGCTGTTTCGGCAAAATCGCTTCCCGCGCTCGACTCGCAGTTTTGCGTTTTACAAGCTATTTGAAGTCAATAAAATGAAAATGCCCCAATAAAAGCGGCGTAGTGAGGGTACCGCGGGGACCAAGCGGCTTCCTCTAGCTAAGTGATTCCGAGACGATGCAAATTGTATCAGGAAGGAAACGGAACGGGAATTCGAGATTCTCCCGTTTCGCGTGCGCACCCATCTAAACCGACTAATTATAGATAGTTTAACGATATTGATGCGATAAAAAAAATTATTTTTTTTGTTGACAAATAATTCGGGTCGATTGTTGATCTTACATCTTACAGTCTATAAATATCGTGTTAATTATACTACTCAGACGACAAACGCTTGCGTGAGATGTTATTGGCAGAGCTATGCTCTCGTGGTATGAACTATCATCGTTTTGAGCGCCTTCCAAAGCACAACCTGTGCTTTACTCACCCGCCACATACCACACGTCGAGTCTTCTGTTTATTTTTGTCTCTCTACACCACACTTTAAAATACAATTTAGTTCCTAACACATGTTTTCAAATTAAAAGTTAAATGACGAATAAAAATACTCAAAAAGACCTTTTCACTAAATATCCACTATAACTGTTTTAATAAAAAACTATTATTCGTTATTCGTATGCATCATTTGCGCGATCATAAACAAAACATCATTCAAGTCATTAACATTAGTGATAATGAACATAAACATACCGCGATCGTTTGGCACTAATTCAAAAGCGCGTGCAAGCCTTTGTGTTGAAGAATTACTCTTTTTTTCCAACTCGCAATATTCTTCGCATTTCAAGTACAAGCTAACAAAACGCTTAATACTAGTGGATGTCACTATTTTTAAAAGTTTCGCTTCAAAGTCTGCCAAAGAGAGCGTCAAAATATGATTATTGCGACCACGAGGATAAAGCAGGCACGTACAACACACATGTACAACTTATTTAGTGACCGTGTTGATAATCGATCTTAGGAGATTATTGAGTAGCCAAACTGCTAAAGCTGCTTTCTGAATTGCGTCGCGACACTCAGACGCCGCATTTTTCATCACAACCCGAGATGGTTTTATTTTAACATCGAATACTCCCCACAGAGCAAATTTCAATTGAAGAATATTAAATCAACACAAAATCATTTCGAGCGCAATCTCACCCATGGCGAATAATCCGCCGACGTTTTTCTCGATTAAATTTTCAATAAAAAGTAATAATATTCATTCGTTATCTATATGATTTTTAGTAAAAGATAAAGAAGTCGGGCAGTGACCGCGTACGGATGAGGGTGTAACACAATCCCTCACTCGCATGAGCGATGCGTCAGTCTAAATTGACACCAATTACCAGCAAAACTCCCTTCGCGAAACTCCCCTAGTTCTTTGCAAACAGCATCACGAAAATGAGCTAATACATTGCGGTCGGAACGCTTCACCGTCACTTGACTTTCGAGAAAGCAAAAACAAAATACTTTAAGGTAGAATTGCTTTTGTAAGGAATAGAAGCAAAAATAACTAAAATAGCTCAATAACATTCGAGTTAAGTGTGTATCTCGAGTATGGAAGTGTAAATAATGATCAAAATCAATGTCAGAAATGGAAGTATATCGAGACGGAATGTATAAAAGGAGTGCATAATATCAAATTGATGTAGGTACGTCAGTTTGACTTATTCCATTACATAGAATCTCGTCGATGCCAAATGGAAAATGTATACGAACATTCGCATATAAATTACATCGATTTAACTTTGTTGTGATATTTTTTTAATCCGAATGTAAATTATCGATTTGGATCGGGTCGTAAGTGTTTATTTGTATAAAATGGAATCAAAAAAGCAAAATACTTACGACATCGGGTGTGCTCGCTCCATCCGTATGCGATGTGGAGTCTGCTGTGCTACGAGTACCGCCGTCACCATTTGCGGGTGTGCCTAAAGGTTCTGGAGGTTTCCCTGAGTCCCTTTCGTCTATAACTAGGTCTATGGGCATCTTTCCTTTTAGACAACTAATATACCTGTGGCAGAAGTTATCGCAGAGTTCGTGTACCTAAAAAACAGAAATAAAAATAAACAAAACGTCACTTTAACTTTATATTTTCAAAATCGATTAATAAAAAATAACATTTAGATTCGCTTTGATGCGGTAGATTTACATACGAGTTGGAGTTAAGCCGCACACGAATCAAAGAAAGTGTACTCATTTGCATACGAAACATGGCTCGTTTGGTCCGGCCATAGGATTTGGCCTTCAGACAAAAACACAAAACTTCGAGTTGATCCAAACTAATGCGTAGGAGCGAGCCGGTGAAGCTAGATATCTCGCGTTTCAAATTTCCATTACTTTTCCCAAAAAGCTTCTCATAAATATCCAAAATTGTTTAACGGATTTTGGCAAAAATTGAATGTAATGATGAAGTGATGAATCTTTTGAAGTTTGGATAAGAATCAAAATATAAATGTAGATGTGAGTTTTTTTTACATAAATTCGTCATCATTAAAAGGCCTATCAAAGACTGTTAATTGTAAGTGTTTTTATCGGTCTACGGACGATATGGCATCCAGGTCGTCTTTATGAGGTGTCCGGCGGCACATTCCGCTATCTGCCGCTAGAACACCGCATTTCTCAAAACGAGTTCCAAACTTACATACTTTATGTACTTTTTAATGATCGAAATACGAAGCCGTAAATTAGATTCTTCTGTAAAGAGATTAGAAGCAACCTGTTTTCTTGTGATTTTTGTCCGAATAAAAAATGTCAATCTCGCTTTTATTAAAATTAGGATAATTATTCATAAATTTGTTGTTCGTGTTGTGGAAGGATTATTGGATATTATAAATGATTATAACGTTAAAATTTATTTTTTTTAAAGTTGATGTTTATAAAGTACCAAAAATATATTGGCAAGGCAAGATGGCTGCCGAAGACGAAGTCTGGGACAACCGGTTATGTGCATTTGCCTCGCAACCAGATCGCAGCTATTATAATATCCAGAGAGAGATAAACCCCCCGATAGTGTCCCCTTTTAGCAATTTAAATGTACCTGCACATGCAAAACACTGACCGACCTGGAAGCGCATTTCCATAATTTTAAGTTTTTAATGTATTCGTTTGGTTGCGAAGTCAGTTCCCGTATAAATTTAAATGAGATAGTCGAATCTTTCGCATTTGAAAAAATAGTTTGCGACAATTGAAAACGTTGTTGGATGTCACTTATCACGTTATCGATTCTAATACCACCACATGCAGTAGAATCGTCTAATTACGATGCAAAGGGTGACTTGCCACTACTGCTGCTATCTCGTTACAATTAGTCAAGGGTCATTCACTTAAGACACACTCAACCTAAATGACTTTTACAAGTGTTAGTCACGAATCCAATAGACAATTCAAGGACATAGATAACCCTTTACGGATCTGCGCACACCTACGAACACCATGTCGCGCAATTTAAATCTGTTTAAGCTAAGATTAATACTACGCAAATCATAATGTATAAAAATTGCAATTATTATTGTCATTCTTAACCACCTACGACTTCCCATAAAGTTATGTTGCCGTTGCCGAGTATTCAAAAACAAGAACTTTCGAATAAAATAACATTCAACCAAACATAGATTTAATCTTAATTAAATTTATATGTTTGCATATTAGTGTAAATAATAAATAACTGTCAGTGATTAAATCAAAATTTATGATATACCTTGATAGTACTAGACGGGAACAAGGGAACTCGAAACAAATAGTTTGCTAAAAGGGGTTGCAAAATAACAACACGACGACAAATTCGAAGCACAAGCTTCCACAACATTTGCTCCTCTCCTTCTTTTAAAATACAGGAAAAAACGTAACAATAAATAAATTCTTACCTTTTCTAATTCGAGGAGATGAAACCGTAAGACTTGTATGGCTTGAACCATCTGAAACAAAAAGTAAAATCAGTGCACGGAACCACTTACTTACAACAATAGAAACTAGCCTATCAGATAAATCACTGCCTTCCGGAATACATTACTCGACGCGCATTAGATTACGTGGGTGAAGGTGGAAGCATCACAATGGACGAATCAAGAAAATTAAACTTAATGGTCGTGTATAAATATATGAAAGTACAGTTTAATATATGAATCTAAAACTCGATTTGCATTTTATGACTAAGGAACATTTGTAAACAACAAAACGTGATGGTGAATGATCCAATATTTTCGGACACGTCCTTTATCTATAACTTGTCAGCTTTGCAAACAGTATATCCCCGATGCTGTCTACAAGACGAATATCTATGCAAATCGATTCTTATGCGTTTTATTTTAATACTTTCTCAAGTGTCAATTTCTTACAAACGTTCTTATTGCTCTGCCTTCGTTATTTACGTAATTAAGTTTTTATACGCTCAAAGAAAACTACACTCGTTAAAACCAACCGTAGTCCGGTTTGTAGTACTACTCTACATAATTATTTTTCATTAAAAATGAATGAGGTTTCCCTAATGAATGTGCTCACTCCTTATCTACTAAATGACAAACTTTAATTGATCAACAAAAATCTTCAAACAATATTAGAGCAATTAAGACCCTTTTTTTCTCTTCAACTTCATCATCAACAAGACTTCATGTTTCTCATGATTCTCAGGATCTGTCGAACGTGGTCAGAGTGAGACCTACTTCAATAACCTAATCCGTGTGTAAAGCTATAATTTACCTAAGTAATTAATTTTCATTTATTGTTTCACGGTCGCTGATGTTAAGTCCCCAATGGAAATTGCTTTTGTAGACTTTAATAAACTATAGTGTATTTTCTTAGACATTCCAACATCTTAACATCGATAATTAGTGTTTATCACTTGAGATTTTAGGTGTTTCCTCATTCCAAAGTAAGAAATTTATAAATGTCTTCGAAAAAAGCTGTCTCAACATTTTACACAAAGCTTCCCGTTTATACCGTGTGGAGACTATCTAAGCGAGACTAAAATGAAATCAGTTATTTGCAGTTTGTTGCTCGCCAAAAAAGTTTGTAAGGACGGTAGTGATAGATATGGAAAGAGAATTATATTTTAGTTTGTGAACAACAGTTCTTAATCAATGGCTTTTTAATTATCCACGATTTGAAATCGCTGCAAATAAGTTCCAATGTTATTTCCCTATGTCTTGCTTTGAAAGTAGGCACACGGTATACCACTGCAAATATTTACTTTTCACTTTTTCACATGACTGCATACAAAATGACTTAAGAAACCGTTTTTCCACTGCACTAACTATTTATAAGGTTACAGGATTGGTTCCTAAAGTCTGTCATAAAGGCACCAAAATACACCCGACAAAACACACTTTTCTTCACTATTTGAACTTTGAAGAGGAGCTTACCGGGGGCCCGTTTCAAATCCCTCATACTCCAGATCATGAGTTCTTGTGGTAGCACAAAGATTTCCAACCTCTTTGGACCACATCTCCATAAGTTTTTTAAAAACAGGACTTTTCACACCCCTCCCGCGCTTAGATCGATGTAGCTAGGGCCCGGGACTTTTTGTATTTTTACCTCCTAACTAATCCAAACACATTCCTAAAAGAATTCCACCCTCTTCCATGTCTTCTATAACCCCTTCGTTGACTCGACTAAAAATAAACTTTGTGAACTACAGTTTGTATAGGGGCCCGAAAATAATTAGCGGCTCAAGCTCCAACGTTCATTGATCTGGCCCTGTCCTAACCCTCCCTCTTAAATTTCCTATTTCATTTGTTTCCAAACACTTTCTCTATTCATCAAACGTTTAAATAAGATCGGAATTAACGCTAAAGTACGCCGTGCTGACTTTCTTGCTTTGGGCATTAAATATTGAGTTGCCGGAATAGTTCATTTTCCTTCATTATTAGGTATAATGTACATAAGGTAGAGAGGAAAAAGAAAACTAGATGTTGCCTCAGTTGAGGCGCCACTGCGGATATTGAATATGATCGAACTATCACTGTACTTAGGGGTTGAAGGAAGATGAATCAGTTAAGCATAAAAGGGAAAATATGAAACATCAATTTTTGGCAATACAAATTTTGCCGGGAAAACGGATTACTAGATTAGTATACTGGTGGAAATGACTACACTGAGTTCGTTAATGTTTGGTCTGTGTAAGTTTGGTTGCATACCCGCCAGGACTTTTTAGGTTTGCTCAAAAACTAAAATCTCTACAAATTCATAAATCACTTAAGCGGGGTTTACAATTAACGCGAACGCGAACATGAACGCAAAAATCCACCTTCAAGTTCAAGTCAATTTTGGAACTCGCTGTAGTTGTCATTAATTTAAATAACATTCTAAATACTGCAACATAGATCCCTGATGGCAAGCGGTAGTGATTTTGCGCAAATTTGGCCACGCCCCTTTAATAATTTAAATACGTTTACTACTGCGTTGGTGGAGATAAATACTAATTTAGGTATCTGCGCATTCCCACCGCTCGCTAAGATAAATCTGTCTTACAGTACCTGCGCATAGTGTGCATTAAATATACATAGAGAATTTTAGTTAAATATATATACCAACAGCGCACATTGGGTTGCATAAGAATTCGGACCAAACATTAATGAACTCACTGCATTTTATCAAATTTAATCAAGATCGTTCGGAGTCATTTAAAATCGTTATTTAGTGGATACTGAATTTAAAAGAGATCGATCAATAGTTAGTGAAGAGACAGACGGACATGCAGACATGCAGATTGGAAATACAGACACACTGACATTTTTGCCAATCCCAGAAAGTTATCAAGGAGCCTAAATGTGTTAAAAAACTTCAAGGTCTATCGAAAACTCAATAGGCGAATTTTCGAACGAATGCAATACTTCCTTTACTTTAACAGGGGCCGTTTGAAAGTAATAAGAATAAGACAGATACAGTGAAACACCCTGTATATCTACAGCCACGGGTTCTGTAAAATTATTTTCTTAATTTTAATATGGTGTATTTATACAATGTAAACAAAACGAAATATTTGTGTATTGTTTGATATTGAAATCGCAACATCGTGTCCTGTAACATGGTACCAATAGCGCCCCCTACGTGGCAACCCTGCCTAACAGTAGTAAAACCAATAAATAAGCATTGTGACCTACAATTTTAAGAATGAAATTCCTCCATATGCTAAAGTTTAATAAATTTTCTTTTTACTACGTTCCAAGTGAGTTTTAGTACTAATAATTTTGATGAGTTGCGCTATAAATATCACAGCAAGGTAAATTCGTAAATTAGTTTCCTAAAACTACTAAAGACAACTTGCTTGTAAAAATTTTGACTATTTTTATTGAAAATATGTTTACGTTAGAAATTTAAAAAATAATTAAGGTAATCGACATCTATTAATAAAACGTAATAAAAAGAAACCCACATCATGTATTAATTTAAATGGTTAAAAAATCAATATTAAAGCCCCTTTATATTAAAATTAATTTCAATCAAAAGTTGAAAGTCACCTGCTTTACTATACTATTTTTTTGAGTTTGGTATAAGTTATTTTATTGTATTTAAAAAAAATCATGTGCTATAGTTGAAGTTTTGTTTACTTGTGAACCTTGCGAAGAAACCCATGCTATGTTTGGAGACTTTTTATATTAAAAATATCGAATTTCAACTTGGGATACCGTTTTTACCGGTTCTGAACTTGATGTTAGTCAAGGTCGTAAAAAATCAACACAAAAGAGTTGGAAATCAAAAAATATATCCATCAAAATTTCGAGTCCGATTAATAAATTAAATCAGTGCTTTTTCTTAAATAGCGTTCAGTCAGATAAGCCTTGGTGTGTGCATTAACGAAATCGACAATTGGGTACGAAAGTTTTATTGTCTTTGAATTAAAATGGTTAATGGTTAACCAATTTAACAATTTCACAGATATTATTATTTCACCACGCGATCAGGTGACACAATGCAAACTTGCAACCCAACAGAATTGATTCAGACCACCCGCATTTTTCGAGTGGCAGGTCAGGGGTCAAATAAATGTGACCATAACCCCTAGTTGACGACTGTTCGAGCTATTAAAAATTAGATTTGTTGCGTGTGGTAGTAGACTGCCCGTGTCGATCGCATTAGCGCCAAAAAAGTCCAAAGGCTAATAACTACTAACTCGTATAGGCAGTAAATCTCGTTACTTTCTTGTGGACAAATTTTGTGCATAAAATTATAATTATCGAAACACTTCATTTATTATCTTCGCCAACTTGTATTTTAATAACTACGAATATGCAGATGTCAGGTAAAGGATTATAAACACGGGATACAAATAGGTGGATCCATCGATTAATTGAAACGTTGGAATTAATTGCAAACGGTGAATTTCAGCATAGAGTCGAGTAACATTATCATATGCTAATTACTTTCAAGCTAAATACAAGCAACATGCTATTAAATACTTTAATTATATGCCGGGAGATTAATATCTTGATGGAGTTCTGAAACTCGGTTTCAATTTACGCCAAGATATCGACCAAATTAATGTAAGCGATGACTAGTATCCGCTACCGGATTATTATTAGAACCTATATATTTTTGAATTCTACCGAGTACGATGTACCTTTAGTACCCATAATAAAAATAGTTTCATAAAATTTCTCAACTTTAATTGAGTCTTTCAAAAATCGTTTAAAATTCACTCACGTACTTCAAGTTCACAACTTTTATAATTCAATTTGCTTTTTTTCCAAATCCCACATATTAATTAAAATAAAACTAAAATTCCACTTGTCTAATTAAATTTTTGTTCGATTTAATTAATTCGATCGTAAAATTTACAAAAGTAGGCTCTTAAAAATTATTACCAAATTGTAATAGTAGGAAGTAAATTTTATAAGTTGCTAAAGCAATCTAATAAATGCACTCGGAGATCACACGAGTTTCGCTCGAGTGGAAGACTGATTTATTTGAATTTTCCTCTCCCGAAGAGACCATCATACTCTCATTACACCCGCAGCTCAAATTATTTTTAATGTGAGAAGGGTTGAAATTATTTTTGTAATTAAATTTTAGAATTGATATTGTTGTAGGGGACCAAAATGGCAATTTATGGATGTGTTAACAAACTAAAAAAGAATAATAGCTGTCTGATTTTCTGCTATACGAGCCTATAATAACTTTTTTTTTAATATTTATGTCCGTATCGCACAGGTGAGTTATAAAATAATTCTTTTTAATTAGATCCATCTCTTTTGGTACTTTTTCGTTGATATTTTTAACTTATTTAGGGAAAAGCGTGTCAATTAGGTATATGTAATACAATGAGTCCCACGGGACGTGGGCTAACACAGCTATCTTTGTTTTTATTAGTTGACAGTTGGTTAAACGAGTCAAGTAGTGCAGTTTTTGCTGCTTATTAACACGTAACTTTATTGTTCAAAAAATATCTACCAAAAACTGAAAAACTGCTAAAAAGATCTTTTTTACTTCAGGTGTCTAGATATTTATAGCTGAGAAATACAACATTAAACAGTTTTCTACCAAGCATAAACTAAAACTGCACTAATTTACCTATTAACCACTTATGAATATAGTCTATTATAAATAGCCCACGTTTCGTGGGACACAGTGTATAGCAACTGTCATAACAACCGCCCGAGGGGTTTACCACTCTGCAAATTTGGTGTACAAGTTGGTGCAAATGTCTGCAAATTTTATACAAATTTCCGTAATTTTCTGCATATTTTGTGCAAATTTCTGCGAATTTTTGCAAATTTTTGCAATTTTGGTGTACACTTTTTACTTCAGTGGTTAACCCCTCGCAACCGCCCCTACAGAAATTTTTTGTTTACAGAGGCATATTAATTTAACGTAGTCAATTGTTTTGTTTTATGTAAAAAATAGGTGTTCATGAATGACAAAAGGTTGTCCGCAGCGACACCTAGCGTCATAATTTCACAACTGGAATGTCAGTGTCAATTAAATATTTTCTAATTTTAAAATTTTTACCTCTAAAACTGTTTGACATTGATGACAGATTTTGATTGATCCAGACAATAAAAATAAACGATTTTCATTTGTTTTAAATATCTCGTAAATATTCAAATTTCATTCAACACAGGCTAAAACTGTAACTACACTATTAGTCCAGTCAAATGGTCTTCATAAGGATTTTTTGAGGAAAGTTTTAGAGTTTTGTTTTTTGTGTATGTTATGTTTTTTGAATCGCTTAACATGAATTTGAGCTTTACCACCAAAAATTTTCCCCAAGGAAAAAGTTACAAGTCAAAATAAATTTTTTAAAATAACCTTTTTCAAATTTTTGGTTATAACTCGAAAACCATGCCTGTTTTGGTAAAGTTGAACAACAACAAAAATAGTTAGAAGAAAATTTCCTACTTTTTATGCCTGTAAGTTTTTTTATCAGGTGAACGGTTTTACCGCCATCGCGCCTCGAAGTTGTTGCATCTACAGTCCATTTCTTAAAACCTTGAAAGGGGAAAATTTGTACAGCTTTATTTTCTCCACTCACTGCAGTGAGAATATAGTTTTCTTACACGCAATGAGTGTTTGTGATACCACATCCTCTTTGTTCAGTCACGGAATAATAAAGGTCATTCAGGCTCCGACTAACAATCCTGATCTCGCAGGTATCCTCCAGGTATTTAAAAACTCTTATGCTACTCAACAAATGGTTGTTGATGCTGTTAAACGTAACTTATGTAATTTAGGCTTCATAGGAAAGAAGTAGCATCACTTAACAAGTGCTACATCAACGCAGCGTTTGAGACAATGACCAACATTGTCGCACTGCCACTATGTGCAGCTGCAGCGAGAAAACATCCTTTACGGGTATATTACCAGGTCCAGCAGTGACTGGCATTGAAGAAAAACCTAGAAGACATGGAAAAAACAAGAATGGCCTAATGCCAGCTACGACACGTCTACCACCAGCACCCCCGGCTGTTTTGCTGCTAATTTCCTGCAAATTTAAGACGAAAAACTATGGGTGTAAGATGGCTGGCCTAAACTTTTCAAGAATCCGTACAAACTGTGAAGGAAGGTGGGATTAATTGGAATTACTTCGTTGTTGATCTCTATAACACTGTTCATAACAGCGAGTGGCTGCACTCTGTCACTGCGTTTGAATTTGACACTTTCAGAATATTCACCATCAACTGTGATAGAGCTCTTAATGCCCGACTTCCAAGACTTATGATTATGACTGTTTATTCGGTCATCATGAGCCACAAAACGACCCTGAAGTGTATAGTTGTTACCTTACAGCAAAGACTATACAGTGTAAGACTGGCAAAGCTTATGGGCCGGGCCGAATGTGACCAAAAATCCCCTGGATTTTTAGAACGTTACCAGAAAATGCATAGTTTTCAAGTTAAAACTTTCCTTACAAAAAAATTTTTGGTGGCAAACTTCAAATTCGTTTTCAGCGACCTGAAAAATATAAAAAAACCCAAATATCAAAAATCCTCCAAAACTTTCCATCAAAAACTATCGATTGACTTGACTTATGACTTCTAAAAACCTTATCGGGCCTTTAAGGCCCGGTTTATGCACGCCAAGCTTAAAGGACGTAATTAAAAAAATAAAGTAAGTAACAAAAAATCTTACCAGTGAATCAACTTCTGGATCTGCT
Source organism: Malthinus seriepunctatus (assembly GCA_963924605.1). Taxonomy (NCBI): domain Eukaryota; kingdom Metazoa; phylum Arthropoda; class Insecta; order Coleoptera; family Cantharidae; genus Malthinus; species Malthinus seriepunctatus. The sequence goes on along the minus strand of OZ004600.1, from coordinate 86,911,718 downwards.
GTATAATAAGGTTTTTCTTGTCGGATCTGTAACAAAATTTATATTAAAATTTTAAACCGAAACAGAACATCGTTTGCTATGAAATATTAAAAGTAAATTAAAAAACAAACGAACCTTAAAAAGTACAAAAAAAATTACAATATTCCCAATTAAAGTTAGCTGTTGAATTTTTAATAACACCATTATTTCCATTTTAATTTAAAATCGCTGAGAATTTGTATGCATTAAAGATAAACATTAATGCAATTTTGATACTTGATTTTGATGAGCTTTAAAATACATAAATTTTAATTAAGCTACATCACATTTGACTTTTTTGTGCTTAATTATTTCGACTCTGGACGAAAAATTTATTGAAAAAAAAAAAACTAAAAATGTTTCCTTGTTTGCTACTAAATGTGCTATTAATTTATATGTATCTTTTTATTATGGTCATTTCAGATTTAAGATTTCAGTTTATAAATACCACGTTCTAGTTTAACGTTTTAAATGACCTTAATTCCAATTATCTGTAGTGCAAACGGCCGCTCACAATTTGTTAAGTAAATGACACTAAAAACTATTATTTTTATTAGTTTCAAATTATTACTAGATACTATTTCTAGATAATAATCTCTTTTAATTAAATCAATTGAGTGGGTAAAAAACCTCTTTTTTAATTGCACCACTTTCATACTTGAAATTAAAAATTAGCGCGACAAAAAATTGTGTTGCAATTTATCAAATCATTTTTTTCTATTTACTTGGGTGCAAATAATTATTATAATTAAATGCGGCAAATTAAACAAATGTGTTAATTAATATAATTTACACACGAGTAATCACGTAATTATGTACCCTCATAAGAAAAATGGATTGATTATTGTATTTTAAATTAATTTTCCAACTAACTGTATCGATAATTATATAACTTTTGTAATGAACGATAAATAATGAAAACCATTAATAGAAGAGTTTACGCTTTTTTAATAGAAAATACTCGTAGGGAGATACACAGGGTGATTCGCAATGGCAATCTATGTTGTAATTCCAAAACCGACAAACTGGGGAGGGTAAAATTCCGTATAAAATGGAAACTACGGCCTTTTAGTACACGAATGACTCTAAGACCGTATTAAGGATAAGAGGAGATACCCATTTGCTTTAACACCCAGTAGAAATTAATTTTTCCACGAGACTAGGCAGAGAACTACATACTTTGACATTTCGAGAAGTACCGTAAACCGGGGCTACTTTGATAGGCAGTGGGGCTACTTTGACAACACTGATAGTAATATGTTGAAGATGCGTGATCCGTTTAAAATTAACATTACAAGGTGTTCAGTCACTTGACGTGAGTATTTTTGGTCCAGTAAAAAGAAAAGTTAGGTGGAATTTCACGGCGTAAACGTTTGATACCAAACGAACCCTAAATATAATTATGTGGAAGTGTAACGGCTCGTAAGCGACTTCACTTTTAATGCAAATTAAATGATTATTTTTTATTTATTGTATGAAGAAGCTTAATACATTTAAGAAAACGTTAATAAAGAAATAACAAATATAGACATAATAAAAAAGCCACTTTTTGTCTCTCTAAAAAATAAAAATAAATAATTATGTCAAAGTAGCCCGTCAAAGTTACTTCGACACCGGCTTTCTTATTTATTTTTTCTGTTATTGTAGAAGCAAAAAGGCTGTTCTTTGATAAATTCGTAGTGAAAGAATCAAGTGTTATGGTTCACTATGATTTGCATTGTTTCGTCATACACAAAAAAAAGTTACGCTGTAAAAACTATCAAAACTATGTCAAAATAGCCCCGGTTTACGGTAACCTTTGCTATACTCAATATTGATCTAGAGCAGGGTTTCCCAAACTTTTTCTCTGATGGAGCACTTTGAATCTCGTTTCGACTAGTTATTTCTTGTCCTGTCTTGAATAGCAAGACAAGAAATCTTGTCTCGAAGAATTTTTCAAGACAAGAATTCTTCGAGATGCTATTTGAAACGCTATTCAAGACAATACAAGAAATAACTAGTCGAGACGAGATTTCTTGTTTGGATGCAACTCTATTTGGCCCTGTCAGCAATTGCCGACCTGCCAGTCCGACCCTGGTAATGACACATAATCAATAAATCTTATAGTTTTGTTAGTAATATTTTTCGCGGAGCACTTGCTACCTTCCCACCAAGCACAGTTTGGGAAACCCTGATCTAGAGCGATTCTGAATAAGGATTGCAGAGAATATAAGATGTGATTCAAATTTAACTTTTCGATTGGTTGATGCAGGTTGGTACACTGCATTTTTCACTAGATGTCAGATTATCCCGAAGTTAACTCTAAGAGGACCCAAAGTGACCTAACCTAGAGCAACAAAGTGATAGTGGTATGGGTACCAGCACACAGTAGAAAGTGGGGCAATAAAAAAAGTCTAGTCGATGGCCAATCATGCCTGGTTTAACCAGTATATGGGGCTCTTTTGGAAGCGGAATTCCATAGAGTACTGCCAAATCAATAATCAAAGAATTAATCTGTATAGTGAATACAACTCCCAATAGAGCAATGTCTAAGGTTATAAAGAGGCAAAGGAACTTACTTGGCACAATAAATTCCAATGTATCCAAACCAATGTTAGAACTCAAAAGAATAGTACTAGATCTAGAATGCTGTATCCACCTTAAAAAAGGTATCCTATATCTACACTTATACCTAACTGACAAAGTGGAAGACCCAACATGTAGGAAATGTCCAAATGGTGAGGACTCCAATCCACATCATCTACTAGGCCAATATCTTGCGTAGTACAAATGGAAGGAGCGAATACTCTCTCTCTCTAAAATTAATGCGACCGGTCGTGTTTTCGTTATAGCGCATTGGCTGGACCCAGAAATTCTCTAAAAAATCTACCTCTACCTACTCACTAACTATAAAATATCAGAATTTTGTCAAAAAATTATTTTATCTTTTAATAATCTGGTCCCCATGGTGAGAATGCAATTTGAATCCCCATGTAGCCTATTACCACTTAACGATTATCCTTAACTTTAAAAGTCACTCTTTTCAGAAAATATTTTGAATGAATTTCGACATGTACAAAATAGAAAAACAACAAAGAAAAATCTGTAGTTTAGCTCTCTATGTAAATAAAATCTCATAAACCTTTAATGTAATTTTAATGAAGCAAAGTTCCTTTTTTTCTTCGCAACAATGACTTAAATCCTTGAAAGTACAAAAAGTCATACAAAATATAACGGATTTAAGCAGGTAAAGGAACAAGTGAGTATATATGTTCCTTCCAAGACTTCTTTTTAAATACAAATAATGTATGAATTTAACGCTTTAGGATTAAATTTTATTTTTCGAATTTGCATCTTACAATGAGAATTAATTATTTGTTAAAATAACAATGAAATTTTTAACCTGTTGTAAATTACACCGAAGATGGATTTAAAGGGTTGTGTTATAATCGGAAACTTAGTTTTAAATAAATGACAATAGAATTTAAAAAAAAATAATGTGACTGGTGACAAGCTTGACAAGTAAGGAAGTATTATCCCAACTTTGCAACTTATTAATGGTTAGGTTAGGATCTATGGGTATTGATTTTGGACCACGTGCGTCTCCTTTAGAATTTTGGAATACTATATAGTCGGATAAAGAAACGACACAGGCCCAAAAGTCTTTTACTGATCTACTTCGTTATTATGAGCAAACTTTCTGGAAGAATGACTCATGGTAATAATTCAAATAATTATTTAATTTAAGAAAGCTTCCATGTTTCCATTATGAACATTTGCTCACTACTTTAGTACTGCAAACACCACAAATATTAACTAACAGTCTAGGCAATTAAGAAATCGCCACACCATAGGATGATTTTTCATTTTAGGATCATTGCAAAATATTATATTTACACAGCAAAATGATATAAGTGGTAAGGAAGTACAACATAGTTTGATGGTTTTAAGACCAGAGATGTCGCTATCGTCATTAACGTGTAATTTATCACTGGTTCGCCAAGTCGACGCATCGCACCTCGTACTGTCCCTAGCACCGCATCATAAAAAATTTAAAAAGGATTGTTTTCTACGAGAGTGGTGCGCTAGGCGGGGGTGCTTGGCTTTAATAACAATCTCATATATTTATAAAAACAATACTTTATTTATTTTTTCGTTACGGTGCTACGAGCAGTGCGAGGTGCAGTGCGTCGACATGGGTAAGCACTAAGACGTTCGTGCCTATTTCGTACCTGATAAAAGTTTAATGAAATTTCACCTTTTTCTATTGTAGGTAGTGTGCAATTTTATCACTTTGAGTATTCTTGGGAACCTACACGCAACGCATAAAAATTTGCTCGATTATTGCTAAAACTTTTAGAAACGCAACAAGAAAAACTAAGAATTTTAATAGTAGAACACACAAAGAAATAGCGTTTTTATTTAAATTTGTAACTAATTTCTCATGATACATATAATTTAAAGACAAGAAACATCGAAAGTCACTTTTAACTAACGATTATTTATATAAGTCGAAGAATTACTTTAATAAAACGTGTTGAATAGTTGAATCGTTATTAGTCGAAAGTTTAAACACAATCCCACACTTTTAAGTGCTTGTAGATTTCGAGAGGGAGTATATTTTGATTCGAATCGTTGTTGTTATAATATGTGTTCGATATGACATAAATTCCATTTTAAACTATAGATAAGCTAAACATAAATATGCACTAAAAGCCATACCTCTATAATAGAGAAACAATTTGATTGAACGCGAACGATCGTATAAAATTAATTCAACATTTAACTTCCTCGTGTTAAGATTTTCTCAAAACTCGCGTGCTCAATTAAACCTCTCGGTTGCGGCAGATGATTTTAGGCTAAAATCTAGAGGGCACGTTTTTTCCCGTTTTCGTTTAAGGTGTTTCAGCTTAATTCAACTAATAATAGTATTTATAAAGTTTAAAAATTGCAGCTTGAACAAATTGCTATTTAATTTTCATTTAGTTACAACATCGTATAACAGTAATGTTGCATTGATAATACTCATTCAAGATGCACATAATATAAAATGCTCATTAGCAAAAAATTCCTCGGTTTAAACGAACGAATTGTAAATAAAGAGCCATCAAAAAAGCATTATTTTTGAAAATAGTGTGAAATTTGGTTAAAATTCGGGTATAAATGTTCTATTCAACATACTAAAAGTCTCAATCCTATCGACTTACGTTAAAACCGCCATCTTGGAATATGCCATATGTTTTTTAGTTTTTCACAACTCATGTGGATTTAGCATTTAGAACATAGGAAACTTTAATCATATTGAAGAGAACACTTCTTTCTAGATGAATTTTCGTCCACCAAATGCAGCTCTTTAAAAAATTATTTTTTAAACCTACAATGCCTATATCTAGGATCTAATCTTTCTTGATGATTCTGTATAATTTTAAAAATTATTGATTGAAAATAATTGGTAAAAATTCAGCCACATTAAGTATCTGAACTCTGGGTGGCGACATAAAGTATTTAATCAAAATTGGTGTAGACACCCTGTAATTAAAAATTCAATTTAAAAAATGTATGTGGTGCTACGAAAAAAAGTCTAAGTGTGTGACATACTTAAGCCAGTTGCATCAAAATTAGCATTTTAATGACACGATGGAATTATTAATAAGTTATTAAAAAATTTATTAAAAAAAAAACTATTTCACCGACCATCGAGTTAAGTCAATGGACGTAAATTTAAATTAAAAAGCTGACTATGTTAATTAAATTTGAAAGTAAAATTGCTACCGTTATATCAAAAATATTGTAATTTGGTAAGATTGAACCCTAACCGGTGGTGTTCAGTTTAACAGGACATATTATAATAACTATCGGATCGAGGTAGATGATTATTATTACATGGAGGCAACAGAACCCGCCCTTTCGGCCACGTGCCTTAAAAAAACTACTTTTTATATCGTCTTTATCATAATTATAGCTATTTTGTTAGTATATAAGAACGCGTGTATTTTATTATGGGGTCCTCAATAATTTTCACTAACAACTGGCATAAAAATACAACAAAGACACAACATAATGACATACTTAAATTTAACTTAATTTGAGATACCACCTATTATTTATAAACTCAACACACTTCAACTAAAAAGTGAAATTTTTGTAATTTTTTAAAATGATTTAGCAAAAATTTAAATTTAAACACCTGTACACGTACCTCAAATAATAATAATTAAAATGTTATTTAATTATTAAGTCGATTACTGACTGAATATTCTTAATATTAACAATTAATTTAAATTAGTAATTTTAATTACACAAGTTTGCAAATGCTCTTCGAAAGACGTCTAGTAGTGAAGGTTAATTCTTTTGTTACTCATACTTGTAGAAAAAAATTATTACGAAATGCGTGATAGATTCACACGTCAGCAAAAAGGGCATCGCCAGACAAACCGGCTCTCATTGTGTATCTGGGCCTAAACACTGACAGGTACTATCGGACAGAATAATTATAGTCTATGACTTGAACAACATTTGGAATCTTTCTCCAATTACTCAGCGAAAGTTAAAACACTTTTATGGACTCTCTGAAAGACTCTCTTTTCGCACTTAAACGAGGTCATCGCAAATTTTTAAAAAATGGTCCGAAAGTAGGGAAAATCGTAAAAAGCCAAACCTTCAACAATGCCAATATTGAAGAATAGTAAACAAAGCAATAAGCAAGCTTGAATTGGTAGAAACAGCGCAATTGTATGGTACTATGGTACAATAAACCATTCAAAAAAAGACCACCAACATGGACAAAACAACCTTATAAAATTGGCTTATACAACAGGGTAGCACTGCAGAGTCGGGAGGTTCATCTAATTGTTCCCTTAGAAATATTTGATTATCGAAACTCCCCAAAAAAGCTCCTCGATGCACTATTGATAAAGATCGCCCTTCTCGTGAAAAAGTTTTAGATCCACCCCTCATGGGTAGAAAGTGAAAGAACGTGGATGCTGGAGTTATAGCATTTATACAGAATATCTTGAGGAGAATATAAAGTATGCTGGGAACCTGTGAGCTAAAATAGATAGTTTTGTATCTAGAATGCAAAATGCTTTCGCTTTCGAAAATAAAGAGATTTTTGGCGAGCCGGAGGCGAGATTACTGACTAGAATACTCATAGGTATAATAGTAACAATTGCAACAGTCTTGCGATATTTGATAAAAAAAGAATCATTTCAATACCATAAAATTTAGCTCTAAAATAATTAGAGGAGCACATAATGGAAAGTTAAGAATTTATCATTGAAGTCCCTATGGTGTGTTGCACAAGTCACCACTCTGTATAGTATACTATTGTTATAGGTATATGATAAAAAAAGAATCATTTGAATACAATAAAATTTAGCTTTAAAATAAATAATGGAAAGTTAAGAATTTATCATTGAAATCCCTATGGTGCGTCGCACAAGAATTTTGGCGAGCCGAAGGCGAGGTCAGATGATATTCCCTGAATAGATTACCCATACATAATAGTAACAAATGCAACAGTCTTGCGATATATGACAAAAAAAGAATCATTTCAATACAATACAATTTAGCTCTAAAATAATTAAAAGAGCAAATAATGGAACATTAAAAATTTATCATTGAAATTGCTATGGTAGGTTGCACGAGTCACCACTCTGTATAGTATACTATTGCTATACAGGGTGGGCCATTACTACGGAATCTGTGGATAACTCATATACTATCCTACTTAGAAGAATTCCATTCACCTACGCTTATAGAACAAAGCCTGCTGAATAAGATTAAATTAGTCTCAACTATACAGGGTGTGCAGTTACTGCAAGGCGTTTACAAACTTTTTTATTTTAAATAGAACACTCAGTATATTTTTGCATATTCCGATCAAGTAGGACATTTTCTATATGAATATTTTTAATTTTTGTAATTTGGCCGTAACGTTCTTCCAAAATAATTTTTTTGGAAAAAAATGTTAAAGGTGAAGCTTAAAAAAATCGCAGGGTGCATGTTTTTGCAAGTTGATAGAAGATTTTTGGTATTTGGTTAGCCATGACTGCGCTCTATGATTTCCCATAAAATTAATTTATTTTATTGTATTGGGTGTTTGTGCTTGAGAGGAACAAACTTGGATATTTTCAAATGGCCAAAAGTTGATTTTTTTAAATCGAACACCCTGTATATTTTTAAGTCATATGATAGAGCCTCGGATAGAGGATTAAATTATGTTTCAAAGTGTGTTTAGGTTTCCTATACCTAAAATCTATACTTTTGAAGATGTCAACCAATTTAGTGAAAATAAGCATATTATATTTCTTAAAACATTATTTTGTGCAGTAAGCTTAGAATCCAGTTAAAAGTTCATTTAGAAAGCATATTTATATGTAGTTAATACTATTGTAATATTAATACCATTGAAATCCCTAGGGTGGGTCGCATAAGTCACCACTCTGTATAGTATACTATTGCGATATATGAGAATGAAAAGAATCATTTTAATACAATAAAATTTAACTCTAAAATAATTAGAGGTGCAAATAATGGAAGTTTAAGAATTATCCTTGAAATCCCTATGGTGCGTCGCACAAGTCGCCTCTCTGTATAGTGACTTTTACTTTTTATTAATTAGGGAAACCAATATTCGGAAAAATGTGTTTTTCGCACTACTTCCCTATGTATCAAAAAACAGTTTTTTACAACCGGTCCACGTTGATAAAATATGAGCTGCTTGAGCCTATTCACACGTAAAAACTAAAACATCCAAGAGCTACTTAATAAATATGTTAATTATTGAATTAATTAAAAGTGACATCAAAGAAATATTTTACAGCTTAAAAATTAAAACAGATCGATTAAAGATAATAAAATGGCCATATCTGATAATTTAATCACATTTTAGCAATTAAAAATTGGCAAATGATTTTTTTTTCTTATACACAAACCCTAATTATTATTTGAATAAGTTTTCTATTAGTACAAGAAACATTATGGATGGTGCGTTTGTTTTTAATTATGAATTCTTATTAATTTACGACAACTTACTTTGACATAATTATTACGATCGATAAACACATAAATAAAATCAATACATAAATAAACATACATAAGCATAAATTAAGACAGATAATGTTTTTATTTAGTTTTTATTTATTATTTAATTATTAAATTGTTTTATAACATTCAAAACTGTCAAATTAATCCAATATTATTCATTATAAAATTATTTAAGTGGAAAAAGGTATCAACAATTAAGATTTTAAAACGTTAGTCACTTTGCAGCTTACTTCATTCATCAATCACATGCATTTGTTGCTTTAATTAATCGGTTTTTTATTAATAAATCAATAAGCCTATTTGGTTTTTAAAGCGTTTTAGCACAAACTTGTAAAAAATTTAAATCGTAACCATTAAGGTTTGGTGAAGAAAAAATTTAGAACACAAAAGAAATTAATGAAATGGTTGGAATTTATACCCAAAAACCATAACGCCATTTTAAATTATTACATGTATTATACGCAAGTTAGTAATTTAATATTTATAAAAAGGCATTCCTAAACAACTTCTATTATTAGATATACGCCTAAAGCGTAAAAATAATTTATTTTCAAACGAATTATTAATTTTCATCCACCAATCACTAAACTAGCGATTATTGCCACAGGTGAACTTAATTTCCATTTTATTATAACTTAGCATTATTTTGAATAATGTGCCTTATTTATCCTTTATAAACCCCGTGTTTTTATTTTTTTATAGCGAGTCGTGCGAGTTCTTCAGTTAAGTAATATTAAAATGGTAACAGTTGTTCATTTTGTAATGCAAATTTTAAGTTAAATCAGTCTAGAAGTGATCAAACCGATCACGAATTTATTGTGACGCAACCATGCATGCTGTGGTATTGTGCAACCATTTACGTTGCTCATTTTTGCAATCGGAGCGTGGTCCATAAGTATAACTCACTATAGGAGTGAATCTCCTGTGACGAGATTGTATGGTTGTCGCTCCAGGGCCAACTGCAGGGGGTTTTTCAACTACAATTATAAAGGTAGGTACATCCCTGTCAAAACCAACGGCCTCTTCATTTACTAGCAATTTAATGTTTTAAAAACAACTATGTAAGGTAGTTAAAAAATAATATAATTATTCACAAAATTATGTCCGAACCAACAGTTTGATATAATTTACGATTCGACCCCCTCGTTAAGTTTTATTTGAATTTGTAGAAACGATTTAGGTTTATGTAGCGAACGATCTGGCAACCTTGTCGAAAAGGATCGCTGTTTGCTTATTCTATCAGTACACAGGATGTAGATGCAGGTATACAGGTGAGCTGAAATGAATAGAATGCAAGATCCTTTTGTCGAAACTAAACTGGATCGCATTTGTAAAGAAACTCGCATGTTTGGGTTGCTCCTGCCAAGAACTCCAACTTCTTATAACTTAAAATTTACCAAACAAAACTGACAACACGTTTAATTTACTGAATCATTTCGATACTCTCAACTTATTAATTTTTTATTTAAAATTATTACTCGTTTAATTGTAAAAATTAAAATAACTGTATAAATTATTTAAATAATACAAAACAGTTTTAAAGAGCGTAGGTTTTAGCACTTAAAAATTGGCTATAAAATTTTAATACAAAAGTTATAAATTTTTGTTATAAACAAAGAGTCAAGTTCAACAATCTAATTGGGACACACAAACACATTTAATATGTAGAAAAATTTTACTGTATAATTTTTCGTCTGTGACAAAACTTCACACCACATAACATTATTATGTTAATTTGCGTCTTTAATTAAAAGTTTTTTGCATAGAAAAACTTAAATTTAAAATTTTTAGTATTTAAATTTTTATAATTAAAACAAAATGCTTAATATAAGTTTTAACTGCAAAGTGTGTAGCTATTTCACCTTCAATTTACAAAAGTGTATTTTTACGAGTTCTAATGTCCAAACATTATATTTTTTTCACGTGGATGATTTTTTTTCAATTATCAAAATTTGCCATCAGACTTGCTTTCCTCTAAAGGTTTTGTCGGTTAGTAATGGGTTCACTTTAAAAAATTATGAATATTCACACACACAGTCATAAAAAGTTGTTTCAAGAACGGTTAGGAATTCTTCCGTGAAAAGGAAAAACCTAGTAAGTCACATTTTAGAGTTTTACAGGAGAGCGAATTTAAGTTTGTAAAACGTATAGCTCTTAGTGCTTGCTGCGTAATTCAATTGCCTGTACAAGGTTTATTTGTTGGAATATTAATGCGAATCAAAGGGCTATGCAAAGAAAAAATCTAGTAGGTTCAGTATGCATAAAAATCTCAATTTGCAAAAAAGCGTTTTATGTATACTAGGTTTCTCCTGTGCACGGGAGAATTCTCATACGATAACTAACACAAAAAGATAAAAAAGGGCCTAAATAGTCACAGGAAGCTAGACACATCATTACAATTGCCTGAAAAATGCTTCGTTCATTTTCCCAAATTGCTGATCCCGAACATGGTTAATTTAAAGAAGTGGCATGAAAATATTGCTCTTATATAGAAAAGGGAAACCGAGTTAGCGGTGCAGAAATTTGCAGTTTCTGAGGTTTTCGCTTATATCTGGATAACGGTAGGTCCTAGGGAAAAAATATTCTGAGCAAAATCAAAGAAAATCAAATTTGCTACAAGATTGTTTCTATTATTTTTTTCTCTATTTTTAATAATTTTCGAGATATCCGCCCGCAAAAATCGTTGATGTATCTATAAAAACAAATGTCAAACTTTTGTCTCTAGCACCTCAGCCCTTCGTTTTACAGTATTTTAAAGTCTTCAGAAAAGAAGATGTAGAGCATTAAATTTATTTTACTATTTTGTCTTCAATTGGTACGGAGTAACGGAAAATTTTTGTAAGCCGATATCTCGAAAAATAAAAGAAATAGATAAAAAATGCATAAAATGAGTCTTGTAGGAAATATGATAAGCTTTTCTTCTGCTACAAATAATTTTTTCCCTAGGGCCCCTATTTTTGAGATATAAGCAAAACCCCTAAAAACGGGACCTTTCCATCCCCTCTCGCCCTTAGCCATATAACTAGGACCGGGGACTTGTAGTATGAACTACTTCAAGCACATTCCTGTAGAAAAAGATCTACCCTTTTCGATGTCCTCTACGCCTCTTTTTTGAGACTTTGTTAAAAGGTTTCAGTAGCTATACTAAATTCAAGGAGACGAGATAGTGTTGCATGCGATGTTCACGTGCACGTGCAAGTTCTCACGAGCGTGGTTTTACGTAAACTTAAATTAAATATGGTGTAAATTTTTCAAAAATTATTAATAACAGCCGGTTTCATAATAATTCCCTAAAAGCTCCTTTAGTTAAAGTTGTCTCAATCATTTATTTATTTATAGTCGATTACATTTTTCCTGTAATCGTCCCAGCTCTAATTGCCACTATAATATGAGTTATCCGCATCAACGCAGTTAGGTAACCATGCAACAAGCTTAAAATAAGTTTATACGTTAGCGCCAATCACAGCGCTAAACAGAAGTGTTCACGTGCACAACACGCGGGTTGTTTGTTTACATTCACTATCTCGTCTCCTTGAATGAAGTATAGAGCAGTGTTTCCCCAACTTTTTTTGTTCCATGCCTCACCTAAGCCTTTCTAAAATTGTTATGCGGCTATGCCCCCTATTAATATTAAAATATTGATTTGTTCACTGAAGAAACTCTGGACGAGTCCATTTTCGAATTTCCACAATCAAATTTCCCCACTGTGAAGTGACTCCACGTTGGGAAACACTGAGCTAGAGATTGGAACTGAAATAAAATTCCTCAAGATTATGATCGATCAGTTAATCAGTTCAAAGCCAAGTTAGCCCAGTTTGTTCCTAGCTAATACCATTTTCTCCTTTCTTCATATGAGAGTTAATATGAGCAGAATGGTTTTGATTCCTCCAAATTATTATGATAATCATTTATCTTTTACAGTTGTAATCTTGCCACCACATCCCACATCATCCAGTAGCGGATCTCACCAACATATTTCTACCAATAATGCCACAGTAGGCCATGATTTACAACTGGGCAGTTACATTATTTATTTATTAAATTTTTTTCTCATAATTTGGTTAAGTATAATCACAGATGGAGATGGATAGGTATTGTACCACAATTATCTGAAAAAAAATGTTAGCAGTATTATCTGCTAAAATTTATACCTGGGGGGGGGATTAATACGTATAGATTTAAATAAGAAAAGTACGGAATACACAATGATTTTTTTCAGACCAAGATAGTAACATCTAGAAGAATGGAAATAAATCTTGGAACTTGACTAAAACTGTCTCATTTTTGGATTTCCTTCGCAACGAAGGACAAAATCAGAAATCAATTGAAAGTTGATTAGGAGATTAGACAATAAAGTCTCAACAGGCCCGGACGACTGATCGGCGATCGCAAGTGGGGCCAAGTTAAATTGGGGCTAAATGAAAATAAATGGAAAAATCAAACTGAAGAAAAAAGTTCATAATAAACGTACAGTGTGTTTCACTTTAGATGAGGACGCATGCAAAACTATTTTGTTTTGCTTTAATGAATTGCTTAATTTTACAGTACAAAAATATGTTTCAAAATTACTAAATTTGGTCTAAGCTCCTTTTTTTCCAAAGCTCAAATCAAAATTTGGAATGGCCCTATGTGGAAAATCTTTGGAACTCAGGCCCGTGATAGTGTCGCTACTCGCTAGGCCACTGCATTTGGAGCCAATCTATTTTGTAGCCAGTAGGACTAACCACTAACCAGTCCGGCCCTGAGCCTCAAACCAAATTTGTAAATGTAGCATCATGAGGCACACAGAGAGGACAAAATCGATCCAAAACGTCGACGTATAGGTATAATTGGCTTTTATTGCCCCCTTCTCTAATTTTTAAGTAAAAAAATAATAATATTCACTCCTACCTCAATAGATGAAAATAAAGCAATTGTATATTTGGGTTAAGAATAAACAAACAATAAATAATTATATCAACCGATCCATCCATCTTGAGAAATTTAATGGAACTATAAATTAAACAAGTACTACTTAAGTACCCTTGACAAATTACACATGGAGGTATAAGTTGAAAAAGTGCATGTGATGTATAAAGTCGAAATATGTGATTGTCAAGTTTGAAAAACATTTTGTAATATAATGGAAGGAAAAATTTAAAATGTTGGATAATAAAGGGTTGTAAATGTAAAAGAGAAATTTCAAGTTTGTAAAGATTTTTGTCTGTAAATTTCGACCCCTACAGTGTTGTCCATTCTTTCTTCAGCAATGTCCAGGCAAGTCACCTGCCGTTTACAATACGGCAATAATTTATAGAGGGCTTGTAAAATATTTTATGCTAGTCTGTAAATAACTACAAGTTATATTTATGGCAGTTTCATCGTCGACATTACTTGGTTAGTGGAGTTAATCTGATAGTTTTATGACGGAAGCTACTTCTTTCTGGGCCTATATTGTTTTAATTTAATATCCTAATGGCCTATTAAATAAAGCTCTTTATAATGTTGAGAAATCAAATAAAGTTTAAAGCTCATAAGCTGTAAAATGTGCAACTGTTAAATTATACCCACTATAAAACCATTTTAAATTTTCACCCTTTACGAACAAATTTATAACTTCAATTACCTATAGAAAAAAGTTAAAAAGGATCTACGCTTTTTTTGGATAAAACAATAGTAATTACGAAGATTTGAAACGAAAACTAAAACGACATGCGAATTTTATTTTGTAATTGAAAAAAGGTCATATTGCATGCATTTCACAAATGCATATCATTTCGCAATTTTCGCATAAATAATTTATTTAATTAGCGTGCGCATTCTGTATCAAAAAAATACAAACTAACAACTAACCATACCAATACAACAACTAGTAGTTAATTAAGTTTTTATTCGCTCACTGTGATTAAATTCAGGAACGCAGCCTGGCGTGGCGTTTATTTCTAATTTATGTAGACACGTGTAAAACGTCAACTATCCCATACTGTTTTTAATTCCATCAACTTTTTTTATTATTATTATTATTATTATAATCTACATAGGCGCAATTTGGAATCAAAATTTATTTAAATAAACAAAGAGAACCACCATTTAATTGATAAAAATAATAAATTCCAATTATGCAAATGAAACGATTCGAAATTGTTAATTTTAAAATAACTAAAAGCTCGAATTAAGTTGTGAATTTTACTTCAAGCGGAGATAAAATTTCCCTACTTTTACCATAATTATCTTATTTTTGAGTTAAAAAGCGTTATTTTTAATTAACGTCGTGTTTGGAAAAAAGAAATGTTAATTAAGATACCACAGGGATGTAAAAAAATGATAAATAAATATTTTTCGTGTTGGGAAGTTTTACGATTACCCTGATGTCTGATGTGGATGTTATTTGAGGTCGAATTGTTGACACGTCTTAACTGTCATGCCAATCGCTTCTTGTTGTCATTAATCGTCACCTTTTAATTACTCGGGGCCAGTAAATTACAACGACGGACTGGGACAAGTTTCGCTAGTTGCATTATTCATCAAGTATTGAAAAAGAATGCTTTCTGTAAGTTGAAGTAAATACATCATCAGCATTGTCAAGAAGAAATGATAGATTTTCACTGTGTTAATGTATGTTTCCATTTTAATTCTTGTTTTACTGCCAAAGTGGTCTTTTTGTGCGTTCGTTTTTTTCTTCTAGTCTTTGGCTTTAAATTATTATAAAATTTTTCTCATTATAGTAAAAGTTGGGAAGTTTTGTAAAACGTGAGGATCGCTTAATAATACATTTAATTTACAACAGGCACGTAAACTTAATAGAAGCAAAAAAATGTAAGTATATACGGCATTAAAAACAAAAATAACACAAGATTATAGTGCTGGATAATCGTTTTATTATAGTAGGTAGCACTGCTGCTACCAATGTGATAATAGGTTACAAAAATTTTATTCTGTCCCAACGATTTTATATTTTTAAAATATTAGGTCGGTAGTAAATAATATCTTAATGTCTTTAATTTTTGAAGATTCGTAACTTCATAACTCCAGTATAAAGTATTGTGGCAATTGCAAGAAAAGTAAGACAAAATTTTTCATAAAATTACAAAAATGATGTTTTTTAGCTTGCACAATAAAACTAAATGGCCAAAAATTGTCCTTCAAGGTTTTAATATTTTTAAAATTGTCCAAAATCTTTAAGAACTTCCTCAATGCAACTTTTTCCCTATACCTACTGCTACTCGAAGATGATTTTTGCATAAAAATTTGCCTTTTTTATTTCTTACGGCAACCATTTTGCATTTTTATGTTATCTAAAGACAAGAATTATTTTTAAAATACCAAAGTTGAAAAATGTATTTCGAAATTACTTGAAAGACGTATTAGCTCTAAATATTTCAAAAATTCTTTATTTTTATCAGTATGAAGTACGTACTCATAATACAATAGTTGCCAAGAATTATTTACGTTAGCCAATTCACGACTGTCAGTTAGGTACTGATGGGGTCATTCATAATAAGCGCACAAGCAACAAGGTCTCCCCTGACCTGGGGTTATCTAAAATATTGCGTTGACACCTTAACCGTGTAAACTAAATTTTTTACTTACGTCGACGAATTGTTGGACGTATCAAGAGAATTTGGTAAAAGTATGAAGAAAAATTAATTTTTGAATTTTAGGCATAATCCAGGAGATGTTTTTTTTTTTCAGACAACTCAATAGCCTTTCAAATTAACGACATTTTTATGCTTAGAAACTTGAAAATGTCTTCTGAAACAACATTCAGTTGAACGATCGAGTAAGAAGACACAGTCCCACAGTGGCATAACTAAGAGTTTGGGGGTCCTCCCGCAAAATCCAGAGTCAGGCATATAAGGAAGATGTTTAAATAAATTTTAGTGATAAAAGCTGATGCGATAGATTATAACTTCACTGTGCCCAACTCCAAAGCCTTGAACGTTTGTGGAGACGAATATGTGCTGAACAGTAACAGTTAGCAATTGGACAACAGTTTCTGATTACAGGATTCGTCTTAATCGTCTTGAACCATCATACAATTGAATAGGGCAAGAAAACGCTGGACGTTAGAGCCATTTAACATGGATTAATTTTCATAATAAATCAGCGGAAAAGCACCGGAATCAAGGTTTAAATTCGTGCGCTGGAAATTTTTTAGCACAACTTTAAAGCTTAGATTCCTGTGCTTTTGCGCCGATTTAGTACTAAAAGCTAAGTATGAAAATTAGCTCGTGTCAAATGGCTCTTAGGAGCCATTGAAGATCCTCAAGGATGGCATGACTGTCTGTAAACTGTGTCAAATGGCTCTTAGGAGCCATTGAAGCCATTGAAGATCCTTAAGGATGGCATGCCTGTATGTAAACGTGTCAAATGGCTCTTAGGAGCCATTGAAGATCCTTAAGGATGGCATGCCTGTATGTAAATTGTGTCAAATGGCTCAAGAGCCATTAAAGCCATTGAAGATCCTTAAGGATGGCATGCCTGTATGTAAACTCTGTCAAATGACTCTTAGGAGCCATTGAAGATTCTTAAGGATGGCATGCTTGATGTAAACTGTGTCTAATGGCTCTTAGGAGCCAGAGCCATTGAAGATCCGTAAGGATGGCATGCCTGTATGTAAACTGTGTCCAATGGATCTTAAGAGCTATTGAAGTCATTGAAGATCCTTAAGGATGATATACCTGTAAGTAAACTGTGTCAAATGGCTCTTAGGAGTCATTGATGCCATTGAAGATTCTTAAGGATGGCATGCCTGTATGTAAACTGTGTCCAATGGCTCTTAGGAGCCATTGAAGATCCTTAAGGATGGCATGCCAGTATGTAAACTGTGTCAAATGGCTCCTAAGAGCCATTGAAGATCCAAGGATGGCATGCCAGTATGTAAACAATTTAAAAAAGCTCCAAATCTAAAATAAATAATAAACTTCTGAACATAAACCTCTAAAGACAATAAAACAACAAGACAAGGTAGGCGAGATAGTTGTAAGCTCATTAATCTTGAATTATCATTTGTCGTGCAGATGTTCAGAAATTAACAGCACAAGTTCATGGCGCATCCTTGGATAAATAATTTTTTCTCGCATGGGTTTGAAGAAGACTACTATTTTCAGAGAGCTCTCTCAAAGCCACGTTGTTAAACAATAGATTTCATTCCAAAAAACTCATTACAGAGCCTACTGAGATTATGTTAGGTTAGAAGTCAATAAGGGGCGATGAACAATAAATATTTCTCGCGTCGTTCATTTAGTTTTTAAACCTAATAAGTACTGCATGTCATTAACTTTTACTTCTACCGCTTTTTTAATACTTCACAAGATTTCTGATAATAAAAACTATGACACACAGTCATATTACAATAAGGTACCTACTTTTGTGATTTACTATAACTATAAAATTATGCAGCTATAACTATAGCTGGGTACTATAAACAACTAACACTTGTATAGATATTTTTAAACAAATCGGCCTTATGAACAGTTACCTTTCACAGCAATTTAAAAATTCTTCTTGGAAATTGCAAAACATTTGAGTTATTATTATAAAAGTACATTTGTGATAGAGCCATCGATCAATCAAAGGGTTAGTTGTATAAATACAATTCAAAGCTATGCATACACGTCTTGATTATTTCACAATAGTTTCATTAAAGACATTACTCTAACGATTGCCAACTATGTCCTTAACAAAAAAAGGTGTGGGTGATAGCATCACCGTGTCTTTGATTTTTATGAGTGATGTGGCCTTCGAGTAAACATTCACTCCACTAATGAATACGGCCGTTATTACCATAAAGGTTTCAAAAAATTTCACTAATCTTTAAACTTTGATTTAATTTAACAAAAAATTTACTATCGGAATTAAATTGATGCAGCGCGTTTTCAACTTAATGATCTATGAACACTTGCAAGTTTTATAGTGTTTATATTTAAGATGAAGTTGGTCGAACTAGTTAGTATGCCTATGTAACTCGAAACGTTTTTTACATTTAGTACTTAAAAATTGTAATTTAGTATCTTCTCTCAGTTAAAACCACGTTAAAACTATTATTATTCTCTTTAGTTTAATATTCATATTTAAATATCCAAAGATATAAAACAACTGACACTGCTAAACTAAGGTACTAAAATAGATGTAGGTAAAATCATTTATGTGCAAGTTATTCACGGTGGTCGTAAAAATAACTAGTTTAAAAAACATCCCTTTTAGAATTAAAATTAAAACGGTATGTATAATTAAAATTGTAGCAGATCTTCGAAAAAGTCCAAAGACCACAATCGAGCAATAAGAAATTTGTTAAATGTAAAAACCTATGGTTAAACCTGCCATTAGGGTTGTTATTTTGTGGTATTTTAATAACAGTTTTAATTAGTGGCTGGCACATTCCCACGTGAGCTCGGTTGTATTATTGTTTCAGTTGGGAGGAGGAAACAAACGCAAGGGTAGTTCTTCACATGATTTATCGTTTTTTCTTTGTTACATTGTTTCGGCTGTTGATCCAATTCGCGATTTTTGCATTTTGGAAATTTTGAAAAAATAAAAAAAGTGAACTTTCTTTGCTAGAGAATTAATGAAAAAGTGTCAAATAAAACATGTGGCGATGTTTATTTACATCCAATTCTGTTCTTTACGAAATAGCTCGAGGTAATACAAAGTTTTGGAGGGTTATGTGGACGGGTGGCCTAGTCCAGGTCTTTTTACCTGACAGAGGGCTTGATTTACGACTTAGGCCCTTCTCCTCAACTGTTTACGTGAGCGATGATATATTTCCAGCCTAATAATTTCAACATAAATATAGATATTATACGTTTTCAAGTGGGAATTTTCTAATAACTAAGATTTAATCTTTCAAGATTTGCTGCTCATTTAACAAGCATTGGGTGGAAGAATAAAATGCCAAATATTTATTATTATTGTTGGTATTAACGTATTAACTTAGTTAATGTCATAAAAACCTCTTTGGTGCATTGAAAAAATCTTTTACTTCTTTCTTACATTTATGGATAATGTTATATTTTTAGCGAGTGATAAAAAATGTTTTTGGAGGAAACGATTTGCGATACTTTGGCTTAATTTAAATTTTATTCATAATATTTTTGAACGTGCTGCTACTAAACAATTACTACCAATAAGAAGTTTACAAACAGACTAGTGATATGATTCATGGATATTTTTAGACGATCAATCATCATTAAGCATCATTATAGTGGAATCTTATACAACTGTATGTTTGTGGTGAAATTTTTGGAATTCCTCCTATTTTGGTAAAATACAAGGGTAAAATGGATTGATAATTGGAAGCTTTGAAAAAAATTGGCTTTATGAAATAGCAAAAATAACAGTAGTTGGTTGGTTGGAAGGCGAGGCTTGTTTCTTCTCAAGTTTAATTAAGTATATATTCACTATTGCCATATACATGACATATGCTAATGCAAGACAACCGTAAATCTTCGACTAATTAATCACGATTTATATTATAAGCTAACCATAACGTAATCTAAACACGAAATTCTATTACATTTATTGTTCAAACATTACAAATTTTAGGTGGGTCCAATACAAATGGGATAGAGCTATCATTTGTCAAAACTAAAAAGGATTATAACCAAAAGAAATCAAAATTCAAAAAAGTCAACTCTAAAATATCTAAAAGTAAAAATTTCCAATAATATACCTAGAAGTTACGTCCGGCTAAAAATTCACAATGATCCCTTGCAGTGAGGATTAGCCGCTTTGTGGCGTGTTGCTCATTTTAAAGTTGCGATTATGTGAGACTGCACCACAGGAGACAACTTGCATTGTTCATTTAAGCTAGTTTTTCAACGCTACTCATGCGACTATTCATTTAATAAAAAAAAATTACTAACAATAACATGAGCCTTATCAAAATTTACCATCAAACACAAGGCTTTTGTACAAGGCGCTTCCACTCATTTTCTACCCTCAAATAAATTTATGTTTTGTCACAACTATAACCTACACTTTACTTTGATTACTTTTATCACAATATTTGTAATTTATAACAATAGATAACAACTTTATCAAGAAATGGCAATAATGGAACTATTTTCTTAGTAATTATTTTACACCCACGCATTTGAAGAAAAGTAATTAAATTTCAAAAATTACAGAACGACAAACCCTCGCTAGTTTAGATACATTACACATAGTTTGTTTTTCAAAGTCTATTTAAACTCGCTATAGAGCCGATACTATAAAGCTCTCGATTAATTTAGTTCGAGAAGAAAGTTTTTGATTAGTCGTTTTAATTCTGATTGGCCAAAAACAGCTGTGGGCTTAATTTGACCTTATAATATTACTGTACCAGCTATAATGCTCGCTAATCCGTATTAGTAGTATGAAAATAATCCGGATTAACGAGGGTTAGTTGGCTTTAAGTTCGACGGACACCTTCATCATTAAATTCGATAAGTTTTCTAATCTTTGAGAATAATGGCATCAACTAATCCAAAGATACATAATCTGACTAATATTAATAAAAATTACAACTTTTTTCATTCAAGCATAAACTTTTCAAGTAAAAAAGAACAATCAATGAAATCATGCTCATGTGAGTATGAAAACTCATATGTGTACTTTACTGACACGCAATCTATTTGCGATTACACAGATATGCTCGTTTATCTGTTCGTTTAATTATATAGGTTTTATAATTAACTATTGAATAAATATTAAGTTTACTTCCAACAAGTAGCACTTAAGAGTACATCCCTAATTTACTTCTGTCACGCATTAATTTCTAATAATTTATCGAAACAATTTTAGATTAACAATTTTCATTGTTCTAAATGCAAACAAATAAACCTTAGCGCACTTACATGGATGTATGCCAAGTTGCAAAATGCTTTTTTTGAATTTATTATTACAATTCTTCAATTAAAAATTTTTTTTTACACTTTAGAGACAACATAAAGAGCTATAGCGTTTATACATTCGATTGAATTCACAATACAAGGGAACGGTTGTGTTAAATTTGGAATTTTTTAAGGGTAGAAATATTAGGCGAGTAGAGACTATTGTGCAGTAGAATGGAAAGAAACAGAATTTGTCTGAATACATAGGCAGTGTTGTTAAAGAAACGGTTTGAAGGTTCAGTGCACTTGGAACCCAACCCCCAGTTTTCTAAGAAGTCACTGTTACATCTGTCAGGATTTAAAAATACCACAGAACCATCGTAGATAAATTCTCTTGTCGATAACAAAATACAGAGTCGAAAGGACAAAAATCAACATTAAGAAAAAAACAATTTTAAAATAACACTATTAAATTGTTAAGAAGAGAGAACATCATTACCTCCTCTAAACGGGAAATGTCCCCTCGTGACATTACGGCATTGCATACTTTAACAGCTGAACGTGTAAATTTGCTTAAGTGTATTTATTTATTCGTCCATTATAATTCGTTAAAGCGCATATTCAAATTCATACCCCTGATTTATTTAACGGGTGCGTACAAACAAATGCAAACCTAACAGGGCTGCGGCTGGGGATTCGTAATTACAAAGTCAAAATTTCCCAATCGCCTTTCGCAGCCGCGCGAGGGTTCCAGATGGGGTTGGAAGTGTCTATTACAATATACGAGCCTTTTCATCCAACGTGAAACTATATTTATAATACAGAACCAAAAGCTTACTTTTAACCACAAGATATTGAAATAAATAACCTAATTTACATTAACCCACAACTTCAAATTGCACTTATAAAATAAATTTATGGATAAATAATTTAAACTAATTAACGAGCGGGCCCTTTAGTTTAATAAACTTTAGAAATACATTTTCTAATTGATGATTCAAAACTAAATAAACACAGTTAGAAATTAAAGTATTTTTTAATGTCAATATAAGAAAATCACTTGAGATAAATGAAGGCTTATCTCATTTTATTGCTGCATAAATGTACGTCATGTTAAGTATTGAGAGTTGAGAAAGAAAAAAATATAAAAATAAGTAAATTTAATTACTAATTAACTTTCCATTCCCTTTAATATAAACTTCCTGTATAGCCAAAACCACTTGCATCCATTAAAATTGTGGGAGCCGAAATGAGAATGGAGAGAGAATCCCAGAATAATCACTTTAACGGATAATACTCTCATTACTATTTATCATTTACTAGATTTGTTTATTAAAGCATCCAATAAGTACGTTAGGGTGATTATGTGATTATGAAGTTAAGAAAACATCGGGAAAAAGTTAAAATAATAAAGGGTTGGGTGAATATAGCTATAGCTGATGATTAAATTAACTAAATTTTAAAAATTTTTAAATTAGTTTTCGGCTTTGCAAAAGTAAGGATTAGAAAGTATTATTTACCATCATCCGGTTTGGAATTATCTTACATTAGAAAAGCCAAAAATAGCAGATGTGAGTGTGAAATACAGTATTTTTGGGGGTAGCTTTTGTCTACATGTGTTGGGATTGAATGAAAAAAAATAACCTTCTTCAGCACAGACTTTTTCGTTTTAAAAGAAATATATGGTTTGCTTTAAAAACTGTATACTTGACAAATTAGTTGGTGATTTTACCACAAGGATGAGTTTTTTTTGAATTTCAAAATTTGTTATAAACAAAATTAATCACCTTTTTTATGAACACCGACGAATACATTAACAGCCAAAAATATATTAAATTTTACATAAAAATTCTTTTAATAAATCGAAAGAAGATTCTAGTCTTTGCACTGACATTTAGGATGACGCTGCAGTTTCTTAATAATTGTGCACAGTAATTGCTGGTAACTTAAGAAGTAAGAAATCAAAAGAGGTTAAAAAAAATTACTCCCAAAGAAAATGTGAATTTGAAAATGGTGATGATTCTTGAAGATACATTTTATTGTGAAGCAAATCACAAACTCACAAAAATCACAGCAAATCACAAACATGGAAGATGGAAGAGGAGACACATATTGCAAAAATTGTGGGTAAATAATATTATCCTTAAAGGCCCGTCTACACACAGAGACCTTGCCTTCCGGTTTGACCTGTGCAGGAGGCCTTAACGCTGTTCAGACGTTCCGGTATGGCCTGTGCACTGCGCAGTGCACATTGTACAGACCTCCTAAACGGTGTCCACACGCTCCGGTTTGGCTTGTGCACTGTGCAGGCCATCGTTCAGGCAGCATGTGAAACTTTAATGAAAACCTGATGAAAAACTTGATTTAGCACAAATTTTGAAAGATAAAAAGAAACAAAGCTACACACACTTGTCAATGATCACCTGGTGAGGACTGATAAGGACACCGCAATTTCTAGCTAAGAAAACTGAAAATGGAGACACTGGAAAATGATATATTAATCCAATAATATAGAACGCTCACTATATTAAACTTAGTTCAATTAGAACTTTAAACTACAACTGAACAACCGGCCCTTAGGAGTAACAGAAGTGGCATTTATTAAAAGGTTTACCAGATTCCAAAAGCCACTGCCTCTGCGCCTAACGTTTTCTTTAATAAATGAGTATACGTGACTGAATAACCATTGCTTTCCAGGCACGTAACCAAGGGTGGACCTGGGTGCCCAGGTTGGTGTCCACTTAAATGAACTGAAATAATATTATTTACAAAAGTGTCTGTTCTTTGCGCCCACCTCCATTAAGGGGTCCATTCCATGCCCTTTTTAGAGCTTTTTAGAGCTCGCTACCCCCTGACAATGTATGCTACTGGATTGACTAGTGATGTCAATCGTCCGTAGGGCGAAATCGATAAGAAATATAAAACAGAGTAGGAATAAAGACATAGAAAGACTTGTAGGAAGATGGTGAACGAAAAATAGTGCAGGATAGTGCAAATAGTGCAGAAAAAGATAAATCCATAGGCAATTTAATGGTGAGAAGGATTCTACCTTATGGGTCCGATGGTTTCCGTAACACATTGAGAAAAACAATGTATTAAATCAAAAAAGCGGCTATTAGAAAGGTTACTAGAACAGCAAGTGTGGCAAAACTTATCAAAAGTGAATCTATGAGTTGATCGACCACAAGTTTGTACACTAGCTCTCTGCAAAGCCCTGGGAGCAATATGTGCAGCAAAAGAAACGAAAAGTTGCGTTCGTGCGCTTCTCAGATTCTCGTGGATAGATAAGATCGAAAATACCAAGAAACGCTACGTTAGTCTTTGAATTTGAAAACCTCTGGTGGAAAAATGAATTTGTTATACTGGGTTAAGATAACCAGCTGGAGATGGTAACGAACAGTTGTTCTTCATTCGAGACATAAGCTGCCAAAAAGATTTAAGCGAACTTCACAGAGTCTTAGAAATTTCAATCATTATATGAAGTTCTGAAGAGTGAGCTTTTCATACTCCATGTTTAATTTACCGAATCTCAACTATGTATGTCAGACATCGGATAATGAACGAATTAATACTATTCAATGGAAGAATCCAAGGAATCCGTCCGAGTGCATCACATTCGAGACAAATCGGGCATAAAATTTCTCGGTAGGGATGCAAGCGGATTGTCGAATTGCCATCGACTTATAACCCAAAATTGAATAAACTATGAATCAATAGAGAGAATTAATTTTTGTCAGAGGTTCTAGCTTCATCACAGAGTTCCAGGTCCCTTATCCGACACAAAAATAAGAGCTATGAATAATTTAGAAGGGTTTTCTAGAGCAAATTGTAGATATTGTACAAAAAAATATGGCATCGAAGAAAAATATTAAAATACTGTTAAACCCAGTGGCATAAACAACGGGCCCGCAGGGCTCTCGTTGTAGAGGGCCCGAGGATAGAAAAGGCCCCCAAAACATCGTTTAGTATAAAAATTCGTAATAAAATCAATTTGTAAATGATTATTAACGAAGATTTTGAACGATTTTGCGGGAAGGTCCACAAACTCTTAGTTACGCTCAGGACCGTAGCCAGAGGTTCGACACAGCAGGATGAGCCTGCCCTGAAAAATTTTAA
This sequence comes from Malthinus seriepunctatus, assembly GCA_963924605.1. Classification (NCBI taxonomy): domain Eukaryota; kingdom Metazoa; phylum Arthropoda; class Insecta; order Coleoptera; family Cantharidae; genus Malthinus; species Malthinus seriepunctatus. The sequence continues at coordinate 86,885,766 of OZ004600.1, read as the reverse complement.
GTCTGCTCTAGCCAGTGCTTCCTAAGGATTTCGCAATAATAATAAAACGATAAGTTTCTAATTGGTACTGAAGAAGAAAACATAGATTTAGAGAAAGTTTGAAAACGTTGGACAAACAACTTCCATCCTCAGAAGAGATTACAGTGGTCAACGGATTTCTATAAACACAGAACAGAAAACCCTAATTTTAGCTTTTCATGTCCCTTTGAATTTTTTTAGCCTGTCCTGATAGCTGATAACAATAACACAGTCTGGCTATGGTCTCGGTTACGCTACTGGTTGAATCCAACCAAAATGCAATAAAGATGGCTCCACACAGTAGGTATTGAAGTTTAAGTCTGGAGGAACTGAGCTAGCCAAGAAAACTGTAGGAAATTCTACAAAACTCTTTGTTTGCCTAAAGTTTATAAATTGTCAGATTATTTAGAAATCTTTTCTGAATGAAGTTTTACCGAATTTAATTTTCCAGCGGCTGCTTCAAAAGTAGCTTCATGTTTTGATATACATTGTATAAGGTTGTAAATAAACATAATGGTAGAGTATTCAATGCTTGTCTCTTTCGAGTGCAAAACAAATTTTAAAAACGTTTTTACATGTGTTTTCATGTTTTTATAATGATAAACTAATCAAACTGATAACGAGCTGCTATCAAAAATAAATACCCGTTTCTTAAATGTGTTAATTCGTAGGTAGGAAATATAACCGGAAATGCCTAAAATTTTAAAGCTGCAGTTAAAATTTTCATTGACAAATGTGTGCTATTATAACTTTGGACAAGAATAACCCGCAAGAAGAACTTAACAGTCTCATATACATTATTAGCATATTTTTATATTCTAAAAAAGTCCAATCACTACCAATTCATCGAAGATAAACCAAATTGTCAGTCACACATTGAATTTGAATTTATTTATGAGATAAAAAAAATCAAACCAATAAGCAGCTGTTTATATGCCTACAAAATTCATGCAAGAGACCCTTCTCGTTTCGTGTAACTCCCTTACATTAAACACCCCTAAAAGTTTTTCTTTTAAAAGGTTTTGATTTTCGGTGGTTGCCCAAATATTTAAAATTCATCCAATAAACTGCTATTTTAACATTTTAACCTTAAAACGGTTTGAGCAAAAAAATAATAAAAAATCGATATTATAATCAATGGAGTTATATTAGTACCTGTTTGGAGAAAACGGCGATGTCTTCGTTGAAGGATTCCGAGGAACACACGTCTCCCCCCGCGACCCCCGGTTCGCGGGGCGTGCATGTTGCTAGTTCACATTTTTCAAAGATGAGTGCCAGCAAGGGAAACAACGGGTGCCTGCAACAAAGAATTTTATATTAGTTGTGTTGTTTGTTCATTGCCCTTCTCGATGTGATAGACAAATAATTGCTTTGTTGTATCGGATATGCAATGTGCAGCGAGCAGCGAGAGCACAAGTGTTGCGAGCATCACTATCGCGATGCTGTGACCCGTAAATTATCTTAAAGATAAAGATGGCACGCCATAAATAAATCGCAACATTTATGAATGTGTCTTTACAGTATGCAATTTGATAAACATTCATTCATCCGTTCATAACTTAATAATTTAGTACATATTTCAGTCGCTCGCTCGGTGTGCGAATGTTTTAAACGTACTAACAAATTAATGCGTGTGATCGATTTCACGCCTATTTGAATATTTGCCATTTAAATGAAACTTTTAATAGGCAACTCCACTTGAGGATTATATGTAATCGGATTAACGTGTACGCGATATTTGCATCATAACTTCTAATTTAAAGCTTTTAATTTTATATAGCGTGTTAAATATTAGGGTTAAACAATATAATTACGAATAATGTGGAACATGAAATTCAAACCACCAAGAAAGATGATTTTTAAAAAACTTTATGTCATCGATAAACAAGCATGTACTTCTGTGGTTTTTAGTGTCGCATCAAATTATAAAATTGCTAAACCATACGGTCATAAAATATTATTATGCATTACCTTGGTATGCGGTAATTTAAATCATTAATGTGGTGGAAATAAGGATAACAATGCGTTAACTAAGTCCATGTCGTATAGTTTATAGAAACCACAACCATTAGTGTCTTGAAAAACTTTTTATTCGAAATACCGTGTCGAATTTTAGTCTAATGCGATGATGATAATTCAAGGACCTAGCAGCATATACTAACAAATAGTTGGCTGTGAATTAAATCAACTCCCATCATAACATTTGAAATTAACGGAGACAATACCTATTTGTTTTCTATTCAAAAAATAGTAAATAATTATGAAAAGTCGCTTTCATTCATGTATCAATAACCTCGTTAATCCGGATCACGAATTTAGTAGGTAGAACAGATTTTTTTATAAATCCAACTGACACCCCCTCCCTATCCGGATTAACTAAGGTTTTTTGACTCGCGAATATAGTTTTTGATCGTAGAATTAAATTAACAAAACTATACAGTGAGTGCTCCTGTTTGCATGTATCCTTTTCCCTTAATTTTTCTATAATTTAGCTAAAAATGGTCATACAGGGTGTAACTACTCGACTCATCCAAAGATATAGGAGTTGTAGATCTCGAAAAAACTAACATTTTATTTATTTCGTCATTTTGAATTTGGAGCCTCCTATTCCAGATACAGTAGATATTAGTTTTTTTGTTTTTCTTTTCCAGTTTTTTTATTTTTAAGTTCTTAAAAAAAATGAAAATTGTTTTGAAATCCTTGTAAATTTCTATAAAACTTTTGTATTTACATCTACCTTCTATCTTCGTTAATACCAAAATGGCGCCCAATTGAAAACTTTGACCTTGAAAATTTCAAAAATCGCACGGTGAATTTTCTAAAAAAGAATATGCGCTTATTCTACTCATCAAGATCTACATTTTAAGTCAAAAAAGTTAATAGAAATTGTTTATAGTTTAGGAGCTACAGAAGATTGTCTGTCAATTTATGTCAATAAATTCTTGAAGAGTAGACAGTTCCATTTTTTACAAAAATTAGTTTTTATTAATAATTAATAAAAATAACTTTCGAGTAACAATAATTAACTAATAAATTCAATTATTATCAAAACTGGCAAGGAAAAACAAAAGAGAAACGGAAAAACAGAAACAGCACTCTTTTAGAATTTGATCGTTTAAATTCAATCTCCTGTAGCTCCTAAACTATTAAAAATTTCTAGTAGTTTTTTTAACTTAAAATGTAGATCTTCATGAGTAGAATAAGCGCATATTCTTTTTTAGAAAATTCCCCGTGCGATTTTTGAAATTTTCAAGGTCAAAGTTTTAAATTGGCCGCCATTTTGATATTAATAAAGATAGAAGATTGAGCTACATACAAAAGTTTTAGAGAAATTTACGGGGATTTCAAACCAATTTTTATTTTTTTTAAAAACTTAAAACTAAATAAACTGGAGTAGAAAAACAAAAAAACTTATATCGACTGTATCTCGAATAGGGGGCTCCAAATTCAAAATGGCGAAATAAAAAAATGTTAGTTTTTTCGAGATCTACAACTCCTATATCTTTGGATGAGTCGAGTAGTTACACCCTGTATAAGTAAGTATAGAATGAGGCAATAAAAACAATACATCAAACACTGGAGAAAGATCTTAGGTCCGTAAGAAACAAGAAGTAAAAAAGTCTAACATGCGGTTTAGTCTCTAGATAGAGCATATCTAGAAATCTAGATACAGTGGATCTTGGTACAACTAAAACACAGAACACTACTATATGGGTAAGCAAAGCACGAGGATACTGTGATACATGTCAGCTTCGGTAAAATGTTTTTAGAAAAAAAATACTATACGGGGTAGGAACATGACGCTTCTTAGGGACGGTACAGTTGAACAGGACCTAACCGTGATTACGTTAACAGGTGGTTTAACCGATAGTAAAAGTAACGAGCCTTAAAGCCATAATCCCACAATAAAAAAAATGTTAAAATAGGGGAAATTATTGACCACTAAGCAGGAAGTTTTAGAATTTGATCTATTGAGGGCCGGTACTTTTACTGTTGGTTAAGCAAATTTGATAGCTGGTTAAAGATAACTCATTGAGTTGAACAGGGACTAACCATGATTAATTTAACAAGTAGTTTAACCGATAGTAAAAGTAACGGACCTTAAAGTCATAATGCTACAATAAAAATTGTTAAAATAGGGAAAATTATTGTCCACCAAGCAGGAACTTTTAGAATTTTATCTATTAAGGGCCGGTACTTGTACTGTTGATTATGCAAATTTGATAGCTGGTTAAAGATAACTCATTGAGTTAAACCGGGACTAACCTATGATTAATTTAACAGGTTGTTTAACCGATAGTAAAAGTACCGTGCCTAAGGATTCAGAATTATACAAACATTTCATGGCACACTTGAAAAAAGTTAAGGGTGGATGCTTGAAAGTCCAATAAATTTGTATAAATTAATACTTGTGCAACTTGAAAATGCTTAATGAAAGCTAATTAGGAGGTAATAAAATGCCACATTAATCACCATAAGAATAAAATATATTTATTTTCAAAATGTAACATGTGAAAAATGTTTATGAAACACCTTGTAGGTGCGCACTTGAAGAAAATCATCTCCACTTGAGAATAAAAAGCTATAAGCAATGATAACTTTTTAAAGAAAATAATGACGATGAGATACAAAACGATTAAAATAAGATCGTATCGAGAAGGCTTTGGAATGTTTATAATGTCACCGCCTATGCTGTTTTTGTTTTGTAATTGTTTTATCATTTATTGCAGTTGTATTATGCATTTGTAATCCTCTGCGATACAATCTCGATGTAGCATTACGTTTAAGCTTTTTACAGCCCATTTCAGTTTTGATTGCTCTACATGTCCATGAACTAACAAAATATAATCTAGTGTGCGTTGTGTTAATCCAAAATATCGTTTGATAAACTCAACTGTGTCACTGTGTATCTAAGAAAAAAGGTAAAAATCTAATCATTCCTGTTCGATAGCGATTAGTCTACTCACAACTGACTGACTGCTAGAGCCGTTTTTCACGGACTAAATATCGTACTAACTAGTTCGTACTGAATCAACTCAAAGAGCAAAAGCACATGAATCGAAGCTTCGTAAGTTATAAACGACCATGCACTACGTTAAAGCTTAGATTCCCGTGCTTTTATTCAATGAGTTGATTCAGACTTGCAAGTTAGTACGACATTTAGTCCATGTAAAACGGTCCTTACACAGCTCCCGGTTAATCCCAGGCCATTTAAGTAATATTTGTGTTTGGAAAAAAATGGCCAAATATTCTAAAAAAATTTGCATTTTATTTCCCTAAGGGCATGTCAAAGCCTTTCATTTTTTTAAATAAGCTTTTTAATATCTTTATCTATTCGTGTTCGTATTAAGAATAACAAACCGTCATTTTGAAGAAGCACAAAAAATTATACTTTTAACGATGCCACGTTGAGCCCGGTAAGAAAAAATGAAGTAACTCAACTGTAGTAATATTTTTCTAAAAGCTGAATACGCTATTGGATTCTTCTTAAAAAGTACTTTGAGATGTGCAAATTTAATTTTAGCCTCTCTTAAAATAAAGAAGTTATAAACGATTATAAAAAATTTAAAGCTCACTTTTTTGGCAACTTTTACGTTAAATGTTCAAAATTTCTTTATGTGGTTTAGTACAACTTTGATCTAAGGGGCATTTCACCCCATTTAACCAAATCTATATTTCTCATAATAATATAGATTCCCATATTGTGAATGTCTGAACACCCTGTATATATATTTTTTATTTTGGAAAAGAATATTATGTTGCAATCTTCTTCGTAAACGACAAAAAATGTTAGTTCTTTTTATAATAAAATACCGTTTTATGTCAGCCGTATTATACATAACAGTTTAAAGTAAAGCGTGTGTAAGTGCCCTTTACACTTTACTTATTCAAAAGAACTGTCAATACAATTTCGTATAATCAGCTAACATATGGAATACGGAAACCACAAAATTGGTGATATTTTGTGAAACCACAAAATTACCTTTGAAACCACAAGTCAAGTTGTAGGTGGAATATAAATAAAAAGGGTAGTTTCAATTACTAAAATAATTATTTACGGAACAAAATATTTACGATTAATTTAATTACTTACATATTATGGTTACGTTTGTGAAAACATCCCACACACAATTATAATAAATTTTACAACCCTCTACACGTAATTTATTTTCATCTACTAAATCAATTCTTTTAATTCACACTCCTTACAAATTATATAATTATAGTGCAAAAAACTAAATTCCTTCAGGGAATTTATGTTTTAATTTTAAACGCGTCAATATTTCAAAAGTGCGCAACGATAAAAGAAAAAGTCATTAAGAAATTTTTTTTTTCAATTAGAATTTATAATTTCGCACTGGCTATTATTTAATTGCGCCGTTTCGATACTTATTAATTGTAAAAATTCCAATCAAAAATAAGGAATACATTTGAATAGAATGGGATTCGACACGCTCTTTTGTTAGTTTAAAGCAGTTCTCGAAATGTTTTAACCTTTTTAAATCGAAACCTAAATTCGCGGAATTGTGGGCGATCGCAAAAATTATGGTAACCAAAATAATCAGTCAAAAAATTGGTGTTGGAATGAAATCGAGTCTCAAAGTTTGCCTGGGCCCCCTCAGGGGGCCTAAGGTTTCACTTCCCTACTTTTGGTTTTGATTATCACCGATATGGAATTAAATAAAAAATTTTAATTAGGATACCTTTCGAACATATGCTTTTCTACCTGATGTTGGCAAAAAATTAAAAAGATTTCTAAAACTAGTTTTTTCTTAAAATTCAAAAGTTTCAAATATTATGTTTATGTTAAATTATTATTACTTATCTTATACTTAATCTTAAAAAACTACACATAATTTTATTTATGGTTTCTATACTAAGTTACCAGGTTTGTAATAAAAATTTTTTTCAGCTGTAGAATTAATTAAAAATAAACCAGTTCTAAATACTTCAATGTGGGTCTTACGACTTCTCTTAAGTTGGGTAAATTTTGAGAAAGTGTTTATTTAAATGTTAATAGAATAATTGGTTCTCTATTTTTATTATTGTTTGTTTATAGTAACACTCGTTAAAAATGAAAACGGCCAATCTAATGTAAATTTGTTCGTTCAAAATGTAAATAATCGTTCCGAGACCAACCAACATTTGTTATGTATATTGATATAAACGAATAAGCACTAACTAATTGGTAACACCTTTAAATAAACAAAGCTCGAGATAAATGTAAATATTGTTTTTTTGTGTGTTGGGCATGCGATTATGTCCGGTTGTCGGACGTTACAATATTCACTCTATGTGCCATAGCTGACCGCATAGCGGGACAAAAGTTCACGGCGAAACACAACGCGAATAGCGCAAATAAAAGTTGACAATCTTCAATTTTATCCGATACCGATATAATCGTTTTTCAATTAATTTTATTGCTTTTAGGTGATACACAATAAATTTTAAATGCTTAGCTGAAATGCCATTTTAATATTTATTTTATTTCCATTTTAATGCTTTGCATATATTTAAAAGTTAAACATTGTTTATAATTTATTCTCCTTTTAATCGGAACAGACACTGTATCAATTTTTAAAACCCATTATTAATTAATTGTTGCTATAAAGTTGTTAAGAGTAATTTAAAAAATTGAGCCTAATATGAAATAATTTGCAAACTATGGTGTCTACTTTAAACCCACAAAATATTTTTGAAACTGCCTAAATGGCTCCTCTTCGTCGTCTAAAAATAATTAAATCTTTTCTAAAGACATACTTGAGTAGGGTGTTCGGAAATTAGTTTTCCAAAAATAAATTCAACCCCCCTTTTAGTTTAATCATTTAATTTAGCGCAGCAGTGTGAAATGCAACCTTACTCATGTATGGGGTCCTATACAGAGAATGTAAAAAAAATTAAGTGAATTATAATAAAAGATGTAAATCGTGTATTAAACCCAATAAAATGTGGGGTTCTCCGAGCATAACGGATACAATTGCATTAAGTTGAGAAAATCAATGTACGGTCTCTACTATTTATATCAATTAACATACAAAACATCTGCAGGGTGTTTCGCTTCAAGTGAACATTCATCATTGGTTTTTGACTTTTCTGTAGCAAAAACAAACAAAAAATTTTCTGTTTTTAACGTCATTTTAACAAACAAAAAAAATCTTTGGGCATCTTAATATTTGCATTCCAACCCTATCGGTTCTTTTCAATTTCAAAAAGATGATTTACTCTTTTGAGGGTGTCGTCACAGTTCCTAAGGATGGCCATCGTATAACGGGATGCCCTATGATCTCGGGCATCAGCAAAATTTTTCTCTATAGTATGGCCTAACCAAGTTCTGATGTTCATCAAACCACATAGCTGTTACATGTTGGTGGTGGTAAATCCAGCAAATGACTGTTAGAAGGTTAGAACGAACAAAAAGATGTAGCACTTTGTCGGGATATTTTTATTTAACGGGAAATCCAAAACGTCTTATGCCTCTTGTACTCTTCCCTTCATCCCCTCCAATTGCGCGACGCAGCATAGGGATTCCAATGATAAATTCTTAAAACTGGGTACAGGCGATGCAGGCCAGAACCAAATGATCGCAAGCGTTTGGATATTTTTATTTCAATGTCGTAGAGAAAAGATGAAAACTCTGAAGAGTTACCGTGTCTTGGAGATGTTTGTAAGGTACTGCGGACCCTCCAAACATCTCGAAAAAACGTTACCCTCGGTCGTACGCACGCACGCGTACACATATTTTTAGGGGTTGTCGGATAGGGGTTCTAGTCCACCGTACAACATCTTGAATTGATCTTACCTCAAAACTTCTGTTTCTATCTCGATAGGCTACGCCAAGTCATACCAAGTCATAATTTGGGCTTTACACTATCGGATTCTGTGAAGTGAAGCTCTAGGGGCTTCACGCCAATCTTGTAAAATTGTAAGAATCTCGCATTCTCGTCTCACAAAAATTGCAAGTTGCGAGGCTCGTTTCTCGCAAGGTAAGCCCTAGTCATAATCTCAAGATCTTGAGTTTTGCAGATCTTCATTTTTTTTGCAGATCTTCAAAGCATTTTTTCCCTCTCTCTAAATGGCAACTATCGGCTCTTTTACTTTCACCATGGTCTGGATGGATGAATCTGGATGGATGTCGTCCTCCATCATTAGAATCGTATTCTGACACTGAGCATGTGAGCATAGCAAAGTATTTCTTTTTATAATTAGCCATCGTAAGTCTTTTTACACAATAATTATTGTTAACAGACGTCATCTAAGCCCGTGCGTAGGGCCTTTAAAGGCTAACTTTTCAATCATGGTTTCAACTGGAGTTCAACTGAAAGAATTTTAATTCATGTGCTTCAACTACATTCTACCAGTTTTTCTGAACTGAGTTCAATTGAGCTCCAGTTAAAACCATAAATTAAACCGAACCTATACATAATAGGCGGTACTGTAACACAGATCCCTGATGGCGAGCGGTAGGGATAAGTTCACGCAAATTTGGCCACGCCCCTTTAATAACTTAAGTACGTTGGTACCAATACCAATTTATACAAATTTAGGTAGCTGGGCATTCCCACCGCTCGCCAACATAAATCTGTTTTACAGTATCTCTCTAATAGATATCTACATTCTACAACGATTCGTATCGCTACTAAACTATGAACATTTATTCAATTGTTTATTTTTGTAGTTTATAATTATTTCAGCCATCTATATTCTATAATTTAAAATTAGTTAGGTGCTTATACAGTAGAACCCCGTTATAACGTACCATCAGGGGCCGAAAAGTTTGGTACCTTATAACAGGACGTTCGTAATAAATAAACAAAATATTAAAATGGGACCAAACAATTAGTCCGTTATATCCAGAAAAACGTTATCAAGGGGTACTTATAACGGGGTTCTACTGTATATCTTCTTTAAATAAGAAAAGTTAGCCAAGTATAAAACGTCCTGTGTTGGAGGGGTTATCCCCTCTCTGCAGCCATTGTACAAAAATTGAGCTGTCAACGGTAGTCATCTGCAGTCAATGGCAGCCATAGTATAAGCAGTCATACAAATTCAGAACAGAGTTGACCCCTCGGATCCTGTTGAATTCTGCCAAATCATAGAAACTAAGTCGTTTTAATTCTTGACCAAGCCATGTCGTCTAGTCCAACTGAGATGCATTCTAATTCTCATCAACACTCGCATGAACGATTCAACACTTCAACTCTAGTACTGACCACTTGACCAGTACTCACTATACAAATTTACTGGAATTCGAGGTCTAGAATTCGTGTTCGAACGGTATTTTATCGTGTAAACTGCATTGGACTATCGTTCAGCTCATAATTTTTTAAAAGTCGCATGTGGATCTAATATAAATCGTATTATAGTTCGAACTCGAATTCGAGAACTGTAATATCAATAAACTGTAGATGATACTGGTTCGTGATGATTCTATATTTAAATACAATCAGAGCTTGAATGATAATCAATCACGCTTCCTTTTGAAGTGGTTTTAATAGTAATAATATAATAAAGTCAGATCTCTTGTATTAAGTTCCATCAACCTGCTCTGCCAGTGGATATAAAATACACTTTTTTAAATAGTAGCCGGTAACAAGGTTGGGCTTCAGTCGTTACACTTTAATACCATTTTCTCCACATCGTTTAGATAAAGTTGACATAACTCGACGAATGTCTCTCCAGCTAGATGGTTCAAAAATCCTCCGAATTTGGGCCTCTTGTATCGTATCTTATTCTTTTATTTCACGAGCATGACGAATGCTCTCGTAACATCATGAGAAACGCCATCGGAAGCGTCAAAGAAATTAAAACGATGAGGGTAACTATTTACGGCGTTAAAAACTGTTACTTGGGACACTGGGAGATCAAAATATTTTTCTCTCGCTTTCTTACGCTTAATTAAATTTAATTTTATTGCAATTATTTTAATTATTAAATTACACGAAACGAAACAAACTTGAATGACGCAAAATTATATTCAAGTATTATTATTATTATTACTTATCATCTCATTGTATTTTTTCTAATTTAATTAGAACACGTCAAAGCAATTTTTATTACGGTCCCACCTTATGAATATATAAGTAATTAATTTTAAAAGTAGAATTAACATAAATATCATATTTCAATCGGAAATTGTAATTTGATAAGTCCATAAATTCTTAAATTTACTATAAATTCACTTTCTACAAGAAAAAGGTAACCAAACAGCGGAAGCTTAAAATTTGTATTATAGATATAAGTAAATTATACGGCTGAAATGTATGATTAAGTTAAATAGTCGTTAAAGCTAGCTATAAATATTTTAAGTTATACGCCTAGGTATGTTATCAAAAATATGAAGCTACCTGCTCTCGTTTTATAAATTAGTTGTGAGTGTAGTAAATTTTGTTTTATTTAAATAAAAAATTTCTTACCCGTAAATGGCGTCTTTGTCCCTTTTGCCAACGTCGGGTACAGCGCCGCCCATGACATGATTGGCGGCAGGATTGACATGGTTAGCGTGATAGGGGTGCATACCGTGATTTAAATGCGGGGAATGGTGAAGACTTTGTAATGTGGGCCGGTGGGCTACGTGGGGCTCGTACAAGCCACCCGCCGCCACCGCCGCCGCCGCACCGCCGTCCATGTACCCAGGGTGAATTCCTTCGTCATACTGAAAACAACACGAAAGCAAATTAAAAAAATAATAATTTTGCACAAATCAGAAAATTGGTTTTATACACAATCATTTTGGTTCGTAATAAAACCAAGTCAATCACATTATACTGCTTTTCTGGACGCAAGTGGAAAATTATTACCAACGAAAAAATTAATGTAGAGTGAGCATATACCTTTAACCAGTAATTGTGTCGAGTGGGTGGTGCAGGCCCACATTCATTATTATGAGTATAATAGGTTAATTATTTTTTAAATTCAATTAAAACTCGATAAGCTGATTGAAATACCCACGATAGCGATTTTAAATAGGTAGTTCGGAGTTGTACCTACTATCTTTATACAGCAATAAATTTATAGCGGGAGCTGTGCGTTGATTGTCGCGTCTTCTATGCAATTAATTTTAAATAGTTAATAAAAATATTGCGCGTTCCAAGATGTTATGTACAGATACCTTTAATCTAATCAAATTTTATTAACTCTTCCTAAAGTAATAATTAACAAATATTTGTCAATATAATAACAAGTTTTACTAGATGAATCAATATAATTAATCGTTTATATAAAATATGACCATCAAGCACCAACCTACCCACTACTGTTTGATGTATTGTGGGAAAGAAAATTTGGCATATTTCTAATCTTTAAATTAATATTAAATATGCATATGTGGTGTGTGTATGGATAATATAAACAACAGTTTTGATATTATTTAAGTTAAACCCCATCCCATGATGTATCGAACTTTAATAATTTGCATGAAAAATCGATTACTTTGCTATAATAGGTACGAACACATTTATTTACTTAACACTCGAGTTGCATAAATATTTCACAAAAATAAACTTTCAAAAAGAAATAAAATGTCATTTCTCATTGTTAATGGAAGCTAGCAAAATAAAAAGACGTCAAGACCGCCGAGTGTGCTACTAAACGATAACAATACAACATAGTCTCGTTAATCTAGATTACCTACAATCTATCACGATGTGCTTTACGAATATAGCTATTTTGCCGATACTGTCCGAAGTAACGAAGTTACATAGAATAATAAAACACAGAGATTATATATGGTTAACACTTGGGAATTAGAGCTCCACTAACATCCTAAAGATCGACTCCAGGAAATTGCCTCTTATTAGCTTTACAGTAATGTAAAGGAGTTACGTATAAGTTTGAACTTAGTTTTATACGATGATTGAGAAACCGGCCCTGGTTATCATGATGACTATACCCGACGTGTTAAAATCTAAAGCTAGAATTCACTCTCTTGAACAGAGCTAGAGACTGGAACTAAAATTGGTATACCGGCGCACGGATCTATTCCATTTCCGACGTAAACGCATTAGTACAGCATATACCTACTAGAAAGTGTCAAAATAGTAAGAGATTCTGATGATAAACAGAATGAGGCACACAAACTTTTCCAGGCAATAAAGCTGTCAATGAGGTCCTAACCAACCACGGTTTGAGTCTGGGGTACTAAACTGAGTTACATCCTCCCTTGAAATGTTTTGAGCCTGCCCTGACAGTTTCGCTACGGCCCTTGCTCGCTCATGAGACGACAAAATGCATTAACAAAACTAAAGTTACATAATAGAGCCAAATTTAACTATTCGTCATGATTTTTACCATTTTTATTATTGAGTGGCATCTTATAATTTATTATTTACTTCTTTCTTTTAGGGGTTGAATTTTATTGTTTTAGAAAAAGACATTTAAGTGCAGATTGAGATTATTAATACATAAATTAGATTCCTACTACTATGTACTACTTCCATCGCCCTACTGTTTTATCAGGCATAACAATGATGTTAAAATTATAAATAATATGAATTGTATTTTACATCATATCCAACAGCGATCTGACTTATACAAGATGATGTATAATCTCTAAACTACATCTACATCACTGTATCATAATAAGAGAGCACGTTCCATAGTTTGAGAAACACTGCTAAAATCTTAAGGATTTCAGAACATTTCGACCCTTCGCACAAGACTATGATCACGGTCACCAATTTTTAAAATAATACAGGGTTGACCACTGTGTCAATTTTTGACTGCAACCCAAATAACAAATGTCATTTACAGTGTAGATAAATAATAGTTAAATTTTTATAAATTAAAAATGTATCAGTGTATACTCGCTTATAATTTTTGTGTCAAAACACTGTCAGATAATTTATTTACTATGTTGTGGTTGGTGCTGAAACTGCTGAAAACTTGAAATGAAATTGGTGTGAAATGGCACCAATCACAACGCAATACAAAACATCTATGACAGCGCCACTAAATGTCATGTACACAGCTTATATATTGCAGTTTGACATTGACCTACACTGATCCATTTTTTGATTTACAAAAATGTAACTATATAGTTCAATTTTTCTTATTTTTTTTATTTTTTATTTTTTTTACCGAAACGTGATCACCTTAATATGTATAAATAATGATGAAAAAGACTTATTTAGTGAATTTAATTATGTATTGAGTATTTTAAAAGTCAGGTGTTGGTAAAGTATGAAAAACTAAACTTTATGTATCTAACACTCTGTCCACCGAACAGTGCAGCTAAGCCACTTCCCCCAAATTTCTGTCAAATAAGGTTGGCGTATGTCAATTCTTGTGGGAGTGCCGTAAACAGAGTTTTCAAAATTCGACCAATAGAAAAATTCTATTCGAATATCGCGCGTTTTTTATGGGAGTGGCTTAGCTGCACCTGTTCGGTGGACAGAGATTAGAATATAATGATTATGTTATTTGGATTGCAGTCAAAAATACAACAATAAAAAACTTCTTGATATTATTTTTTCCTATCGCTCTTGTGTAAATTAATTTGACTATTGCTCTGAGTAACTAGTCTAGAGAGGTCAAAAGTAGCAAACTTGTCATGTACTTGAAATTTTTTCAGCATTTAAATTTTAAATACCTAATCAAAATTCATCACGTGAGTATAGGGTAAAACATAGAAAATGAATAAGAAAGTCGTTAAATGATTCCCAGTAGTACTTATTAAGATATCATTTTAACATTTTAACCAACTTCATGATTTGTTGTTTAAAATGACACGCGGGTAAGTAGGTACTGAAAGGGATATAAACGTATAAATAATGAAACATAGAAGTAGTGTGCCTCCATATCCTCTTAAAAGAGTTGACCTTTGCAAAAATCATTTCAGTAATCTACAACCGCACGCCTACAGGTGAAGATTAATTCATAGCCTACTTTACAACTTTGAAATAGTTAAAAGCTTTTATTGGAAAAAATGTAATCCTACAACACATTAAACTTTTTAAAAAATACTTGTTTTGCATATAGCTAAGGTTGTTATCCTAAGCAATTATTTATTTGTTTTCCGAACCTCTCTCTTCTACTTGATGTATGTAGCAAAATTGCTTACGGTCACTCTGTATAATTAATTACTATATTTATTTCCTGCAAGCATCAAATGCCTGTATCAAACATTGAAATTAAATTCAATTTTTGAATTACAAACGTATGAAAAACATAAAAGTAAACAAAAAGAGTTGTAAATGACGGTGGTGATGAACAGGATGAAGAAAATTTTCAAACAACAATGAGTCTTAAGTAAATTAAACAAATTATCTCTTTAGTTGCGCTCTGGCCTTTAAATTACGAATCTATAATAAACGTTGAGTGCAAAGAGTACACTTGAAAAAAATTTAATTATTCCCATTTCTAAGAATTGATGTTTACTTTCGTGATCCAACCACAAAAATAATTAAAATAAATTAATTAAAAACTGCTTACATAAGTAATAGAAAATTGTTAAAGAATATTTAAATCTTTTAAATTAAAATATCAAATTTAACTTGCAAATTTTAACTCAAAAATATTAATGTTTATATCAAGAGGTTGTAGATTTATACGATAGTTACAGAATCCAATTTTTTAACAATGCATAAAATTAAAAAAGTAGCAATTCTCAATACAAAACGAAACATTAAGTCAATTTCAAAGAATCTAACTACCTATTTTTTAGTTGGTAAGCAATTAAAAATAAAAGGTATACAAAAATTCAATTTTAATGAAGCTCACTTCCTTTCTAAAACACAATATAGAATTTCAAAAAAATTTAGGAACACATAAGTAAATTTTTGGAAGAATTTTTGTTAAAAGGACTAAAATTAATTAATTGGAAGTAATTAGAAAACGAGATTTTTGAGTTTAAAAACCTAAAAGTCTAATATTTGTTAACTGAGACTATAAATAATAAAATAATACAGGGTTAATACTAAAATAATACAAATTACAAATATAATTCGAGTTTAGATCAGTTTAGAGAACATTTTCTCATTACAATTATGTATCTCAAAACGTTGAGCATGATTTCACCTATCACAATTTAAAAATTTGTTCAAAACAGTAGGCCATGACAAGAATATGGTCATTTATCAAATCTTACATTGTAATATTGGTTACGATTATCATTATAACGCCTTAACGACATAAAGTTTAGCATTTCTAAACAGTTTATGATTTAACTTGACATTTTTTATTTAAATTTAATTTTAAGTCTTCATTTATTCGAACAATTGCGTAGAATAAATATATCGTTAGGACGGGAATTTCGCCTAGTTTTGGAATTTAAAATAATGATGTTCAATGTTTATTGTTTTATTAACTATAGAGGTGTCATAGACGAGAAATTTGTAGTGGATAGCGAATATTTGGATGATTTTATAATCGAACACTAAATGTTGGTTTGGATATTTCTCTATCTTTTAAATATTTAATCAAAATAAATTAATGGTACATCAATAATTTAAATAAATGTGATACACAGTGCGTCATCAGTATTGGATAATTTTTGAGCATATCTGTCCATAGAAGCACGTTAAAAAATAAAGAAATAGGTAATTATAAGGTGTATTATCCTAAAAACCAGATCAGGAGTAAATTGGAAAAATGTATAAGGAAATTCTCCGTGGTTTGTCTTTGATTCAGCCATTGCCTTCTAAGAGATAGATTTCTGGAATTGAAGTGTGGGAAGCTATGACTGTAATGCATCAAGTGTGTAGCTACTACTAATCCTAAGGTACAAGGTTTGAGCCCATGGCTATAGTACCAAAACTCAATATCTTTTACTGTGGGTTTTAACTTTTCCGCACAGTGCTTGTCTTAGTCTTTTACTAATTTCCTAAATACTCGTAGAAGGATTCATAATATAGTAGTTCGCTGGTACTCCATAATTTACCCCATGCAATAGTTGAGTAAGGACTAGGCTAATAAGAATATCAAGAATCTAATTCGTTAATTCGAAGTGAAAAGCCTTCTGAGTTCTAGTCGCCAAACCTGAGCCAACTACTGTAATGATTAAAATATTAAATTTACGAATACATTTCTCGACATTTCTAATAATTTTTCACGAAATTCAGCGAAACTTGGATGAGTAGGTTGTTAAGAATTTACCTTGGATAAGACCGACCTTACTTTACTGTACTTTACTACCTGTACTTTGAAACATTTATACCTATCTTAGTGTGTCTACGATAATGCCGGGTCACGAGGGAATTGAAGGAAATGAAATAGGTGCTGAATTAGCTAGAACAAACTCAAAAGTCCTCCCGATTGGACCCGAACCATTCTGTGGCTATCTAGAACACATAGAAGGGCTGAGATCCAAAAATGGGAAACTGAGAAGAAAAATTCTCACTGAAAAAACGCACCAGGACAAAGACAGTCGAAGAAATTCATTGAGTACTCAACCACGAATGTAAAAAGCTTCTTCTATTATCAAAGAACGAAATCAGACTCATTACGCATCTGTTTACTGGCCAGATGTAAACAGTGAGGTACCACCTCAAGAAACTGGAACTGCAGGATAGTGACATTATGAGGCTCTTTGAATCGGAGATCGAATTCGCCAAACACATTATCTGCAGTTGCCATACATTGGCTTGGCTTAGGCTGAAACACTTAGGGCCAGCTCCGCTGATACCCGAAGAAGAGAAAAGTAAACTTCTCAGGGACATTATATGCTTCGCTGGCAAGATTGAATTCCTGAGAACATAACTACGAGTAGGGTTATGAGCAAAAGATCAACACTCTGGTCGCAGCTCTGTAAGGCTTAGAAGCCAATCGAGCCGTAAGTACAATACAATAAAATGTCTAAAAACGTTGGCGTACATTGGCACTTAATAAGCCTATAACACTGGAGTCTATACGGAGTAAAATATGGGATATGACCACTAAATTCTGAACCTTTATTGAACAATTTTGCTCCATTCTTACGCCTAAATTTAATCAAATTAATTTTACCTATTCTTACATCTTACACAAGAAGTAAGGTTAAACTTCTACTTTTATATCCTAGGAGTTAATAGTAAATTCGAACCTTACTTATTTTCTATTTACAACAAATTGTAACACAAATGATATTTCTAAGCATTAGTAATGTTTGAAGAAACAATGAGGAGTAAAAGTTCCATAAAAGAAATAATAAAATGTGCAGGGGAAAGCAACAAGGCGTAGGTACCTATAAGGTCCATTAAGAACGCTATGATAAAAACAAAAATGTTGAGCAGGGCAGTAATTAGTTTTTTTAGAAAAAAAATATAAATATTCGGTCAAAGTTTCAGATTTTAAGGCAAAATGGCTTACTTATAAAGATTTTTCAGAAATATAGATGTGATAAAACACGCTTTATACACATTTTATTAATTATACATGTAATGAGTTCTAATTTGAATAAGGCGATAATTTAAAAAGTGGAATAATTAAACTACCAAAAAAATTAGCAGATATTTAATTAAATTATAATATTTATATTGCACAAAAAGCACAGCAGACAAGCGTCGGGAAACGTTTGTTAAAAATGGTTCCAAGTACAAAATCTAAAATTTGAAGAGAGAGGGGGTTATGTTATACCCTAAGTAACCCAATAAACTGATTTGGTTTTACATGATTTAATTTATACATTTATAAACAGTTTGTGTAATTTCGAGCGCGGTTTTTGAAATAATTCACTTTCATAAATTCAAAAGTTTCAGGCCTGTATATGAAGAGCACCTACGAATTCTTGGGTTCTATTCCTGGGATCTGAATAAAAATTATTGATTAAGTTCTCTTCAAGATCCCACCTCTCAAAAGACAATGTAAAACCAACTAAAGTAAAATTTCCTATTAGCAACGCTATACAATTTTAGGGTTATTATATAATTTTCTACGGCGATTTTTAAAAGTCAATAAGGACTTACTAATAGCAAAAATTAAAGAAAGCGATTTTATAAACAATAATGAACCAAAAATCGAGCCAACTGATTTTTGAAATATTTTTAAATGAATATTAGAGACGCAAGTATGCCAAAATAATAAAATCAAAGAGTGAAGTGCATTGAAATTAACTGTTAAAATTTACAACTATACCGTATACGCATAAAGTTAATAGCTACTTACACGCGTAATAAGAATCTTACAATCAAACTGGTTACATATTTTAAAAAAGTAACTAACTAAAGGGGATGTTGAAAAAAGTATATGAGGGGTGCTTTAGCTATCTATTACTGTTTTGTCTGGTACGTGAGAAGAAGTTTAGTGATTATTATGACTGGGTTTTATTAATATTTACAAACATCTTAGTCCAATGACCTAAATGTATCTGTTGTATGAGATTCATACCATCGAATATAACCTCTTTTTGATTAATAAAAAGGAAGAAACTTGTCGAGATTTCGTTGAGAAAAAAAAGTTCTCATTGTAAAATATACGATGGGGATTTATAAAAATTATGTTGCGGATATAAAATTCGATTTATTATTTAATAAAAAGTAGGTGTAATGGGTAGGTGTACCTATATCTTTTAAATAAGTATCTAATCGTCTATATAATTGGGCAATTATTTAATAACCCATTAGCAACCCATAAATTTAAGTACATGGTAGCATTATTTGGTACAATAAAAATTATGGTTAGCAAATACTTGTAGATAAAGTTCGAACCAGTTTTTTTTACAATGTTTAAAAAAATCAAACCCGAAACCATAAGAAATGTATGTGTGTTCTCTAAACAGTTTACATACGAAACCAAAATATTAAAATATCAATGTGGCCAAAAGCCTGTAGTTTAAAATGGTAATAAAACATTATGTATAGTAATAAACTTATGGGGTTTTAAAGGATTTGTATAAACAAACAGCTTACCCGCAAATATTTTTATATCAAATTTTACCGTCCATTAATGCCAAAAATAATTTACACCATCAAGTATAATTAACAGAGCGTGTACGCTATATTAGAGTATTGCCTCTCTTTCATTGTATAATTCACACGGATTAACACTACTACCTAATAAAATCCTATTTTTAATGCAACGTAACTAATGTTTCCGTTTTTTATTATGTTGGATTTTTTTAATTTTAATACAATTTAAATTAAACCGCTCATTATTTAAATATAGAAAGATTGCCCATCTTCAACTAACACTAATTAGTAATTAGAAAAAAAAATAATTTGGAAAGGAGCTTTACATTAGAAGAGAGTTATTAGTCTGAGCAATTCCTATGAAATCAAAAGGCCAAACAGGTAGGGTTCTAAGGCCTTTAAGAACTTTAGGTTTTTTCCAATTAAGGTTTAGTCTCGGGATGAGCTAAAAGGAAGTCATGGTGTTGTGGAGCGTATAGCGCCGGTTAATCGCATTTACAAAATTCCAAGAGCATGAATAATAAAATAAAAATCTTGAGGCGCCATCTTCCTAAAAGTAATAATAGCAAATGGCAAACCACCGATACTAAAATTGACTAATAAAGCTTCAAAATTTATTACATACTCAGAACAAGGTTCAAATCCTACATTAAGCTGGAGGGTGACATGTCCTCATGTCTATTGTCATAGTCTTTCGTCATGTCATAAGGCGCTCAAACACCAATGTATGCAGAAGAAGTTACCTATGCTCTGTGACAATGACAGAACGAAGCACACCAAGGGAGAAAAAGGAAGGTGAGCTTCCTAATTCCAATATGTACTACAAAATTAGGAAAAGTTCAACAAGCCTGGTGTTATCTAGAGCTAAAGCTGATGATAAAGTTTTTAAATTTGTGGTCATTCATTTATGGAAAACATCCCCTATCACATCTCGTAAATTTTAATTATGTCTTTCTAAATTATAGGTGATTACTTTCATCAACAGAAGAGGGTCCCTGTTAGCCGAAAGGACGTCTCAATGTGCAAAATATAAATCCTTGACATGAAACTAAAATATATAGGGAAGTTATAGGGTACGAATTAATTTTTTGTACCCTTTTGAACTACCCCCATCTCGCCAACTATTGGCAGCGACATGGTCATAAAGGGTCATTGAACATCTTACGAGTACTAAAACGATTAAAACCCAAGGAATAGATATGTCATCGCACACTAGTACTGGTCTCACGTTGTTGTAACAAAATAATGCGCACTCGTTTGGAATTGTAGAGAGGGTAATAAATACATGGCGCGACACCTGATCAGTAGCGCATTATTATAAGGTCGCAGATAAAATAACATTTAGGTATAACAGATAATAAAGTACACATCACTGATACCTCCGATTATACGTTCGACTAGCGTCGGAGTTATTTTCTTATAACGTGGGACCTGTATGTAAAGCCGAGGGTAAAACAAAAGAATGTTATAAAAATTTGAAGTTCTTAGAAAGATAATCAAAATTAAGATCTACATAGATCACTTAGGAGTGTTCGATTTTGAAGAAATATGAATTAAAAACTAACTGCCTCAAATCTGCAATTCAGGCACTAGCAGAAATTTTAAATTAAATTCAAAACTCTTTATGATATCAAAAGTGCATTCGCTACATGAAGATGAGAATCAAGTGAGTCTAGAGTCATTAGGCTGTCCCTCAAAGAACCTCAATTTATGCAAGATTATGACCACTGCATTATGGCCATATAGAGATTTAACATATCAAATCATACTTTTCTAATATCCTACTTCCCTGTTTATTTTAGACAAAAACGCTTCATATAAAAGTTGTGGGGCACAAAATTCTGCATCAGAATCATCAAACAAAATTAATTTTTCTTGCTTCGTTATAGCACAAATTGCATATGAAATAGTGGAAAATTGCCTCAAAATATTCAAAACATCAGCTGTGGGCTAACAATTTCTTGTTAAATTTTTGGCTATTTAACAAACAGCTCTTGATAAATTAATGAAGCACTATAAATTATTTACAAAAACCCATAGCTATATCGCTCTTTTAGGGCAATTTCAATATTTTTATTTCGGATTTCTCCTTTTGGAGAGTAATTAAAATTAATTTTCATTAATTTAGATGCAGAATTTTACGCCTTAAAACTTCAATTTTAAGCTTTTTCCTAAAAATAATTATAGGGAATTAAAAAATGACGAAAGTATGATATGCCTGCCTATGTGAGTATATCACCGAAAACTTCCCTGATATGAATAATATCAAAGTTTGATAAATAAACGTTTAGCCATAATGTAAACTGGAATTAGATCAAAGGGACCCTACATACTAAAATGTAAATATTGCTAGTAAAGAATTTTTCCCCATTTTTTCCATCATTCTGTAGAAAATATTTCCTAAGATTTTAATGGCTATCTGCATATAACAATGGGATTAAGTCGTCTAGCAAAACGCATACAAGCAATTAAAACTGACCTAGACCAAACAAAATGCAAACAGCAAAAATATAAAAATTATCATTCCTAATACAGAAGCACCTATTGCAAGCCTTTTTAAGTGCAGTGAAAACAAATTTTCAAATATTAATATGGAATTCATAAATTTCTTCTACACGACAGTGTTTGTTATATCAATCATGAGAAACACTATAGATTGAACTTTTATGAGCCCAATTTAATATCACATAAAGATAAGCGGGCGGGAGTTAAAGGCTTTGGTAATCCATAAATTTAAAATTTTGATAATAAAAAATTTTGTTTAGTACGGTAAACGGTGTTTCAAGAACTAACCTAACCCCTAAAAAATAAATTTTTTTAAATTTAAAAAAAATGCCTAATTGGACAAAACTGTTTGACAAACTGACACAACTATATGTGAAAAGAAAATACCTGGAATTTTGATTACTAAAATATGGGCTAAACCGTACTTTAAAAGGAGATAAGGTTTCCAAAAAAATTCATCTGCAATTTGAAGAAATGACGTTTAAAAACATTTCCAAATAAAAATCCTGAATTTTGAACTTTTCGGAAGTTTCGAACTTTCCAAAACACCACCACAGAGATATGGTTAGTGCAATATTTGATGAAAGATAAAGGGGGGGGGGCAAACTTAGCTCCAGTCACATTAAAATAATGTATATTTGATAGCATACATTCCTTACAGGGCCTACTTCATCCTATTCCATGATTCATCAACCCAAATAAAAATATGGGAAAGAGAAGACTTTGCTTTAAATAACTGAGCTTTTACATACACCATCTAATTAATTAGTTGGTGGAATTAATTTCAATTTTTCATCTTAAATTTTGTAATTTCAAAATTCAACCTTTTTTGACTTTTTGGAAATCTATTTCGTATTTTGGAAATTTCAAAACCCAACAAATTAAGATTTTATTTGTTTAAGTGAAAATTTAACAATTATGTTAAACTTGATCTTTTGAATTTCAATCATGGGACTCAAATTAGTAACTACAGGGAAATCAATTTAAAAAATCTAATGTTAACTGGTTTTAGGTAAAAATTTAAATTTTAAGTAGATAAATATAATTTTTTTAAATTAGTTGTCGACTATTGGCATAAAAATTTTTAACAAAAATTTATCTAATTAAAAATGTTAATTAGAAAATTTATTTTGACGTTTGTATGCTACCTACACTGAAAATAAAAACTTTTTTAAAATGTAAAGTGACAAGAATTTAGGCAAATATTAATGGTTTTGTTGACTTTTCATATTTTCATTAAAATAAAAAGAAATATGATACATATCCATTTTACAGACACTTTAATAACTATCTATCTATTTTTAAAAGAGAGTTTTAACAAAATTTAATTTTTTTAACTATAAATAAATTTTTTTTAAAAAAGTAGGTGTGAATTTTAGTAGAAAAATTTTTTTTAAAATAGTTACTAATACGACCAAATGATTTTTGCAAAAAATTCTATTTGTTCAAAAAATGCCAAGAACATACTTCCAAAAATGTAATAAATCAAAGCGCACTGATGTCGAACACAAAAATTTTGAAGGAGTCATAAATTTTGTTAGAAAACTACCTCTAAAATCTATCAGAATTACACTTTAGGAAATTGACCAAAAGTTTTAAGCAACATAAAATTTAATAGGTTGATATTTTTGAAGTTTCCAAATGTTTCAAATAGTAACATAACCTGTCAACAAATTCATTAATTTTCTTAAAAAAAACAAATAAAAAAAGAGTAAATTTTGAAAATTGCTTTAGTTATGTTTGTCTATTAAAATATTTTGTTACGAAATTTTCACTTGGCAAAAAATTGATAGGAGCAAGTTCCGTCGCTCAGTTTCAATTAGCTCTTCCCTCGTTTTTAATAATAAAAATTTCCACATTTTTTCTAAAAATTTCCAACAGCTTAAATTCCTAGGTTTTAAAAAACACATTTGTTTGATTTGACCAAAAAAATTCTAAGAAATTGGGTCTTTGAGAAACAAAAAACTTAAAGGTACGTTACCCAGCATTTTACAAACATTTTTTTACTTTTCACATCAGATTATCACTGAACATTTTCATTTTTTTTAATCACTGCACACTAAAAAGCACTAATTTTGTAGAATCGCATCAGAGGGTTGTTTTTATTTCTTAATGAAGAAACTTTTCCAATTATTCGCAATAATCTCAGCCTTCGATGCTAATAGTCGAATAGTGACGTAAATATATAATGAGCCGTTTCACTATTTCACTAATGCCCCCGAGTGGAATTAAATTTCTTTTATTTTTTAATTAAAAAACATTTTTATTAGTTATCAAATTAGACCTTTTCATGTTTTCCGACGACAAATTTAAAATTCTCCTTGCGGTTTGTTTTATCCGATTAATAGAAATAAGGTTTAAAAAGTAAGACTTTAGATTAGGAATAATTCGTGGAGGTTATTTGAGTTTTTAGATACAGTTTTACTGTGCCCTTAAGTAGGAACTTGTTGGAATAGATGTTGTCGTAAAATTTCATGGAGTACTAAACAGACGCTGAGTGTGTTATACGACTTAAGTTTTTTTTTAAGTGTTTTGGAACGATTTGAAGATGGCATTTTAACTGGTTGATGTTGTATGAGATTATCAAGATGGCAGTATAATCGAACAATTGAATTTTATCAATTGTTAAAAAATTTTATTATCGATTTCCGTTATTTTTCGGCCGACGCGCACCGAACTAAAATTGATCAATTTCCAAAAAAAAAATGTTGGGCCAAACAAAAATAATTTAAAATTCAACTATACTTATCTAAAAATAAATTATTACGCGCACGAATACGTCGGCATATTTTTATTTTCGAAGGTTGAAAAACGAACGTTTTAAAAAAATTTTTCACTTTAATCCCCTCAACTTTTAAGAAAAATTTAAACTTTTTTGCTCCAAATGTTGCTAATTTCGGACTTGTGGTTTTTTCCAAACATCCAAAAGTTTCCGTCGGATTTTTCACTAAGTCACATTTTTATAGCTCTCGGATTTTCGCAAAATATACGGAGAATCCTTGTCGTGTGGATCCAAGCGACGGCATCAATTCCTTTATCAGCATCAAGAGACCGTAGAAAATTATTTCTTTCGGTATCCGCCGCTCAATTCACTTTTCCGCTTTTTCCCCCATGAACTATCTATACGCGTTAGCGACGTAAAAATTCTTTTAACATTAAACTCCCTTAAATTGTTTACCTTTTATAGGAAATTATTTTTCTATTTATTGAAATATTGTTCCATGAGGGACGCGTTTACAAAAGTTAATTTTGGTCTCAAAACTTTTTTAACCGTCTTTACACACCGCTAAAGGCAAATTAAAAAGCCAACTTAGATAATGCTAACTAATGGAAGGTTTTTTTTATCGAGCGATTAGCGGACCGGTACAACAAACTTAATTGTAACAAATTCATTCGATATCTTCCAGATAATGTAAGTACCCCGATATAATAATAGTTAAAATAATTTTTATTTGGTAGACGAATTTAATTTTATATGAAAAATCATGACTATAACATCATCTCGGAATGTTTGAAATACCAAGATGACTATTCAAAAATCGTAGGGACCAGTTTTTTTCATATAGAATTTTTTTGTAACGAAGACAGGTATGGTATTCGATCAAAATGCCTATTCACGAATTTTAAAAGAATTAAAAGTATTCTTGAAAGCCAAAACCTAAACTATAATCTTTAAATATGAAAGCCCGACGCGTCCTTTACTTAAGTCGGGCCGGTTGGAGCATTCCGCGCTTACGGGCCGAAAATAAAACTCGAAGTTTATCAGCGAAACCTATCATTTCTTTTAACGAAAAATACCGCGCTTTTAAAACTAATAATATTCTTTTGGGTAAGTAGATAAGTTTACTTATTTAAATGCACTCGGTGTGTTTGGAAAAATGTTCAGTCACGTACAAGGAGCGCTTGAATTCAATAGAAATAATAATGTTTGCAGCCAGATACGCTCATTTTTTATTGACAAGTTTTGAATAATTTATGAAACAATTAAATTATTCTATAACGCGAAAATTATCATTTAAATATTGATAAGAACCTAATAATGCTTCGTGAATCGATAAACGCCGATTACGTGTTTGCTTTACTAATCCTTATGCTGGTTGGGAAAAAAGATAATTTCCTCGGAGCGCGCGGGTTAAAAAATATAAAATAGAGGGAAAGAATTATTTTTGGTTATAATAATAAATTTTAGACTACTTATAAAACAATGCGAGATGTAAATGCTCCATCTCGATGTTAGGAAGGAAATGTATTTGTAATATTCAAAGTGCATAACCCGTAAATGATATATGGATAGACCCCATTCATTACGTTCTGATTGATAGCACCCTGGCACTGGAAAACATCACAACGACGCCCGGCCACCCGCAGTAAGATTTATCAGAGCGCGGATATGCAACCCTCCGAGTTCACCCCGTGCATCCCGCCGTATATAAATGATTTATTTTAAGAGTATTTCCAGGTTTCTTCTAGCGACGCTCTAACTACGGTATTTTTTAGCTCGAGTAATTTGCAACTTTTTTAACTTTTAACTATGCGTATATTTTATAAAAATGCAGCTTTTTGCGGTTGACTTGGTTTTCTTCGGACGGTTTTATTACGTGATTTCGAAGACCTACCCGTGGCTGAGCCATGAAAGCCCTGCCGGTCGCACCAGGGTAGTCTGCGTGTTGGGCCACCGTTATACCGAGTCACTATCCACTGCACTGCACATACGCGGGCCCGGGCCCAAAGTCACTTGTTCACTCGCGTCCTGTAGTGCTTTTCGTAGTCGTCGTGGTCACATCACACGCGTCGCCTCCACGTGCTGCACCTGGAGATCCGAATCATGAGCATGAGCAGGATATGATTCTGCTGTTGCGCCGTGAGATGATACGAAGCGCGTGCGGAGTTCCTGCGCGTTCCGCAGTCGTCTGCCAACTGTCAATCACGGCTGACGGCGGGGGCAGAGTGGGGCTCAGATGAATGATCTGTCAGGGTACTAACACGCCCCTTGGCCAATGGCGGCCGTAGCGTCGCGCTCGCGCTCTGTCGGTCGTCAGTACTACTAATGCCACCATGCACATGTATATAACTTCGTGTTCCGATACCTGTATAGCCTCTACCCCTAAGCATGCGAACTCAAAACTATTTCGAATATTTTTGCGTAATTAAAACTTCGCGCTTTTTAAATTAAAAAAATTTTTTTTTCAACCCTTAAAATTCTTTACCATCTAAAAATCCAATAGGCACGTATGTATACAGTCGAGCGATATAAAAAATCAGATTGAACGTGAAAGAAGATAAAAGAAACTAAAGCCTAGAACAGTGATGAATGGTTCCAGAATCTTTCTAGGACAATTTACCATTATAAGGAAAGGAAAGAACTCAATGCTATTTTCTTTGCGGTAGCTAACATAATTCAAACTTTACACAAATGATTAAAATTTCTAATAAAATGACGATTTTCATTTCGTTCAACGATACTACTTCTAATAGAAACAAAAAACAATTGAATTTATAGAAGTCGAGAAAATATTTCTTTCGTTAAAAAGTTTCCACACGCCAACTTGTAACAAAAATTTTTCAACTTTAATAATAAGTATCAGTCATTAAAATTAAATTTTTTGCTAAATTCTTTAATATTTTATTAACGAAATCAATAATTAACGTGAGTAACTACAAGGAAGTTTATTAAGAGGGGGAGCGCATTTTAGAGTACATGACATGAAACCGGCAAGGTTAGGACAGTTTTCCACACATCACCTCATGACAGTTTCACAACAATGATATTGTGGCTTGCATAAACCCCATTTTGGTTGCATTTTCAGTTCCCATAAGTTCATAATAGAGCCCGTGCTTATGGCTTTAAATTATACGCAGAACAAATTCTTTTTGGATCTTTACATTTTTCAAAAATTGAAGTAATTTTAAGCCAATGTTGATGGTGTTTTTTTCTCAATATTTTGCTTAAATTTCAGGTTTTTATTACTCTTATTTTTGTTTACTCTGTCTTGTTTACATTTTTTACTTAAGATTATTATTTATGAAATTTTTATAACCCCCTGGTAGGTACTTTGTGATTTAGGTACTTTTACACGAGCTTTTAAAATATTTTTTGCACATGTTTTAATAACAAAATTTAAGTTGGTTTATGATTGTAGTAAAATCCAAAACCAACCTAACTACTCAAATCTTTTCGCAAATCTGGTGAACCCCTTGTAGCTAATCCTTTACCTATTGCTTTCGCCTTTTTAGTGAACTTAAGATAACGACATTCAAAAATTAACTTTTTTCATCTATTTCAATTACGAAGTTTGCACTTGCACATTTTGCCTTCATTCGTCTTCGGAACTCATTGCATATCTGTGATTGAATGATATTGAATATGTTTGCCTTTTAGTGCTATTTTTAAATTTTTATTTTTATTTTAATTTAAATTTCAAAGACTTTTTTGAAACTTTTTTAAGAGCTTATTTTGAGATAATAACTGCTTATAAATCCGGGCTCTACTCACCACCGTAACTTTTCGCCTATGTGCGTCCTTATTGTTGTTGATATAATTTAAACTGTTTAGATAATATTTTAAAGGTTATTTCTTACTTCTACGATTTCTTATTGGTTTTCAATTCTTGACTTTTTTAAAATACCCTAAAGTAATAGGTATACCAACTGAAGGGGCTAAAGACAAAAGAAACTTGATTTAAAATAGAGTTAATCCGAAATTAAACATCTACGAAATGGCACCTCGTGTTACAATGACAAGTCACTAGTTCACAAGAAGTCATTTTAAAATAGCTAATGCATTATGTTGCAGGTGGTAATATTCACATGACATCCCCTTTAGATAAAATTTTTTGACCTAGGCACCCTTGAGTGTGCATTTCTTGTATTTAAGTATCTTTATCTATCGCTTTATTTTAAATATGATAAACATTTACAACATGTCAGTCAAAATTAATCTCCTTTTCATGTAGCTTAACAATTTGCATCTAAATGTGAACATCAACAACTAACATCTGTATACACTTAATGAATAATAAGCAATTTAAACGTTTTGCCTTATACCACACTGCCTACCTACGAGTCTCACAAAAAAAACAATTAATAAATAATATAGTTAAATATAGGTACTGAACAAAGTTTGTAATTAGCTTCATATACAGGGTGTTCGTAAAATACGCAAATTGTATCTAACCTAACCTCTAAATATTGCCATTCAAGCAGTTCTTCCTATTTTTCCCATATTTACATGTGCTAAACAAACCATGATGTTTTAGCTCTTTCCTGGCTTCTTTTTGACTCCCCAAACAACCAAACATTAATAAAAGCTAAATAGAGAACTTCGAGGGGCATTAAGACTTCATATCCAACTCAAATCGTCCAGGAGGTAAGTTTTCAATTATGCCAAGACTCTCATCCACCATGGTAAAATTAATAGGTACATAAATTCCTCTTTAATTGTTTGCTTTGTTTTTCTAGCATAGTCTTTCCTATCGAAAATTAACGAAAGGCAAGTAACTTTGAGGCTTTTCTAAGCCACCCTGTATACCTAACTAAAAAAATATTTTTATAGTTTCGCAAAAAATTGCTTATTGCTTCTTCTTGAAATACCTATTCTGTTACTAAAATTAACATAAATTGTTGTTTTACAAGTACAACAGTAGATAAAATTACTTTGCAGGCGCTCTTCTATACCTATATTTTATGTATAAAAAAGGCCCCAAGCTCTGGAAAGTTTATTGGTAGTTTACTAAAACGATTTTAGTTATGTAATTTTGCATTTTTGTTGTGCATTTATGAATAAATGGTGAGATTTTTGCAGGTGCAATATATTTCGCCAGCTCATTTAAACTTACAAAAAAATTAATTATTAAGAAAGTGCAGCAAAGTGTAATTAAAAATAACTTATAAATAAAAAAAGTAGTTGTTATCCGCGCGAGTTTATATATAAATTAAAAAAGAAGAAGCTCAAGTTCAAATGTCGATTTACTAAACCCTAAAAGTAAACTTGAGCATCAGACGTAAAATCATTAAAGTATTTGGGTGTATATAGTTGTGTCATTCATCATCGTCTTGTAGTGCAAAACGAAATCACGCGGATCTTATGACCGACCGACCGATGACAACTTGTCAGTGCCAATCATCGTCGCCTCCGACAGCATCTCCTGCGGGTTAGTCTAGGATGCGCTCTTATGAAAAATGATCGAGCGGCACGAATAAATCTTTCAAACACTTTGAATTGACGTAAACAAGTGATAGCAAAGAGCAAGTCTTACCGGGCTGTCAGACAAATTTGACAGCATCCTCAAAGACGTTCAACACTCTTATTTGTTGATATAAAATCAACACTGATGTTATGTATACTTTCCAAATATATACTTTACATTTATACATGTTCAACATACTTATTATGTTTTATTACCTTTACTTTTTTCAATTATGTTTTGAAAGTCATTCTTTTCAATTATTTATTTTATTTTTAGAGATGCACCCTATAATCTATACATTTCTTATTTTCATTAAGTTATAATCCAATACTTCCTCTTTTGGTTTCGAATAAAAATGTTGACTGTATAGTATTGACTTATTGACTATTGAAAGACGCCTCTGTTTTGGTTTTTCAGTTTTTTTAAAGTATATGGATACAAGAGGGAAATCAAATTTACTGGCCCAAGATTACCGCTAATTTAAGCCTAGGTACCTCGATAATCGAGTTGCATTTTGTAAGTTTATTTAGGCTTAGAGGACTTCTCGATAAAGCCTAAAATTTCAATCATATTTTTTTATTTTTAGAAAACCATTCTAAATATTTTTTTCTGGAACCCTTAAATGATTTACTCTACAATTTTCTCTTTGATAATAACACTTTCTAAGAGCTCTCTAAACTAACTTCAGAGATAGATTAGAATTTATTCTTATCTATCTATCTATCTATAGGAAAAAAATTGTAAAACGCTGTTCTTTTAGAAAAGGAATACTGAGAACAGTAGGTTCATAGAAAAAAATCTCTATGCTCAAGGCTTACTTAAATTTCAACGAACCCAACCCTTAACTATTTACAGTTCCAATAGCTTTCGTTGAATTTTTTGTTATTAAATACGTGAAACATGCACACGTAGAAGGTAGAACATAGGAACCGATCGTGTTACTTTGTTTTAAAATTAACTTAAATTAAGCGATTGTTTACAATACAAGCTATGGGGTATGTATATATGTATACCTTTGCTCACTTAAGGGTAACTACCTACCTAGTAACTACCTTGAAAGAAGATTAATTTAGGTCAATAACACATTAGATTTAGTACCTAAATATACCGAATGGCCACATATGCACTGAAAAATCAAGCAATTAGAAGTTTTAAAAATTAATGGAGGTGCGCAAGACTCAACCAATCAGGTTTGCTAGTCGGTACAGTCAGTAGTAAAACGCGTTTACAAATTTTAATATGACCATTATGGTAAAGTTTGTTTCCATTAAAGAAGTGATGAGTCTGATTGATTCTGTTAAATAAGAGACAGTTACAATTCTAATAGTACCGGTAATTAAAAGAGTAAAACTATGGGCTAGATAGAGGATAGAGTTGAAATCAAACTTGCTTTTATAGTTAGAGTGTTAAGAGATGCGCTAAGAAACATCTGATATATGTCATTGATAATTATACTTGAATTTTACAGCCGAAGTTTGTTAGAGCATAATATCTTCTTTCATGCAGACGCGGACTGGCCAGGGGCGCTGAGCGCTACAGCGTCCCAGGTTTCTGAAGTTATGGCAAATACGAGCTTTTATTTCCGGAATTTTTAAATTTCTAGATTTATACAGGGTGGGCCTTTTCAAAAATGTCAGGGACATACGAGTAAGACTAAGTAATTCAAAATTTTAAATTACAGGGCCCTAGAAATATCTGCGCCCTTGAAAAAGTATAGTCAGTTCGCGCCTATTCATATGCCACTAATAAAGTGAAATAAATACCTACATATATCTCGCTACGTCACTTTTCCACTTATAACAATATTCCCACCCAAAAGCTAATGTGATTTAGAAGTTTTCCATCTAGTACGAATTATAACGTCATAAATACCTTCAAAGAGCATAGCTAATGTATAGCTAAATTAAAACCTAAAATAAACTGAGAGCTCTATAGCGACGTGGAAATTTACCGAAGTTTGTTCTGAAAATAAATTCGTGCTCTAAAGCCTCTCTCAGTCATTTATCTATGATGCATGAGTCGCTGGCTGAGCCCCGTTACGTTTGTACAGAGTGCCAAATTTAACTGGCTCACGAAGAGGATTTCGGAAACAGTATAAGAGATAGCAGGTTGGTACAGTCAGCCTCACAATTATTGGCTACCCTGGCTATACGTCAGGGCGGCGGTTAGTAGCCAACAACGACAAAAAGGGAGGTTCTTGATATACTGCTTGTTGTCAAAATAAAGTTACCTCTCAATTTAAGTAGAGAGTGTTATGGTGATTGCACCCATAATTCGTGTTAGGCTTATTTATAGCCAGGGTGGCCATTAATTGTGACGCCGACTGTACATTGGGAGAAAATGTGTCTTATTGTCTGTCTCAACGACCGCCGCATGAAAAATTAAAATAGCTATAGAAGGTTGTGCGGTTACAAACAAAAAAAAAAAGAAAAGTTTAGTTTAAAGCTATCAGAAAAAAAAACATTATTTACGTTATAATTTCAAGGCAGTGGCGTAACTAAGAGTTAGAGAGCCTTCCTGCAAAATTCAGAGTGGGGGCAAGGGCCATCCTCCCTCCTCGTTAATAATCATTTTACTTTACTTTAAAAATAAAGCAAGACATTACAGTACTAAAAAAAATTCCATTTTTATTGTGTCGGAAGATCGTTTACTAAAGAGGTCGTTTTTTCCACAGCAGCATAAACTTTTTTAATTTTTCACCTGGCAGGGATGATTAGGCCAGACTATAAAACACATTTTTCTTAATCCACAGACTATGTATCTCTTACTTATTTCCGAAATCCTCTTTGTATAAGCCAGTTAAATTGGAAACCGACTTGAGTGCAAAGCGAAGTTTCCAAAATATTCCAGTTATAGTAGATATGAAATTATGAGCAAAATAGTAGACAATATTGAAAATAAGGAAGCCGAGTAAAAGATTGTATAATTGCTTGTATAGAAAATGTAGAAAAACAAAAAGACGAATTGGAACCGTGTGAAATGTGACGTGAGAGGTCATTCCTAAGTGGAAAAATTTTGAACTGAATTAATCTATTTTGAAAAATAAGGTTGAAAAAACGTTCAATCTTCAAGAAGCTATAAGTCGGTTAAAATTTGTCGGTAGAGCCACAGGAAGAAGGTCAAATTAAAGGAAATTTTGTAAACCACAAAGAAGACTTTAACAAACAACGTGTGCTTCACTTCCCTTTAAGAACCTTGCCTTAGGTTAGGGGTGTCAAAGTTTCTGTTTCATATTTTGAGGAGCACAAATGGAAGTTCTGGTCACTTAGTTATTCCCAAAAGCTATACCTATTCTATTAGCCATAGTCTAAGAAAAAACAAAAAATCCAGTTGAACTACATCGGTACATCAGCTCTTATAAAATTAAAAATGGCGAAAGCAATTGGGCGTTTCAATGAGATTTGGGTTCTGGGGATTTATTGTTGATCTCAAACTGATTAAATAATGTTAAAACTCGTATTTCATGGCACCTTGCCATGCTCAAAGAACCTTGCCTTAGGTTAGGGGTGTCAAAGTTTCAGTTTCATATTTTGAGGAGCGAAAAACGGGATCTCTGGTCATTTAGGCTCAGTTTTTCATTGGGAGTTTAAACTACGTTTCGTCTGAACGAAGTTCAAGCCAATGCGCTGTAACTCGTTTACGTTACACTAAAAGTACAGCGCATGAGTTTGATCTTCGTTCAGATGGAACGTAGTTTAAACTCCCAATGAAAAAACTCGGCCTTAGTCATTCCTAAAATCTGCCTATTAGTCATCATCAAAGAAAAAATAAAAAAGCAAATTGAACTAGATCGGTACATCTGGAGGGGGGCTCTTATAAAATTAAAAATGGGGAAAGCAATTAAACTTTTCAATGAGATCTGGGTTCTGGGGATTTATTGTTGATCTCAAACTGATTAAATAATGTTAAAATTCGTATTTCATAGCACCTTGCCATGCTCAAAGAACCTTGCCTTAGATTAGGGGTGTCAAAGTTTCAGTTTCATATTTTGAGGAGCGAAAAACGGGATCTCTGGTCATTTAGGCTCAGTTTTTCATTGGGAGTTTAAACTACGTTTCGTCTGAACGAAGTTCAAGCCAATGCGCTGTAACTCGTTTACGTTACACTAAAAGTACAGCGCATGAGTTTGATCTTCGTTCAGATGGAACGTAGTTTAAACTCCCAATGAAAAAACTCGGCCTTAGTCATTCCTAAAATCTGCCTATTAGTCATCATCAAAGAAAAAATAAAAAAGCAAATTGAACTAGATCGGTACATCTGGAGGGGGGCTCTTATAAAATTAAAAATGGGGAAAGCAATTAAACTTTTCAATGAGATCTGGGTTCTGGGGATTTATTGTTGATCTCAAACTGATTAAATAATGTTAAAATTCGTATTTCATAGCACCTTGCCATGCTTGAAGAACCTTGCCTTAGGTTAGGGATGTCAAAGTTTCAGTTTCATATTTTGAGGAGCAAAAAACGGGACTTCTGGTCATTTAGTTATTCCCAAAATCTACCTATTAACCATATAGTCAAAGAAAAAAGTCAATTGAATTACATCGGCTCATCAGCAGGGACTCTTATAAAATGAAATATATATGCTGTGTTTTTTCTTAAGTCTTACATTTTTGTTTTAAAAGCGACTGAAGATCAGTGATTTTCGCGAAAATTACTTTTTTTTCTGATGAGCATTGAGCACCGTTATTAGACCAGCCATTTTTGAAACACATTGTATTTATAGCAAGGACGTTATGTTGTGTTGTTGTAAAAGTTTTAAAGCGGAACACAAATTTCGTTTTAAAACCTTTCAAATCTTAACAAATATTTTAACTAGGATAGGTATACAACAAT
This sequence comes from Malthinus seriepunctatus, assembly GCA_963924605.1. Classification (NCBI taxonomy): domain Eukaryota; kingdom Metazoa; phylum Arthropoda; class Insecta; order Coleoptera; family Cantharidae; genus Malthinus; species Malthinus seriepunctatus. The sequence goes on along the minus strand of OZ004600.1, from coordinate 86,850,405 downwards.
AACAGACTATAGCATTATTGTCACAGTAATGGAAATTCGTCATAAATCATACAATTTTTGGTTTTTATGGTATAATTTTTTCACAGAATCGAAGATGCTTAATTGCTTTCCCATTGTAAAAGTACAAACAAAATTACTTAGAAAGAATTTTAACATACTTTTTTTGGTTTACACAAATCCAAATATCACTTTGCTGTATACGACAACAACAAAAATATTAAATGTTTTTTGGTAATTTTTTTACTGATGCTTTTATTGGTCTACGTCTCAAAACCATGACCTTTGTGTCTTGTGTGATTAAAATCAAATAACATCACGTTAAATTAACGAATTAGTTTTAAAGGCCGATCTGATGTGGTCGCTTTTGCGGAGAATATAGGTATCACAATTATTCAAATATGTGAAAAAGATAATTAACAAGCAAAAAGATGCATTATTTTTCCACCAAACTTGTATGATGTATTTTAACACTAAATTAGGTACTTGAGATAACAATTGCAAATATTAGCTCTGTTATATTGTTGTATGCTTTTACATTAAGATTAATCAAAGATATGTGCATAATATTAAAAAACCGTGGCTACTGTTCTTGTGTTCCATGGTCTTTTAATAAAATATATGGCAAAACAAAGCAATAAAGCGTATTTAAATTAAAAAAGATACCACATTTGTGTAAATAAAAATTTTTTAAATTTTAAGAAAAATTTAATTTTTTTTACTGTTACAGTAGCGACGACTTTATTTTATTAACAAAATTTTTCGTGTGTGTATTTATGTATTTATGTGGTATGAAAATTTGTATTTGTTAAAAGCTGACAGCTAACGAATGTATAGTATACACCTATTGATTCAAGTACCATCAACATCGTCATCACAAAGACGTCAATAAAGCGTATCGCGTAACACGTGAAAAATAATAATTGTTGTAAGTTTACAAGTTTATATAAAGTTTATGACATCTACGTTGTAACATAAAGGAACCAATACAATAGAGAAACAATAGTATAGGGAGAAATGTTACACGAATAGTTGCAGGCGGGGAAAGACGGGTGTAATGAGCAATAATGCTGCCACATCTCGTGAAAATGAAAAAGTTTCTTTTTTTAAAAACTTTAAAAAAAGGTTGTGATCTTAAATTAACTAATGACGACAAATAATCTCAATCGTAAAATAAACGTATTCATTACAAAAGCATTCAAATAAAAGATAACTTAAAACTTGTACAAAGTGTTCATTGTTGAATGAAAAGGAAAAGAGGTTGTTAATAAACATTCTCATTTCGCAGAAAAGATTAATTTATATGAATACAAAAATAATTTTCTAGTTGATTAAAATTAAAACACTTCCACTTTTAAACTTTTGAAATTTTTTTAAATCAGTTTCAAAACCCACGGACGTAAAATTAAAATGCCTATCTATTACGTATTAACGTTTTCCAAGAAAAAGTTATAATTTAGAAAAATTTTATTTCATTTTTCCACGTTTTGGGTCCCCTTGGTTCCAAAAATAGAAAAAAAACATTTTTTCGGATCTTTATTGAGATAGCCGTTTGTCTGTCTGTTACACCTCTCGAGCAAAAACTACTGGGTGTCCAAAAATGAGGTAGTTGTTTTGGGCGCATTCCCATAAAAAATCCATTTTTATTCAAAACGGCGCGGCGGCCAATAGAACGAGTATTCTATTTTGTAGTTTATAACTAGGCCGGTAATTATTATTATAAAAATTTCAAAACGGTATTGTGCATCCAAAATATAGGGCTTTCCTTTAAACCCAGTCGATATTTTAAAATTGTTTCAGAATTGCCTATCTTTGAAGGACCAAAGTAGGTCAAAATTTTGAAATGGATTTTCTCAACATTTCCTCCGATATATTTTTTACTTTTTTGGATATGTTACAGACAACACAGTTCGCTATTGAAATCTAAATTTTTATCAAAATCGCCACAGCGAAACCAGAGTTTTTGTATGTCAAAATTTCAAAAATTTCAAATTTATTTTGTAACAAAAATGAAAACTTGAAAATTGATATACAGGGTGAATCAGAGCACCCGTATCAGGCGTTTTTCTCAAAAACGATTAGTCGTAGAGAGTTGAGTAAAAAATTTTGATTACAAAAGCCGTAATAAAGAATGAAATGGTGGTATTGTTATTCCGCGAAAAATCGGCATGTCGAAGATATTGTCTCAAAATGTGAAGAACTCCAGAATTTTAAATGGCAAGATAGGTCGAAAGTGGTATCAATGAAAAGATCTTTAAAAACCAAGCAAGTTTTGTAGAGAAAATTTTTTGAATACTGCCATTCCAAATTCTGAAGTCTTCAGATCTTATATCGTTCTTAGCTTTTTTTTCAAAATCGATTAGATGGTCCTAGAGAGTTGGGATAAAAAATTGTACCACAAAAGCCTTATTAATGAATGGAATGGTAATATTTTTTTTCCGCAGAGAGGTCGGAATGCCAAAAGTTTTTCTCAGAAGTTCACGAACTTCAAAATTTGGAATGGCAGTAATCTAACAATTTTCTCTACAAAACTTACTTGGTTTTTAAAGATATTTTCATTGATACCACTTTCGACCTATCTTGCCATTTAAAATTCTGGAGTTCTTCACATTTTGAGACAATATCTTCGGCATGCCGATTTTTCGCGGAATAACAATACCACCATTTCATTCTTTATTACGGCTTTTGTAATCAAAATTTTTTACTCAACTCTCTACGACTAATCGTTTTTGAGAAAAACGCCTGATACGGGTGCTCTGATTCACCCTGTATGTATCAATTATTTTTACTGTTATTTGACACTCTTTTTGGTTAACAAAACGTTTCCGGTAAAATCGGAAACTACACAAAAATCAAATTGTTTAAGAACACCCTGTATATTTTAAAAGCTCGTACAATTATCACGTTACCAAACACTTTATATTTTTACTTCCGGTTTAATCAGAACTATCTTAATTTAAATGAAACAGAAGGTGTCCGTTACGTAAACTTGGGTCTCAATTTTTTTGCTCCCAGGGCAAAAACCCCTGCTTTCAGATGAAAAAAGAGGTACCAAAAATTTTTAAGCTCTATCTCAAAACAACCTGTGCCGAAATCCAATCAAAGTTTTAAATCCAAATAACATGGTAATTTTCATGGCAATAATATAAAAAATTAAAAAAAAACATGTTTTATTTGTACCTTGTATTGAGGCTTTGGGCATGCGTAAAATCGATCGCGAGGCAATAGACAAAGATCCAAGAAAAAGTAGACTCGATTCTTGAGCAATTTCCGAAAAACTTAAATTTTAACGATTTTTTCTGGATGTGAAAAAAAATAACATCATTTTATAAATTTACCATTTGCATTTAAAACTTTTGATTGGATTTCGGCACGGGTTAATTTTGAGATACAGCTTAAAAATTTTAGGTACCTACTTCTTTTTTTTTATCTGAAAGCAGAGGTTTTTGCCCTGGGAACAAAAATAATGTTACACAAGTTTACGTAACAGACACCCTCGAACACACCCTGTATATTTTTCAATAATTAGAAAGCTCGTAAAATTAGCTTTCTCAAGATGTTAAATTTATTTCTGATTAATAAAAATACAAAATTACGAGATTTTACGGACAGGAAAAAGTTTTTCGTATGGCCGCATCGGTTGTTCTGTTACTATTTTAGGCTTACAAAGCGCTTCCGGTTAAACTGGAAATGAGAACAATATGCTTTTTAGGAACACCTTTTATACATATTTATTAATAGACTGAAAGTTTATAATTATCTGTTAAATAGTTTAAAATAGGTTAAAAGTATTTCAGTCGCTAAATTTGACAAGTAACTGTCACTAAAACTGAATATAGGTTAATATTAAGACATTAAATTTGAAAAGTACAACGTGCTATTATTTTGAAAGGTTTTATCCGAGGGGTTATACCAGCAGTCAATGTATAAAAATTGAGTTGTCAGCGGTAGTCATCTGCAGTCAGTGGCAGCCATAGCATATGCAGTCATAGGCCGTCAACTGCAGTCAATGTACAAATTCATAACAGTGGTTGACCCCTCGGTTTGATCATAACCTAAATTAGTTGTAGATGCACGCGACTTTTAACTGTACCTGTACCTAACCTGAATTCTTGATTATTATTGGACGAATCTTTTCCCGCAAAAGAAGATTTTAAATAAAATTATTTAAGTAGACATATTTTCCGTAACGCAAAATTAGTTGGTGGGGCTCTATCAATTCGCAAAAATCGGTTAATCAAACAAGGCCCACTCTAACTTAAAAATTATTATTTATTATTATATATTTCTGGGCCACCTTTACTTTTCGCATCAAACTCTGTTTTATTTCGCTAAAGCATTATGGGGCGCTTAAAACCAAACTGGTTTAGGAGATCAAAGAATCAATTACAGACGCCACCTACACTTGAGCCGGTCCTGAATAATCGTTTTCTTTATTAATATGCTAATTATTGATCATTTTATAATAATAATCGATTTAAAATAATAATTGATTCTGAATTCTAATAATCGGTAAATTTTGGTTTTATTGGATACTTGATACTGCAGTACAAAAATGAATTAAAAATAATATAATAAAGGCATTCTAATTTTGCTAAATAGTAGTAGTTGTTTTAATAATTCTTGTAGCAATAAAAAGAAATTTGATATACAAAGTGGAAGATAAGCAGCCGGCGAGTTTGCAAGGTCAATGTTTGTGTTGTGTGTGTCTGTGTATTGGTGACGTTATTGTCTCGCATTCTTTTAGCCGAGTAACTTACCATTTCTATATTCCCTACAATTCCATCATATGAACTAACGATGTACCGACATATAGAGGTCGACGCAAAACTCAGTGCAAATTTCGCGTTAACACTTGTTAACATGACAAATGTTCCTCTATTGTATTGGTTCCTTTATGGTTGTAATTAAATATTTACGTATAAGTAAAGTAGTCTATTTATTTGTTTTGTTCTCGTAAAATTTAAGTATTTTTATAGCTATATATTGTTATTTGACAAGTAGCTACATCTATACGCCCGTAGTTAAACTGTTGAATTCCAGTTCTGTACTCATAGGCTTCTTTTGTTAGAAGGATTTATGGTTTGACACTTTCGAATACGGACAAAAAATAGATGCTTGAGCCTTTCTTAAAGGAGCATATGGCATAAATCACTTAAGTCTCACTGCTCCGAACCAGATACGGCACTTTGCTGTCGGTCGTTATTTCAGTGTCACTCATATAAAACCATTGTTACTTTGGTTTGTTTTGTAACACTCTTAGATTTATTGCTACTTCTATGACGGGGTACATTAACAAATCATTAATTGAATGTGAATAAATTTTTAACTGCAACTCTTGGAATTCATTACTTTACGTACATTTTGTATCTAACCTTTCAAAAATCTAAAGATAAATGTATTGCTACAAAGTATTAAATCAAGCCAATACTATAAAACGGTTTCGTAATCGTTTTAAAAAATGGTTTCCATGTATTACTGGAAACTCTCCTTAATACTTATATAGTGCTCACGTAATATATGCACAAGTAATTGGTCGTTTTTAAATCAAGATTGCTAATAGCCAATACCGAAATCCAAAAAATAGGTACTCCAAAGATTAAAATAAATCATTTAACCAATTTTAATTAAAATCCGCAAGTCGTTGAATTATATTGTTATTGCTAACACTGTCTTGACAGTTTTAAAATTTTTTTGAGAAATAAGGGAGATATCGATCAAAATTAAAGTGGCGTATAGATCTTGCCAAATCTAAACGACCTTAAATGCGCAGAAGAGCAAGGGAGAAAAAGACACCCAATGTTTTCACGTATTTATGTCACCTTGGTTAGGAGGTAGTACCACTGAACTGTATTAAATAACTGGAACGATAAAGCAATGTTCTGCGCGTGAAAATGTGGTCACATTTGAAGAAAACGATAAAGTCGAAAGTCGCTAAGAAGTTAACTTCAGGAGAATCTGAGTTTGCGCACTTTGCACTTCGCGACATGAGAGCTAAGTTCACGTGGTTCAGTCCCTCTACCACGCATTTAGCGCGTGGGTTGTTTCTGAAATCAACATATTATGAACATAACCTCAGATACTCATAAATATTTTTTGTTAATTCGTTTCTTATGGAGTGAAAATAAAATATTTATTTTATTCTGTTTTTTGTATTAATCATTATAGTAAAAAGATTCTATTATTAATATTATTTAATATCATCCCCATAGCGCAGCTATGGGGATGCACAAAGAAAAGTAATATTTTAATAATTCAGCGTTTCCAGAACTAAGTGCTACGCAGTATTGTTAATGCCCCGTGGTATGTAAGAAATGAGGATATCCACAGAAACCTTGGAATTCCAGCGGTTGCTTTAGAGATACAGCGATTTGCACAGAAACATGAAAACAGACATCATCAGCATGAAAACACCGATATGTTACGGCTTTTAGACAATTGTGGACTTGTTCGTAGGTTAGATAGAGTTAAACCATTCGAACTAGTGTGAGAGTACGAAGAAGTAATTTTGGAATACATCGGTGGATGTATATCCACCTCAAAGTGAACTAAGAATGCTAAAGTAAAATTGCTAGATAGACAACAGTCTAGTTGCAGTAGAATTCATTAGAAAAAAAAAAATAATATTATTTAATAGTATACCTTTAAGATTAAATTCCCAAACTTTTTAAACTAAACTGCGCATGACAATACGTTAAAGCCAAAGATTCAACTTATACTGGTGTTTTCTTAATGTAAAACTTTTGGCCATTAATACTTCGACAAAAGGCTTGCAAAATAGGAAATAATTGATCACGTTTAAGAAATAAAATCAGCAACTGAAGTAGGTAACATTTCAAAAAATATCAAAAAACAGCAGTATCTAAGTTCAACCTTTGCCTGTAACTTATTTTTAGATTTTCGGTAATACCGCCACTGGTTCTAAACATCACCAGGAATAAAAATGTGTCTGCACACCATTTATTTTTAATGGAAAAAAATGCAATCTTTGATGCCGTTTTGGACATACGGGCAAGTAAAGTAAAGGTGGATGCAGTAAAAAAACAAAACAATAAATGCCTTTTTGTAAAAATGATCTTATAGTTAGAGCCAATGTAATAAACACATATTACCTAAGGACAAGGACAGGTTTTACAAACACAACTTAAGTTAGAGTTTAACAAAACTTTAGTTTTACTAAGGTAAACTACAATTATTGAACCTGATTTTACAATACGAACTTGCCTTGAACTCAGGTTCAACCGGAGTTTAATTTAAATTGCTGTTGAGCCTCAATTGTCAAATCGGCTCTTAATATTTTTAGTTTATCTTTTCGCAGTAGTTTATCTTTTTAGATAAAGGTACCAAACTTGGTTATCGATGTACGCAGAAAAAAGAACTCTATATTGATATAAGTAGGTACATACCGTGTGTACCCGGATTGAGTTTACTATAGGTATAATCGACGAAAATTTTTGGAATATCATTTTAATGTTATGGGATTAGTCTAAAAAGAATTTGAAGCATCAGATTTTTAGTTTTTATTAATCAATCGTCGATTATAACTAAAGTGAACTCAATCTGAGGACACACTGTATATCAAAATTAAAAACATGGTGACGTTTCCGGTTAAACTAAAAGTTCTATGTAAACAAAAATCTATCGTATGCGCCACGATGCCTAAAATTAATAGTACATTGTTTTATTAGAAGAGAAAGTACCGTTTTGTGTGACAAGACTGTGATTGGTGCATGAACGGGCGAAGCGAGAGAACCCGACAATACAGGGGAGTCACACAAAATTTCTTTCACTAAGTATAAAATATTTTATTTTTTCTTCAAACGCAACTTAATTAAAACTAAAGGAGAATTTAAAAAAAAGCGCCATCTCTCGTCAATTACTTGTAGTTCAGTTGTGAAATATTTGCTTAAATTAACTTTAACTTGTAATTTAAACTATTTCACTAATTAATTAATTAAGCATTTAATTAAATAAATAATAAAACTATTTTTCATACACACCAAACATTGTTTCCGAGACCCTTTGTATTCGAAGATCCTCCCGTAGTTTGACGAACTTTCAAATCAAATATTTTACAGCAAGTTTAAAATTGAATTAAAATTTTAAAATGGAATTTAAACATTAATTTTAATGGTATCTGCAGTTAAAACGAAGAAGTCCTTCCTACCCTACATAAAACTCCATTTTATTTCCAATTTTTGACCCACCCTGTAAAATGAAAGACATAGATTTTAAATAGCAACTAAGACTTACCTACATAATAAGCAAACGTCCACATCAGACATTATACACATTTACATGGTTTTTAAGTCATATTCAAATTAAGTACCATTTTAAACACAATTGACACAACCAACAATTATTTAAAAATCGAGCCTATTTGGGCAAAATTGCAAAAAACGCGAAACTTATAACTATGCACCTCTGAGCAAGAAGTACAAGTTTATACTGAAGAATAAAAATGATATTTTATTTGATTATTTTACAAAATATAGAAAAATGTTAATCACATCGACCAAACATGCACGTGTAATCGAACAAACCTAACTTATCTTTATCAAACAATTATTTTAAAGGTCGTTTTAAATTAGAAATAAAATTGTAACTCACAAATGAATTTTCAATTTTCATAGGTAAGAAATTCGTTTAAATAAAATTAATACACGCTTCTTGACCACCCCTTAGAAAATTGAAACCCTAGCCTAGGGGTGGTACATATTTTAAAAAAACGAGACTTAAAGAAATGTCAATAAAAAAAATTCTAAAAATGATCCTAATACATAACTATATACTTATTACATTTATTTTGACCAACTGTGTAGGTATATTAACCCAACATATTATAGTTTAACTAGATTTGTAAAAGCAATTGAATTTAGTAGGTATGTAGAATTTTAAAATAACAAAAAAAGCGTAAAGTAATTGAACATTTAAATGTGCGTACACCGAGCCATTTCAGAAGATTTGAATTGCTGATGGGGTTACTATGACACAACAAACGACAAAAACTCGACATGCATAAACTGAAAACCCTCTTTGCTCATTCAGTGTTGCTTTTTTCTGAAAAGATGTATATTTGTCGACAACATTAACTTGTTTCAAACTCGTTTCTATATTATAATATTTTAAATTTATAACAAACAATATCTATAAAATACGAGGTATACGTAGGTAAGTGAAATTTCGCAGCATGTAAAATAAACAAAAGAGGGTAGTTAATAACAATTTTATTAAAAAGTAACGAAATGCGCAGGTAGTTGTTTTAATAATTCTACTAAGTTTATATTTTCTCTAGATAACATCTGCATAAACATTTGCACGCTTGTCAGAAACTATAAGAAGAATGGCATATGTCCGTATCCCTACAAACGGATAGCAAATGCTAAACTTAAGCCAAAAAGTCACATGTGTATACCTACCACGTATAATGTTGAATATGAAGAATTACAAAATAAAATCTGAATACACTTTCTAAATCTCAACTCAACTTATCATTCCAAGTGTTGACTATATACATTTTTCTTTTTTCCATTTTTCGACTCAAATTAAAATTTTTTTTTGGACTCGTCGTAGAGAAGAATTTATTTCTTATTGATTGAGGATGAAGAGTCAATAATAACTAGATAGATTATACATTAGACCAGGGTTTCCCAAACTGTGGTCCGCGAAAAAATATTAATAACAAAGCTTGTATGATAATGTGTCATTACCTAGCTTTCAAATTACACAAGGTGGCCGTCAAAATTCAAAGACCCTTAAGGTGTTCCATCAGAGAAAAAGTTTAGGAAACCCCGCATTAGACACTTGCAATGGGGACACATTTCTACAACAGTAGCTATATAGAGAACGATCACAAAGACATCGAGAAACGAGAAGGCGTACTAATGTACAGTCAGCCTCACATTTAATGGCCACCCTGGCTATACGTTTAGCACTAATTGTAGATGCAACCATCATAATACTCCCTACTTAAATTGAGGAGTAACTTTATTTTGCCAACAAGTAGTAAATCAACAACCTCCCCTTCTGTCCGTTTGTCGTTGTTGGCTGATAACCACCCTGGCGTATAGCCAGAGTGACCAATAATTGTGAGGCTGACTGTACACAGTACAGCCAAAAAACTCTTGGATTATATATATATTAATCAAAGAAGAATGATGAGTGGAATTCCATATTTTTTTGTCAGAAAGTGCACAAAATGTAGTAGATAGTTTTCAAATTATTACGAGTTTTAAATATGATATCATCCAATAAGTGAATTTAAGAAATTTGGCTTTGTCTTCTGCTATTTCTTGATGTATCTATCTATGGCATTTGGTTCTGAGTCTTGGTCTGTATTGGTAGACATCAGATTTCACTAGTAGTATAGAGCATAGAGACACAAATCACAGGTAGTGAAATTGAGGATTCTTCGTTCCGGGTGACATCCGCGTCTTGAGCGGCTAGAGCTAGTGCCAAATGCGGCCATCCCCATTCCATTACGATCTGATCCAAAAGGAGGAGATCCAAAGTAAGAGCAAAATTCAAGAGGGTTTCGATCGTACTAAATATTTTTTAAAGGAAGTTGAAAAAACGAGCTATACCAATAATTTATTTCGTAACTTTTTAAAGATGTGTCCACACAAAGTGGCAACACTGCACAAAAAAGAAATATTTTCATGGCTTCAATTAACTTTCAAAATTCCGTGGGAATATTTAATGGCTTCTACTTTGGTCATTATAATTACCATTTGCTTTTTACAACATAAATGTAAATCAGTAATATTCTAAACACTCACCACCACTGAAAAATAGTTTTTTGTAAATTTCTATCAAAAGACGGTATTTGCATAAAAGTCATAGGCGAACTGTATGCTTTAAAATAACACGCGATACTCAAATATACAAGAAAAATTGGAGGAATGGATTTTATTATACAAAAATTAATTATTTGTGATTCAAAATGCCGTTTTTGAAATTCTACTTGCTCTAATGGTGGAGTAAGTATGTATACAGGGCACTAGGGAAAAGCGTAACTGTACGGGACACAAAGTCGGTTGGGATGGCTCCTACATCAAATGTTTCAAATCTCATTCTTATTGCCCATGCAGGGCCGTAGCCAGACTATATTATCAGGGTAGGCTCCAAAAATTTCAAGGTAGACCGAAAGCAAAAATTTTCCACATACAAAAAGAGCTTCTTTCCATTACACTCATTTAAGGGGGCTGGAATGTGTTGCTAAATAAACCACCCCTCTTTGAAACAAATAAAAAAGTGTCGTAGCCTCGTAACTCGATTGTTGCAGTTGCTATTAGATTTTAAGTATTTATTATAACGCTATAGACGCTATAACTTCTATTTTCGCATAACGTGGGTTTAGCATTATCTAAATACTGGCGAGCAAAAAATTGAGGTCAACTTATAGTTATGATATATTAATGGAATTTTCAGTTTTAAGTTCATATTGGCCAATTGTAGACCATTGTACTGTAGTTTGTAAACTAAATTAAACATTCAAAGATGAATCGCAAAGTACATTTTTTGGATTTCACGATTTATTTAGAAATATCAAAAATTAACAGTTTAAATGAAATTCGACAGTTTTTTATTAAGACTAATATGGAACTCAAAAAATGAAAAAAAACAACACTAATAACGTGTATTCCCTCCTCTTGCGTTAATGAGTGCTTGAAGTCGACGAGGCATACTTTGAATCAAGTTTAGGATTACATTCTGATCAATGTTACCCCATTCTCGCAACATTAAGTCCTTAAGCTCCTGGACAGTTCTTGGAGCTGGTGTATGCTTTCGAATACGACGTCCCAACTCATCCCAGACATGTTCGATGGGATTCATGTCCAGACTGATGGCTGGCCAATCAAATTGCGTAATTCCTACCTCATTCAGATATTCCCCGACAACTCGAGCTGCGTGAGGTCTAGCATTATCGTGCATAAAAATGCCTCGCTCACCCATAGTGATCATGAAAGGCGTAACATGATCTTCCAAAACCTCGGTAATGTACCTGTGAGCAGTCAGGGAACCATTCTGTACGAAACCAATTCGGTACGTGCTTGTGAACTAATTCCTGCCCAAACCATAACAGACCCACCGCCAAATGGAAGTCGTTCGTCAATGCAAACTTGAGCGTATCTTTCTCCGGGTCTTCTCCAAACTCGCCGACGTCCATCTGCCCCATTGAGGCAAAAGCGCGACTCATCTGAAAACAGTACCTTGCTCCGGTCCTCATTATTCTAAGCCACGTGATTTCGGACAAAAGTCAATCTCGCAACTCGATGCCGACGTTGCAATGGTGGACCTGTAGCCATCCTTCTACAAGACAATCCATCAGCACGAAGTCTTCTCCTAACGGTCCACTCACTAACATTGACATCTCTAACTTCTTGGAGTTGATTTCGCAGCAAAACCGCAGTAGCTGTTCTATTCCGTAAACTAGCAGACACCAAAAATCGGTCATCTCTTTGGGTGGTGACTCTTTTTCGCCTGGATCCTGGTCTTCTGGTTATCAGGCCAGTCTCCTGATAGCGTTGGTACACCTTTTGTACAGCACAAAGGCTTTTACCAACAATTCTTGAAGTCTCACGTTGTCCTCGACCATCTTATATCAACCCCACCCAACTAACATTCTTGTCTTATAACCTTTAGCTAAAAAGCCTGATTTATATTATAAGTGCTATATTCTTGCTCCTCAAGTGCTAATTAGTTGTTAAGAGGCTTTATTAAACATTATTTTGTTCCCTGAACTAAATAATTCTTTAAAGTAGTACCATAAAGGTTCTTACAGCAAAATTATAAAATTGTTTATAGGACTTATATAAAATTGTTTTAAGAACGTTTATAAAACTTTTTTATCAACATTTCCCTATACTGCTTTATAACATTTCTGTAATTGAGCTTCTTATCTTCACTGCAACTCTTACAACATACTTATGAAAATTTACAAATAAACGAACAAATAGCTCACAATAGAAACCTTAAGAAACTGTTGTGTAATAGCAAAGAGTGCATAGGTTATAGAAAAATATGTCGTAATACGCAGTTTGGAATTACGTGTTGTGATTGGTTGGACAACAGATAAATTTTACTGAAGTTTGATATTTGTACCAGTTTCTTGTTATAACAACGCTTCTGGTTGGCTTTCTAGCAAAACAGTTTATTCTTTTTAACGTTTACCATTTGGATTCAAAAATTTGGATCCTGTACATTTTAAAAATGTAGATAACCGTTTTTGCCAAGACGCCAATGTTAATTTAGAAAACGAGTTCCCCGTAGTCAAAAATCAAATTCAAAAATAGAAAAATAATTGCTTTTTTTTAAATTAAAAAATACATTATTATGTTTTGTATTGAATGTTTGGATAATACATTCAAATTTAAATGTTCTTAAATACGATCCTGTATCTGCTTCTTTATTAGATATACAACACATATTGTATACATATTTTGTAGTAATCACTAACTGGATCTAATTGTCCTATAATAGTTGCTTTCGTGGCAAATGCATTTTATAAGGAAGAGGCCATGTTGAAAGAACTACAACACGTCCGAATCGCCGCCATATTTGACAGATAATTAAATGATTTAAATTATTTATAGTATTACTAGTTTTAGAGAGAAAAATAATGGTACTTTAAAAGTTTTATGTCTTTATAAATATATTAACATAATTTTATTATCAGAAAAAGTCAATTTCAAAAATATTAATTTTTTTGGGAATTTCAATAATTTTAAAAATATTAAGCAAACGCACGGCGCATTAAAATTTCATGATATTTGTGGTATATAAATAACAGTAATCTTCGCTTCGTATGCAAAAATAATCCTGTAGGCCATGCATATCATCTCCAAAAAGCTTTGACTTAAAATTCTTAGCCATGATGGCTATCGCCATGTACTACAACTTTTTTTCAATCACCCTTGAAATCTATCGTTTAGACCGGTTAAGGTAATATAGCTTGAGAACTAATTTGTTTCCTCTAGATAGGTCTAAGAAAATATTATTGTATTTATAGATGTTGCTTTCTGCAGCTCTTAACAAAAAAAATTGAAATTCTAGTCATTCTTATAAATCACCTATAAACTCATTGTATTGAATATCTATTATTGTTTCATAACTATCTGGTAAGAGTGTTTACAGGCGTTATACAACGACCTATAGTACTAAATTGTTTTATATACCTGCGCCCATTTGGGCTCTATAAGGGTTGTATACACGTTTAGGAAACGTTTTTATTGCAGCAATGGTTTATAATTATTGTTTTGTAAACGTTCTTACAGCTTTTATAAACCATCAAATTGTTAGTTGGGCACAATTCTCGAAAAACCTTTGAATAAGAGCCTTCTATGGTTTACAATTGGCCAATATAAACTTAAAACTGAAAATTTCACCAATACCTCAATTTTTTGCTCGCCAGTTATGAAATTATTATTTCAATTTTGGTCATATTATGATAATAGGAAATGAATTTTTTTTCATTGTATTTCATCTAATAGTTTCATTTGACAAAGTTTGTAAAGAGACTTAATCACCCTGTATTGTAATAGTTTTTGAGAAAAAATGTAATCAAAATATTAGATTCCATTCAGTGGCGGACTAAGGAAAACTGAGACCCTAGGCAAGGTTCTCAAATCTCAAAGGTTCTCCCATAAACAACATACTAATTACACAGAGGAAACCCAAACAACGAGGTTAAAGTTTTAATAACATTAAACAGTTTTAAAACTCCACATTTTTTATTGCTCTAAAATGTTTTTAAAATTTGGAACAATAGGCATTTTACTATTAAAATTTCGACGACCCTTTGTATTTGCCGCAACTGAACAGTGAACACCCTACACTTTTCACTTTTATTACTAGCAATTAGACATTTGGCATGAAAGATTTAGAGTAAATAAATATCTTTTCTTGGACAAAATAACATATTTTTTTCAATTTTTATTTTACGCGTATTTATTGATTTTGAAAGTATAATCATTAACAGGCTCTGGCTAGGACAGGCTCAAAATTTCCCAGAGCAGGCTGCGCCTGTTCTGGCGTACCTCTGGCTACGACCCTGTGCCTATATAAAGTCAAACTTAATTTTTCTTTTCATTTAAGCATGCTGCGCACTAGCAACTACGGTATGTTACCGATAAAAAACACTCGGACTTCTATGGGGTGGCAGGTAGTATATGTATAGCAACCCAGCAACCATTCAAACCCTCAAATGCTGCAACTAAATGTTAGTTTTTATTTTTTCTTCTTTTGGTAATGCACAAACACATTGGAGTTAATACTCACAGTAAACTAGCTAGACCAGTGGTCTCCAAAGTGATGTACGCGAGTCGCTATACTTAGTGGGTTGGCAGTACACCAAGTAACAGAAAAAACTGATAAACTGATTCAGATGAACAAATGTGAAGGTGGAGATTTAAATTATGCGATTATGAACATTGAATAGGTTCAAATGTCAGCAGCGACACTATCTTTTAATTGTAGAAGAAGAAGAAGACATCAACAAATTTTTGTACTAAAAGACACTGCTCGTAACTGTCTGAGCCCACTGAGCCCTGCAACGAACAATGCAAGAATGACCACACATATGAAACATAATCAAGGGCCCGCTGTTAATGCTGTTGCCTGTTTGAATTGGGTGTACCATAGAAAAAATGATAGTTTTTATTAGTTAAAGTTGGCAACGGCGAAATGTTCATTGGTGATGTGCTTCGAACATACAGATCCGGAAGGAGGGTTAGCATAGCAACCGTTGCCTATAAGAGAAAATGCGACGGAAGCAACATTTTAGAAAACCATGGATGACCCATTCCGTCGAGTTTACATTCTTATTGGCTTGTTATGATCTTTCCTAAGTGGGAGTTTAAGCAACCATTACCATTGGATAAATTTACCAGAAATCGCTACATTTAAACGTCCATTGCGATCCATATTGTTAGCTAAATGACTTCTTCCTGGTAGAGTAGCGGCTATTCATTCAATGGTGTCGTGTGTTGTGTTTTTATATTTTCATTTATTTTTATACCCTACTAATCTGTTTGTACCTTAGAAAATAAAATGTCAGGAAGGAGAAAATGCAATGGAAACTTCCATTGCGTTGAGAATATCGTTGGCTATAATGATCCTTTCTTATAAGTAAGAGTATAATCAACAATTTCCATTGGAAAAAATGCTCGGAAACCGCAATTTTAGGCTTCCATAGGCGTTAGCTCCTTACCATAGAGTTAAAACCTTATACTACCGTATTATTATAATAGGTTTACCTCTATGTTCCTTAGTCATTGCTCCTTCCTGATAGAGTAAGCAGTATTTTTAATTCAGTGGTTTGTCTTTACACGTGTACTTGTACATCACTCAACGTAATCACTAAATTTGGGAGAAATTCATATAAGTGACAGTATTAATTTGGCGATTGTTGGTAACCCCGTATTAAATTAGATACCTACTTAAAGCTAGATAATTTTGAGTAAATTTAAATTAAAAGATTTAAATGTTGTTGGTACATTAGTCACATTGTTGCAAATCTTCTACAACGACCCCTGTTATTACACATTTCCAAGAACTTAAAAGGAAATGAAGTTTTCTAAGAACTTATCAATAAATCAGAAGTTAATTAGATCTAAATTTATACTCATTACACGATTAAAAAGTGTGTAAAATAGTAGCGCTCAAGTTGAATAACACTCATCTTATACCAAGACCGATGAATTTCCAGTATTAGATACTGATTTTTACAAACACTGTGTGGCCTTATTGACCTACTAATTAGAAATTTTATAAACACCATACAAGTAAACATAGCTCCTATTTGTAATTTAATAAAAAATAAGGGTTGCTATAATTAAATAAAAAGTTTAGTGGGCTATTTTCTCTTTCTCTGATAGGGGTAGGACGTAGGGTGTGAGTAGGTAACTAAAATTGAGATTAATTAGGTATAGTACAATTTAATGATTAGGTATAACGAATTACGTTATACAGAAATTAAAAATATTTTTTTCAAAATTTCAAAAATATCCGTGTTTTGTGAAAATAAATTTTCGAAATATAATATATTTACGTTTTTTAATAAAATAATAAAATAGTTAATTAATTTTAATTTTTTAATTCATAAATTAAATTATAATAAATATAAAAAAAAAAGTTTTTTAATTTAATATTTAGCAAGTGCGTAGTAATATACGCCACTAGCAGGGTAATATTGCATAGCTGCGATGTCCGAGTGGTTAAGGAGTTTGACTCGAAATCAAATGGGCTTTGCCCGCACAGGTTCGAATCCTGTTCGCAGCGATTTTTTTTCTTTCAATTTACAACTCTTTCAATTACATTTTGATTATTATTAAATAAAATGTATATTTTACATAATTTTAGGTTTTTTTACACAAATTCCAATAAACTATTTTTTAATTATGTAGTAACTACACATAGTTGGGTGATTATTATAATAATTGATGATAGTTTGATAATTAATTGGTTTTATTTAGACATAAAAAATTTAAGAGGGAACTTTAATGCAAAAACGTTTAATAATATTGTTAGTGGTAACATAATCGTGCGTCTGTGTGTGTATCTGGATATCTAACAATCTCGAGTATTGCACCATAAAAGTTTTATGTGCTGTTTTTATAGACCACTCAACTTCAGGGTATAATATCAAACAGATATCATTTATTGAAGGTTTATAAATCTCTATACTTAATGAAGTATCAAATGCCAAAGACACCTGTCAAAATTTTTACATTGGACTAGTTGAAGCAAGACCTGCACTAACAGAGTATTTAATCAAAATTTTGTTTGCACTTTTTCGGAAAGAAAATTAAAGATTTTCCATTAAATTCCTTTTAGCCTTTATATCGAACTTCTAAAAGTAAAAACAACATACAAATAGTGTGTGTTCATCATTCATCTATTACAAGTATCATTTTGGAAATGAAAATTTAAAAAATATTTTATTTGGTCATATATCTAAGTTAGTGCCCCAATGCCACATAAGAACAGTTAAGAGTGTATTAAAGAATAGACACACCTTTTAATAAAAGTGAATTTATGTATGTAGAATTTTCAAGTCACTTTCAGATTTTTGTCACATGATTCAACATTACCTACAGCGTACACCGTACAGCTTGAGCCTCAAGAGCTTTGTTTTACTGGGTTTGTAGAGTTTTATGTCGATTGGAGATGAGTCTATAATAAATTTAGACCCCTTTTTACACAAAAAGAAATGTTCCGAAAGATAATTTACACTTATTTAATTTTTTACAGTCGAAGAAAATAATTGAAAAAGATTTTCAGTAACTTCGTAAATCAAATTTTAAATTTGGATACATTTTATTAATTATGTTAAAATTTAATTTAAAATTGAAAGAAATAATGCCCTACTTGTTGATTGCGTTATGACTTTAAAAAAAATCCAGACCAATAGAAATTAGACCAAATGAAAAATTATTTAAAATAGAAACAATATTTCTATTTCACACATTTAATATAAAATGAAATAGCAAATGTTAGAATGTTACAATCATAAATCATCTCCTCTAGCAAATATGTATTCATAAGAGCGGTGCGGACATAATAAATAGCCCAATAATGTGAAACTAAACGGAGGCATCAACAGCAGTGACTTATACAGTGAGTCAAATGTTATAGGAAGAAGGAAGACATTTCAAGTCATTCCATATGGTCTCTTATAGATTTTACTAAACAATATACTGTTAGAGAAAATCGAAAGCTATAAATTTATTGGACACATTAGAATTTTTCTTTAGATATATTTAACATGCAACCGTATTTTTATTTATTGGCATATTTAATTGCTGTAAATAAGAATGTCAATTTGGGTGGCAAGTTCATAAATTCAGTTTTACAATAAAGCTATTTTCAGACTGTTTGAATCTTTTCGACTTTTACTTTCTCATTTACAGTAAGACGAAGCCAAGTTTGCATTTTATTAAAAGGAGTGCGTACTTGACAATGAAACTGGAAAACTCTCCAGACAGCTTGGTGAGTGAATTATGGTCAATCTACTATTAATATGGATGCTACCGTTGTAACGTACTTTTTCTAATATTTAGCAGTACTCAAAATTTTGGGGACTCTTGTAAGATTCTGTCTCAAGCAGTCCTCAGGTCGCAGTTGAGAAAATGGTCGCTCAAGAGAATCCGAACTGGAAAAGAACAAGGATTGGATAAGAAAGTTCAAACAGCAAAATGGATGGGTTATCTCCACAAGTCAAGTGGTCATCTAGGCTCCCGGTCCCTATATATCCCAGATATCCCGAGATATCTGCTCGAAAAAACGTTAATGCATGAAAAAAAATTTGCCCTTTACTATAAAACGAAGGGCTGATGTGCTAGAGACAAAAGTTTTATTAGAAGTGGAAGAAACGTTTGTTTCATACATTAACAATTTTTACCGGTGAATATCTCGAAAACTAAAGAAGAGAAAAAAAGGGTTGAGGTTGGACTGCTGCGCCACTAACCCATAAAACTGCCAGTAAGGCCACCCGATAGCGGGTTCTGAGGAAAACGTCCACAAGGGCGTCTCTGGCAGTAGCAGGAAAGAAGTAGATTACCGTCGCGTGTAGCGTGGCGGAACTCGGCGGGTGACCAGCGTGCCCTTGGGCATATTGGCCGATGTATTCTCGTACCAGCGAGGTTCAGTTTAGCTTATGTGCTCAAGCCCTATCTCAGGTAGGATCGAGCAACAGACGTGCATATAAGTGTTATGGCAAGACTTCTGCCTTCGACGCCGGTGTTCCATAACGAGAAAGAACGATGGTTAGGGGTGTAGCAGGAGAGATACGTCCCATTATACTCTAACCTAACCTAACCTAACCTAACCTCAAGAGCACCCGGGTAAGCTCTCGACCGGAGGAATTACTTTGTAGGTCTTATAGAACCCCACCAATCCTAGGCTTCTGGGGAAAGGGATAGCCGATAATTATCGATTCGGTAGTAGTTCACGCAACGCCTGTCGCCGTTTTACGGTTGGGAAGGATGGAGGTGGTTGCCGTTAGGTGATGAGTCGTCATAACGGTTATAGGGACTCTAACCTACCTTTAAACTAAACTAACCTAATGGCAGAATGCATAAGACCACCACGATGGGTTTGTAGCTTCTGTTTTCTATCTCTTTCTGGCGTAGAGTCAGGTACGAGACGTGCCAGTTCCACATGGTTGATGGTAGAGAGCTGGTGCTAGACCGAGAGCGGAGCGGGGTGGGAAGATATGTTTGGTGGTTGACACTAATCTATCTTGGCCTAACCTAACCTAACCTAGGGACCAGATCCCGACCGCTACCGATTATGGTCGCTGAATATTAAGCTTACATCGGTGCTGCGGGAGGAGTGGGAGCCTCAGGCGGGGGTTGTGCTAAGTCTTCTCGCTCCAATGGGTGCTGGTCACACAGTGGCTGTTGGAAAAGTGCCCGCTAAGTAGGTGCGGTCGTCCGTTGGACACGAACACGCGGCATAGCGTTTTTCGTGAAGAGTAAAGTCTCCCATAACGGGGGATGTATCAGCGTAGGTTTACCCTCGCTGCTCTTCCCGCTGGGCCCAAATCCGAAAAACTGGACCTCTGACACACGGTGTCCAGTAGTCCTCGTCTGATGAGCACTGAGTAATGCCGGGCCAAGTCGGACGCTCCCGAGCTGTGTTGAGTTGTAACCGGATGAGGTGAGTTTTGAAAACCCGCGGTATTCAGTGTGAGCAATCGTGGTGGAGATGACCGATCTTGTACGAGATTCCATAAGCTTTCAATTTGTTAAGAGTAGTTTTTCCCTAGGATCTACAATTTTTAAAATAGGTATAATAGAAAACGCCAAAAGAAGACCATTCACCCCCCTCCAACCCTTAGTCATGTAGCTAGGAGTGGAAACTTTTGGTATATTTATTATTATACCTGTAATCCAAACACATTCCTAAAAAAACATTTCACTCTCTTCCATGTTATCTATGTAAAACACCTTCGTTGACTAGAATTAGAGTAGGTATAAATTAACATTGTAGACTGCAGTGTATTTTTGGAGAGGTCCGAAAATAATTATCGCCTCAGGCCTTAACGTTTAATGATCCGGCTCTGTGCGTACTTGACAATGAAACTGGGAAACTCTCCAGACGGCTTGGTAAGTGAATTATCGCCAATATCTTCTTCTAATATTTTGTAGTATCAAAAAGTTTGGGAACTTTTGTAAGCTTCTGTCTCTAAGAGTCCTCAGATCACAGTTGAGAAACTGTCCGCTCTAGAGAATCCGAACTGGAAAAGAACAAGGATTGGATAAGAAATTTTTAACAGCTAAAGAGATGAATTATCTCCACAAGTCAAGTTAAAGGAAAAAACAGACCCAGCTAAGGCTGCTTTAGGATTGTCAGTTCTGGAACTAACAAGGGTAGAAGAATTTCAAGCTACAGAGCACTCTGGATGCGGTAGTCTATTTAAACCAAGACGCAGATATTTTATCCATTTTCATCGAACATTTTATTATGTAAATGTTCATTTGGATGGACAACTTTATGCTCTGAAACGGAAGGTGCAACCAATGTTCTGAATTTGTACACAGACTACCGGTGACTGCTGTTGACTGCTCATGACTGCCTATGCTATAACTATCATTCACTGCCATTCACTGCCATTGGCTACCGATGACTATCGTTGACAGCTCAATTTTTGTACATTGACTGCCGAAAGTGGATAACCCCTCATCTGAAGCTTTTATTTCATTTTTTTTCTAAAATAAATTGGAAAGCAGGAAATAATCATCAAAGTATGATTTTACATATTAAATCCCTATGACCGAGAGCTCATAGGCCATTATCCTGTACATATCTGCTCCAAACAGACATCGCAGATAATTTTTTCTCTTGTTTCCAATAGATCAATTTTACCACCAAGGTCTGAAAAGTGTTATTGACCACAACAAATAATCGAATACTTCTTTTTAGTGCCTTTTTAGGTCAGCTGTCATGATAAAGCAATACGATCTCTCAATAAAAATTAATTTTTTATTAGACATCTAAAAGTCAAGTTTTTGCTACTTGAATATTACTAACTACCTATAATCAGTTAAGAGCTACTAGTTTGAAGATGATTTCCTGTTTCAGTTAACACAAGACTTGACTTTATTTTACAATTTAAGCAATTAAGACAATTGTGTTTAGTGGTACAAGGTAAAATGATTAATGATGTACCAAATGACGGCAGGAAGGTGGGTTACACGATGACCTTTTGAATCTTGCTTCACATATACACCGTGTGAAATCAAGTTTCTCATTTAATATTGTACATCTTCTAATTTCAAACATACAAAAAAAATCTTATGTAAACTGTCATTATATAAAAATTTAATGTTTTCACTGGGGTGACAAAATTCTATTTTAGATGTACATAAAACAAGATAATCGCGCCAATAAAATTTTTACGATTAGTACCATTCCTCCTTTTAGAGAGACACTTGTTGAATATGGACTGTACACGTTTCGAGTTCACAATAATAATATGATGTCATTATTAATAATGATACCTATAATTACGAGGTAATTATTTTAATTGAGTTTTAACTAATTAAAAAAATATGCCGAGTTATGGAATAGGATTTAAATCTTTTTTAAATTTGGGAAGTTCTCACGAAGAGACGAATTACCTGACGTTCTAATACAAAATTTTATAAACTACACAATAGCGACAATAAGAGGCGATCTCTGACCTCCCTGAAAAGAAAAATGTTGAAATTTGATTTTCTAAATAATGCGTATATTTGTCACGTCATAGCATTGTCATTTGGTATGCATAACAAAAATTTCGAAATTCACAGCAAAGGTTGGTTCTTCGAAAGATTAATTATACAAGTTTTGACTGCTTTAATCATTATAAATTAAGTTTATATTAATTTTCAACATTTTGATGACAAAAAAATTAAATTTCCAAACGTTAAAAAATTAGATGAATAAAAAAATTTAAATTAGACAAATTGTTTAAAATTGTAAATTATAATTTCGGAATTCGCAAAAATTTGCATCTCTTTCTAATGTGTTTATTTTTCTCTTTTTGTTAATTATTAAACATAAATAAATTCAATTTTATACATAGATGAGTAATGAATATAATAATAATGAAATATGGAATATAATTATAAATTTTAATTTGTTAATTAATTATCAATATTGACCTCCCGCAGATAGATTTAAGAATATTGGCTTCTGTGGACCAAAATATGAATTGGTAGGTATATTGAACATAACTCTTTTTATTTTAAACTGATGTTGTAAAACTGATGTTTCAAACCTTTATTAATATAACATTTTCCAAATGTAAAATGATTCAACTTAAACACCTTCTGTTTTGCAATTACCAAGACCACTGTTGCATTTCGAAGAGGCGAAGAAAAAAGTTGAAACTGCCAATGATTTTATTTGACTTTGGCAAATTATTATACATAGATCATTCTGAAATGACACAAAGGTACCTACGTTCCGATATTTCAATCTGATTTTGAAATATTATAGCAAAATACGCTAGCATGTATGACACAATTATAAAAAGTATAATGCTATTATGGGGCGGAAACATGGGAAATGACGAAAAAGGACAAAGAAAAACTGGCAGTGGTGGAAATAGATTTCCTCAGAAGGAGTTGTCTGGTGTCAAGGCTTGAAAAAATAAGAAACGAAGAAATAAAAAGGAGAATGAAAATTGAGAAAACGGTGGTTGAAGAAAAGCGCCTAAAATGGTTCGGACATTGTACATCGGAAGAACACCACAAGGTGGACAAAAAAATAATGAGCTGGCAACCGACAGAAAGATGAAACTTCTACCAGAACAATGGAAAAAACAAGTACAGAAAGACATGGAAAGAAGAGAGTTAGAAGACGAATAATGGATGGATAAAGAGGAATGGAGAAGAGGATGCGAGAGACGGCCAAGAATGCTGTAGAAAACTCGGCAATAAAAAAGAAACACTAGCCTTCTCTCAGGGGGGCAAGGCACGCCTATGAAGGGTTAAAATAGATTGTATAGTACTGAATTTAGAGCTAATTAGCGTAGACTTAGATTCCTGTTTACCTACTACTGACTTTGTGTCGATTGAATATTAAAATTAGCCATATGTCATACGGGTCTTATATTTCAACCCCTGTGAGCCACAGATGAACATTCTTCAATGAGGACTTAAATTAATAGATACAAAGAAAATATTCAGAGGATGAGAAAATTCAAACTTAAAATTATATAAATAAGGACCACCCTAATGTCAACAGAAGAAAAGAACTGGCCTATAAACTATAATCAAACAATTTAATAAAAAAGAGAAGGATATAATGCCCAAATAGAAGATTTCTCTTATGAGTACCGATAAAGTCCAGACTCCTCTTTATCGGCATCACCAGCTTAATAATTTGTCATTGGATCCATTCAGGGAAGGTCGGCGGTTGAGATGCTGACTGATTCCAACCATAATCACAGTAAATAATTCAGCATATCACCGCTGACTGGCGTTACCTGAATTGCTCCATTGGGATTTTAGGGGGTCGCTGCACACCCCCTTTAATGCGGGCAATGCTAGGCGAATACCTCAGGTACGTTGCACTTTTAGTTAATGAAATGAAACTTGGCACACAGTTACTGACAACATATAGTACAATCTTGTCCGATGAGACCAAAAAAATATTCGAGGGGGGTGCTACACACACTTTTTGTTATCAATCTTAGATTGGCCGTAAAGAGGTCCAGCTAAATTATATTTCACTTTCCGTTAACGGAATAAAACTGGATGCATGCATTGGAACTATAATGGAGTAATTTCGACCGATAAAAACAAAAGAAATTCTAGGGAGTCGCTGCCGAATACCTCAGGTACTCATAGCACTTTTGGTTAATGAAATGAAACTCGGCAGACAGTTTACTGGGGCCATATAGTACAATCTTGTCCGATGAGACCAAAGAAATATTTGAGGGGGGTGCTGCACGCACCCTTTGTTATCAATGCTGGATTGGCCGTATTTTCTAGTGAAAAGTATCCTTGCCGTATATTTAGAAGGTGCTAAATTAATATGTGACAAAAACGAATTCATCTGAACATCCCCATGGGCATAAACACGTAATTTTTTCCTCTAGGGCTGTAGGAACGCTCTTTAAAGGGTTGTTAAAGAGGTCGGATAAAATGATACTAGACTTTTTGTTAATGGAATAAAATTCGGCACATAGTTTACTGGGGCCATATTGACAAATTTTGTCCGATGAGACCAACAAAAATTTGATGGGGGCAGCTGTACGCCTCCTATAATGCGGACTATACACGACGAATGCTATGTGCTGAGTTTCATTTCATTAACCAAAAGTGCAACGTACCTGAGGTATTCGCCTAGCATCGCCCGCATTAAAGGGGGTGTATAGCGACCCCCTAGAATTTCTTTTGGTCTCATCGGACGAAATTACTCCATAATAGTTCCAATAAAGTATGCAATCAGTTTTATTCCGTTAACGAAAAGTCAAATATAATTTAAATCGACGTCTTTTAAAAATTTTGAAAGAGCCTTCTTACAGACCCAGAGGAAAAAATGGCGCTTATGTGCCTATGAGGATGTTCAGATGGATCCGTTATTGGAACAGATTGATTCAGTACTCTCAAAATATACGGCAACGATAATTTTCGCGAAAAAGTACGTCGAGTATCACATTTTGAGAAAAAGGGGGTGTGTAGCGCCCCCCTCGAAGATATCTCTGGTCTCATCAGATAAAATTTGCCAATTTCCAGTAAACTATGTTTTGAGTTTCATTTTATTATCTGTAAGTTCAAAGTACCTGAGGTTCTCGCCGTGTACAATTCGCATTAAAGGGGGTGTACAGCCGCCTCCATCGAATTTGGTGTCACAGACAAAATTATGCGATATAGTTTCAGTAAACTATGTACCGAGTTTCATGCCATTAACCAAAAGTGCAGCGTTCCATAGTTTTATGTTTCGTAGGCGTAGGAAAGTAGTTTCCATAGTAACGAAAGCAAAGTAATGATATATTCATAAAAAGGCAGATATGCGTCCAAGGATGATGATGATGATGATGACGATGACGAAGAACCACTGCTACAGTTTTCAGAACTAACACGAGCTCAGAGTGGGGACCAAGACGAATCAAGAAGAACAAATAATGAAATAGTACTTACAATTTTATTTCCAATTTTGAATGTTTTGTACGGAATCGCCAGCTAGTTCACGTATTTAGTTTCTCGTTAATGTTGTTAGATAGAGGATTACAACCAAAGAATCTTAGCAGTATCTGACAGCCAAGCAGCCTTCAAAGCACTGAACACCGAGGTGAGGTCCAGATTAGTAACGGAGTGCATCTTTTAACTGAATGAAAATTTTATCAACGTGCTTTGAGTTCCAGCTGATGTCAACATATCAGGGAACGAAAAAGCGGACGATCTGGCCAAAGAGGGCAGCAAAATAAGACCCATTGTATCAGAATCAGCCATTGGCATTTATTATGAAATGGCAAAGAGAGAAATAAACTCATTTCTGGTAAAGTGGCATATTAAACACTGAAGGGAAACTCCTGGACAGGGACATTCTAAAGCTCTACAGGAGAAGCCTTTTGACAAAAGAACTCACTCTCTCCTCGGAATGAGCAGAGATGAACTTCAACTAGCAAGGGCAATAATAACGGACCATTGCCAGTTTAAAAAGTACTACGGTAGGCCTAGAAAAAGATCTACCATGCAGAGGATGTGCAGAGGAGAACGAAACTCAAATTCATCTTCTGCTACACTGTGAGGTTTTCACAAGGAGTCGTTGCAGCATTCTCGGGAAAGAGAAGATGTTCTAAAGATAACTGCCTAACTTATCAATATGGAAAATTCTGGACTTTATCAAAAGCACATAACTCTCATAAGGGATGACCAAATCCGAGGCGTACAATAGATCCGAGAGGTCACGATGCAATGAACCACTTAGGGACCAGCCTCAGAACTAAAATTAGTAATTCTCTTTAACAAACATCACAGAATACGTCTTCTCTTATTATGAGGCGCTGGATACTCCAATCTCGAGGATCATGAACTTTTTTGTTAGGGTTACTTAGACTTACTTTTGGCCTTAAATTTTGGCTAGAAGCCTTTATCTCTATTAAATATTATCTGCCGAACAGCAGATTAGCAACTTACCTTATGACAGGCTTTAGCGAGGAAGAAATAAGGCGAACAATTCCACTAAAGTCAAAACAGATCTGAAAGGCTCTACTCCATAATATTGATTATGATAATGAACTATCAATACTAACAATCTGAACTGAGAAGTTTGTCTGCTCATTAGAGAATGTTAAGGCGTCTTCAAAACAAATGAGGATAATCATGATTAATAAGAGAAGTAAATTAAAATATCTGGACCATAAAAATATCTACTATACTAGGTACAGACTACCATGCAAGAGAAATTGGAAAAAGCGTGGGTAGTTACAGAATTTTACGTTCCCTCGTCTGGTAGGTATCGATAAACAGAAACACGCAGTCATTATTTTAGAAAAACGGTATAAATATCATTGAAAATTATTAATTAACAAAGCCAGAGACAGCAGGACACTTAAAAAATATATTTTTTCTTCCAAAAAATTAAGAATTAAATTAATAAACCGTTCAGTCGTGCCTGAGGTTAACACACGGCCATCAAGAAATATTATTGGGATACGAAGTATAAGATCTTATCATGAACACCTTCTAAACTAATTGTAATGGGTACTACGAAGCACGAAGAAAATTTCTGCAAACAGTTACGTAAAGTACCCATTTTTAATGGTACTTCAAGGCAATTAAAAAGTACGTGAAACTGCTGAGTAATTAATGGCGAGATTGTTAAAGAAATTAATGTTTATTAACGTGACATAATTAAGTTCACGAAATGAAAATGCCTTTATAAGTTACCAGATCTAAGAAGTCCAACTCATGGTGGTAGCCTTCACTATCAAATATACATTTATCTTAGTTGAGGTAGGTCGCGTGCACCAAAGAACAATCATTAATTCTCTGTTGGCAGTAGCAAACCACAGACAACACAAAACAGAATAGAAGGAACTTAAAACCGTTATACGAAACTTTATAAAATATTAAAATAAAACGAGTTGATTTTTATATAAAAATTTGTTTAATTGATGTTTATATAAACCCGAGTGTAATTTTAAGTCTTCATCTTTTCAACTTATATAGCAAATCTGCGAAAGTACGTAGCCTGCCAACGCTGATTTGCTCAATTTACGCACGTCACTCTACGTCAAGCGGAATGAGATGTAAAGTGTCTTAAAATCAAACTCAATATTTCGTCAAAGCTGTCTGCCAGATCTTGGCACTTTACATACAGATGCGCTTCGATTTTTCAAACCGCAGAAGAGAACAAAATTGAGTTGGAAGTTTTCAAAGTACTTACGCTAAAAGAAATTGTTTTTTATGCATAATTTAACAAAAAATTTGTTCTAAATACTTTTATTTTCTTTTAACATAACTTTTTACGTATAAGTATTTCGATTACAATTTTTGAATGACTTTGGATTCGACCCATCGCCAAAATCATATTTACATGTGTTGCCTCATAACTAACTTATTGTATTCCCTTTGATGTATTGCCAAATTTTTACGAGCATAAAGATACTGATTAATAAAATTAATTGTTAAACATTTATCTAACAATAACTAAGAGCACATGACCTTTCTAAAATTAGAAATTAAAAATTCCTCATTCGTTTTATGAATGGAGTTTATACCTTCAAGACTCACAAAAACTAGCGATGAACTCGAGACGAGATTACTTTTTCAAAACGAGACGAGAATCGAGACGAGATCGTTAAAAACACGAGACTCGAGACGAGACTACTTACAAAGGAATCGAGACGAGACGAGACTAGCTCAAGTCTCGTCTCGTCTCGTCTCGAGTCCATCACTAAAAAACAGCTTCAACTGTAATGTCTGTAATGGTGGTATCATTCTGAATATAAAGAAATAATGTTATCCAGTTGTTTTGTACTGTCGGTCGGATGAAAACATCTTTCCACGTCAATGTAAAATTTAACCAAGACAAGAGATACCTACTCAGAGCCTTTAGCAATTTTGGAGACGTATTATTATTGATTCTTTTACAATCTTACCCTGGACTTATGACTTATTAAACAGTTAACCCAATATTTTGACATGAACGTTGAAAATGAGAGAGATGGGTGAAGTGCAAGAGTTCAAGTTAGTCAAAAGAGCTATAGTTGATAGCTTTTCAACCCTCAGAATAGCGCCATCAAATAGAGCAAGTGAAATGTTCTTATTTTAGTTTATGTACTCACAGTCGCGATTATTTAACTCAGATTTATCAAATATGACAGTTCGCAGTCTAAAGCACCACCTCTTCACCTCTAACGCACTCTTCGGGAACGTTACCAGGTTACCACTAATAAACTAAAGATAAGTTTTAGTAAGAAATCCATAATTGGCTGAATAAAAATTTGAACAGCAATTCTATAGGGCTATTTGAGTGACAACGAAGTTGGGAACGAACTCTTGCTAACTTCAGCCAATAAATCGACATGGATTTTGGAACATGGAACCTACCTAGTCCAAAAAAAAATTAAATGCATCAGTAATTATGGCCAGCCGAATGAATAGCTAAATAAATTTAAGATCCTAAGGTTCTTACGATTGGTGGTGCAAATGCAAATTATTTTCAGCCGATCACTCATTTCTTAAAGATATTCTAAACTATTAAAGGTCATTTGTCTTTAGGGCTATTACCGGGTAACGCACTCGAAGAGTTTCTTTAACCTCTTAACTTTTACTTTTGATGACCATAATATAAATACCCTGTCTGAAAAGCTCGCGATACAGTGGTAGCTGTGGTAGGTACGGGTTGAGCACTCGAAACTCTTCAGGAGAAGAGATCGTCGTGTTGTAAAATGTAAATGATAAGACACGTGAAGTAGAAGACATAAATTGGTTCATTTATTGCACAACAGAGCGTTTTTAAAAGACAAAGGCCAAGTAAGAGGATTTAGGAAGTTATTTCATCTCCTGTGGGCTATATGAGAAATAAAGACGATGATACAGAACTTTGGAAAGATTGTTATTAGGATTTTTTAAGGTCAGTTTAAAAATCAACCGATCATCAGTTTTAGTTTCTTTTTCAGATAAAATCTGAAACTACAGCTCCACCAACCAATTTTGCGTTACAGAAAATCTGTTAACGAAAATAATTTTATTTAAAATATTTTTTGCGGAAAAAATTAGTCCAATCATAATCAAGAATCATGTTAGGTACAGGCATAGTTAAAAGTCGTGTGTTTTAGGTTATGAAAAAACTTTTCACCTTAAAATATAAAGATCCGGAAGAAAGGTTAGTAACCGTTGCCTATAAGAGAAAATGCGACGGAAACGACATTTTGAAAAACTATGGATGACTCATTCATTTCGTCGAGTTTACATTAACATTGGCTGTCATGATCTTTCCTTGTAAGTGGCAGTATAAGCAACCATTTCTATTAGAGAAATTGACCGGGAATCGCTATATTTAGAAAACCATTGTGATACATATTATTAACTAAATGGCTATTTTCTGGTAGAGTAGGGGGTAGGTATTTCTTTATACAATACCTTTCCCAATGACAGTATGTCATTAAATGACAGTCCGCTTACTACTCGTAGCTTAGAACATAAAACATCCGGAAGGAGGGTTAGCAACCGTTGCGTTGCCTATAAGAGAAAATGCGACGAAAATGACATTTTAAGGTACGTTTATACTAGAGATTTTATTCATTACATTTCTCTCTAGAATAAAATGTAATAAGTGTAAACCTTGCTTATAGAAGGTATGGGAGATTTTATTCATATAGATTGATATAGTTGAGATATATTACTTGAGATAAAATGTCGTAAGTGTAAACGCTACTGAGACAAGTTTTAACAGGTCTCGGATAGATATATCAAAAGTAGAATAATCGTCTACTTTTTATCATTCTCTCGAGAGTTTCGATTTAAAACAGTTTAAGCTCTCGCTAATAAGCAAGTGAAAAATTAAGTAAATTAATTAATTAATAATTAGTAACTAAACAACTAGTTTACGGGAAAAAAATTTCAAAAAGGCGTGATGAAATTCTTATTAACATTTACGTTTCAATAACTAATGAAGCACTTCTAGGCATCTCAAAAACTTAAAATTTGGCACCAGTGCATATCATGTCCTCAACATTTATAAAAAAAGTCTTCAAGTCCTAAAAATCCTCCGGGGCCGATTAAGAGGGGAGGGGGGACGCCGCCGTACTTTTTTAGAAAAATTGAGACCTTTCTAGGGATCCTTAGAATGCAATGTATAATGACATCAAATTTCAAGTTCTTAGGATGCTTAATAGTGCTTGTGACTCAAAATCACAAGAATTGGTTAAAAAGATGATGAGGCAAATGCACATTTTTTTGAGTTAGTTCTTCTCAGTAATATTATTTTTTATCTAATTCCTAAGATGATGTTACTTTCAATCACAACCACTTTTAGGCGTCCTAAGAACTTGAAATTTGGTGTTATTGTATATTACACTTTCAGGATCCACAGATATTATAGGTCTGAAGTTTCTCTTAAAAAAACGGGAGTGTTGCCCCCCTTCAATTTGTCCTCCGGGAGGTTTTCAGGACTTGACAACTTTTTTATAAATCTTTAGGATATCGTATACACAGGTGCCAAATTTGAAGTTTATGAGATAGAAGTGCTTCATTAGTTGTTGACACATAAATGTTAATAAGAATTTCATCATGCCTTTTTGAAATATTTTTTTCGTAAACTTGTTGTGTAGTTACTAATTTTATCAGAAGTGTAAGTATTTGTACCAAAAATTATGAAAGAAAGATTCTTTTTAAGATTATAAAAATTGAATTAACAAGAAGTGGTTTAAAAAATGATGAGGCAAATGCACACTTTTTTACAAACTTTGAGCTTTAAAATTTGTTCAAGGCGTGGGTACTTCGCAGTTTATGCGGTTTTCAGTCTAATTTGACTCCATCTAATCAATGGAATCATGACAATGATTCAATCATGGAAAGATTTTTATTTTTCTATCTCTAGTCTAAACAAAATTGTAATTAAATATCGACATCTTTTCTCAACCAAAAATGTCAGCACTTAATTCAGTTACATTTATGTCATAGTATAAACACTTCAAAAAGTTTCTCTCCGACATCTGAGAGAAATGTAATGAATAAAATCTCTAGTATAAACGTACCTTTAGAAGTCCATGGATGACTTATTTCTTCCGTCGAGTTTATATTATCATTGGCTTTTATGATTGTAAATTTTACTTAAACATTTTTGTTATAACTAGTTATTAGATTACCTATGTAATTAATTATTAATCAATTTTTAGTTAATTGCAAACTTTTCAAATTCACTGTCTTAATACTAACCTATATTAAATTTTAGTGAAGTTACTTGTCAAATTTAGTGATTGAAATACTTTTAACTCAAAATCTTTGGCAGCGCTGGCCACGCCCCCTCAGCTCACTAATAAAGTTTGTGAGACTGTAGTGAGCTAATTATAAGTAAAAAGTAGCTAAGTATCTGTAAGTAATTTTTTGACATTTTAAGCTTTGAAGAGTACATGTAAAAGAAGTAGGTATAAGTGATACACCATGGTTAACAAACTTAAAAATATTCATCCACTTCATCTCACTTCATCCACTATAATAATACATCAGCAGCATTAAATTAAAAGAGTTGGAGGTAATACATGGTAAAATTGACATGTAATGGGCTTCAGAGAACTATTATAAAATATATATTAAAATCTTACCTTTGGTATGTACCTACTCATGAAGTCATGACACATTACATCTCAGTGATATAGCCGTATAGCTCTGCTTTAGTGATATCCTTTTGCATCTGAAATAAAAAACTGAATTAAAATTGACATTTTTCAGGAGGTTCTTAATTTTGAAATTATTCATTTTGAGTTTAACTAATAAGAGTTTGAGTGAGTTGTAGCCATTCTAACAAACTTTTAGCAACAGGTAAACTAAAAAATCGCCCCCTAAAGGGAGGCGCCACTGCGCTCCATCATAGTAATTCAACCATTCGACGTGCAAAATCATACTTTCATAATTTCTTACTTTTATAATTATTTTACACAAAAATTCTTTAAATAAAAATTGTAGAGCATAAAATTCTGCATCTAAAGCAATAAACAAAATTAATTTTGGATGCTTTGTAATGGCAGAAATTAGATTTAATGGAGCAGGAAATTTATAAAATATGATTTTACATCCCTATATGACCGACAGCCATGGCCACCTTGTAAGAACTAGATTTTTTTCTTTTTCCCAGCAAAGAAGTTCCAAATAGGCTTTTGGTATTACAACCAAAGAAACAGAGTCTTGCACACTATTCCAATTTTTATTTTCTCCCTTATAGGTTTAATAATTGATTCGACATTATTTCCTACATCAATTAAATTTCAAACAGGTTATTAGTTATTTGTATGGTATGTCAAATGCAATAAAATTTGTCAAACTGTAAAATATTTAAATAAATTCGTCGTAAATTAATTTTTTTTAATTAAACAACGAGTAATCCCCGGTAAAAATGTTCAAAGTGCCTTTACAGCTCATACCGATAATTTGCAATCTTTGTAAGTAATTTGGAAAAATTCGTAACTCGATAATAATTATTTAAAATTACAATTAACGTTTAAACGATTACAAATGAAGAAGAAGGTCGAAGTAAGGGTAATGGTATGCAACATTGTACATAAAGGATAAAGTCAAGAATATCATTGTGACTTACGACATATGTAGTGGACAAACCTCATAATAGCCTTACACACAGGCTATAAAGTCCGCATAAATAATATGCAAATGAAGGCAGAGAGAAGTTGGCTATCGCAGCGTGATTATAATATTCAGGTATGCGTGTCAAATGAAGAACTCGATACTTATATAAAAATGCATCACGCTAGACGGCGGCTAAATAAAGGTAAGAGATCGATAATGCATAAGATTATCCAAACCATGACAATCCGCAGTCGTCTGAATTAATGTAGCAAGGACCGAGAATGCAAATGCATATCGCGCATCTCTTCACAAGAAAGTATAAAACGTACTTAATGATAAATGCACAATATAAATTACACTTAAAAATTTAATCTGGGCTCAACTTAGTTTGATTAAAATAGCTACTTATAAAGATTTAATGGTAAATCGATGGCTTTTAAGAAATTAAAAATGTAGGAAATCCTGATAATTGTAATTATCTTCTCGTTGCTTATAAATTTTATCAAGGATATCAACTAATCGACATATTTGCGAGACTTTTTATTTTAAAAAAATCTACACATTTTTGTTTCCTTCGATTCGCAAAAAAAAATTATTTTCTTGACTCGGCAAGGTTCCCGACACTTCACCTAACTCTTTATTTAATTGCAATGAGTACGTTAAAAAATGTAAATTATGTTGTTATACACAATTAATTGTTTATTTATACCTAGTTAACAACGAATTTTACGACACTTTATAATAAGCGTATGATAAATTAAAATCGTAAAATTAATGTTTAGCAAAAGCTACTAAACATATTTATGGGACATCATGGGTATTGTCCGTATCTATATTGTCATAATGCACTTATGCAGTTAAAAAGTTTCAATTATTTAATTTTTTAAACTATTTACTTCACATTTTGAAATGCAACAAGCATCAACTGCAATATTCATGTAGCCTGCCTATACCTAAATGACTAACCAATAACTGCCACCGCAAAAACCCTGGACCCTGGCCGCCAGGAAATTTGAAACTAAATCAAGCAAATACACAAAATGGACTCAACTCACACCGTAAACGAGTTCAAAAACAGCCCTCCTGGTTGCTGTGTGCCTCGCTACGCTTCGACCAGACGCAGACGAATTCACTGAAAATTAAGTTACGAAGCAACGCGTTTGGAAGAAAAGAATCACTCATCCGATTCTGATTCAATTTGATTTCAATAATAGCAGAAGATGTAACATCAAGAGTGAAACATTAGACATGTCCTGAATGAATGCATGACCAAGGGAAGGTTTCCCAAGAAAGCGGCATAACGACGTTATCAAAATCCCGAGTCGAGAACTAGAGAATGGATACTCCATATATGAAGATGCTACACGTTCAACACGGAAGGTGGGTCTCCTCTTAAACCAGACCTGGTCATCAAAAACACCAGTTAGGACACGTCCTGGACGAATGCATGACTAAGGAGAGGATTCCCAAGAAAACGGCATAACGACGTTATCAAAATCCTGAGTCGAGAACTAGAGAATGGATACTCCATATATGAAGATGCTAGACGTTCAACACGGAAGATGGGTCTCCTCTTAAACTAGACCTGGTAATCAAACACACCAGTTAGGACATGTCCTAGACGAATGCATGACTAAGGAGAGGTTTGCCAAGAAAGCGGCATAACGACGTTATCAAAATCCCAAGTCGAGAACTAGAGAATGGATACTCCATATATGAAGATGCTACACGTTCAACACGGAAGATGGGCCCCCTCTTAAACTAGACCGGGCAATAAAAAACACCAGTTAGGACATGTCCTGGACGAATGCATGACTAAGGAGAGGTTTCCCAAGAAAGCGTTAAGAAGACGTTATCAAAATCCCGAGTCGAGAACTAGAGAATGGATACTCCATATATGAAGATGCTACACCGAGGGGTTATCCACTCTCTGCAGTCACTGTACAAAAATTGAGCTGTCAATGGTAGTCATCTGCAGTCAATGGCAGCCATAGCATATGCAGTCATGGGCAGTCAATTGACCCCTCGTGCTACACGTTCAACACGGAAGATGGGTCTCCTCTAAAACCAGACCTGGTAATCAAAAACACCAGTTAGCACATGTCCTAGACGAATGCATGACTAAGGAGAGGTTTCCCAAGAAAGCGGCATAACGACGTTATCAAAATCCCGAGTGGAGAACTAGAGAATGGATACTTCATATATGAAGATGCTACACGTTCAACACGGAAGATGGGTCTCCTTTAAAACCAGACCTGGTAATCAAAAACACCAGTTAGCACATGTCCAGGGCGAATGCATGACCAAGGAAAGGTATCCTAAGAAAGCAGCATGATGACGTTATTAAAATCCCGAGTCGAGAACTGGAGAATGGATACTCCATATATGAAGATGCTACACGTTCAACACGGAAGATGGGTTTCCTCTTAAACCAGACCTGGTTATCAAAAATACCAGTAAGGTTGGATGTGATAGTGCGTTTCGAACAAGACAAAGCACTTATAGCATACAATTATCTGTATAACTGGAGTAAGTGGTGACCGCTTTTGCGTATTTATTTAGAAAAAAAAGTGTCAAGTAGGAGAAGCAAAATGTGAATTTTTCTGAACGAAGTTCAGAGAAGTTCACGAAGAGCCCGTAGTGCGCTTGCAACAGACGAATTAGACATCAAATCCAAATTGCGCGTCAATGCCAGTGCTGCTAAGTCAACGTCTTTTGGGTCGTAAAAGGGATAGATCTAGGTATCTTCCAAATATAGATGGACGAAGGACTGAAGAGCTTTGACGACAATGGTTAGGTAGGTTGACTGTGAAGTTGTTTTAGTTGACAAAACAAGTTGGTTGACAAATAGGAGGGGACTTAAGACACTGCTCTATAAAACGTTAGATGGAACTCCCTAAAGTATCTTCTGAACCAAGTAAATAATCTCGTCGCAACCATAGTAATGGAGCTTCGAGGTAAGCAAACGGTGGTCAGTACTATCAAAAGCTTTTGTATTTTCCAGAAGTACCATTAACGAGATCTGAGACTTATCGATGGTGAAAGTCAAATCAGCAATGACACCCAACAGAACCTTTGTGGTATTATGGGCTTTTCGAAAACCAGACTGGCAGACGGAAAGTATTGGCCCCTTCGACATATTGGATGAGCCTGTTGAATACCGTTTTCTCGACCAACTTGGGGAGAGCGGACAAGATGCTAATGGGTCTTGAGTGTTCTGGAATTTTTCCAAACCGGCAGTACCTCACAGGTGGTTAGAGTGAGTTATGAAGCGAACACAGTGAGGAAAAATCATATTAGTCATTTTCAGGTTGATGAGATCATGACCGAACGCGTGAACCTCAACGCTACCTCCAATCCACTAGTATCAATTTGATCTTATTTGATGTTTATGACTGTATTTAAATTCACAATTTTTTCAATAATTAAAGTTCTGTATCTACACTTGGTTTACAATTTTATTAAAATTCTTAATTAAGTAATTAATTAGATAAAGTAAACTATTAGTAAAGAATTCGACTTACCTAAACTCTAAGTAGAGCGTAGAGTTAGAGAGATCTATGTTTTATCTGTCCCATAAGAGATAATTTATACTAACGCGTTCGTTAGTAGTATAACAACGTAACTTACTACGTATGTAAAAGACCTTTTTATTTTATTTTTGTCCATTTAATGGAAGCCCCAAATACCAACTTTATACTCTCTAAAGTAGCCACTTATTGTCACTATATTGTACAACGTAAATGTTTCTCTATTCAACATTTTAAAACCTGGGCTTGTATATTATAATTTTTTTTTACCAAATACTTAACGATCATCAAAAAAGACATTTTAATTTTATTTAATGCTTGTTTATTCACTAAATCTTGCTTATTATAAGAGAAACAGTTTTATTCATATGTGTGGATGCAGTAAAGTGTCATTCACCATCATATCAAAAGTCTTTTCACCTTTTGACATTATTTTCGAGATTTTAATCTTCGTCATAATTACTTGAGAGATTTATAAAGATATACAGATATAATTGAGTTAATGTCCAACTATCTAAGAAGTTATTTTTTAATTTTCAGTGCATGGTCTTTCACCTAACGTGTGACATACGTCCACTTTATTTACACGCAATAAAGCTATAATGCATTTACAGTTTTCGTAATTACGTTAATTATGTTTTCCACGTAATTTTAACCAAAGTTAATGTTAATGCTTTATCTTAATTATGACACAGTTAAATAATAAATCATAGATAAAGTGTAGAATGACTGAATCTTGGGATGTTTAAATTCGTTTTGACTAAGCACTTCGAATAAGGAATTTTATTGCCTGTATTAACCATACCTATGAATTTCTTTTTATATATACAAATGCTCTTAATCCTGTTAAGTTAATCTAAATCCCACTTACCTACAATCTAAACAGGTGTTGTCTTTGATTTTCAAAATACCAAATCATCTCCCAGAGATGATTCTAAATTTAGCATCCTCTATAACGATGGCATGTGGATTTATTAAATTCTATAAATTTTTCTCTTTATTTAAAAAAAACAGTTTATGAATTCTTGGCCGTCTTGGTTACCATTTGTAAAATATGACCCTAATGGTACGTTATAACAGGGTTCTACTGTAAAATTACTTTGCACTAGTAACATCTCTTCAACTAATAAGTAGTAAATATTAAATGTTAATTGACAAAAACAAACAAAAGTACCGAATACGTCGGATGTAAATATTCAGAATAAATATCAATAAATTAATATTTTTAATTAATTATTAAAGTAATTTTTTCTGTAACACTGAATATGCTATAACGTTTAAACGGGTATTAACATATAAAACGTATTAATCCTAAGATTTAAACAATTAATTAAAAATGTAAACGCCGCAATAATTTTGCTAATGGTAAACTTTAAGGTTTAATGTGTATAATCAAGAAAATATCATTTAAATTAAATATCTAATGTTAATTTTGCATATATTATGCATACTTGGATTAAAGATGTTTATATTGAAGAAAAAATGTTTTCTTTTGCTATTACAATAACGTAACTTCTTTCTATCCATGTAGTGAATATTACAATTTAGGACGATACTATCGTTCCTATTTGTATTATGTACAAAGATACATTTCCGAAAATTCGGAAAATTCAGAAAATTCACCTTCTTTAAAAGTAATTATAGTTGATACTAGCCAAAATGGAATTTCTAGATTTCTACTACTAGTATTGGACCTTTAAATCTACCTATGAAAGAGAATCGTTTTCTATTGCTATTAATTTACCTCGCAATCTTTCTCCAATCAGAGATTATTCTCTGAACTCCGAAGACCCACGCTACTCTTACTATTTGACCTATAAACCGTAATTAAGATATCTCAGATTTTGTAAGTATTATTTTATAATGAGCCCTCGTAATAGTTTTCGGTTAGGTCCGAGCCTCTAGTCCCTTAGACATACCTTAGATCTACCCATGAAAGAGAATCGTATTCCATTGCTATTAATTTACCTATATGATATTTCTCCAACCAGAGAATATTCTTTGAACTCTCAAGACCCATGCTACTCTTACTATTTGACCTATAAACCGTAATTAAGATATCTCAGATTTTGTATTGGGCTCAGAATGAGCCCTCGTAATCGATTTCGCTTGGGCCCAGGCCTCTAGCCCCTTTATTAGATCCATCCATAAAAGAGAAGCGTTTTCAATTGCTATTAATTTACCTCGTGATCTTTCTCCAATCAGAGATTATTACCTGGGCTCTGAAGACCCATGCTACTCGTGCTATTTGATCTATACACCGTAATTAAGATATTTCAGAATTTGTATCGGGCTCAGAATGAGTCCTCGTAATCGTTTTCTTTTAGGTCTAGGCCTCTAACCCCTTAGACCTATCTTCAGATCCACTCATGAAAGAGAATCGTTTTCCATTGCTCTTAATTTACCTCGTGATCTTTCTGCAATCAGAGATTATTCTCTGGGCTCTGAAGACCCATCTACTCTTACTATTTGACCTATACAGCGTAATTAAGATATTTCAGAATTTGTATTGGGCTCACAATGAACCCTCGTCATCGTTTTCGTTTAGGTCCAAACCTCTAGCCCCTTAGACCTACCTTAGATCCACCCATGAAAGGAAATCATTTTCCATTGCTGAATTTACCTTGTGATCTTTCTCTAATTAGAGATTATTTTCTGGACTCTAAAGACCTATGTTACTCTTACTATTTGACCTATATAGTATATACCTTAATTAAGATATCTTAGGATTTTATTAAAATATTTTTCGTTTATAAAAAAAGGAATCATAGAGAATCAGAGAGAGAGAGAGAAGAAGAAGGAAAAAACTTTCTGAAGACACCTCAAAAAACTCCTCACATCACCTATATTTGTTCAAAAATTAATATTGTTTAGCAAGTATAATTTGCTATAGTATAAATTCTATTGTTGAAGGAACATCATGTGAAAACAATATACTGCTGAGACCTACCGAACTACGCTATAGCTGGAACAAGACCTCTGTTCTGTCAGTTACTGTTACTTCGCGAAGATTTTTTGTTCTTCTTTAAAAAGTTTTATACATTTTGTACAACCTTCTCAACAATTCTATCAAAATATATTTCTTGATATCACCGTTTGGTTCTGAATATTAATAAAAAAAAAACATCATATTTAAGTATGTACTTTCCAAAAAGTTGCTTAAATCAAAGTCATATTCCTCAAGTTAAAAAGAAATATACTTATTCGAGATTAATTTAATTCAAGAAGTTAAGTATGCTTGTAACTACAAATTATGAATGCGTAGAAATAAAAACAAGAGAAAATAATTATGGTGTCAACAGTTGAACAAATTCTTGTATGTTAGAAGTTAACAAAAATAATTTTTTCCTAATAAAAGTATATAATTAGTTAATTTTTTGCTCAATTTCGCAAATACTTATGTTATTAGTGTTTAATATCTTTAAAATTATTAGATATATCCAAGACTCCCCGTGGTGAATTTATCCAGTTGTTTCATGTTTTCTATTAGTTTTAAGAAGTAGGTGCGGTACGGCAGTGAGGTTGATGGCGGCGGTTGCGGCGGCGGTAATGGGGTTCCTAATGAACCAGACTCACCTTGTCCATAAATTATATCCAACTCCATACTATAACGGTTTGATACGGCCAAGATAACCACTTACATAACAACGGGGGGCCAAACTCCCGCTGAGCTCGCCGCTCACTACAACTGACTATAATCAACTTTAAAACCGAATAAAATATTATAAAAACTCACTACATCTTAAAAAATAAAACTATATTTGCTTTCCACATTAAAGAGTATTTATAAAAAAATATTACATTATGCATACCATTTCGATTTTTTAAATTTTTTATTTTTTTTTTATTTTATATCATTCATTCGTATGTTAAGAAAAAAGTACTTGTATGTATATCTGTACCTATAATGTCAGAATAAATAACTTCATCAAGTTCATTTATAGTTGCTCGACTTTCTTTATTTTATTTAACATATTTATGATGTAAATTTAAGACATCCATATTAAATTAATTTGTAATATTTTAATTATTTGCTTAGAACTTACATATTGTATTATTTTTTTCCTATTATTTATTTCTGTTTTTAGAAAATAAACGGCATATACCTACAAGATCTATAGCCTAATGAGGAAAATGTAAAGGTATTCAGTTTTGAGTTTTTCTTAGTATAGGTACCTATTTCAGAAAATATTTCCCGAAAAAATATATTCGCTTTCAAAAATCGGGTTTCTCCAGAAGATTTACAAAATCTAAAATTCTGACTAGATAAATCATTGCACGAATGAAAATTAAATTTATTTTTGTTAAATGGTTCCTTTTGGTAGCTATCAAAATTCTGAACTGTTCAGTTTGATCTCGTGATCTGGACCTCCAAACCTTCAGCTAAGCCAAACCTAAAGATTATTGAACTTGACGTTCTATCACCGATAGTAACTATAGTCAGTTCTCAGGACTTTTAATACCTTATTTATTATTTTAGATATATGTAATGTCTGTGGTCTTAATAATTTTTTCTAAACCTCAACAATTGAAGGTGAGTAAAGCTTCCAAGCTTATTTCTACCTATACTG
Source organism: Malthinus seriepunctatus (assembly GCA_963924605.1). Lineage (NCBI taxonomy): Eukaryota > Metazoa > Arthropoda > Insecta > Coleoptera > Cantharidae > Malthinus > Malthinus seriepunctatus. The sequence goes on along the minus strand of OZ004600.1, from coordinate 86,808,558 downwards.
TGCCAAAATACTAGAAATCTAGCAAGTTGTGTCAGTGATCAAATGAAGAGTAGATTACATCGAGTTTTCGGTACAGCATTATGAACAATCGTTCGTATTCGGATTGTGAACCTATATTAGGAATGAGTCACTATCTACTAGTTTGGGTTTGGAGAATAGCAAACTATCACTCCAACTCATACATCTGAAAATGTCTTTAGTCTTTGAAGACGGCTCTCTATAGATACATATCGTACCTATCAATTGATCTTATAAGTTCATTACAAGTAAATTGTCATTATTATGTACTAAGGCCAATAAAACATTGGGCTCTACTAAGGCCACTTACTAAGGCTCTACCACGAGTGAATGAAGCTCAGAAAATCAATTTCCTTTGCTAAAATACAAGACAACAATTGGTCTTCTCTTTCAGGGGTTTATGCATCACCGGATGGTTATCCAACATTAGTAATCTTCCATTTATTTCCTTTTAATACATGCAAAACATTTGTTGTCCTGTTAAACCGAGTGCGTAAGCTTCTGGGTCATAAAACTTATTTTCTTCTAGAATCTCTTTTACCAAGTCTTTTTCTCGTAGAACAACTTAAAGTAAATCATATCTTTCTGTATTTCTCATCTGGTGACTGGAGTACTCTAGTCAGGGCCGTGCCAAGGGAGGGGGCAAAAGGGGCTCCTGCCCTGGGCGCAAACTTGGTAGGGGCGCAAATCAAAGTACAACGTATTTAATTTTTTTTTTAATTAATGCACCAATATAAAAAATGCACAATTACTCTAATAATCTCAGCAAATACATCCTTTTATTTTTAGATTTCTATTGAAAATGTAAAAAAAATAAGCAGTTACTGTTACTATATATTATTTCAAATGGGGCGCCATCGGCGCCCTTTTTGGTTCAAAACTTCCATTAAAAATTCAAAAAAAATAAGTAGGTATTGTCCATACAACCTATTTACTTTTACGTAAAATTTAGAAATTGTATTTAAGTACTTTTTAATGGTTTATGTTAAGCAGGATGCTACGCAGACCCTTTTTGTATTCGTTGCGTCTACTGCCTATTGTTTGTACTAGAACAGGTAAAGTTAGAATTACCTATTTTTTAAATTAATGTTCTAGAGATGGCCTATATACTACCAAATCCTTTTTGACGTGCATGATTTAAATTAAAATATTTTTATTTTTAATTTCACAAAATTTTTAGAAAAACTTACAATATAGAACTTGAACATCATAATTTCGAGGCATATTTTTACATGCAATTTATCTTGAAGATCAAGATTCTCCCACAAAAATCGCTAAATAGAACAAATTAGGTAAAATTTTGTCATTAGAAAGGAGCAAAAATCTTAAAAATTTACCTGCAGTGAAAAAATACCAAACCCTTTTTGCGAAAAAACCCAACATAACAGTTTGAAAATGAAAGTTTTTATTCATTAGTCAAATTTCTTAATCCTCTTATCTTACAAAAATGTACCTGTGGTAAAAGACTACCAAATCTTTTTTGACCTGCTTGATTTAAATTTAAAAACGCAAATCGGAAGAAAAAATGGTCGGATGTGAATGTTTTTGTTTTCACCAGAAAGAGCATTAAATTTCCTACATTTCAAGAGAAGAATTATTGGGATACCACCAATTGCTCACAACAAATATGAAAAAGAAACTTGGAACCAAAATGCAAATTTTAGCCGTTGTTTTTAATATTTTTGGACCCAACTTGTAATATGGATTTGCTACTATATCAGCTGCAACTTCCTAAAGTTTCATACCATAACATTAATTAAAACTCAAGTTCTCTAGAAAAAACTACAACCCACCAATGACGACAGTTTTGAATTTTTTTTTGGGTTAGGAAATAAATATAAATAATTTTAACCCAGGCAGTTTTAAAGAGAGATTCATTACAAAGAAAAGGAAAATTTTTTGGTCCCGATCCGACCAATACAAGCGAAGTTATTCAAAAAATAGTGAAACGGAAACTTGAAAAAGTCAAACTTTTACACTAAAGTTCAAGAATAAGGGCCTTCCGGTCAAAATTGAGTTGAGACATTTTATACACAAACTCACAGGAATGGTTTCGACCCATTAAGGAAAAAAACTCGCTGTTACAAAAAAAGTCAGAAAATCAGGATAAATTTTGGTTCGTTGACCACACTATAATTAATTATTGATATAAATAATTTAATTAATCAATCTTAATTAATTAATGATGAAAATAATTAAATTAATTAATTAATAATTTATTCAATTAACATTTTAATAAGCTGAGGGCGCTACACGAACTTTGCCCCGGGCGCAAAATTAGCTAGGCACGGCCCTGACTCTAGTTCTCCTTTTTAATGGTTTTCATTGTATATTTTTCATTTTGGACATATCAGGGTCCGATTATTCAGATCGGCAACTGCCGACGGAGTCAAACATCGATTTCGAAGCCAAATTTTTATGTATAAATAAATTTAATTTTCTAACATAACCTAAACTACCCTACTATACCATAACCTAACCTAAACCTGATTTTTACTTTTTGTTTATTTTAAGTATGAATTTTTTACCCTGAGAATCATTGATCTTTCCAGGGGTTCAGGAGGGCGCAATGGTCAAATTACAAGGAAGCGTTGAATGTTGTGTCTAAAATATTTTCAAAATTCGCCTATAGGTACAGTCAGCTTCACATTTAATGGCCACCCTGGCTATACGTTTAGCACTAATTGTGGATGTAACCATCATAACACCCCCTACTTAAATTGAGGGGTAACTTTATTTTGCCAACAAATAGCAATGGCTAATAACCATCCTGGCGTGTAGTAATGGGGGACCAATAATTGTAAAGCTGAATGTAAATTATTATACCACATCTTAAAAGCTTGTAGTTTTTTCTGAGTTGCTTCACCAGTGGTTCAGGTTTTCACTACGAATATTGAAGAAAACTGCAAAGAAGTAGCAACGTAGAAATTTTATTTTTGTCTGTGGTCAGAGTACCACTCAGAGTATTGAGTTGGTTAGAATTGGTTAGTACGAGGGGGCTATTAGAAGCTGTCTCAAATTTACCAATCAATAGAAAATATTTTTAAAAATAAAATTTATACGAATGTTAGGTTAAAAGGTTTAGAATGCTACAAAATGAACCCTGCAAAACTACAACTATTATTAAAACGTTTTGCGTGTTTTGTGTTAATTAAAAGTGACAACTGACAAAACCACCAGTCATATAGGTACTTTTCGTCTGATTGATTTATATTTTATTCTAATCGATGCGCATAACTAATCGAAAAAAATATAAAAAATAAAACAAGATAGCTATAGTTTATCCAAAAAAGAGAAAAAGTTTAAATCTTGACCATCTTAAACGAAAGTCTATCAACCCCTTTAAAAAATAAGAAAATCTTAGCGACAGTGCTTATTATGCATCCTCAAATTAACGTTAGCTATACAATGAGAGTCTTTCATTAGTTCCTCAAGTTTTTCCGATTAAAGCTGAACCCGGGCGTGTCCAACATATCACACTAAATTTAGTTTACAAGTTATCGAACCCTGTAATCTGAGAACGCCACAGTGAAAATAAAAATGCCACGCATCACCGGCGTTTACGTAATACATCCAGCCGACATGACAGATGTCAGAATTAGATTAAAACCGCACAATTAAAAATAGTCGAGGCACTCACGGAATGCGGCGACTCCTGAGTTCCATCGAAATAAAACAAACGTCAAGTGCATGACGAGGGTCGCTGGTTCCTATATACATTATACATACTATATTTATGTATAACGTGTACACAAGGCTACTTGGCTTAAAAAATAGCCAACATCCGGAATCACAATTTGATATAAAGAAAAGAACAATAATAATGAATATGCGAACGATACGTATCGATTAATAAATTTTGAGGGGTTAAACTTGAACACTAAATCATTAATTTGTATTTCATAGTTTTAATAGGTGTGAAATTAAATTGCCTAAAGAAAACAATAAAAGTGAGAATTAGATACGATAGAAATGACAGAGGCCGGAGGGCTGATAAAATGACTCTTTAACCATTATGTACGTATAATCCATTGTACCCGCATTAATATATTGTAATACAATCCGGAGATGAAGTAAATTGACTAAATGTATATACATTTTAAGTACACAATAACCTGTATCATTTGTATACATTGTTGATGATGGTGAAGGAAACGGAAAATGTATAAGGAAGAAGGTCAAATTAACAAAGCGAATGACTAGGAGAAAATTATGTCTAAAAGGCAATTATTAAGATTGGTTAAAAGTATTAAAGTTATAGTTAGAAATGAACTAAGTAACAATAGCAGATAATGTAGTAATAAAGGTTGTTTTATAATAAATACCGTCAAAGATGAAAAATGTAACTAAAAATCTGTATTTTGTAAGAACGAAGTTGGAGAAAACGAAGATAAAGGCCACCAAATGCTAGAAAGACACAAACAATCACATCTCCCTATAACCATAGACGAAATAAAATAAATAATAGATATTTATTTCGTCTATGCTATAACTGACAGAAATTTCAGATTCAGACGCACCATACTCTATATTATAGAGTGTACTGGGTCTATGACCACCTTGGCACAGACTCCACAGGAGAAGACAAGTCGAGACATTGTTATAAGTATGGAACTAAAGTCTACTCTGCAGACCAATGCAACACGAATATCCTCGAAGCAAGTCGTCAAGCTCGTAGAGCCAAATACCCCAACTTTTAAGGAGCACTCCAGAAACCTAAGAAATAAGCAAAACATATGTTAAGAAACCTACTCGAACGTACAGCATGTGGATGTGGAATTATAAGTAAATAACAACTTCTCTGACGAAGGTCCTGAAGTACTGCTCACACAGTTCTAGGACCTTTATACTACGCGTAAAGAAAAACAGATAGAAAAATTGCCAGGTGTCTTTTGAATATTTCGAAGAATAATCAGAATATTCGAATACACAGAAGATAGGTTTTAGGTGGTACACGTCTAACCTATCTTCCCAGGCGAATCCCGCACTATCTGGCATATAGAAAAATTGATAGGTGTTTTTAGAAAAGTCCCCTCCTCACCAAAAAAAGGCTAGCGAAGTAATGCTCACGCAGTTCTAGGGCCTTTATAGTACGGATACAGAAAAGAGGTTTTAGGTGGTAGGCGTCTAAGCCTAATCCCGTACTATCTGCCATATAGAATAACTGATAGGTGTTTTTAGAATATTCCCCTGCTCAACAAAAAAAGGCTAGCAAGGTAATGTAATGAAGTGAAGTTTTAGCTGATAGGAGCCTGGGTTATCTTCCCTGACGAATACCGCACCACCAGGCAGATAGAAAAATTGCCTGGTGTCTTTTGAAGACTCCCCTTCTCACAAAAAAGGTTAAACGCTCCCACGGGGGAAGGGGGGGGGGTAGTAAAAGTATAAGTCTTGCATGCACACCGGCATTTGTGTGTATCCTTCGCTGTAAATCTTTTCTTCTACCCTCGAAAAAAATGTTTGTGGGGGAAACCTACACTATAATTATTTTATATTAGAGCCTTTCCAATGCAGAAAAGAGTCAGTAGTTCTGGTTCTTAGCTTCATTAGCGAATTTGAACTAAGAATTGATAGGACGGTTAATTAATAATTGGTGATGGGGGGCTTCTTTTTGAGATGAGATCTATTAAAAACATTTCTATGTTGGGTGTCGATGCAATTGTATATTACTTTAAAATATCTTACTGAAATGAAGCATTTTTTAAAGACGAAATAGTAAAAGCTCTAGGTCATGAGTTTATGTCAGATTAACCTATAGATAGTGATCAGTCGTTTTAATGGAATTGGCATTGAGTATAATAATAAAAATTATTTATTAGCACCAATTAACTAACTACTCTTGAATTTTTTTTCTTTACCGACACGTGACTATTAGAATACTCTATTAATAATTAAATTAATAATAAATTTTCTACATAAATATTTAATAGTAATTAACAATGAATGTATTAACTGAATTAAATAATTAAACTCAATAAATATTACTTTGTTTTCATCTTAATTTCTACACGTGGTCACGTGTTGGCAAAGGAAAAAAAATCAAGCATACATAATCGTCTATCCTTTCACATCGCTGTCGGACACTGTATAAAGTGATACATTTAAGCATAAGCTATATTGGAATGATTTTTAATTCTACAATTCTTTTGGGTTAGGATGAGCGTAGGTAATTTATGAGATCGGTGAAAAATAAATTATATGTTTAAAAAATCCTCGAGCCTTTAATAAATTAAACATATCAAAGACTTAAAACTGTCTTAAGAATCTTTCGTGTTAATACAAATTCGAGTACTAGCTCCAAAATAATTAATTTAATTTTCCTATAATAAACTAAACGTCAAAAGTATAGTTTGTTGATTAAATAATAATTAAAAACAACTCGAGTCGGCGTAATTTAAAATTATGTATTTTGATGTTGTTTGTAACACGATGTCATATACATACATATTGCTAGACATTCAATTTTTATTTGACCGTTAATGAAAAAAAAACTTGTATCTATCTAAACTGAACATCAAAATCTGAATAATTTCATCTTTTCAAAGTTATGAGCCGCAAAAGAAAAGAATATCATTAGAAGAAATATTTAAAGCAGCAGATCGTTTTCTCGATTACATTATAAATGTTGGAATGTGTTTAATAAATAACTCGAATGTTCGGATCTTCTAGTTAGTATATATGATGTTGATTTAACCAAACGCCCAAAAAACACGTTTAATTCTTTGACTCGAAAACATGCCACTATAATGAAGTATGCTATTCATACCGATGGCAATTTGCAATCAACCAGACACATTCAAATTAGTCATTAATAACTTTTAGCAATTGGGATTGTTCGCAGGAGATGTACTCGTACACAGGAGTAATAGTTACTCCTTTTTTTACAAATAAAAGACGTGGAAGTTACAAAATCATTCGGAAACTGATGTTTACGACTCGCACTCACAATGCAACATAAAATTAATTTACGATCGGCGCACTTTTACAATAGAAATAATAAAGCAGCTCGGAATGTATTGTTAATAATAATTATCACGCATCGATTCAGTAGTCAAAAAATATTGTTGCTAACATTAAGTCTTTCTACTATTTAATTATTTCGAATATTATAAAAGGCTTAGGATTATTACCGATATTTTACTAACTATATAGTTAGTGTTATGTGCACAATTTGTACTTAACCGGTAATGTTAGCGTAATCTACTTAAAATGATAAATACTGTCCATTTCGAGTTAAGATTATCACGGACATTAATAGTTAGTTACCACAATAATTTAAAAGCAAGGAAGTTTTAATACAGTTTACGAATATTTTCAGACAATATGTCATCAACTAATATGCAATTTATCCACGACTTTGACTTATCTATAGTTCATCTATTAAACTCATAAGTCTAAGTGGGATTACTTTCGTATTATTATCCAGTAGCTTATGAAGACAGCAGCACGACGCTTGACCAACAAATGGTATACCTAGTGCAGTTTTAAGATGCTAACCCAGATGTAGCAGAAATCAAAGTAAGTCATAAGAAAATAGGACATAAGCTAGAAATGATACATGCACAAACCATTTTAACCCGCGATCGTTAACCAGGTTAGCAAAACCCTAACATTTCTTAATTTTTGCTAATATCTTTTTATTGACGAAAGCATGGTTGTAGATCTTCGAGATATGCTTCCCTCAGTGGTATGATCTTCTTAGAACATACCGAGTTTGAAAGTGGGTAGACGGTAAACAGCCCTAAATGAGCATTTTAGTTGAAAAAATGTAAGATTTACGTGTTAACGGGTGACGACATAGGGACTATACTTTCGCGTAATTTTAATAATTTTTTTTTATTTAAATTAAAATAAATATCAGTTTCAATGCTTTAATTGTTTAGATATTTTTTTGTATGTAATATACTTACTAGTTAAGTATAAAAAAATTAATTTCGTCAGCAAAAATTGTAATACAATACATGTTAGCGAAATGCTCGCACCATAGTGATTAGTGATCACGTAAATAATTTAACGGTAGTGATCGCGGGTTAAGATGGATAGAATAAGTAGGACTTTAGATCCTCAATTAGTTCATTATTGGAGTTGTAGGTAGTTCAGATTTTTTTGAAAAGAAAACGCTGGAAAAACTTCAAACAAATACCATGCGTTTCCAAAAAAGGGCCCCAGCTTATAGGGGGTTTATTTGTAACTTTAGACAAATAACATTTTATATAAAATTATATGAGACGATCTTTTCTACAATTAAGCGAAAAAAAATTATTATTTTCCGAACAGTGAAGGTTGATGGCATCTTCGTTATTTTTTTTAAATTGCACCATATACGTTTTTTAGTCTCATAAGAGTAAAGGTAAAGGTTTCAATAAGGTAAAGCATCCATTAGGGTTAAATAAGAAAATTTTAAAGATTAATTGTAAAAGCTAAATCTACATTATTTTTCATCAAGCAAAACAGGGCTGAACTGACCCGGCGGGCTACCGGAAATTTATCGGTAGCCCGTGATGTGATAATGAAATAAATATATTGCAAAAATTTAGATAAATTGAAAAAATCACAAATATAAACCTAGACTATCAGATTTCCCGGTACTAATTTTTTCCCAGTCCAGCCCTGAAGTTAAGACTACAAGGATCGAGATTTTATGTTTCACTTGGAACTGTGGAGGTTAATGAACAATTAAAGAACAAAGCGTGCTTTTTGCACTAGAAGAACACTTGAACCACGAGCGGCAACGAGTGATGCAATTCGTCGAACTGAGCCCTCCAAATATCTTCCAGACGCTGTAAGCCTTTGGAATTATATATTTTCATCTTTTCTCTACATTCTACAACAACAAAAGACAAGGAAATAAAACAATCGAAATTTTCTAGCGCAAAATCTCTTTTTAAAAGGTTTTCAGGTCGAACTTCTTTTTTTTCTAGACCACTGATAAATCCGTTTTTGAACTTTTCCAACCGAAAATCGGAAACTTTTTTTTAATTTTTTGAACTTTTCCCTGAAAATTTTTAAAAATACTAGGGAACAACATCGAATTTCTTACAATTTTCAAAATAGGTATGTCGGTAAACGCTCGGAAAAATAAGAGGAAAATTCTAACGTGAACTTTTTTCAATCGACTTTGAAAATACCTACATACAGTAAAACCCCGTTATAAAGTACCCCTTCATAACGTTTTTCCGGATATAACGGACTAAATCTTTGGTCCCATTTTATAATACTTTGTTTATTTATTGTGTTTTTATAACGAACTTCTGGTTATAACGTACCAAATTTTTCGGCCCCTGATGGTACGTTATAACGGGGTTCTACTGTACTTTGCTTATTGATTTAAATTTTGATGTAGGCTCGCACAAAAGTGAGACAAGACAAGACAACAGTCCTTTCTTAAAATATTTGTCACAGGTTTTTTCTGATATTTTTCTTAATTTACATAACTTTTCTAGGATACGTTATGTTAATAAATGTTTATTTATGTTATATTTTACGATTAAAAATAATCACTAAGAGCTATTTGACATGAACTAAGTATCTTACTAACTGTTAGTAACTGAATGAACTCAAGGAACAAAAGCACGGGAATCTAAGCTTTAACGTCGTTATTCGAAATTTTGACGCATGACCGTGAACGACATTAAAGCTTAGATTCCCTTGCTTTTGCTCCTTGAGTTGACTCAGTTACTAACAGTTAGGCCCGTTTTAGATGAACTAAGTATCGTACTAACTTGTTAGCACTGAATCAACTCAAGGAGCAAAAGCAAGGGAATCTAAGCTTTAACGTCGTCCACGATCGGGCGTCAAATTTTCTACTGACAACGTTAAAGCTTAGATTCCCGTGCTTTTGCTTCTTGAGTTGATTCAGTTACTTACAGTTAGTACGATACTTATGACGGTTTTCACCGACGATTCGTAAAGTTAGGCATTGCTTAATTTGACATTAGCATTTTTTAAGTCGAACTTGCGCTTCACCACGTTTCACCACACGCACCAGGGTTCCTAAATAAGATAAACAAAGGTATCTGTATGTCAATATCGAAATGGTTAATAATTTTTATGCATCGAGTTAGGAATTATTTTAGCGTTAGGCACTTCTTACGTAGGCAATTGCTTAGGAACCGTCGGTGAAAACGGGCATTAGTGCATCTAAAACGGCCTTTAGTAAAATAGCCCTAAAACTTACTTTTTAAAGTTTATGAAATTAGAAATGACCTTGCGTTTCTAAAACTTTAAAACTAAGTTTTTGTCGTTATTTGTTATCGTAAAAAATAACATAAAGTAACATAATTCATAATGTAACATAACATTGTAGAAAAGTTGTGCAAATGAAGAAAAGTACAAGATGAAAAGTTCTTAGTTGGTATCCGAATTCAGAAAAACAAACTGAGTTATTTTCTTAAAAACAATAATAAGTCGCCATATGAAAATGAAAACTTAAACGTCGCGACGCCTAGCGTCGATGTAATAAAATATCGAGTTTAGTATCGTTTGACAGCCCTTTTCACCTTCTAGAAATTAGTCTAAGCCATTTTCAAAGGCATTCAAAATTTAAGTTGACAATTTTTAGTTTTTTACGTTATCTCATTCTCATTACCAATTTTAAAATTTTCTAAACGAATTCTTAATTAATCCTTATCAAAATATGCAACTTTTTGCCAATTTAACCAATCTCGTAAGCTCGTAATTCTGATGACCGTTTCCGAGATGCCAATGTTAGTGCCGATTAAAAAAATCACCTTGTATAATTATTTTAATTGTATAAATACAAGACATTTTTGAATTAGCTGTCAACAGCTGCTCACAGTGCGTTATATTAATTTTACTGCATACAAGTACTTGACCTTGATGACCGCATCTAAGCGTTTTAATTGACTATCAAGTAAATTATGATGCATTAATCAAAGCACTATAATACCTACAGCTGCACATTTTATTACTTAGAGGCTCTTCCTAAATTAATGATGTACTTACGTCAAGGTATTCGGATGAAACGGCTATCGCTACGCACCTTGCAGTTTACTCTGTAACTAAACAAGACGGGGAAAAAATCGTTGCAAAGTATTTGAAACTAGGTGTTTATGATAGTTTTGTCAGTTCAACGTCATATACGCCAAACTATCAAATAATATTGCAAGAGATATTTTATTTTGCAAATTGAACGTTATTTTAAAAATATTCTAATCAAATAACCTTGAAATTCCCGTCTCGAGACGACATCTTTACGAAAATCAGAGCCATCTACATTTGCCTCCGCACGTGAATAGATTGTTTTACATTTTTAAAGAAGACTTTTAAGCTAAAGATTTTGCTTAGAATTCCGCACCATTTGATTTAAATGAGCTATAGGTTATTTGTTATGAATAAAGGTTTCTTCGCAAAATAAACGAAAATATGCATAATCTAAAAACTCCTATTCCTTTTTGCTAAACGGTCCTTATAGGCAGGGCCCTAAGCGAGATACTATATAGAATAGTAATGATCGGTAAATAAACCATAAAAAATTAGCAAAGAGTAGAAAAAAATTATTAACTATAGAAAAGAGCGGCATCGGCATAGCGAAGGCCCAAAGTGTCATAGCGATAGACTTGGAGAATAAAAGGTTTTTTAGAATTTCCTTCTCTTCTATCTTCTCCATCTTATAAATGGACCTTCATAACTATCATCTCACGTGGATAATTCTCATTAAGTACCACTATGACTCCTGTAAGGAATTAGTTGAACAGAAGTGTAATTCAATTTACAAATATTTTTTCCGATTGCTATAAGTGTGTTCACCAATCGGCTAATGGCTTAACCGGCGGCTTAACGTACCCTCCGAAGTATAACGTCGAAAAAAACGCAGAAAGGAAATGTTGATACCAGCAACACGAGATTGAACCGTGTACCCTGTTTCAAAAATGATGAGCACCCGCTTACGCTTTATGCCAACTTCCCCCTATCTTAATTTATTAAATAATTTTTAAAAACTAGAATTTGCATACATATTAGGTAGTAAAATAATTTAAAAAACTGTTAAAATGATTATTTGTATACAGGGTGTTCGCGAGAAGTGGGCCTCTATTGCTATATCCCTTAATATTGAAGATACGAGGTCGGTTAAAATAGTAAAGAAGTATAACTTTTTCCGCTGATTGCAATGGTCAACACAAAAAAAGAATTGAACATCTAGTTTTCAAGATATTCACAAAAATAACTTTTTTTAAATGGAACACCCTATATATTTTTATATATTTGAAAAAGACACTGCATTTAGAGTATAAAATGTCATATGAGTTTTGTCCTAAAATGGAAAATAAAGTACCGATTTCGTATCTTCAGTATTGAACGGATAAAGCAATAGTGGCTCACTTGGCATGAACGCCCTGTATTTTTGCTAATTTAGTATCTACATTTTACCAGGGATCAAAATTTATATAAAAATACAGGGTGTGCCAAGGGGCCACTATTGCTGTATCTGTTTAATGCTGAAGATAAGAAATCAGTAATTTATTTTTCATTTTAGGACAGAACTCATATGACATTTTATACTCCAAATTCAGTGTTCTCTTCGAATACATAAAAATATATAGGGTGTTCCATTTAAAAAAAAGTTATTTTTGTGAATATCTTGAAAACTAGATGTTCAATTTTATTTTTTTGCGTTGACCATCGTAATCAGCGGAAAAAGTTATACTACTTTACTAATTTAACCGACCTCGTATCTTCAATATTAACGGATATAGCAATAGTGGCCCACTTCTCGCGAACACCCTGTATATGCGTTATAATCTATTATGAAAATATTAAAAGAAAATTTAATCTGTGTCATATTAATAGATAGATATTTACAATCTGTTTTCGCACCAACAATAATGTGACAAAATAATTAGTAATTCGTGTAAACAAACGCGAGGTTTTAGTATATCCATATATTAATTTAGTCCATTATTTGGGAAAGTAAATAAGCAATCAGAGTTTGACACGACGTGATTGACAGCAGTAAGTAGCAACTGCTGGGCGTTCTTTGGCATTGTTTGGTCTAGGTAATGGCATAGTAAATATACTTTTATTCACTATTTCGATAATGAGAAATAATAGTAAATTAAAAATACTAAATTGTATTGTACATAAACAAGTCTAATAATATAGTTAATGTGCATTTAGATAATAATGTAATTTGTACTTGTTACGTATCCGCGTATAAAACGTATTCATTAACGAGTTAAACATTATTAGCATCTCAAACAATTAAAATAATTGCAGTGTAATAGTGTGACGAAATATGTATAACATGACTTTTAGTTGTACGTTGCACTCATAAACAATTATAGTATTAACTATAGTCAACGATCCAATCTATAATCGGTTTAAGAAGGCTCACTAGAATGACTATTATGTGACTCGACAAATAGATGACAAAACAATAACAAAACTTGAAATTAAAGCGTATGGACACATTATATAGGCTGCTGTAAAGTGGACAAAGACAGATAGACATACCAAACCTTCCCAAAAATATAAGAAATTTAGAAACCACTATTTTTAAAGAAAAACTCAGTACCTAATTCAGTGCTCTCGTCTATACCTAATATCCAGACCACAAAAAACCTTTTTCAGACAGCGAAAGAAATTTTGTTCAGATCAAGAAAGAACACTTGTAGAGGTCTCAAAGGTAACTTTGTGCTGACTTCACAAATACATAATATCCAGACCTCAAAAAGACCTCTTTCAGATCTCGAAAGAAACCTTGTTTAGATCTCAAAAAACACAGTGTTCAGGTTTCGAAAGAGGTTTTCGGAAAGCGAAAGCGGTCTTAAAAAACCCTTTCTCACTTCAGCGATAGCTTTTATCCAAAGAACAAAAATAGCCATTTTCAGACTTCGAAATAATTCTTGTTCAGATGAAGAAGACGGACCTTGTTCAGGTATAGAAAATTTTCAGACGTCCATAAAGACCGTTTTCTGACTTCAGTGCAAAAATTGCTTGTTCAGAGATCGAAAGAAATTTTATTAAGATCAAAAAAGAGGGCTTATGCAGACTTCAAAAGATGCCTTGCTCTGACTCCAGTGATACCTAATATCCAGAACACAAAAAACCTTATACAGATATCGAAAGAAATCTTGCCCAGATTAAGAAAGAAAGCTTGTATAGGTTTCAAAGGTAACCTTGTTCTGACTTCACAAATATATAATATCCAGAACTCAAAAGCGACCTTGTTCGGAACTCGAAAGAAACAATTTTCAGATCGAAAAAGACACGCGTGTTCAGGTTTCGAAAGAGGCCTTGTTCAGACGGCGAAAAAAATTTTTTTTACTTCAGCAATAGTTTTATCCAAAGAGCAAAAGTAGCCTTGTTCATACTTCGAAATAATTCTTGTTCAGATCAAAAAGAAAGACCTTGTTCAGGTATCGAAAATTTTCAGACGTCGATAAAGACTTCAATGCAATTTATTAGCTAAAACTGAAAAAATTGCTTGTTCAGACCTGCAAATAAATCTTGTTAAGATCGAAAAGAGGGCTTATGCAGACTTCAAAAGATACCTTGCTCTGACTTCAGTGATACCTAATATCCAGACCTCAAAAAAACTTGTTTAGACTACGAAAAAGATATTGCCCAGTAGAAGAATGAAAGCTTGTATAATGTACAGAACTTAAAAGAAACCTTGTTCCGACTTCGGTGATACCTAATATCCAGAACTTATTCAGACCTTGAAAGAAGTCTTGTTCCGATCATAAATGAGATCTTCTTCCGAAGTCGAAAAATACGTTATTCTGACTTTAGTGATACCTACTATCGAGACCTCAAAAATGATCTTGTTCAGACCTTGAAAGAATTCTTGTACAGATTTCGAAAGAGGCCTTCTTCATACGTCGAAAGAGACCTTGACTTCTGTGATACCTAATATTCAGACCTTATTCCGACCTCGAAAGAAATCTTGTTCAGGTCATGAAAGAGACCTTGTTCAGAAGTTAAAAATGACCTTATTCTGAGTTTAGTGATACTTAAAGTCCAGATTTCAAAAATGACCTTGTTTAGACCTCGAAATAATTCTTGTTCAGATTACGAAAGAGACCTTCTTCAAACGTCGAAAGAGACCTTCTTCTGACTTCAGTGATACCAATTATCCACACCTCAAAAAATACCTTATTCAGACCTCGAAATAAATCTTGTTCAGATCATGAAAGAGACCTTTTTCAGAAGTCTAAAAAGACCTTATTCTGCCTTCAATGATATTTAAAGTCCAGACCTCAAAAATGACCTTGTTTAGCCCTCGAAAGAATTCTTGATCAGATTACGAAAGAGACATTCTTCAAACGTCGAAAGAGAACTTCTTCTGACTTCAGTGATACCAATTATCCACACCTCAAAAAATACCTTATTCAGATCTCGAAAGAACTCTTCTTCTGATTAATAAAGAGAACTTATACTCTTGTACAGTATGGCTTCAAAAGTTTAGACGTCTTAAGAGGCCTTGTTCTGATGACTTCAGTGATATATAATATTCAGACCTAAAAAGACCTTTTTCACATCTAGGAAGAGACGCGTTTTTTCAGAGCTCAATGAGAGTTTTTTTAAATGTTGTAGAAGGCTTTGTTCAGATATCGGAGAAACCTTTTACATATAAACCTCGACAGAGGCCTTTTTACGACCTCAAAAGTTGCGGAAAGAGACCGTGTTCTGATGACTGTTATACCAAAGGGCTATTTGACATGGACTAAGTATCCTACTAACTGTTAGTGACTGAATCAACGCAAGGAGCAACAGCACGGAAATCTAAGCTTTAACGTCGTGTACGGAGGTGTGTCAAAATTTTTAAGCTTTAACGTACGACGTTAAAGCTTAGATTCCCGTGTTTTTGCTTCTTGAGTTGATTCAGTTACTAACAGTAAGTACGATATTTAGTCCATCTAAAACGGCCCTAATACTCAGACCTCAAAAAGACTATTTTCACATCTAGAAAAAGACGCTTTTTTTCAGACGTCAATGATAGTTCAATAAAATGTTGAAGTAGACCTTGTTCAGAGATCGGAGAAACCTTTGTTACATAGAGACCTCGAAAGAAGCCGTGTTCAAACCGCGACGTAGTTTCTAGACTTTAATAGATACCTTGTTTCGACATCGATGCAACTTTATACAGATATTGATGACATTTTTAATTCAGACCTCAAATAAGACCTTGTTCGAAAGGTCAAAATGAACAAAATGACTAAAACGGTTAATTTTTTACTAGATAATTCAAGAAATGTGATTGGTATATTTTTGAATGTAGCACTCCAAGTGCCTAACAACTTAAAATTGAATCTCTTAAACAAGGTTAATTTAATTTCCGAAAATAAAACGACTATCACATTGTTTGACATCAAACTACCTCAAGCTGGGTTTGCGAGGAGTTTCGTAGTTTCGAATTGTAGGTATTATTTTCATGATTTTCTTTACAATACCTATTTTATAAATTACCTACATATTACAAACTATAACTTCGTTAAGTTTCTTAAGTGGTTGAGTGTAAAACAACATACAGTGTACATATTTACTTAATTAAAGCTCATAAATTTTTAAATAGCTTGATGATAATTTCAGTACCTGCTGTGCTTTTAATTTTAAGATGCATTTATAAATAATGAGTAATTACTATTTTAATTAGTTGTTTTAGTACGGACACAATAACAAGATTTTTTTATTTTATTACCTGAAACATAACAATAGAGCAATCAAAGTAATCAGGGCTGTGTCAGAATTTTATGAAGCAATTTATGTTGCCAACTTTTATTTTTATTTTGTGCAACAATTAATTTCAACTTTATGCAATGTGATGGCATCGATGAATTTAAAAATATAATTTTCAGAAGAGATTGCCACCTACACAGAAAAAAAATGAAAATAAATCGCAAGGTAATTTTTTTTGAATTTTTTAAGGACAAAAAGTTTAAATGAAAAGTCTAGAGACACTTATTATGAAACACACAGACAGAACAGAAATTCTTAGTAGAGACCTATCGGTTCCGTCTTGTTTACTATTTCCTATTACTATTAAGGCTATTTGACATGGACTAAGTATCTTACTAACTGTTAGTAACTGGATCCACTCAAGGGGCAAAAGCACGGGAATCTAAGCTTTAACGTCGTGCACGGTCATGGGTCAAAATTTCTACTGACGACGTTAAAGCTTAGATTCCCGTGCTTTTGCTCCTTGAGTTGATTCAGTTACTAACAGTTAGTACGATACTTAGTTCATGTCAAATAGCCCTTAGATAAACAACATATAGAAGCGAAACTTGCTTCAGATAGATTTGCCAAAAGATCAACCATTATGAATCAGAAAAGAATGAGAATGCCTATTTACAAAACTCAAAAATAATTTCGAGGGTTATTTGAACACGCAAGACACCCCCTGAACACAGCACTGATTGAAATCAAACTTAATACCACACGTCACTGATTTTAGTTTGTACTAACCAAGAGAAGTTAAACCGAAAATTAAACCGTTGAAATGCGTGAGTGTTATGCTCGGAATCGATATTTGATTACATTACCAAGTGTAAGTGTAAACATTGGTTTGCTTTTGTTAGTCAGATCAGCACACACACTCGTCAAAAAGTAAGCAGAAATTGTCATTTACCATATAAATTTACTTAAAAAGAATTTCTTCCCTGGTACTCTTCTTCTGACTTGATTCAGTAATTATAGCGTTCGTGTTTTCAGGAGGCCTATGTGGGGAAGAAGATGAAGGATATTGATGATATTATATGGTAGTGGTTTCAAATGCAACACTTTAAGGTTAATAGAGCTTAATAAGCACATCTATTATTGCTCTAAAAGGCAGTGTTCTCAACCAGAGTACCGCGTACAGATAAAAGCTACAAAGTTTTATTTTTCATACTTTTTGACATGGACTAAATATCATACTAACTGTTAGTAACTGAATCAACACAAGGAGCAAAAGCTTTAAGTCGTGCGTAGAAATTTCGAAGCACAACCGTGCACGACGTTAAAGCTTAGATTCCCGTGCTTTTGTGCCTTGAGTTGATTCAGTTACTAATAGTTACTATGATATTTAGTCCATGTCAAATAGCCCTTACTAACAACAGAACATTTCCAAAAAAAGACCGTCATGTGAACCAACATCAAAATAATAAATTCTTGAACAAAAAAGGTTGAGAACTACTTACAGTCCGAAAATCCTGTAATTCAGCTAAAATAAGCCGACTTATGCTCATGATTATAAAGGACAAATAACTTTTATCTCCATAGTAAAATTTATACTTTGTTAACATGACAACACAGCATAAGCAAAAATTGGTGTTTTTATATTAAAACTTCAAACTTTGACTTTAATAATGTTGCTATGTTGTCAAGTTTACAAAATATAAATTTTACTATGGAGATAAACGTTATTTGTCCTTTATAATCATGGCCGTATGACTGGACCGGGTGCTGCTACTGAGAGAAAGTTGGCAAATCATAAAAAAAAGTTGAAAAAACTTGATATTATTTACGTTTTCAGGTGAAAATTTGCTGGTCCGTCTTAGGACACAGTAGTGGTCCATCTCACCTCCACAATGGAGGAGAGACGGACCACCACTGCAGCTTGATTTATATTCTTATTTTCTACTTTTATAAACATTACTATTTTAGTGTAAGTACAGTCAGCCACACAATTAATTGCCACCCTGGCTATACGTTTAGCACGAATTGTGGATGTAACCATCATAACACCCCATACTTAAATTGAGAGGTAACTTTGTTTTGCCAACAAGTAGTAAATCAACAACCCCTCCTTCTGTACTTTTGTCGTTGTTGGCTAATAACCACCCTGCCATATAGCCAGGGTGACCAATAATTGTGAGGCTGACTGTACTATCAAAGTGTGGCCAAAGAATGATACTTTTATGTTGTTTTATAGATTAAACGATTTAGCAAATAAATTTTCTATTTTATTACTTTTGTAAAATGTGGTCCATCTCTCCTCCACTTACCCTAAAATCAGTAAAACAACAAAGTCGTTATGGTTTTATATAGAAAGAAATTCTAAAAATCTTTTTATTTATTTATTACATAGCAATGGCAAATCGATTTTATCGATAAATAGTATATTATATGACTACCTATACAGGGTGTCTCAAAAAGAATGGGACAACGCTTAGTCACAGATTCTCTAGGTTAAAATAAAACGATTTAACCTAATATACCTTAATACAAAGTCTTCTGGTTTCCAAGTTAAAAGACTTTAAAGTTCAATTAGTCATATTTTCTTTTTATGATAATTTCCACAAATGTGAAAATATTTACTTCAAATTTGGAACAGGTGCTTATTATTACGAAGTACATCAATAGAAAATTTTTCACATAGTTGGCTTGATCATAAGAGGTACTTAACCTAACTTCTACAACTTATTTTAGCTTTAACTTTGTTATCTGGGAATTTTTTATCAATATTACGTTATTTTCTGAAAAATAATTAAAAAATAGAAAACTAAGGTACCCTTAGTTCATATGCTTAAAACCAACCGTTAGCCTTAAAATCCCGGTTAAAATATTGAGTTGTCGTTAGGATGTGCAATTATCAAGTAGCAATGATCATAAAAACAAAGGACAAAATAGTGGAAAACGTTTATTTACAAAGAATGTTTAGTGTGGTATCATTAGAAATTGTTTTGTAGGCCTATTCATACTTCCACCAAAGCTCAAATGTAATTACTATTCAACCTTCTTGGAAAATAACCTGGATGAACTATTACGCGACGTACCTTTGATTTTTAGACAATGTTATTGTTTTAGCATGTTTTCCAATCTTTTACACATTGTTTTTGTGATGATGGCTACATGATAATTGCTCGTCTTAACAATAATCCGAAACTTTAATGCTAATTTTTAGACAAACGGCTGCTTTTACGCATATGAACTAAGAGTACCTTAGTTTTCTCTTTTTTAATTCTCTTTCAGAAAATACCACAATATTGAAAAAAATTTCACCGAAACCGAAGTTATAGCTAAAACAAGTTGTAGAAGATAGGTTAAGTGCCTCTTATAGTCAAGCCTACTTTATGAAAAAATTTCTCTTGATTTAGTTCTTAATTATAAGCATCTGTACCAAATTTTAAATAAATATCTTAACATGACATGTGTGGAAATTATAATAAAAAGAAAAAAGAAAATATTGAACTTTAAGGCCCTTTAACTTGGAAACGGAGGAATTTTGTATTAAGGTATATTAGGTTTAATCGGTTTATTTTAACCTAGAGAATCAGTGACTAAGCGTTGTCCCATTCTTTTTGAGACACCCTGTATACTATTTTGACTGATCCGATCGTTTGAGCCTTAAAATACTATTTTCCTTGTATTTTTTAATCGATTTCATTTGGTTTATTGTCTGAAATCATCAAAAATTATTATAAACAAATAATATCTGAAATTAAATTTTGTAAATAGCAATTGTTAATATTTTTGCATGCCAACCTTTGATTTAACTTCATTTATAATAGTAAGAAACGAATTTTAATGCCTATGTCATTGAAATTTAAATATTCATACATCATTAAAAAGAGAATACTCTATTCAATAAAGTTATAACCGCTTATGATTCGTATTTTCAAAAAATTAATGAAGTTTGTGTAATAACAACCTAATAACTCGCAAATCCACAATAAAAAAAAAGTTTGGCTACGCTACTACGTGAAAAAGTGTTTTTAAAAATATAGTAATTAAAAATAAGGGAAATATCGAAATTTTAATATTGAACTATATGTATAACCTGAAAACTAAAACACAGGTAGGTTCTGATTTTACCATTATATGGCTTTCCCAAGAAATAGAAGGATGCACCATCGGTTTTTCTTTAACTTTTGTCATTACCGACTTCTCATATGAAAACGTTCAATTTTGCCCACCCTGTACAGCACATTTAGGATGTGTGATTTTTTGTGAAAATTTTTGAACGACACATTGAATCCTTTCAAATTCCAAATTAACAGTTTTGTTTTGTTAATGTTAACACAGTTAATTGTTAAATAATTGTTTCGAGCTTGTTAATAAATTCAGATGACCCATGTGTGTCACATCATTAAAATTGTATTTTGTTGCTATAGCGTATGATATATAAATCAAATATAGGATATATACCTAAGATAAAAATCAGCTATACAAACACGAAATTAATTAATGTCTAGAAGGAAAATGTTTGAAACATCCAGTAAGTACAGGTATTGTTCAATTGCGGAAAGAAAAGCTTAGGGAAAAGGGAGTGGGTTTATTATCTGTAAGGAAACCATAGGCGCCGTGACTTTTATTTTTACTGCTATTAGTAATTAATTTTAATTAAATCAAATTCGTAACAAAGCCAATGCAGTAGATGGTAAAGTGCAATTGTAAAAACCCAGTCGTCATTACAACGTAGCGACGTTATCTTCATAATTTATTTGTGCAACTGCATTAATGAAGTGACACAATTAATATGTACCTATGTAAAATCAAGAAGAGTAATGCAAGTTAACAGTTCCACTATTTAATTATAGACAGAACTCACATTCCTGAGAAAGCGTTTCATTCCGTAATCGAACAATACATATCCACGTATGTAAATTTTCTTTGTGTCTTTACAATTATTTAAGTGCTAGTAAAAAAAGATACGTAAAAAAATTTAAAAAGAGTTCCACTATTTAATTATAATAGACAGAACTAACATTCCTGAGAAAGCGTTTCATTCCGTAATCGAACAATACATATCCACATCCACGCATGTAAATTTTCTTTGTGTCTACAATTATTTAAGTGCTAGTAAGAAAAGATACGTAAAAAAATTTAAAAACCCACTATTCAGTTTTTTCAGATTTCTTCTGACATTTTTAGCATAAGCATGCGAAAAGATGATATTGAACTGTCCCATTTCTCGATGAACACACTGTATACCTATCTACTTTGAAGTCTCTGGAAAGTATTCAGAGCATCTAAATGAATTATCGATTTTTTTACAAACGCTTATCTGTCGATACCTTACAGCATTTTATGTATACCTACTTTCAGATATATATATTTTTTTTTAAATAAAAATTATGAGCTAATAAAAAAATGATAGAATTAAATATCAAGTCTACATACCTACTATGTGTGTTCTAAATATAGTTTTAAATGTAGCGACTTTTTATATTACAAAATTTAAAAGGGTGCATCAACCCTCAATAATCAACATATAAAATTTACAGTCAACTTTGGGACAAAAACCCCATTTAGTAATTTATGAAATCTTTGCAAAGCTCTCAAGCCTTTTAAAAATTGAAAACAGTTTAAAATTGCTTAATTATTTACCATTATCACGCATAGAATGTTCTAAAAGACAATTTAATTTTAATTATTTTTAATATTTTTTAAAACAAACCGATATACAAATTGTCATATGTTTTAAACGTTTTACTTGTGCTGAAAATTGATATCAGAGTGCGAAAGTGAGTTTGATGGTATGCATAGGTAAGTATGAACAGTTAAAATAAAATTATAGATCCTGAAGAAAATACATTGTTGCAACGAAACGTCGTCCATGTTAACTGTTATGATGATCTTAATTCCACCTTATTATCAATATAGGTGTTATATTATGGCCTTAAGTTGGAAATTATCATTTAAAATGTAAAATTCGATCGACTGTCTTCTAAGTTTATTTAATTACTTTTGTTTTATTTTTATTACTGGTGTAACAAAAAAGAAGGTTTGGTACATATTTGTTTGAAAAGATAAATTTGCGATGTTTTATTTTAACTGCAATAAATTAAAACAGCAAAATAAATAATAATGCTGACATAGTAATTTAGAAACAATGTTATCAAAACAATTTTAAAAATAAATAATTTAATTTTGCACAATTTCGACCATTTTGTCAAAATAAATTTTTAATATTTATTAAGTGTGTGAAATAAAGATTCAACGCTTTTTTAAAAATGCTATCAATTCGCATAAAAATAATTTAAATACGAAATTTTAAAGGATACTATAGGATACATAACATAAATAATAATTAAAAAACAACTATATTGCGCTATTAAACGTTTGGTATATCAAAAATTTCAATAACTTTTTTGGCTTTTCTCCATACAATTTACAAAAATTATAATTTATCATTTACAACTTCCGTTACGATTTATGTTAATCGTAACTTATATTGACAAATTAAACCACCTATAGGTACAGATATGCAAATATATTTCGTAAAATTTAAATACCCATACGTTTTTATTATTCAATTACAAATATTTGTAAATGGCGAACTTAAAATTTACCTAAAAACCTGAAGTTACCCTCAGTAGTATAATAGACATCTACTGTTGCTTTTAAAATAGATCATTAATTATTTTCTACACCCTTCACAGATCCCTAACCTAACACCCCTAATCGACTTAGACTCCCATAAAAACCATTTGTAATTAGGTTTAAATATGTAACTGTAACGGTTTAAATAAAACGTTTTTACTTTAAAATGAAATTTTAGCTTCTTTGTTCACGGTTATAAAATCATTTTTGAGAAAAACTATAAAAGTCAGAATTGGCTGGCCAATATTAAAAAAGCAAGCATAGAAATAAAAACCGTTTTTGAGAATTTGTTAATTTTTTTAAAGGTAAATATATTTTAATATATTAAATATATAATTAGTACCTACTCAGTAGCACTGAGGAAATGAGATACATGTGGAAAGAAGATAGATAAGACCGTGTCTACATAAGTACCTATAGAAGAATGTCCAAAAATATATTTGTTTTTTAACAGTTTTGTAACTAACGTTTTATTATTACGTATTATCTGAAATAGTCATCGTGCGAAAAGATCTATTTGAATTCAAGATGGATGAATAAGACATAAAAAACATAAGCAACATAATATTATAATCATTGTTAAATGCATGATAAATGAATAAAAAAAATAAAGCTACAAATAGAGTAGTTAAGTGGGCGTATATATTCCATAAGATATAAAATAAACAAAACCAATGTAAAACAACAAAAAACAAAAACATAAACATAAGCAATATCATCATAATGATAAATATATGATAAACGAACAGAAAAGAGAAGAAACAAATAATAAGAAGAATATCGTTCCTTGAGATATAGGTACAATGAATAAAAAAAATAAGAAAACAATAAAAATTTTGTAAATTATCCCCCCCCCCTTCCACAAAGACGTTTTAAAGTTTTTTACGTGGTTTTTCTATCTAATAACTAATCTATCTACTTAGATATCAAAATCTTGAAAAAGAGTGTCTTACACATTTTTTTAAAGTCAATTCATTGAAAATTAAAAATTAAAGAACAAAAGATTTTCGATATTATAATGCAGAAAGTACATCCCTAATATTCACAACGCTCTTTGTATCGTAAGGTTAAAGTTATAAACATACCATTGCGTAGGTGATAATGTTTCACTAACCCACCAGTGTTCGCTACATTGGCAAAATTCCAAACCATTTCGTAAAACTTAAAAAAATTCTTTTTCTTTAACATCGTTATTTACTACCCATAAATACCCCCATATGCATAATTTGATAATGTCAAATGGTTAATTTGCTTCTTTTTTCTTTATAAATTCAAAAATATTGAAATAAGCAGTTACTCTAAGTATACTTACTTATTTTAAAAAACTGAAAGTATTTTTAGCCTTGATCTCAAGTTACACCAGAAGACCCAAAATTTTGAATAATGACCTATAATTTTTTGACATTTATTTCTATGGAGGAATAGCTCCTCACGAATGCAACACGCAAGTTTGAACTAAAGCTAAGCACCGATGAGCCTTAAATCAACCCCATTTTCTAACCCCAATTTTAAAGGAAGTATAGGTAATTAGAAATTCTTGGTTTCATAATTTTCAATTCACTTGGGGCAATCATCTTAAACCCGTACAAAATTTGAACTACAAGGGGAGATCTTTAAGTTCGCCGAAGCCGGAATGGGACAAAAGGAGGCAGCTATTTTTTTTAATCAATGTCCTTTTTTATTTTCAAGTGTACACTAAAAATTTACCAAAAATGATAAGTGATAATGTGAGAATTTTTTCGAATATTTTTGAATTCCATCTATTATCAACCGAATTGTCTCATGAGATAAAACTTCGGTTCGATTTTTTGATTTGAATCGAAGTAGGAGTCTATGCAGTATCATTTAAAGGGTTATCGTTATCAGCACCAAAAATTTTAAGTTGTGTGTGTGTCTTCTGCTGGAAAAGTGATGGCAACAATCTTTTGGGATTCTGAAGGAATTATTTTAACTGATTATAAAAATAAAGGTTTTTCCATAACAGGCAAATTTATACTAGAAGAGGTAAACTGACAAAAATCGTACATTTAGTGTAAGGACTATTTGACATGGACTAAGTATCGTACTAACTGTTAGTATCTGAATCAACTCAAGGAGCAAAAACTCGGGAATCTAAGCTTTAACGTCGTCAGTAGAAATTTTGACGCATGACCCGTGCACGGCGTTAAAGCTTTGATTCCCGTGCTTTTGTTCCTTGAGTTTATTCAGCTACTAACAGTTAGAACGATACTTAGTCCATGTCTAATAGCCCTAAGACAAATGCACCTGTTCACAAGGCAAAAATTGCGGTGAGTGCCATGACATCATGCAGTTTCGAAGAAATTGTTCAGCCACCCTACAGTCCAGATTTGGCACTAAGTGATTATTACCTATTTCCAAATTCGAAAAAAGAACTTCGTGGAAGGCATTTTGACACCGATGAATTGCATTTTACAAGCAAATATAAAAAATCTTCTTTTGGAGGTTTACAAACATTAATTCATTAATTCACAGAAGTAAGTAATAAATATATTGATGTTGAAGAAGATTACCTATAGCGAAAAATAAAATTATAAAAAAAAATTATGTTTTTTTCTGCCCCGTTGCGAGAACGGAAAAATCTTCCCTCGTATAGGTTTTTTTTTATACTTTGATGAATCAGTGAGTATAATAAGCGCGTGAATGAAGAGTCCAGAACATTATAGCTTTCAAGGGCTTTACAGACGATAAAATGTTTTATCTGGCTGACCAAATCAAGTGTTACTTATCTACATATACCAGATCTGATTTTATCAGCACTTAATATCCATCAAGTCAGATCTGACCTAATCGGCCTGAACTGTATAATCATGCATGATCAAATGAGACTGTTTGCATCATAGGGGCCTTTTTAGCTGCAAATGCTGGTTACGGCATTCCACAAAATTATCTATATTCTTGCACATGCATATATCAGGAGACATCGGGAGATAAGCCAGAAAGATTTGGTATAGGTAGATGGTCTTCATAAAGCAAGAAGTTTTACCTTGTTCGAATCTTTCTTATCCAGATTAACATTCAGAAAATACTTTACAATAACAGCATCGAAAAATTGTATTAAACTTGATTTACTAAAATTAGCTAAAATGGCTGAAAATCAGTCAATATAGAAGATGCTAGCTAATTAGTCTATTGGGATCAACACGACATGTTTGGCTGGACATAATGTGAGCATATTCAGAAAATAATACCTCTCAAATAGAGCCTAAAGAGAAAGAGCGTAAGCTAATTAAAGAAAATTTGCCAAAAGTAGACTCCTATAGAGTTGCTACGTCAAGGACAGTCTCGTATAGGTAAACCGACGCTATACTATAAATGAAAATATGTATTCAGTGTAATCGGTACAGGTGTAAATACTATATTTATATTTATAGGTACGATATTTTATAGGTACCCTCTCTTATTATAAGTAAGGTTGTCACCCCTTTTTAATTACCCACAGAAAAACTTTTACACTTTTTGCAAATTGCCATAATAATTCCACATGATATTACTGAATTTTTATTTTATTTTTATTTAGTATTTTTTTAACTATCTTCTTTGCTTAGTTTTTATCGTTATTTCAAACACTGTGTGTACAATATAAATGTGCGCTTATCCTATATTAAAAAACTCATGAGTGTCCCGGGAAATGCGCAGTAGGGTCCTCTTGAGCCCCGCCTTCGTCTGTTTTAGTCGTCTTAGTCTTAGGAGCGTAGTATTCTTTTAACTTTCGCGAAATATATTTGGATCATTTACATACATGTAATTAAGATTTGTAGAAGAAGTGACGTCACGTGGTCGTAAAATACGAATTTATTATTTTAATGTTCGATGAGTTTAAAAAGTGACGTCATCGTGATCGTAAAATACGAACTTATTGTTACATTTTGTAAATAAATATTATTTGAAGTTAATTGTTTAATTTTAAAAAACCAATATTATTTAAAGTTATCGGAAAATAGGTTAAAATAACTTAAGTAATTTCACTGTCTAGGTGGGGATCATTTCAATGATGATAGTTGATTTAATTTCCAGGTAACTCGAGAAAGAGTCTAAATATCAAGGAATAAATAAACGGCTTTGCTTTCTCTACAACAAACCATTAATCTGACGTATATTTTCAAAATACAACTACTGGATAAATGGTAGTTCAAAATCAATCTTTTGTTTCGAAATATCAAGTGTTTGGTATCATCTGACAGCTATGTTCAAAATTGAGAATTGATCCCTGATTTAAAAATCGTAAAATATACGGAGGAAGTCATTTAAAGTTGATTTTAAAAACATCCAATATACAGGGAGTTTCGTTTAAATTAAAACAGTTTGCGTAATCTCGCTGTCTAGGGGGGGGGGGGGATTTCACTCGAGACAAAGTCGAAATATCAAGTGTTTAGTATCATCCGACAGCTCAGTTCAAAATTGGTCCTTGATTTAAATTATCAACGTTTTGGTATCATCTGACAACGATGTTCGCACAATCGATACTTGATTTAATAGTCGTAGCCGGGAACAGAAAAAACGGGGTGATCGTATTCAGGCCCATCTTTTGAAAATAAGCTATTTGAGTGCCAGCGAACACGAAAATCTGGTTGGCTTCCACAGGCAGTGGCTTAAGGCCTCAGGCCTGTTAATAATAAATTTCTAATTGGTGAGGAAGGCGGGAAACCCACCTGAGAGGGATGGCAAAGTAAAATCTTACTTTTTATGAAAAAAGTAGTTACTTTGCCAGTGGACAACCCAAATACCGTTTATGAGTCACGAGTTAATGTTTGCGGGTGTGTAGCATAAAGACATTAATTTCAGTCCAGCTGCCACGCTCTCAGAGACATTGTAGAGAGTAGCCAATTTTTTTGGTCGATTCTTTTTATAAGAATGATAAAATGTCAAAGTTGCATCCCGAATGCTGTCATATTTATTACTTTTTTCCTTCTTTAAGAATTTCATTAAAGGATCCTGAGGCCTTAAGCCACTGCCTGTGGAAGCCAACCAGATTTTCGCGTTCGCTGGCACTCAAAGAGCTTATTCCCAAAAGATGGGCCTGAATACGATCACCCCATTATTTCTGTTAAGGGCTCCAGGACTATAAGGGTGGGTGCTTATTTAAAATACGAA
Organism: Malthinus seriepunctatus; assembly: GCA_963924605.1. Classification (NCBI taxonomy): domain Eukaryota; kingdom Metazoa; phylum Arthropoda; class Insecta; order Coleoptera; family Cantharidae; genus Malthinus; species Malthinus seriepunctatus. The sequence continues at coordinate 86,780,157 of OZ004600.1, read as the reverse complement.
CGTTAATTTAAAAAAAAACACAAATAAACAGGGTGTTTCATTTAGATTAAAACAGTTTCAATTTCGCTTTCTAGGTGAGGGGTCTTTTAAATTTAGACAGTTGATTTAATGTGTGGAAACTCTTAAAATATACGGGGGAGGTAATTTAAATTAAGAAGTTGATTTCAAAAACCACACATAATATACGGGGAGTTTCATTTATATTAATGTTCATAGTGGTCCCTGATCCAAGGTGGTGATATTAAAACCAATAATTACTCCATTATACAACCACTATTTCATATTTGTGAAGGACCCTGTATAATGTAAAGCAAAATCATTTCTGCTTTACAATTACGAACTATAGTAAAGATAATATACAACATTATGAAATGACCCACCTAAGAGGAAACAATTCCCAATATTAGATCATATTAATTTTTAATAAAAATTGTAAAGATAATGGCGCGCGTATGCGCGCCTTCACTCTCTAGTAACTTAAAATTTAGAACGCAGTTGATTGAAGGCAATCTATTTTATAGATATTATTCTTGTAGGCAAACTACAAAGACTTTCAGAGACCAAAGTATAGAAAGTGCAATAAATATTACAAAAATTGTGATTTAGGATCATGGGAAAATTGTTTTCAGTTTTCAGTGTCAAAGAAAAAATGTGAGCCTCCCGCAATAAATAGTTGTTAAGGTCTTATTTAAATTTCAAATTATTTAAAAAACACTAGTGTAATTAAAAGTAAGTACAAAGTGTAAGTCGCACTTTAATTTTTTTGTAAAAATTCTAAAAGTAAAAAGTTTGAATTTAAAAGTAGTTTGATTCAAATGTAAATTTATGTAAGTAAAAGCCAGTCAGAAAAACAAAGTCTCGAGATTATCTACGATATCTTTTAAAGTAAGGTGGGTGTATTAATATCCTCATAGTAGGTACCTGGTGTAGTAGTACATTTTAAAGCTCGCGCCGGAAACACTGGCATCTAATGACGCAACGTTCACCTAACTAAAGGGTTATAACCACGCCTTACTGACAATATGGCCTCAAGTTTCATTGGTTGAGATGGGCATCGTCCTTGACGCCCACCTGCCGTTTTACACGTGACGGATTGATAAACCGCTCCGCCTAATTCTGAATAAAAAAGCACCAGTTGCTTGGATTCGCGGTTCTCGTGGATCACGTGGATTCCTCGCCGTAACATCACGTGTTTACAAAAACTACGTTATCAACTCACGTGGGTACATTCACACCGCGCTACTACTAACTACTACGATCATGTTATTGAATTTTTGTAGTTTTTTTTTAATTATAGATACAATGTTTGTAAGTACTACATTATTATGATTTAATTTAATAAAAAAATATATATTACCTATTGTTTTTATCGATCCTTCCTTTATAATAAATAGCATAGCTACGTCGATTAAAGGAGCATTGTCGTAGGTCGTAATCATTTATAAAATTTTGAAACTTATGTGTTTTATGTGACCAATCCAACGTAAGTAAATATTAATCTAGTCTATTAATGAACATTATAATTTATTAGAAATAAATTTTAGGTATGAAAGTATAGGTGTTGATAAATGATAAATGTCGCAGCACCCTAAAGCGATTGTCACATTGTTATAAAATATTAAATAATGTTATCATTGTTAAGGTCATATGAAGTTTAATAAAATTTACTAAAAGAGCATTTCTTTTACTTTTTACTAATATTATCTACGTGTAGGTATACAGGGTAGGCCACGTAACTTGTAACCGCTAACGATTTTTTATTCCAATTCAAATTACATCATTCGAGTCTAGATCAGTTTGGATAATTATATTTTTATAAATCAAAAAATGTCAGTCAGTGTAAGTAAGTAAATATCAAACGTCATATTGAATTCATTTTGTGACAACTGTCATAAATTACAATTACATTTCAGTTTGACGTTTACCTACACTTACTTATCCATTGTTTGATTTATAAAAATACTTATAATTGTCTAAACTGATCTAGACTCGAATGATATTTGTAATTTGGTTTGTTAGGGGTTACAAGTTAAGTGGCCCACCCTGTCTAAGTTAAAATCACCGACACTCGAAAACTGGAGATTCTACTCTACTACACTAAGGAAATAGATTCGATACAGCGTAATTTAAAAAAATTCGTTTTAGCGTTTTTTGCAATAAGTATTTGTCTAAAACTAGAAAAGGCATTCAATTCAACTAAAATTTGGTGCACTCAAATTTCTAACCCAATGGAATTATTCATGGGACATTGAGTTCTCTGGTTCAATCCAGAGTCGTAGAATTTTTTAGTGCGAACAAATGCCGATAAGAAAATAACGACTTACACCTCTAGATTGTTTGCAAAAATAATATTTTTTCTAATTTACCATTTGATTTTGGGAAGAAAATAATAATTTGTAAATTTTCGATAAGACACTTTGGCAAATTGAATCCGCAAATAGTTCAAAACACTTCGATTTTGAGGTGTTTGTGGTTAAAACAGTTTCGTTACCGTACCTATATAAAGCAAGTCGGGGGAAGATGACATTTTTTAATTAATTTATAAAAACGTTATTATACACATTTAGATTAATTTAAAAATATGTGTTTATCCCTCAAAGAATACACTATTAGTTAGCAATATCAAATCAACATAAATTATTAGTTAACATAGTTAAAAAAAATTTTTTGTATTTTTCGATAAAAAAAATCTTGACAAAAATGCGTGGGGTAAGATGCCATAGTGAGTTTTAGTCCCGAATAGAAAGTCGGGAACGGTACTAAACGAAAAAAAACTGTTTTATCCTTATATATTATTGACTTCAATCGTTACATGTGTCATCAATCCATGTACATCTTTCGTGTAACCACTTCTTGCAAATTATGCAGCAAATCCAATCCAAGAAGCCCATTGCTATCGCAATAGTTTTAATTACACATTTTCATTATTGTGGGCCCTATTGTCGCATTATTACTATAAATCTAAATAAAATGAGTCTAAGTTACATACTTTGCACTAATCTGGCGTCTTACCCCATTCTATGGGTGAAAATGCAAAACTCTCTAACTAAATCAAATTTGATGCGAATTTTTTTGCAAAAATTACAATAGACGTGAAAAGTGCCGTCTTTTCAGCTAACAATTCGATGATATCGATAACACAAAAAAAACGCCTAATAAAATTTAAAAGCTGAGATGTAGCAAAAACTTCGTGAAACATAAAAACCTAATTTTTTAGAAAACTTTTCGATGACTTGCGAAAACTCGTTTTCAACGATGTTTGCTAGTAGCTTATAATCACAAGCAACCTATACATAAATTTTTCTAGAGATAGGTTGGAGGAATTTTGAAAAATGCTGGGGTGGCATCTCGCCCCACAGTGGCGTCTTCCCCCGACTTACCTTACTTAATATGACAACACAAAAATAGCTTATTAGAACAAAGTCCTCACTGATGACTCATCAACGTCCAACCAAAACAGCTGGTCTTAGAAATATGAAATTTTGAGAGCACATTCTCTTAACTAATACCAAATACGTAAGGACCCACTAAGAAGGGGTTTTTGGAAATTCGGTTCCTAACACGATATAGGTAGGTATAGTTGAGGTGAAGATTATTTGGTTAAAATGCAAAATTAACCTTTTTAAGATTTATGGTCGATTATGACATTTAAAGGTTGTCAAGTAATTACCTCCTTTGAAATTTTGACGAGACGCACATACGCACATAGCTGGTTTTAAGGAGGGCATTAAAAATGCGACAAATTTTCAAAGCATGTAAATAATTAACAACCCCAAATAGCATAATCGACCATAAATCTCAAAAAGGTTATTTTTGCGTTTTAAACAAATAATGTTCATCTCAACTACCTTTATACACCTTGAATCTTCTAGACATTCTAAAGAATTTGAAATTTGGTATAAAGGTAGATCATACCCTAAAGTTCTCCAGAAAAGTCTAAATTATAATATAAAAAAAATTGAGTGACCAAAGGGGGGGATGCAACGAGCTAGAAATACCTTACTGGAGCATCTTCTAAGCGTCCTACATAGATTTGAGGTTAAAATCATATACCCTAACTATTCCCGAGATAAAAGTCTACTTCCTTGAGTATAGGTATGGGAATTGTGGGCAAAATGGCATACTTTTTGTTTGAAGCAGTTTTTACTAAAACTTTTTATAAAAAACGTTATAAGCTCCTCAAACCTTCCTCTGCCCATGTATTCCATTTAAAAATTATTACAAAACTTGATTTACCTATTCTTTAAGAAAATATGTAAAAAGTTCATTTTGATCTGATACACCGGGCAAAATGGCATAGGGTAAAACCGGTAGAGATGGCGCACCTTTTTTTATTTTTATGATAAAACATTAAATAGTAAAAATCAAAAGTTTTTAATCAATAAAGCATTTTACAGAGAACCAAATGTAAGAAATAAAGTAAAACAAATATTATTTTTTTTAGTTTCAACAAATGAACGCAGAAAATTAAACTTTTTATTTATATTTTTTCTTTCTTGCCACATTGAAGACAATGAGTAGTAAACGTTGTACAACCATTGTGAAGCCATCTTAGGCAATAAATGCATTGTAGCCAGTTGTAGTGTGGTACAGGGTATCCCAAACTGTATTGATGCTTCATGGACTCTAGTAATGCCACTTCTTGCAGTTTTTTTTTGCTAAAGTTAATTATTCTTCACTCCACGAGTCCACGAAGCTCTAGAGCAACTTCCTTTTAGTTTGTAATCATTAAATCAAAAAATCATAATATCAGATAGGGTAATTTGAGGAGAGATGGCGCAGCGTCGTGTTTGCTAAACCACTTCGACTATAGAATCGTTGAAATACACTTTAGGGCCCTTGTACATGTAGTAGTAACTTGCCGAACCAATAATGCGGATTAAATAATATATTATTTAGTTGTGAAGCAAATTATTATTTGTGTTGACGAAAACTTTTCTATTGATTACATCTAGAGTGCTCTTAACTTTTTATATTACACGGAATTTTAAACGAAATATTAATTAAGGTATGCAAAAACAATAATCTTTCGTGTCCTAACCTCAAAAATTTCAAACATTACTGCGTTTGCGAGTTTCTAGGTGAGCCATCTATCCTCATAAGATTAGGTTAGATGGTTCATTCTATTTCGAGGTGAGATGGCTCTAAGCTCCTAAACCTAGCATCCTAACCTCTTCGAGGTTAAGATGGTATGCAGGTTAAGACTCATGCTCAAAATTTATGAATTTTTGTCACTCTTGTGGTGTTGTTGTGTGTAAAAAGAAGTAAATTCCGAAATTATTTAAGAACATTTTTATATAGAAACCAAAGCTACCCTTATTTCCAGTTGCGCCATCTCACCTCGACATAAGAGGAGAGATGGTTTTACAGACACTTTTTCAAAATTTTTATAACAGCGTTTTCTTGTTCTTAAACTGGTCTAATCTATTTTGTATTACTTTCATAAGATTAAAGTATTGTTTAAAAAATAAATATTTTTTTGAAATCGATCTACAGTCAATTTACATCAATTTAAAAAAATGTGAACCATCTATCCTCGACTTACCCTACATTATTCACTTAACAAACCCGGGTGAGATGCCTTGCGCCAACTAACCCAATTACACTGGGTGAGATGGCGCACGCATTTTCCCATCTCGGACTGGCATAGTTTAATAAAATTATAGTTTAAAACAGTTCTTCAAACATTTCTTTACATATAGATAGCAACAGAACTTCAAATACTTATTCTTTAATTTAAATTAAAGAGTGTAAAAGTTACAATTTGTAAACCAGTGAAAAAATTTGGAGATATATAAAATATAATATTGATTTTTTAAGTGCCTTAAAGGATAGCACAATCAACGGGGCACTACTAAATAACAACTAGGCAACATCACTAACACTTCGACTGTAATTTTATTTACCTAAATAGCCAATATCGATAAAATATGCCACTGCGCCATCTCACCCACGACACCATCTCTACCGGTTTTACCCTAGGTGTTATTTTGCCCAAACATGGAAAGCGAGTAAATAACATAAATGTTTTGCAGAGTTTTTACATGTATATTGCTTTACTTTTCTGGAAACTGCACGCTTTGACTCCATATTTAACTAAAAAATTTTTCAGGATAAAACGACATAGTCATTTCTCTTTAATATGTAGTGTGCCACATTTTTGTGCGTTTCACATATTAAGAATAAACTAATAATGCACTCATATTAGACTGAAAAGAGCATAAACTGCGAAGTACCCACGCCTTGAACGAATTTTGATAAATATTTTTTTACTGAGTTCTAAATACCCTAAAGATCAAAGTTTCTATTGTTAAAAAGTGTGCATTTGCCTCATCATCTCTTAACACCACTTTTTGTGAATTCAATTTTCAAAATCATGAAAAAAGAATTTTTATTTCATAATTTTGGGTGCAAATGCTTACGCGTTTGATAATTAGTAACTAAGCAACAAGTTTACGGAAAAAAAAATTTTAAAAATGCATGATGAAATTCTTATTAACATTTACTTAACAGTCACTAATGAAGCACTTCTAGGCATCTCAGAAACTTAAAATTTGGCACACCTGTATATGATGTTCTCAAGATTAATAAAAAAGTCTTTAAGTTCTGAAAAACCTCTGGGGCCGATTGAAAGGGGGGGTCAACACCCCCGTTTTTTATTAGAAAAAATCAGACCTATATAGAGATTTTTAGAGTGTATTCTATAACGACACCAAATTACAAGTTCTTAGGATGCTTAAAAGTGTTTGTAATTCAAAGTAACATCATCTTAGGAATTAGCTGAAAAATAAATAATATTACTGAGAAGAACCAACTCCTTGATCGAATTTTAATGAAATCTTTTTTATTAAATTCCAAATACCCTAATGATCAAAGTTTATACTGTAAAAAAGTGTGCATTTGCCTCATCACCTTTTTAACCAATTCTTGTGATTTTGTTACTTTGAGTCGCAAGCACTTCTAAGCATCCTAAGAACCTGAAATTTGGTGTCATTATACATTACACTCTAGGGATCCCTAAAAAAGTCTGATTTTCTCTAAAAAGTACGGGGGCGTCCCCCCTCTCCTTTCAATCTACTCCCAGAAGATTTTCAGAACTTGAAGACTTTTTTTATTAATCTTGAGGACATGATATACATTGGTACTAAATTTGAAGTTTCTGAGATGCCTAGAAGTGCTTCACTAGCTCTTGTTAATTAAATTTTAATAAGAATTTCATCATGCATTTTTGAAATTTTTTTTCCGTAAACTTGTTACTAAGTTACTAATTATTATCAAACGCGTAAGCATTTGCACCCAAAATTTTGAAATAAAAATTCTTTTTCAGCTAATTTTTATGATTTTCCAAATTGAATTCACAAGAAGTGGTTTAAAAAGATGATAAGACAAATGCACACTTTTTAACAATATAAACTTTGATCTTTAGGGTATTTAGAACTGAATAAAAGAAATTTCATCTAAATTCTTTTAAGGCGTGGGTTCTTAGCAGTAAAACCCTCGTTCACTACACAGCACAGGTTAATATTTCTTTAACAAATTGTAGGTGCAGGAATTCATTCATTAAGCACGCAAAATACTAGTAAGTGCATTTTAGATTTTAAATAATTTATTCATAATAGAGACGTTACAGTACCTACATACAAAATAAATTATTAAAGTTTCAGAATTGTAAAATTTTCTAAAATTTCGTTTTGAAGGAGTAAATACGATTTTTATCAACTGATATTGCTCAACATTAACTCATTTCTATTTTTCTGCAATTTAGTACACTTAGTTGCATCCATATTTAACCCAGTTACTCAAGAAGCTCCCTATGTCATTTTGCGGTCTTATTCCATTTTTCCCTGAATTCCCCTATACTAAAATTTTGTGATCTTTGATTTTGATGTTAGGTACCTAATAGAAATTCAAGTTTTTTAATCTGCCTTTTCTTTATATTATGTACCTACATACCTATAATTGTATTACATTTATCTAGATACTAAATTATACTCTAGGTACCTATATACACTTACCTAATGTTTTTAGTTACTTTATCATGCATAAGTTCACATAGGTATAGGTAAGTATAATTTCTTACGTCATGTAGGTACTCTCAAGACTCGCAAGTATTATTATAGTTAATGTAGATGACACGGTGATATTCATGCTATGCCATGCTATGCAAAACTATCAAAAGATTACATAAATATGTTTGACAGCTACAACTTGGAATTTCATGTTTTTTATTAATTATACATTGAAAACATTCACGATCGCATTTTTTTAATTTCACGATATTTAACTTTATAATTATTAGTATAGGTACCATAATTACTACAATTTTGCTAAATTATTACAGTTATACTACCTATACTATGTACTTTAATGTACTTTAATATTATACTCATTAATAGAATAAACTTATAACTCCGTCACTCGCTGTAATTTTAGATTATTTATGCGGATATAAAATCAAAATCCTTCTTACTCTTAGGTATTCTAAGTATATCAGTTCTTCACAAAAATCACCTGGCTGCTGCCCGCGTATCGGCCATTCGCAATACTTGATGGGGATAATACTAGATAATTACACGCAGGATACTATAAAAACACTTAGGCCCGTATTTTTGCAAAATTATACCATCAAGCTGAAAAGCTTCTGATATTTTCTGTTGGTTTAACCCAGTACCCAGCGTTTTAAGGTCGTTTTACATGGACTAAATAACGTACTAACTTATTAGTTCTGAATCAACTCAAAGAGCAAAAGCACGTGTATCTAAGCATATAGAAATTCTCGTTATAAAGAAATTATGATAATTAATATAATTAGATATTATGGAAAATGAACATACATATAGTTATCATTTTATAATTTCAAAATTCACTTCCGACAACCAGAATGTTGATTAGAATCACTAAATATGATTATGAGCCAATGTAAATCTTCTTTCTCGTATAAAAAAACAAAGGAACTGATACAAAAAGCAACCAAAATAATTTCTAATTAATTTTGTTCATTTTCAAAAGGCAATTCTGGAAGTAAACGTTTTTTAATTTTTTCAGTGATGTTTTAACTGGAAACAGTTTTAGTCCTGCTGTTCTTTTGACATTACTATAATAGTTAATAAATTATATATCTTATTTATAATGACGCATAAATAGCAAATTTCTACAATCAATCACTCAGATATACACATCACATCAAACTATAACATGTTTCTAAATTTGCGGTTTAACAGTATAGAAATTTATCACTTATAGTGTTAAAGAACTTAAAGACCACCATGTATAATTTTATTAAATACCTCAATAAAACAACATCTTTTTTTCTTAAGCAATTTTCTCACATCGTTTATGAAGATGTTCGAAACTATAGTTATTTGTTTTATAAGGAGACAAAGTGACGTTTTGTGTGACAAGACTGTGTTTGGCTGAAGAGCGAGCGTAGCGAGCGAGTCAGGCAATATAGGCGAGTCACACAAAACTACTTTGACTCCGTATAAAACATTAAATTTTTTCTGCAAACGTAAAGCGTAAAACTGAAAATTTTGATTTTTGAAAGAGCACCATCTCTTGTCAATTACTTGTAGTTCAATTGTCAAATATTTTTTAAAATTAACTTAAATTTGTAAAAAAAGCTAATTATTAAAAGCAACGAACTAATTATAAAGGAAAATTTAAAAAACATTAAATTGTTTACATTACAAATGCTTAAAAAACATTTTTTACGTTAAAAATAAAAATAATGTGCGGTTAAGATTTTACTTTTCCCTCCTAGACAGACAAAAATTACTTTTCTGACAATTTTTCCTGCCTCGGCGGGAAAGTCAAACTTCACCGTTACCTATTGAGTGATACAAAGGCGACTTTTTCTGACGTTTGAAGAAAAAATAAATTTTTAAAGGTAGGGTAATTATGTTATTGGTAGGTACTTTCCTATCCTCTCCACATAACACTATTCCATAATAGATTACATAGTAAAATATGACGTGGTGACGAATAAATAATTGGCACAATTGATACAAAACCGTACAGATCTTCTACAAACCAAAAAAGTTCAAGAGTGTCTGAAGATCTAATTCAGAGATTTAAAGAGAAGGTATCGCAGATTGGAACCTTCGGGTCTTCGTAAAGTATCATCTACGTTTCAGGAATCAGGACCTTTCCAACACGTCCAAAATAAAAAAAACATTAGACAAGATTAAGAGCGTCAAAAAGTGTCTGCAAAGGGCTACATCCTAGATCTACAAAAAATAAGCAGTTCAGTTAAACATTGTACTAGGAAAATGGAAATATCCAGTACCACGCATCTTACCTACTCAACAAATTTTCCCAATACCGTAACGATTATCAAAATCACTTCAACCGACAAAGAAGTCGTCGCGTTCAGAAGAAAATAACGTGTAACTCCATTTCTTTAAATTTTACACCATTTAGGAACAAAAACTACATTAAAAGAAAACTAAAAAGCACTAAAAGTGTTTGATGCTAGCAGAGAAAATGAGGAGTTACACGTTTTTCGCTGACCGAAAGCCCCCAAGGAGCTTTAATGTGTTATTTGTGGACATTTTGTCTAAAGAAGGGTTATCAATATACCTAAGATATGTCACCAAAATCTCAATTTCATCTCACAAATGATGAGTCACATGATTTTCTTCTAAAGACGACGAAATATGAAATTTAACTTACGTACGGCTATGAAAGGAGTTTAATGTATTTGGAGTTAGAAACACACTGGTTCCTATCATTTTTTTCCCTTCGGCCATTTTGTTATTTCCAAAACTTTATTAGTATTCTGAAAGTTTTAAGTGTGGGATTTACATTTTTTTACAGTATTTTTCTTAGTAAAAATTTTGGCAGAGGTTATAGCGATCTTTAAAACGAAAGAAGTAATAAAATGCTGGTTATTTTTTAATTATATTTCATAAATTTTCTCTGTTGTTACACATCGTGTTCTCAGACTGATTCTACACATGATATCTACCTATGTTATGTTAAAATACGATACCTTGTAGTGAGAGCGAAGTTTCGATTCAGCTCAAAAATGATCCAATCAAAATAAATAAACTTTTATCCTTCCTCACTTATTTAAAAGAACAGAACGCAAAAATTTAAGATTTTTCAATGAATTAATGAATACAGAAGAATATTAAAGAGTTCCGTTCAAGGATCAAAGGAACAGGTACCCATATAGCAACTCTTAGACTAGTAGAAGCTGGATAACGACATTATTCAAGGCCGGATTATCCATGAAGCGCATGAAGCCCGTGCTTCAGGGCCCGGTGTTGTGGAGGTATTGGAGGAAAGGAAAAAACTCAAAAACCCTAGAGAATGTTGATAAGATTGAACTTTAAAACGGTGAGTCCTAGGGAAAAAATACTTTTAGCAAAATGAAAGCTTATCAAATTTCCTACAAGATTGTTTCTATGAACTTTTTTCTCCAATTTCTTATAGTTTTCGAGATATCCGCCCGCAAAAACCGTTCTCACATAACATACCTAGTAAATGAAATTTCATGCTCTACAATTTCTTTTCTGAAGACGTTTACTATAAAACGAGGGACTGAGGTGTTAGAACCAAAAGTTTGACAATAAAATAAATGTGAGGCAAAATTTTATTTTCACTCATTGACGATTTTTTCGGGCGGATATATCGAAAACTATAAGGAATAGAGAAAAAATAAATAGACACATTCTTGTAGGAGATTTGATAAGCTATCAGTTTACTAAGAATAATTTTTTCCCTAGAAACTACTCTTTTCAAGATATAGGTAAGCAAAAACTCCCAAAACGGGACTTTTTCATCCCCTCCCTCCCTTAGTCATGTAGTTAGGACCGGGGACTTTTAGTATTTTTTATATTTTACCTCCTAACTAATCCAAACACATTCATGAAAAAAATTTCACTCTCTTCCATGTTCTCTACAACAACTTCCTTGACTAGACTATTTAATAGAAGTAATAAACATTTTTTGTTTTGTGGACTGCAGTGTATTTTTGAAGAAGCCCAAAAATAATTAGTGCCTCAGGTCCTCACGTTTGTTGATCCGGCCCTGCATTATTGATCGATTATCGATCATTTGATATTTAAAGCAAATATTGATAAGAATCGCATAGGTTACCTTTTACCTATCTCTTATTGCTGGGTAAATGTTTCGGAAAATGCACAGTGCAAATCCAATCCTAAATAGAAAAAAATATGAAACAAAAAATTATAGCTGCTTCTGCTTTGCAAGCTAAAAAAACTTTCAGCCTCCTATTGGAGTGTAGGTATATGGAGCTCCTGAACCAGATATCCATGAGTAATGATCTCTTATGCTCAGCTGGGTCAAAAGATTACGAGGATAATGAAAAATTAAGAAAATTAAAATACTATTTCTTCTATGATTCTGGCCCAGTTAATAATAAAACAAGAACACCAGCTATAGAAAAAACTGCTCATACACTTACACATTTCAAGATGAAAAAGTAACACAAGCTGTTGTCGAGGTAAAAAATCTGCGTTAGCTCTCTCTAAAAAGCTTGCAAAATATTAGACCCGAACTAGTCTACGAGAGCAATACCACGGAACACTGATGACGGCGAATGACGACTATCAACAAGCATCTTCTGTATACGCTATGGTAATGAACACTATATACAACCCTAGATGGCGTGGTTAATTCAACTTTAGAAAATGAGATAACTGAAGCTGTACTCTCTGCCACTGTTCTGTAACGTCCATAAGAGACTGGGACAGTTTGGGTTACACCAACATAGTCAGAAGTACCGACTGAATGGCCAAATATGTATGTATGGGTACAAAATAATGACTTGAAAGACTATTGTCCCAATAAGGAAGGCCATAGGAGAGAAATCAAAAATCAAAAAAATGAAGAAGTACACGTTCGCTTATACGCATAAGAATTACATTCTATACGATGCCCCCCTGTTATTTACTCCTACAATAAATTTAAAAAAAAAACTACAACCGTTTTGAAGCTTGAACTTAAAAAACGAAATCTTTCTTTTTTGTTTTATCGTTTATTTACGACAATAAAATTTATATGTACTCATTTCGTAAAGACAGTATAAATTCAAGTTGGTTTTTCGACGTGGGAGGTTAGAAAATATTTCAGATCTGATGTGAAATATTCCACCTTCTCAGTTACAAGGTGTTAGATTGCATATGAGATTATTTTTAAACCAATCCATCTACCTACACGAAAGTTAAATTCAAAATTGTTAAACCATTAGTTTAAATGTAAAATCACAAATCATAAACATGCTTTACTATAATAATTTATTATTTGTATTTATAAAGACGAACTCCTAATAAAAAAAGTTAAAAAGGGAGACCGTTAAAACTTATTACTAAAATATGTATTAAGATTGAAACGAAATTTTAAATTATTCATTAATGGCGGTTTTACTCGATTTAAAATTTTACCGACATAAAATTTGAATTATTGTACGATAATGCTTGGGAATTAACATAAAACTAATAAGATCTTTTATGAAAGTAATGTAGTCTGACTTTATAATAATTTTTAAATTTACACACTAATTAACGACATATAAGATTTGATTATTATCACATAATGTTGCTACAAAAAATTTTTTATTATTATAATGGCATGTTTTTATTAATCAAATAAGTAACAAAATGAAGGCTTATTTGAATTTATATGGTCAGACCTTTGTGTGGGAACAACTTATAAATGTTTTTTCATGATTGATAAAATTAATTTAGTCGAACATTTTACGCTTTAAAATGCTGAGAAACGTATTTAAAAAATGTTTGATTAATTTCTAATTTTAAATTAAATAAAGAGGTTTACTTAAAAAATTTATACAGGGTGTGCCATAAGAATGCCCTACCACCTGCTCTTTTGGCAATTCATCAGAGTTAATTTATATTAACTACGTTAATATTCTTTGGAATTCTTTGGAAAGTTAGCATAAGCATCTGTATAGGTACTTGGATAAAACATGACTAAAGAGAATTGAATCATCTCCAAATTAGTGTTGGTAAATGTCAATTTTTCAGAAAAAACTGATTATATTGACTACCACAGAAATGGACACATAAAAAGTTGGTTGTAACATGTTCATTTTGATCATATTGTACAGTGTACACTCTATGAATATGTCTTAAAATACACACACACAGGTAACTGGAGTAGATACTGTCACACATGAGCACAAGCAGATAAGTATTTTTCGAAATGAAATAGGATCACATGAAGAAGTATGAGAAGCAACTCGACCAACAGGATGCCATTCCATTCACTGATGTATGACTCACTCTTTCGTATTAGGAGTGTAACAGAGCCAGTGGAATTTAAATCAATACATATATTTCAAATTTGAATAATAAATTTCAAACTAGGTACAGTCAGTCTCACAATTATTGGCCACCCTGGCTATACGCCAAGGTTGTTATTAGCCAACAACGACAAAAGAAGAGAAGAGGAGGTTGTTGATTTACTACTTCTTGACAAAAACTTACCCCTCAATTTAAGCTCTATGCCTAGAGCTCTACCAAAGCTCTCAAGTCTCCCACCTCTTATTAATTAGCCAACGACCTATTATAATGCTGTGTCTAGGTCTATAGTTTTTGTGCGAAAAACGCTGTATTCAAACCTGAATATTTAATAGGCTCTTTTATATTTTAAATGACCTCTAAGATCAGTCTGTACACAAATCAAGTTCACGGTGAGTTTAGTAAGATTCATGTGATTGAGCTACAGCTTACCGTGAGCTTGATTTGATAGGGGAAGTAGAAGCATAATTTTAATAATTTAAATACATTGGAATTAGAGGTAACGAAAGCTAATATCTAATAAAAAACTTACCCTAAATTAAGATGCAATTAAAGTTTCCACCATATTAGATTCTGCATACAGTATGAGGTGTTCATCTGAAAAAACAAAATAGTTTAAGAAATTTAAAAAAAGCAAACACAGAAGGCGCTTCTTGAATTCTAGGTTCCTATATAGCAACAATTTAAGATTAGATTCTTAAATGAATTATCCTTAAAAAACATAAAAAGTATTCATTATGTCCGGAAATGCCTTACAGTTCCTCTATGTTTATTTATAGATATTTATTAAGGTAAGCCCCATAAAGTATTATTTGAAAACAATTGAAAACAAAAATATAAAAGTCAGGTATAGCAAATGCGTTAAATCTTTTATAGAAGTTTCTAGAAAAATGAATAATAATACATTCGCCCTTTTAGACTGTGCTATTCATTGTAAAAAGACGAAATATAGAAAACAAATACTTGAAATATTTATCCAATGACCTAGGACCAGTATTACAAAGCTTAGTCAACCAAAGGTTGACTGAACCTTTAATTGAAATTATAAATAAACGTCAATTTCGCTATTTTATCCAATTATGTCACACTAAAATGACAGCTAACTTTAGGTTGAGTTTTAACTTCAGGTTGAGTTTTAACTTCAGGTTGAGTTTTAACCTTAGTTTATAATACTGGCCCTTAGTGACAGTTTGATTTTCTTGTCTTAAGTAACGAACTTTTTCAAAGTAACATACCTAATATTCTAAAAGCGCAAGAAGCAAAAACCCTTTTCTATAAACGGTCGAGTATTGATACCAATCGTGAATGGATATGGAACTATGGAAGATAGAGTTGGGAATAAGGAGCTTTTGAGGAAAATTTTCAAGAGGAAGAAACTATTTTAAAAAGTAAAAATATAAGCACTTCATGCAGGTAAAAATGTGTTGCCTTTTGGAAACCCAAATTCAATTGCAATGAGATAAGAAGCACTCGAGGCAGCGAAGACAACATATTTTAATGCTGTATCAGATTATTTTTACAAACATGTTTATTAA
Organism: Malthinus seriepunctatus; assembly: GCA_963924605.1. Taxonomy (NCBI): domain Eukaryota; kingdom Metazoa; phylum Arthropoda; class Insecta; order Coleoptera; family Cantharidae; genus Malthinus; species Malthinus seriepunctatus. Next base: position 86,764,337 of record OZ004600.1, on the reverse strand, counting down.
ACTATTTCTAGACCTATTCCGAGACTATTCCCTTCCATATACAGGGTGGTTGGTTTTTTACTGTCCAGCTAATATCTGCTGAAATATTGAAGATACACAAAAAAGTTAAATTAGAAACTTTTCAAACAACACTTCATATACAAAATAGCACAAACAATTTTTTTCCATGGCCTACTTGTTTTCCGAAAAAATATGCAACTTTGGTTTTTTAAATAGAACACCCTGTATATTTTTACAGAATCGTGTTTTAAATCAATTTCTCTTTACAACGGTATATCACAAGTACCATTTTGCTTTGTAATTATGCCCAATATTTAAAAATATAACAGGATGAGTGTTGCAGAAAACAGTCAAAGGAGGCCAAACAATGTTGAATTCCATGGTGGACAATTTGAACAATCATTATAATTTATTATACATTACGTGTTTAAGTTTGTTTCGAAATTTCTTAGTTTGTTAATAAGTAAATAAATTAATGTTAATCAAGAGTCACTACAACCCTCATATTGTTCCTTTTTTTGAAATATTGGGCATAATTATTAGAAAACAAAATGGTACTTGTGATACACCGTTGTAACGAGAAATTGATTTAGAATACGATTCTCTAAAAATATACAGAGTGTTGTATTTAAAAAACCAAAGTTACATATTTTTCCGGAAAACAAGTAGGCCATGGAAAAAAATTGTTTGCGCTATTTTATAGATGAGGTGTTGTTTGGAAAGTTTCCAATTTAACTTTTTTTTGTATCTTCAATATTTCAGTAGATATTAGCTGGACAGTAAAAAATCAACCACCCTGTATATCCCGATCTTGGAACGTTGGACAAAGCATTAATTGATTGAATCATGGATTCGTTGCCTCTGATAGAAAATAATAATTTTTTCCGTCGATCGATTGTTAATGGATGTCATTAACCAATAACAAATTGATCATTAAAAACCCCTATTAATGATCAATTTTCTAATAACGATGAATTATGGTATAGGCAACTAAATCACACCAAATATTGCATTAATTGTGACATTAGTTGTAATTTTTGTTTTCAATGGTACCTTTGATTGTAGAATATTTTTGAAAACTTGCATTTTTGTCATAAAATAAATGGTTCGTTCCTACAAACAATCGAACCAGTTTAGAACGGTTCAGAACTGAACAGAGCATGCGCACATTGAAGTTGGCAATACAAATTTCAATCTGCGCACACTCCGCCCAGTTACGAACTAGTTCGAGCTTTGTAGGAACAACGGAACAAACCTTATACAGGGTGTAACTACTCGACTCATCCTAAGATATAGGAGTTGTAGATCTCGAAAAAACTAACATTTTTTTTATTTCGCCATTTTGAATTTGGAGCCTCCTATTCCAGATACAGTCGATATTAGTTTTTTTGTTTTTCTTTTCCAGTTTTTTTATTTTTAAGTTCTTAAAAAAAATGAAAATTGTTTTGAAATCCCTGTAAATTTCTATAAAACTTTTGTATTTACATCTACCTTCTATCTTCATTAATACCAAAATGGCGCCCAATTGAAAACTTTGACCTTGAAAATTTCAAAAATCTCACGGTGGATTTTCTAAAAAAGAATATGTGCTTATTCTACTCATAAAGATCTACATTTTAAGTCAAAAAAGTTAATAGAAATTTTTTATAGTTTAGGAGCTACAGAAGATCGTCTGTCAATTTATGTCAATAAATTCTTGAAGAGTAGACAGTTCCATTTTTTACAAAAAATAGTTTTTATTAATAATTAATAAAAATCAGTTTCGAATAACAATAATTAACTAATAAATTCAATTATTATCAAAACTGAGAAGGAAAAACAAAAGAGAAACGGAAAAACAGAAACAGCACTCTTTTAGAATTTGATCGTTTAAATTCAATCTCCTGTAGCACCTAAACTATAAAAAATTTCTAGTAGGTAGTTTTTTTAACTTAAAATGTAGATCTTCATGAGTAGAATAAGCGCATATTCTTTTTTAGAAAATTCACCGTGCGATTTTTGAAATTTTCAAAGTCAAAGTTTTAAATTGGCCGCCATTTTGATATTAATGAAGATAGAAGATTGAGCTAAATACAAAATTTTTAGAGAAATTTACGAGGATTTCAAAACAATTTTAATTTTTTTTTAAAACTTAAAAGTAAATAAACTGGAGTAGCAAAACAAAAAAACTTATATCGATTGTATCTCGAATAGGAGGCTCCAAATTCAAAATGGCGAAATAAAAAAAATGTTAGTTTTTTCGAAATCTACAACTCCTATATCTTTGGATGAGTCGAGTAGTTACACCCTGTATTAGATTTTCTCCAATTTAATGAAAGGCGATCGACGGAAATATTTAGTAATCAACTCTTGCGTTAATTGCCGATTAATAATCTCAACAATTAACGCGCTCGCTGCTCTCGCGCGTTAAAATGTCTCGATTATTAATCGGTCTTATTAACACACTAGTTGATTAAATAACTATTAAACATTTATGATTTTAGATACAGTTGAATTTTTAAAAGACTACCGACACGTGACTTTTGGACTACTCAATAAATAACATACGTTTAACATTTTTATATTAGTAAGGGTAGGCATAGAAAGAAATAGAAAATACAAAAGTTGTGTTTCAAACACAAGTAAAAGTATAACACATACGTTATAAAAATTCTGTAGCATGAGAGTGCGATAGAAAGAGACAGAATATAAAGGGAATTCGCTCATATAATTTATGTAAGTTCGTATTTCCGCTTGTGAAGTGTCAAGATTGACATTCGTAGGTTAATTTTTAATACGACACATAGATGCCCTGGCAGTACTACCAAATGTCATGATATTTTTTACACAAAAGAAATAGAAAAATGCAATTTTTAGATTTTTTAACAGTCGTTTTAACATAAAAATGAAATGAGGTAATGTTTTTATACAACTAAACACAGTATTTTTACGACATTTTTTATTTAAAGAAAATTATCAAATATTCAATGTAGCGACATCTAGATTGCCAGCTTTTAATTTCTATTTCGGAAATATGAATCTAGACCTGATTTGACGAGTAATTTGCATCTTAATTCATATGCACTGGATTGGTCACGTGTCGGTAGTCTTTTAAAAATTCAACTGTAGCTAAAGAACCGTGTAACTTTCAGTAATACTGAAAAAACATTATTGGAAAAACGATGATAATGGCCTGATTTAATATTGATCCTACAACTCACAAAAAGCATTTCCTCGTTTTTCCAACGAAAATTATTTTACTTGGTCATTGATAATTCACGAGTTAATTTTCCTTCAATTAATATCTTTAAAACCGGCAGTCTAAAGGGCAAACATATTGCTGAAATCAGTGTTTCCTAATAATCTATCCAAATCGGCAAATAAATACGGGGTTACTATTAAAAATGTTTTTTGATGACGTCACTACTGAAAGAGGATAGGGGTTAGAAAAATGAAAATCATGGGAAAATGTTTGTTTTTAAATAAATTAATTTTACGAGTAGAATCGTCTTTTGATATTTATATGGGGAAAGAAAATATTTCCATTATTTCATACTTTTGGTGTGCACTGTATAAAAAGGGTGATACTTGTAACACAACGTTCCAAAAGCCAAAAAGCCTATAGTAGTAGGATAAGCTTTCCACAAAGATATAGTTATACAAACAGAAAACATTATTTTACCAGCTAAGAGAGCAAACAGAACGTTATTATGTGTTTAAAAATGTAATTGAAATAGCGTAATGAAATCTTCAAAAGCACTAAACCGATAAATAGCAACTTATGGCTCAAGCATCAGGGAGGCGTTATCCGTAAAATTATTGACACTTATGTTTGGAAGATGTAGGTACAAGTCAAAAAACTTGAATAGGGTGGTTAGAAAGAACTATCAGGAAAATTAAAAGGGAAATTAATCGGAGGTATTTGACCTCAAGACCTCTACTGTACACGTGTACACACATGGGTGTATTTATGATATAAGAGGAACGAGCTAGGGGGTTAAATTCCCGAGTCCAAACAATTACTACGGCTCATTCTCGGATCAATGGTCGATAATCGATTTTGGGTAGATGTCCAAAAACTATTGTATTTCAAAAAGAAAAACCTTGTTTATTGTTAAAATTATTTTTATTATTAAAAGTGTAAGTAAAGCTTGTCTTTTTTATAAATTTTTTATCTCGAGTTACTCGTAAGAAATTGGAAGATACCCAAAATGTTAATTAGTCTTACGGCCATTCCACACACACAGGATTGCCTTTCTTGCCTTCACAGTCCAAACCAGAGCGCCTGGACAGCGCTTAGGCCACCTGCATAGGCCAAACCGGAAGGTAAGGCCTGTGCGAGTGGACGGGACTTTTGAGCTAACAATTTTTAAATCCAGCCATGCCAAAGCTCTATGAAATTATAGAGATACCAAAAAGACTAGGAGCTAGTTGTTCAGCAGAATTTTAAAAATGAGCTCCGTTTTTAAGTCTAATATTCCAATCTAGATTACAACGAATGATTGAAATATCAGCAATATTTTTTAGAATTGAACTGGTTACTTTGCAGGAAGATAAGACAACAAGAACAAGGAAGAGATGTACCAGCAACTATTATCACTAAGTATAGCAGGAATAAACAGGACAGTCGAGCTATAGCAAGCACATAGAGCAGAATGTAAAGTATTACAAAGAAACTTAAACTCGGTACTTAAACAGAGACTGATGATGATATGATGATGATAAAGTACCTAAGGCAATACTACGTTAGAAAGAAATTATATGACTTTTTGATATACCCTAGTAACTTTTCAAAGAAATAACCAATTGAAACCTAATGAGTGTAGGTACACGACGAAAATGTTTAAAAATACAAGTAGATTCATCCATTAGGTACAGCTAACATGTCATGTAAGTAAATTTACCGCTTGAAATTCTAACAATGGTAATAGAAAATAAAAAAAATTAACCCTTAGATCTGACGATTAATTCCTGCTGAAGCAACAAATTTCAGAAGCTGTAAAAAGTCTTAAAGATGTTTCGTTCATTAACATAAATTTATTTTAATGTTTGGGTGCTTTAGTAAAACACGTTTTTTCAGTGTAGGCATTAGTTTACAATTTTTTATATTTCCAAAGTCTTTGTTGTGTAGATAAGAATGCTTTTAAACTCACATACAAGATCGGTATAGTGTCATCATTATACATGGATATAATATTCGTCAAGTTAAACAGGTCGTACATGACCCCATGTTGAGAGTAACATGCCAGTGGATTAACATTGTAGTTGTATAAGGATAACAAAAGATGTAGATAGAAGATTGCATATCGAACTTTCTTGTAACTGTTTCTTACCAACACAAAAAATTTTAATTCAATTTATCAACGGATAAAAAATGTTATATCGGGGAAATAGAAAATATGGCTAGTTATTATTTGAGAATCCCCCAGCTTTTCACATACTCATATAAGTAAATACATACATATCAGGAATGTGATGAATAGGTCGCATTGTCAAGCCGGAACCGCAGGAACCGAACGGAACGGAACGTTGCCATTTATTCCCGCGCTTTAATTACTTCCAATCTTCCAGCAGTCATTAATCAAGTAGGGCTGGGGCAGGCTGGCTGATACTCTTCTCGTTCTCTCGTGCTGCTGTACTGGTATGCTTTTGCTACTATGATACGTTCTTTACCCCAAATCTACCCGCGATACTCGTTTGTATTCTCGAACCCTTACGCACAGGTGCAATACTTCCGAACGTGAAATTAAAGTTTAAATTATTGTATGATGCTCTCTGCACACACAATTTCCTAAAACTTTAATACCCATCTCTTAATACAAATTATAATTATTAATAAGTATACTAATGAGACTTATAGAAAACCGAAAGGATTCGAAAAAGAACTGTAACGAGATTGGCGTTTTTATTAATTTTATTTGAACCGCGCATCGCCGAATAAAATATTGAAATTGAATAATTTTTTTTCAAAATAAAAATGAGAAACGAAAATTTTAAATTTCACAGCTGGAGTTTGAATCGCTAACCTTTAGACCCCTTGTGGGTGCTTTAGTGCCTTTCACACTAATCATTCAAGCTTGTTTAGTCGCATCAAGTAAAGTCGTTGGTAGCTGAACCGTTTGGTTAAATTTTTTTGTTCGAATGTCAAAGTCAGTATTCGTCTTTTTTCCAATATGATTTGTATGTTACAGCTGAGAGTTGTATGTAGATTTTTAAAAATATTCAGTTATTTTTTTTTGTGTGAAAAATCTTGAAATGAATATGTGAGCTAAAGTAGAAGGATAAATGACAATTGTTTTCATTTTACCAAACTTAGGAAACGAGAAAGTTAAAGAATAGAAATATTGGAATAGAAAAATAAAAAAATCGATGAGAAGAAACGCATCCAGGGCTGAAAATAATTATTAACGAAAAGAGGCTCTTTAAAAACCAATTTAAAAGAAAATAAAATTAGCATTAACACGACTAACGTCGACTACATTTATCAAAGGAGAAATGAAATTAAAATATAAAAAATAGAATTTCTATGTAAGCGATTAAATATATTTGCATGTCCAGCAAGCATTGTCTTAATCGTTGGCAGTACAAGCAGGTACAAGCTACTGGCGACCTACACGGCCACCCCGATGTCGATGGTGATGAGAGTACTCGCGTGATACCGACCAATACACGTAGCAAACGTCAAAGATGTCAGAACCCCATGGTGTTGTAAAACTATGACTCCATGATAAATAAAATCCACCCATGTCATTAACCTATTTGTAACAACAGAATTTAACATGCGAAATACGTAACGATAACAAACATTTCTTTAAAATAAACGAATAAACGCTCTCACCGGTTTAAAAGCGTAATTTGATTAATAAAAGAAATTTTAATTAAAAATTGGTTTGTATCGTTCACAATGGACATCATAATGTAAAAGTGACAGAAATGGAGATGTTATTTGATACGTGTGTGAATGTTTGGTGTAAAATAATTAGCGGACGATTACACTGATCCCATAGTATATAGAACCCCACATAGCAAAGAATCATCTATCACGCGCCTCGTGTATTATGCCTTGGGAATACACCGAACACCAAGGGATTTAGAGGACCTGAAAACTCCAAGTCCCCCATGGCTGAATTGGGAATAAAATTCTAAACTTTATATACCAGAAAATATTTACTAGATGTTCATTTGATGGAAATCTATAGAGAAAACTTAAAAAACAAAACTTGGCTACGTTACATTTTACACTTTTAAAAAAATAAAAAGCGAGTTGTCACTTCAGATGATTAAAATTAAACGACGAGCATTTAACATTGTACTTATTATTGATTTTAGAGAATTACAGGAAAAGGTAACTAAAATTTTAGTACTACTAAAGTAGAATTTTTTTAATGTTTCGACATAAGTAATTATGTCGATATGTCTATATCCCAGTTCCACAATTATAGAGAGTGACTCATTCCTAATATGTGTTCACAAGCTTTAGCTAACTATAGATCGGCTTCTATTGAAATAGATGTAGAAAACACGTGCCGCTTTAATAGAATAACGTACTTTACTATAATTTGACAGAAGGTGACAGAATCTTAGTAGTAGAAGTGGATCCGAGTACAAACGATTGTTCATAATGCTGTACCGAAAAATCTCGATGTGATCTAGTCTTCATTGTATAAATGACACAACTGTCTATGTTTGTGGACAAATAGTATAGATGATGGTTTGCGAAATTAGAAAAAACTTAATAAAACGTCCTTATAGGGCATTATTTTGACCACAATAGCTTTAACAAATTTTCATTATCCATAATTCCTAATGTTAACCTTTTTTTAACACAAAGCAATTTGAACCACCCTGTACAAGAGTAGAGAGCCGACATTTCTATAAAAACCTCGTCTTAAGAAACAGTGCAGAAATTAATAATTTCAAAATGTTCTAGTATTGGCAAAAATGGCCCTACAAATTTATAATAGCTATTATAATTTTTATAATGGCTTATTAAGTACCTAAATAATAAAATAAAAAGGTAATAATTTCAAATTTTCAGATGAACATAAAACCCTTACCTTCATCAATTAATTATGTACAATAGTTAACTGGAAGATCCTTGTCAAAAGTACAAAATGTATAACAATAAAATAACACCAACCGAGCAAGCCGAAATCCAAAATATACGAAACATTTAAATATTTAAAAATATTACTAATCTAATTTACTTACATTTTCTGAATTATTTAAAATAATTTTCGAAAATCGCTATTACTATTGCAATCAAGCAAATATGTAAAAATATCTTATCCCAAACCAAATATACTATTTTCTTATCAAATATGTTAGGAGTACGTTCACACCTAAAATTTTTAAGTTTAAGTTATACGGTTAGTCTTCCGTAAACATAATATTTTCTACTAGCTCTTTTTACCCGAGCACGAGCTTCGCTACAGAGCTTCTCCTAATTAATAATATGTAATCTAATTTTTTTTAAATATTTGTACAGTTTCCCAGTAATGGGGCTCGGGTAAGATATTTCATCATTTCTATTACCTACTATTATTATCTATTATCGTTATTCTGAAACAAAATTTCATTACTCAAGGAAGTAGGTCTTGAATGTGACCCCCTCTCGGTCCCCTGCATTTTTCTAGGGAAATTTAAACTTGTCTAGAGATTTTTAGGGTATGATCTACCACTGTATCAAATTGCAAGTTCTTAGAATGGCAAGATGTGCTTCTTAATTCAAGGTATAATAACTATTCCATTGCACATGCACAATGCACGTCCTCAATACTCTGTTAATTCAGACCTTTCTCGCAATGTTTAGTGTATTATATACGTTAATTAGTATAAAGTTTGAAGTTCGTACACTTAGAAGAGTGCTTGATTAATTCAAGATATACCTATACCCCTATTTCCCCCCTGGAGTTTCTGGAATTATTCAGACTTTTTTGAGAAGTTTTAAGGCATGATCTACCCTGGTAGCGGTGAGATCCCAGTAGAGTCCCGTTTACCTGATTTAAGTAGGGTCCGAAAATTTAGATGTTCGAATAGAGTCCCAGAGATGTCCGAATAGAGTCCCAAGCTCAGGTAGGTAAATGCGGGTCTCTCGGTCATATGGATTTAACATGTAAAATCATGTTTTGGTATTTTCCTGCTCCCCTATTAATTTTAGAAAAAAAATTCAAATTAATAGTTTGAGAGCCTAAAATTCTGCTTCTAAGTCAATAAACAAAATTAATTTTGCATGCTTTGTAACGCCAGAAATTTAATTTGAAAATGTCGAAAGTTAGTAAAAATAGCCATTTTACAAGTCAGCGTCACAATTATTGGCCACCCTGGATATACGCTATAGGGTGTTTATTAACCAACAACGACAAAAGGACAGAAGGGGAGGTTGTTGATTTACTACTTGTTGGCAAAATAAAGTTACCCCTTAATTTATGTAGGGGGTGTTATGATGGTTTCATCCACAATTCGTGCTAGGCTTATAGCCAGGGTGGCCATTAATTGTGAGACTGACAGTACATATTCGTAACCTCCTAATGCCTCACATTTACCTACCGGAGCTTGAGACTCTACTCAGATATCTAAATTTTTTACCCTACTGAAGTCAGATAAATGGGACTCTACTCGAACTCTTCGCTGGTAGCAAATTTTAAGTTTATATGCCTATGCGTATGCCTAGAAGGAGTTCATCAATTCTAGATATACCTGTCCCGTTAATTCAAAAAAATACAAATTATTATTTTCTTTTCAAAACAAAATGGGGACTTAGAAAAATAATATTTTTTCAAAAAATACAGCGGCGTACGTCTTTATTCTTTATGTACCTTATCGCATTAAATAATTCTGCGCCACTGGATTGCGCCAGTGAACTCAAACTCGCATGAATAATTGCATTGGATTAGATATTAGAGTGCACCAAATTTTAGCTGAATATCTTTCCTAGTTTTAGACAAATATTGAAAAAACCGTTAAAAATAATTTTTTTAAATGCCCTGTATTTTTTAAGGGGGCGTTTTCGGAAAAAGTTTTATTAGAAGTTTTATATTATTTTGTATCACAAAATCTCCAGTTTTCGTTTGTCAATGATTTTAACTTACGTATGGAACCGTGCAATTTGTAATTCACTACAGGAAACTAGCAAATCTGCATTTTAAGCCGTTAAAAATTAAAAATTTTCAAATTTCTTGTTATAGCCTTAAAAGTACCTTAAAGTAGCACATTATATTCAAAACTATCATTGGAACAAATTAAAATGAATTTTACAGACCCCGCCGATAAATTTTTATATTTTGTTTTCTTGATCTCCTGTAAAATCACGATTTTACAGATTTGCGAGTTTACCACGGTGGGGACGATATTATCTATTGATAATAATACAAATGACATAGTCGTACCTACCTTTAATAAACAAAATCGTATCCAGAACTCTAAATCATACTTATAAAGTTTCTAATCCCCCTTAAAAAAATTTTTTGTATTTGAGTCAACATTTTGTGAATTTCGTGGAGACCTGATGTACCTTTGGAATATTGCCTTGAATGATTTTCACTCGAGCTGTGCTATAACCAAACAAATAATCCGCACCAATGGCTTTACGTTACCTATGAAGCATTCCCTGCACCATCAAACATTAGTAGAATGTATGCCGTAGAATTCGATATATTTTTAATTTTTTCTGCAGAATCGTTGGTTTTAAAAGAACAGTTTGAGATAAAACTCATATACCTAAAATGAGCGTCAACAAAATTAAAACTTTTTTAGGAACGAAGTAATTTCTATGGGTTAAAAGTTAGCATCACATCCTTGTTGGTTGCATAAAAAGCATTAAAATGTTTGCAGTGCCTTAGGTATATTTGGAAATTAAGTGATAAGTATATCAACTCCAACTTTAATAGCCAATAAATTTTTAGAGATATATTTGTGAATTTGATTTCAAGAAGGGTAAATTGTAAATATCCTATTTGGTTCCTAAGGAACTCACTGTAGAAATTTGATGATGTATTTCAAGAACACTCGGTATTTGTGAACTCTTTTAGTCCTCATTTTTTGAAAAAATACAAATACAATACAAATGTCATTTTTGACATTTGATTTTTTTAGTAAAAAATTTATTTAAAATAAAATAGATCTATTATTTATTTGTCTCTGATCGTACAAAAAACGTTATAAGCATGTCGAACGTTAAGGATTACCGGTCTCAGACAATAATTGAAGGCTTCGATTCTCTCAGCTTCCAAACAATTGTCTTTGACCGGTAAACCAACCTTACCGTTCTTCATACTTAATATACTATTCTGTTTTCTAATCTAAATTAAAGAAAGTATCTCTACATTGAACAGCCTGTATACAAGAAAAGGCGTTTTATATTTTAATTAACATTTATTCACTCTTTCAGATTGTTTATTTTATACAATTATTCCTCCTTGTGCAAAAAGTCTTTTCATCTTATCATTAAAGAAGAGGCGGAATTATAAGAATGTAACAATTCTAATGAACGACAGGACAATAATATGCAAATGATATAACATATACACGTTACAACTCTTAATACGACCATTCTTAAATTGTTCCTTGAGTATAAGAAGCTATTAAAAATGTTAAACTGGTTCAAAAAGGCAGGGACAGTGTTAGGCAATAATCAAAGAAACAATGCGTTGAGAACAATGAGGCGCCCTTAAAAAATAAAATATGAAAATGAAAAAACAAACTTTGTGCAAATAAAAACATTTTTTAAGAAACGTTTGAAACAATAGCCTAAGAGTAATGAAACAATTAAAAAACGTCTAGTTGGAAGTGTAGAACAATTAAAAATCCTGACCCCAGCACACAACATCTTAAAACTGGCTAAAAGCTGCTTAATATTTTAGCTGTTACTATGCATCCATTGATTTTAAGGCCAAACGCCAAAATGCTCCAAAACAATCAAGTTCTAATAATGGTACTAGTGAAAAATACTTCAAAAATACGTAAAATATTTTATGGACCTCGATGGGAGAACACTATATCAATAACGCTGGTTTTGCAAAGAGACCTGTTAAATTGTAGTTGGATGCTGCCATATTAATAGACATCTAAACAAACCATCTTGATACAATCTTATTTTTGTAATTCATGGGACAATTAAGTTAATTAAAAATTAAATTTAAATTGGCAAAATCGTATATTATTTTCTAACACGAAGTTTTAACGTTACAAATTACATAATTACATAGATGAAAATAATTATTGTTGTACTATCCTGCATCTTTCTTTAATATATTAATTTAATCTAACATCTTATATTAATTATGAGAATCAACTTAATTATGATTAATCAAGTGTTATGTACAATTTGTTTAAACTAAACAACGATTATTTGCATATTATAATTAAAATTGTACAATTACAAATAAATCATTTTTTAGAAGAGCTCCGTGATATGATGTGTTGATAGAAGACAAAATATGGGATTTTATTTTTAATACATTTGTGATTACTGGAGCGTCTCCAGTGGAGAACCCAAAATAAATATCTCTAAATTTTTGACAGGGTCTCTTCTTCACACACAGACTTTCCTTCCGGTTTGCTTGTACAGTCGGCCTGCACAGGCCACCTGAATGCTCCAGTTTGGACTTTGCAGGCCACCTGAACGCTATGTCTACAATGCTCCGGTTTGGCCTGTGCAAGCCGCCGATTTGGTCTGTGCAGGCCGCCTGCACAGGCAAACCGGAAGGCAAGCCTGTGTGTGAAGACGAGCCTTAAGAGTGTAAGAAATTAAGAAAGACATTTGGTTACTCTAGATAATTTCTCAAGTATACAGGGTGAGTCGGGAGGATCGCACCAAACGCCAGGAGTGTATTTTACACGTAAATATGAGACGAAAAAACCCTAAAGTTGTAGTCCGATTTTTATTGGTATTCGAGTTACAGCGTCTTAAAAGTTGAAATATTTGATAAATTAATTTCATTAACTTAGAAGAACATACTGTATAACGATGAAACCACATTCACCCATGATGACATTAACAATACCCGCAACTCCCACTTATGGTCCGACGAATATCCTCACATAAAAGTCGAAACAAATTTTCAGCATCGTTTTTCGGAAACGTGTGATGTGATATCGTCTATAGCTTCGCCTAAGAGGAGATGAATATTTGGAATTCTTACAAAATGATTTACAAGGACTGTTAGACGATGTTCCCCCAAACAGTAAAATACGCATGCAGTATCAGCACAACTGCACGATGGATGCAAGTTATTTTCTGAAAACGCTGTATCTTGAAAACAAATAAAAATCGGACTACAACTTTTGGTTTTTTTCCTCTTATATTTACGTGTAAGATACACCCCTAGCGTTTGGTGCGATCCTCCCGACTCACCCTGTATATTTCATTCATCTCATAAGTGAAACTCCCTAGAGCGGCTCCAAACGTCGCGTCGTTAATCTGGAACTTGTTTAAAAGATAACTGAAAAACCAACTCTTCTATGAATAAGTTGGCTGCCCTTGTCTTTCTATTTAATGGAATATTTCACATTAGTAGTATACCTACGTTGTTTCTAGACCAGATGTGATGTCACAGAAGAATAAAAATGGCGGAAAATTCAAATACGGAGGCAAGTGGGCGTGTAAATTTAAAAATGCAAGATGGTGTCTAAAAATAGGTGTAAAGTAGGGGTACGAATTTAAAAAGGAGGTGGACACAAAAGGCACAAAGCACAAGGTGTGCAGTGCGAGCATTACTGAGACTATGTTAGCATTGCACAACGCTACTGAATACAAAGCATACTAAAATAATTTATTTTTTGCCCTACATCTTATCTTTTAAATTAAGCCTTATTTTTTTCTAAAATAATCAGGAAAGCAGAAAATTCTAAAAGTATGATTTTAAAGGTTAAAATCCCTACATACGAAAGCCCCAGTCATCACACCCTACAAAGGGTAAATCTGAGCGATGGACCTATTAAGTCTAAATCAAGCTCTGTTAATTTTAGAAGAAAACTATTAAGACAAAAGTTGCTATTGAAGACGACATGCTCTATAATGTACAAATATTTTTAAATACACAGAGTGTTTCATTTAAAATGTCCTTAACCTAATTTATTTATTTTAAATAAAACACCCCGTATATTTTTGCATATTCACATTGTTCGTAATATTTAGAATCAAAAATGTACAAGATTTTATGTAACTATCACTAACCGTTCTCGAGATATTGTCACTTCTATGCCGAAATTTGCAGAAATAGAATGAATTTTGGATTCATAAGAAGCTTTGAATTTTAAACAAATTAAAGTGCAATGTGACAACCCTGTACACTCTGGACAGGGATACCAAATTAAAATGATCCCTAACTGCATTTATGTCATTTAAGTTTTCCAACTAAGTTTAGTTTGCTCCGGTAACGCTAGGTTGCATAAAGGCGAATTAGATATTTATCCGAGAATTAGATTTTTTGATATGGCAACGTTACACAATAAATAAATAAATCTATAAAAATGTCCAAGTTTGATCAATTGGATTCACAATTCAATTCACAAAGAACCTCAAATTTTAATATTCATTTACAAACTTCAAACTTTGGCATTAAAGTGTTTAACATTACCATATCAAAGGATTATAAATCTAATTCTCAGATTAAAATATAATTCGCCTTTATGCAACCGAGCCGAGCGTAAGTGTCAAATACTCATTTTTAAATAAATTAAGGTATACCATCAATTATTGATAATTATCTATTTACAAAATGCATAGTAAACCTTTCCAAAATGCCTAATGCTATTCAGAGTGATTACTTGAATTGTCATTTTTATCGATTTTATCAAATGGAACACCCTATATATATTTACAGATTTGGGTTTCTCTTAAAAAGTTGGTAACTACTTTTTACCAGGAATCCAGATCTGTAAAAATATATAGGATATGTTCTATTTAAAATAACAAAGTTAGGTTAAGTACAGTCAGCTTCACAATTATTGGCCAGCCTGGCTACACGCCAGGGTGATTATTAAGCAACAACGACAAAAGGACAGAAGAGGAGGTTGTTGTTTTACTACTTGTTGGCAAAATAAAGTTACTCCTCAATTTAAGTATGGGGTGTTATGATAGTTACATCCACAATTCGTACTAAACGTATAGCCAGGGTGTCCATTAATTGTGAGGCTGACTGTACATCTAAAACGGAACATCCTGTAAATTCTAAAATATTTTTACATTATAGAGCATAACGTCAATAACAACTTAGGATCTGAACAATTTTCTTCTTCAATTAAAACAATTAGATTTAGACTTAATCGGTCCATCGGTCAGGCTCACCCTGTATATCTCTGTATATCCCTGGTATTAAAAATAAAGAGTAAATTGTTTTTTATTGTAGGTATTATAACAATGAACACCTATTAATTAGGAAGAAGGCGACAGTTGCATTCATAATAAAAATTGAATGGTCTCTTGGAATTAGAAATAATTTCGAATCTCATCCTTGAATTTTTTATGTCACCACACTATAAAATTTTAGAAGCACAATGCACAATTAAACATAATGTTTTAGCATTAAAATTGCGGAGGAAACATAATTTTGTAAGACTAAGAGGAATTATTTCATAATCAGGTGTTTAACTTCATTTTCAGAGGTCGGAATTTTATTTGATTATTTTTGGTAAAAATTTTCGCAATATACAAAGATTATTGCGCGCACGCTATTAAAAAAAAACAAAGTAGCTATTTTGAAATTTAGAAGTGAAAATGCAATAACTGTCACTGTTTTCAGTAATATTGCAAGAGACTTGCATCGGCGTGGAAAATCATACATGACATGCATATCCATAGCAACCCGCGACACTCAGCCAGATATGAATATTTCATAGAATACGTTTTCATACTTTATTGAACGTGTCACCTCCGATTACGAACAATATACCTGTCCTACGTTATATTTTCCGTCTAGTAGTGCAAAACATCGTCGAGATAAGCAGAAAAGCTTCCGTTATATTTCTCCTATATCCATCTGAATCATTTCTTTGCTTTGTATATATGATGGATAATACTTACGAGTCATTATTAAATATCTAACTCTTATAGATAAATATAACCATCGATTTGAAGGTGCATTGACAGAGAGGTTTCTCTAACATGTGATTAATTTCAAGAAAGCTTATAATTAAAATAGATAAACGGATCTTTCAATCACCATAAAGCCTATAATTTACTTTTAACGCTAATAGGTAGTAAGGAAATAGAAGTCATATTCTTTCTGGTATATATCTTTAGACATTATTATTTTGTGTTATTATAAATCTTTCTCTTTACTTCACTTATGTGAATGCTTTATGTAACCACAAAGCGGTAGTGTCAGATAATAAAAGCTCTAACATTCCTAATGTAATAAGAAAACATTAATATATGCATACACTGTACCTATAAAATTTAAAACAATTTAAAAAATTCTACAGGTACAGACAGACAGACCTGTTTCTATTTCATTTTTGGATTCAACGAGACTCAAAAAGAGCTAGAAATTAAATTTAAAAAATTAGCTTTTTTCGATCATATTACTCTTTCAAAAACGTTATGAAGGAGACGAAAAAGTAAAAAAAGATACATCCGTTAATAATTATTATTAATTAGTATGACGACGATAATATGACAAATAAGTACAAAATTTACAACATTTTTATAAAAATAATAATAGTAATAAGCAATTTAAAACATCGTAATAAAAGACATTTGAAATCACACACTCTCTTTTAATGAGTTGGGTACAATTTAATGCTGATAATATTAAAGCAAGGGTAGCGGGCGTTGGCTTGTGAAATAAGGGCTGTTGTTCTATTGTTACAAGAACCTGAATCGAAACAAACAATCGCTGTGGTCGGTTCGAACGTGGGACCGCGGATTACGACCACATACATAACTCGAAAAACCTCCACTCGGATTTATATATATTTGCAAACCTACTATTGATTAATGATAAATGATAAAATTACAGTATTGATGTGTTATTATTTGTCGTAAATTTCGAAAAGTGTAATAATTCAATGAGAAGGTTATGATAATAAGGAACTAGAAGACACTTACGTGTGATGAACTGATAATTATTCCATTACCGTTTTTTAATACCTGCTTAGAATTAATAAAAATAATTACTTCCTTGGTACTAAAGAAATAGAACAATTGTTTTTTCAAAAGCATCTTTTACATAGTCTAATCTGATTTATTTATTTTTCCGTTTGTACAAGTTGAATTTACAGGGTGGCTCAAATTGGTTGTCCAATTGCGTAAATAATGGACCCGCAGGGCCCGCATTTCGAGAGGGACACAGGATAAAAAGGGCCCCCAAAACAACATTGTTTAGTATCAAAATGTGATATAAAATCGATTTGTGGTCAAGTAGAATGATTATTAACGATGGGTAAGGACCCCACTCTGGATTTTGCGGGAGGCTCCCAAACTCTTTCATGTAACAACTACCTAATTATAATGGCTGAAATGGGTAAAAATCTCGATTCATATACAAAGTAAACGAAAAAGTAATTCATTGCATATAAGTTGCTAGCTGTGCTGCTAGACCATGCCTCCAAGAGGAGAAAGAGTTCATGGTGAAGAGAGTACGTGAATATTATAAAATCATGCTGCCAGAATAATGATTTGTCGCTCTCAGTTGAAATGGAAGGTTTTACTATTCAAGTTGACTCATTCAAATAATTACGTACGACTGTTAATATAGAGAGCATAGAGAGGTAGAACCCACAGAAGAAATCAAATGTTAAGATAGAAGAAAGCATAAAAGCATAAATATTTGAATTTGATGTGATGGGGTGGGATAAAGACAAACACATCTCTTCAAATCCAAAAATGGGCTAGGACGGTAGTGAATGGGTTAGGAAAGTAGTGGATGAATGGATATTTTCGATGCAAGCGTGAAAATAAAGTTTATTTCGGTGGTCGACGTCTTAAGAAGAAAAGAATAATAAATGACGAGATTAAAATAGAGATGAAATCAATGGAAGTACTTTAGAAAAATTAATAAAGGAGGTTTGAAGTGGTTTTTGGACATGGGCTCCGAATCTACGAAAGTAAATGGCCAAAACAGGTATTCCAATGGGTACCACTGAGCTAAAGAAAACGAGAACGTCCCAAAAGATCATGGAATGACATTGTGGAGAAAAACATGAGAGAGGGAAAGAGGTAAGAGAAGATGCACAAGATATAAATAGATGGCGATTAACAGGGCTGGACTATCAATGAAGCGCATGAAAAGCAGGGTCAGCAGGGACCTCTGTTTTGGAGGGCCCGGTAAAAAAATAAAATACTAAAATAAATTTAATGCTTTACAACTTCTTTTCTGAGGTGTTAGAGATGTGACTGAGGTGCTAGAGCCAAAAGTTTGACAAAAAATGTGAGGCAAATTTTTTTTTATATACAGGGTGATTTTTTTAAGTGGTACTAACATTGGGATCTCGGAAACCGTAATAGTTACGAGGCTGGTTAAATTAGCAAAAAGTTGCATATTTTGATGATCTCTAAGAATCCGTTTAGAAAATTTCAAAATTCAAAATGGTGTCCAAGATAATACAGAAAAACAAAAAATTGTCAATTTCGTTTTTCGACTGTAGTTTCAAAATGGCGTACTTTAGAAACAAAATTTTCGATAAAATTTTTTAGGATATCAAAAAATCTATCAAACGATACCAAACTCGACTTTTTATCACATCGACGCTAGGCGTCTCGACGTTAAACTTTTCATTTTCTTATGGGGGACATATGATTTTTTCTACAAATATTACTCAGTAGGCTTATCTAAATTCGGATACCAAACGAAAACTTTCTATCTTGAACTTTTCTTAATTTTCACTTTTCAGGTTATGTTATGTTACGTTATGTTAATATTTTACTTTATTATAATATTTATGTTATTTTTTACGATAAAAAATAACGAATAAAACTTAGTTTTTAAATTTTTAGAAAGTAATTTGAGCTGGAAATAAAAATAAATCAAATTATTATTTACTTATTAAATCTTAGTAATGAAATTATATTTCTTGAATAACTTACTTTTCTATAAAATTTAAAAACCAAGTTTTAGTCGTTATTTTTTATCGTAAAAAATAACCTAAAGTAAAATATTAACATAACATAACCTGAAAAGTTGTGCAAATTAAGAAAAGTTCAAGATAGGAAGCTGTCGTTTGGTATCCGAATTTAGATAAACCTACTGAGTAATATTTGCTAAAAAAATAATATGTCCCCCATAAGAAAATGAAAAGTTGAACGTCGCGACACTTCGCGTCGATGTGATAAAAAGTCGAGTTTGGTATCGTTTGATAGCTTTTTTGATCTCCTAAAAAGATTTCTTAATTTTTTTTTTAAAGTACGCCATTTTGAAACTACAGTCGAAAAACGAAATTGCCAATTTTTTGTTTTTCTGCATTATCTCGGAAACCATTTTGAATTTTGAAATTTTCTAAACGGATTCTTAAAGATCATCAAAATATGCAACTTTTTGCTAATTTAACCAGCCTCGTAACTATTACGGTTTCCGAGTTCCCAATGTTAGTACCACTTAAAAAAATCACCCTGTATTATCGATTTTGTGGGCCCGCAGCTCTGGAGGCACTGCTCTGCCTCCGTCAACTGGAGATACGTGTCTAAAAGATTGTAATTAGAGCCGGCCTTCGACTGTGAGGATGGGGACTGTGGTCTATTAGATATGGAATCTACGGACACGCCAAAATCCTCGAGAAATGCTCTAAAAAGCTACCTCTTTTAGATATGAATGCAGACCATATCACTCCTAAATATATAGTCAATAGAAAATTTATAATTCTGCTGAATCCAACAGAGATCATCGAAGCAGATATCTCAATATTCACTAATGGGTCAAAAACAAAGAGGGAACGGGAGCGGGTGTCTACTCACCCGAGCTCACCCTCAAAAAGAGTTTATCGGTGGGTAGATATGCTTTGGTTTTTAAAATCTAACTGATAGGTGTATTAAACAGCGCTAATATAATCATTGATAGGAAAATACACAATAAAAAGATTTTGATATCATCGAACAGCAAAGCAGCTCTGCAAGCTCTAAAGACTTGTAAGACAATGTCCGGGCTCCTTTTGGAGTGCGTGGAGACGCTGAACCAGATACACAAAGATAATGTCTTAGCTGGGTCAAAGGACATCAAGGAAATCAGGGTAACGAAAAAGCAGATGAGCTGGCGAAGAAAGGTTCAAAAAATCGAAGACGAGGCTGCTGAACACGTGCTTTGTCAGTGGCCAGCTCTAGCGTCTACAAGAGGATCCGTGTTGGGGGACTTCTGGCTCGACATAGTCAGAATAAGCGCTACTCCTTCCGCCAGAGTTCTGGAGTACATCCTAAAAGTGGGATGGCTTAGGACCTGATGGGCCTGGGGAGGCTGTGCTTGGAGGTTGTACAATGAACCCAAACAAGTGGCCTAAGTGCTGGGAGCTTGCTCCCCCTCCACTAATAATCCAGAATCCAGATTTTGTGGGCCTTTCCACCTCCCTTCTACCTTTAACCATATAACTAAGATCGAAGACTTTTAGTATTTTTACCTCCTAACTACTCAAAACTACTCCTGGAGAAAAAAATTCCACTCTCTTCCATGTGCTCTATAACCTCTTCGCCTACTAAACTATAAATAAACATTTGTTTTATGAACTGTAGTGTGTTTTTCTAGATGCCCGAAAATAATTAGCGCCTCCATCCACAACGTTATTTGATTCGGCCCTGGCGATTAGCCATAGCAACGTGGCTAAACTTGTTTTATTCCTAGAATATAACAATGGGAACATCAGAAAAAATTTTATTAAGCTACTAAGAATATTACCACTGGAATACTCTGGTATCAGAGAAGGATAGTTGATAATCGACTTCAAAAGAAGATAAAAAATCGATTAAAGAATAACACTCATCTGATTTCAAATAGAAAAATATATTTCCGGAAACAGGACACAAAGGAGATTATCGTTTGTAATTTTTTTTATGCGTGTCTTCAGTTCTATACAAGGACCATTTTACTTCGAGTTTTTCTTCAAAATCATTTGAACCTAGGTCTTCGAGTCCGTTACTACTGAATTATCAGGAGCGTTAGGCAGGGGGGTATCAGCCAGTCTGTTTTATTTGAAACTACAAATTGAGATCGCAGAAAAATTAAATTAAAGTGCATAAAAAATGAATTAACTTAAAAGAGTACAGGAACATCAAAATATAATAGGATAAAATTTATCTGACACGATCCACCAGTTCTGTGTATAACAATCGTTCATAAGTAAAGGAATCGATTTTTTGGGCTGGTTCACCAAAATTCATAGTCAAGTTATAGCTAAAATGACATACAGATATATTCACATTTAAACGTTTCTCTTTCAACCCTTTGGTTTTTATAGGGTAGAAATAAAATTCAATAATCGCGAAAAAAATGTAACATTAATATCGCGTAAGGTGAATTATTGATAACTTGAGTATAAAAGGGAGAGAAACAGTCAATCAAGGCAACGATCGCTGTCGCTAATTCCCGGCACGCTTCCTGTAATTGGCGAATGTAATCCAACACTTGCGCCCGCCGTCACCGACTTATGGCCGACAAGCAGCTTAGGATTTCATGCCCTAATGCGGGTGCGAAGCAATACTTGTAATTAGCACAGTATAGCGTGCCCCTCGAGTTTCAAAACTTTTGGCAGATTAATAATAGTTTCCCATTACGTTCACCAAAAACTCTTTCAAATTATGCGCTATTCCATATTTCTAAATGTTTACTTTAGTGGAGTTGAAACGTTTCGGGAGATGTAAAACATGCAATCGCACGAAAGTAACAAAATCCGCGTTTTCATGAAGCACTTATTTGGGGTTACAAAATAAAAAATAGAAAATAACATATTTTATTGTAATACGTCGACCATATTTAAAAGAAAAGTATTTGTGTACGGTTGTTGCGTTTTCACCATTAATAAACTATATGTAATCAGACAAGCGTGTAAAAGGGTCGCCTATATTTTTACGCAACTTGAAATAAATGACAAAATACTTTAAAAATATGTAGGTATACAAGCAAAGAGATAATCTACGGAAACAATTCTTTAATTCCCGAGAGCAATGCCGCGCAGAAATCAAATCCCATTCTGATGCGCGTGGATGAGGATAAACCCCAAACGAGCAGAGCTCAGACCGCTTCTAAAATATACTGCGACAATTTCCCACATACAATAACGAAAAAAATTGCTACACCTAAATATAAAAGAGAAAACCCAAATGAATTTGTTCCAAACACGTTAATACTTTAATTCTTGATTTAAACTTTTAGGAAGATTAAAAAAATTGAAAAAAAAATTTAAGTGGAAACTCAAGTTGTATAGTAAATTATTCTCTATTTTATGGTGGTTCAACTTTCTTTCACTATTACTATTGTTTCTGAAAAAGCGCTGTTTCGCGCTGTTGGCATCGCCAGCCGTCTGTCACGGATACACCACCTGCGCAACCATCTGTCTTCCACCCCCGACACTCTCGTGCAATTAACATGTTTGTCTTTGGTATTCAAATAAAATATTACCATTTTCACACTTTTTTTTAAGTATGCGTGTAAGTAAATGAAAATAATAGATGTTTTTACCTACACTTTACTCTTTAATAAAGTAAAAATGTAAGCACCCAGTTAAATATCTTGTCCCATCTTAAAATCATTTATCAATTTGATAAAGGTATGCCTATCTGAATCTTTCATCGCTCTCAAATTAATAACTGTATAACAAAATCAATTGGTCTTCTAAACATTTACTTAAATTATCCATTTTGGTTTCCCTTAAAAAAGATTTATGCGAGGTACATGCGTACGAAATAGACATGCACCTTAAGCTACTAGGTAGAATAAAAATTTATCTCCAGATATTAGATAAGAAATGGACCACTCGGGAAGTAGATACGTATCAGTAAGGGTTCTAAAGACATTGACACCACCATAATGGTTTATTATCTAAATCGGAATACTTTTACAAGTGTTATCAACGACTGTCGCGTGATAATAAGCTCTTAGAATCGATTTTGTCCTACTTTTAAAATTATCGAGAAATTTTGTTCAAAATTAATTGTTCTGAGAAATTGTTAGATTACTAAGTAGGTTTAATTATGTAACATGTAAAAATGATAACCCTATTAAACCCGAGTATGAGAGACGTAAAACACCCATTAGTGACTTTTAAAAACGTCACATCAAAAAAAGATCATTTTTCAATAAATAATCAATTGTAACGGCTAAAAAATAAAAATCCAAACAAAACAGTAGAACGCTTCTTAATCTACAGTATGCTCCAGAAGAGATATAATAAGAAGAATGAACTTCTACTTGTGAACAGGCTAAAGTTCATGCAGATGACAGAAAAGAGGTATCATCCTGGACAACGCAAGTGGAAAAAACATAATTTATAGTGTCCTACAATTTGGTAACTTTGAGGGGAGGGAGCAAGCTTCGTATTATCCTCTACAAGTTACAATCTGTTTTCCCTTTAATACAGGCCTGAAGAGTCTGTTTTTTACCTGATTAATAATTAGGAACTATGAGTGCAAGATATGCAAACCGACAACTACACACATCCTCCAAAGATATTTTAATTTTTTTAAGATCTGCGATTCTGAGCCCCGCGTTTGATATTGCTCTACGCCAACTCCGCTTGTCAAATTAATATAAATCAAAAACTTATTATAGCTGAATTAGTCTTAGAAGACTCTCCATCCATATACATCCTCCGCTCCACACACCTTCATACTAAAAGCTTTAAGGGATAAACGTTTAAAATAGTTTATGCCATAAAAGAAGAGCCTTAAAACATAATATTTTGCCATTCTATTGCAAAAATTAATGTCTTAAATAATTTATTGAAAATAATTTCCTACACGAAAAGCTAAATATTGACAACATCTAAAAAGTTATTAAATTAATTTTAAGAAAGTTTATTTTGAGTTGTGCCGTAAATTATATTATGACATAAAAATAATTAAAGAATTAGGAATTTTTTTTATTACTTTGAATTTTAATTTGATGATATTTCATTTAAGTCCTTAAAATTTATAACTACACTTGACCATTAACATATTGCTCCTAGTATAATAATGTCAATTTATACAACGAATTTTCAAAATTTAGGCTAGTAGTGCCAATATTTTATTCAGACCTAAAGTGCAAAACAATCTAGAAGCATTTTATCATCAACAGTCCCTAATAAAAATTTTTAATCTTAATCACAAAAAGTTTTCGAGTCAAAATTAGACAAAAAGAGATTATGAAAATAGACGCTACCCAATTGCTCTGCTGGGGATGGATACTTTTGTTTAAGCATGGAGTGCTCAACGTACGTAAGTCTCGTCCACGCATACAGGCTTGCTTTCCAGTTTGCCTGTGCAGACCACCTGAACGCTGCCTAGATGCTCTGGTTTGGCCTGTGAAAGCTGCCTAAAGTCTGTGTGGGATAAGGGCATTATATATCAACACTCAGCAGCAACTTAAGATTAGGAGACGACTGTCTAAAGGCCGTGCCACACACACACACACAGGTTTGCTTTCCGGTTTGGCCTGTGCAGGGCAACATTGAACGATGTCCAGACGCTCTGGTCTGGACCGGAAGGCAAGCCTGTGTCAGTGGCTCATACTTAACCAAATAATCTAATTAGATTCTCGAACTAGCTAATGGAAAGCAAGAAGAGGATATCCTGAAATAATTAATAACAATACATAGCAAAGTGCAAGAGGACACACACTTTACTCTTTCGGTTGACTAAGCGGTCATAACGACTGGAGCAAACAACAAAAAGAAGTGATGGCGTCGATTGGAATAATCATCACATCTCCTTACGTGGATGAGGATTGAGGAGGAAGAAAAAGAGTATTTATAAATAATCTCTATTTATTTTTATTGCTCAAGGAAAGGTTAAAAAATGTGAAGGGTGGAAATTAGCCCGAGTCCGTAGAAAGAGGGCTGATTTTCTTAAAGCAACAGACAAAAGCGACTTTAGACAATAATTGTCTAGGCAAAATCAGTCATGGGTGGTAATAGGCTAAACAATTGGCCAATTGAGATATTTATTGTAAGAAAATTGAAAATTACCCAATTCAAATTAATTTTTAAAATCAATGCTATGATGAAACATGCTTATCTCTGTCCAGCGAATAGATGCAGCTAAGCCACTCCCCACAAATTTCTGTCAAATAAGGTTGAAACATGTCAATTGATTTGTAATTGTTATAAACCATAATTTCAAAATTCGGCCAATAAAAAAATTCTATTCGAATATCGCGCGCTTTTTCTGGGCGTGGCTTAGCTGCATCTGTTCGCTGGACAAAGAGAAGAAAGGTGATTGTCACGAGCACATACTAAGTAGGTATGATTGTCATACGATCATCGATGGCCAAAAAGATCAAGAAATATGGGAGAAAAATTTGAAAACCCTATCAAATCGCCTTTTTTACAATATTTGCACAATTTGGATTTTGTATGGGCTATAGTGTAAATCCTCATGCATCAAGACGTGAAGAATAATATTGGCTCATATATGGCTCATACAATCCCTAACCACAGTGGCGTATTATACTACAAGCCCGTGAAACCCGAATTTATATTGTAAAATATGTTGGGGCGGGAAAAATAACTCATTGTTTTCTAAAAATAAAATTTTGATTGTAAACAAAAAGAGTAAGTCTTGAGGAGTTCCGACAAGAGCTAAAGAGAAGGTCGAAGAAAAATAAAAGTTGCTATAAAAATAGCAAAAGTACATCGATTTTTTTGACTGCACTGTCACAACAAAAATAATTTCTGCTTTGTCATCGTCCTGCAATGCACATCAATTCGAACTGACGCCGATATTTGGCACATTCAGATTACAGAACAGTTCTGAACAGGTGACCGTACTCTCTTTCTCTCTCTCTCTCTCTCTCTCTCTCTCTCTCTCTCTCTCTCTCTCTCTCTCTCTCTCGATCTCTCCGATTAAGTGATAAAATAGAGAGATAATATGAGCGATCAGTTATTGGGAGCTATTCTGCAGTTTGAATGTGCCCATTTAAGATAATATTCCTGGGTCCATTAATACGTTAGCACTAGAGCTGTGCTAGCAATCTCAAAACGACACTTACGGTTAATATCTAGTTTTATTGGTTGATGGGTGCGCCAGAAAGAGAAGTAGAAAAAGTTGTAGGTTTCAGGCACCTGTACTGCTTATAACGCCACTACTTAACCACCAGAGCGTTTCCCGACGTTCGAAGAGGATTTTCTCATCTATAAAAGGCTTCTTAACCGAACCCGTGTTCTCAAAAGAAAATTATCAATATTTTAATAGCATCAGCTTACGTCATCACATTATTTTGCTGCCCAACGACAGAAAAGGTATTATTTTTGTAAAAACTTTTATGTCAAATGGTCGATACTCATGCTCACCTTAACCACTGTTGCATTGTGACAAAATGCTATTAAACTAACAATAATTAAAAAGTGACATCACTAGTCTTTTTTTCTAAGTCCAAATTAGCAAACGTTTTTATTGTATTACCTAGTTTACAGTAATATGTACTTCTTTTTAATTTTGTAAGATCTAACCAAGCACGAGAGTGAGTGTTTGGTTGACTGATGGTTAAATGGGACCTAGGGACCTAGTGATGGCACATTAAAACTGAATAAATATCTAATCTACCTCTGCTATACCGCACCATAAGTATAAAAATTTATTATTATCTAAAATGAAATTAGGAATAAAATTATGTAAATGTAATTATTTCGTCTGTACAAAATTAATTATGCATTTTTTAAATTCAACCCTTTTCGCTCGAAAAAATTTTAAAAAAATGTGGCAGAAATTATAGAACAAAAAAATAATAGAAATTAACTCGGTTATAATTACATATTTCGAAATAATATAATTGGTTTAATCGTCAAAATAATAAATTAAAAAAATTTGATGTAGATCCATCTTGAACGTTATACGCATATACGCGATAAATATGTAACAAAACGTTTTTCAAAAGTTAAAACTAAAATTAAATAAGAATGATGGCAACATCAAACCTAAAATCAAATCGAAATTTGATAATAATGGTGTTGAATACCATACAATTACTTAAGATACCTATATTATTAGTTGGTAGTTGAACGGTGGGTAGGTTCGGTGGTAAATCGGTGGATAAAATAGTAAATTGGGAATAAGAGAGCTGTTCGGAGAACACAAATCATTACGTCTCTTACCTGTCCCGGACTCTCGCTCAATCAACAATCCTCACGGTTTCACAGAGGAATGCCTCACACAATGAATGATCTTTGACTAAAATGTAGTCTTTAATTTATGGCGTCACGCTTCCAAAGAAACGCTTCGAGTTTCTAACACTTAATTACACGCAAAATTATCTTTGTTACAAATTTGTTAATTTCGTATTGATCTTTAAAAAGTCGAAAATATCCGTCATAAAAAATACGCATCCCGATGATGAGAGCCACTAATATAAAAAACATATAAAAGAATTTAAAAATGCGCACCTGTCGAGATTTGAATTGTGGGTTGATTTCATATTTACCGATACGAAACATGTTTCGGCCATCCGTTGGGTTCAGGATAAATTTATGAGTAACCAAATAAAAGACCGTGATTTCAGGACCAAAGCATAAAGTGCATAGTGGCACTACATCATTTTAACATAATAAAAGAATGAATAGCTTTCAGATTTATGTCATTTTTCGGGCATATCAAAGTTGTTTCGATAGAGAAAAAACACAAAGCGCTTAGAAGATATCATCCTCGGTAAGAAATATGTAAACTATAAGCATATTATGTAGGTCCGGATTACCTTAGATGCAAGTCAAAAATTTTTGAATTATTGTAAGTTTTTTTTACTTTCAAATTATATTTTATTTGGGATGGAAGTGAATATAAAAATGTCGTTCGAAAACCTTCTTGAAAAAAGTTAAAAAAATATAATACAGGGTGCTTTGGGTACTTTTTTTATCAAACGTAAAATAAATTTAACATTGTAAGCTGGTACTCATTCAAATTTAAATCTTTTGTAAATTGAACTATTATTATTTATTTTAATTCGGGCCTAATAAACATAAAAAATGTATAAACGTAATTTATAGCTATGAAATGAAGTCTCTAAAAAGTTTAATAGACAGTTGCACCACCTAAATAATTTATTTAAGTTATCATCGCTTCTAGAACATATTAGGGGAAGTTCCATCAAAGGAAAATTGCTTTTTAACTTTTAACTTCTAAAATTCGAAATGTCCCTACTTTCTGAATCCCCAAAATTCAAAAAGCATTTTATGATTGAATGCACGATTTTTGATCAACCCTGTAGAATAGTGTAGATTGTAGAAAGAAACATTCTAAGCAGCACCTGACTGTTACAGAATAAGTGCCTTCAGACCGCAGGTAGTAATGATTTACGTCTTACGAGTCATGTGGAAAACATTAGGTTATTTAGAGCTTTCCTTTATACAAGATCCGGTAGTGGAGATTGGAAATTTTGAAAAGCACTTAATTTTGTGGCTTCTGTTTACATATTTTTGTCTATGTTATTTGGAAAAAAATTGCACTTGTAAGAAGAGCATTATTTCGGCCCATAAATCCTGTAATTTTAACCAGGGATGTTCCCTATAATCCTCTTTCAACAGAAGTGAAATTCTTGAATGTTTAACTTAAGTTGAGTATTAATTTGTGGACGCTCACGACTTTACTTAGTACCCTTGGGAAAACAGCTCGAAAAATTACATAATTTGTAAAAATGGCAGTGTGTGGCTATGTTTTTGGAGATTACTCAAGAGTAAGGTCTAAGGTATGTGTTCCCAACCTCTTGCTAATTGCTGAAACGAGTAATGGAAAATGTTCGATTAAGATTACACAACTGATATTGGATCTAAATAATGCTCATCTCACAAGTGCAATATTTAAAAAAAATAAAATGGCGTATTGTAGCTATCAAACAAAAATATTTAAAAGCAAAAAAATTATTTTCGCACCCTGTATTATACCTAAACACATTTAAGAAAAAATCTAAAACTTACCTTGATATGAAATTATTCAGGTGGCAAACTCCAAATTCGTCAGGAAAAGTGCAGAAAACACGAACACAATAAGAAAATCAACGAACGTCACTCTTTCAAGTTCAAAATTAAACTAAAAGAATTAAATTATTTAAGAACAATAAAATTTAATTTAAATTATTTCGATATCGACCAAACGTGCAAAAACATCTTGTGGCGATAAACCAATCGCTATACGTAAAGATTTTGATGACGGCTATTTTAAAATGGAAAATTTTCTTTATCATTTATTTGGAGCACTTTTAAAATATTTAAATTATTTACTTTTATTCAATTCAAAAGTTTTGTTTAATTTAATTATTATTACATCGTGAGAGACAGAAAGAAAATTATACTTAACTTGGGACCAATAGAGAACAAAATTGTCATTAAATAAATATTTTGTAAAAAATGTACAAAATTAATCAACTAATTTGTTATTCAATTTTATTCTTATCGAATTGATTATGAGTCAAAGCCATATTGATCATGGTATTAATTATAGTGCTAAATTTATAATTTTTACTTTATTTACCGTAGGTAAAAAAAAGTGGCATGTAATAAAATTGTAGATTTTAATATTTTGATCCTAACAGGACTTGAGGATTACTCGGGTAATCAATTTTAAGCTACTTGCTGATGAATATCTCCAAAAGCACCACATCAACCCTTTAGGTTCAATTTATTTGTTTTAAAGAAAGCACATTATCTTGGACATTTTATGATTTTATGTTAACACGATGATTGGTAGAAAATTTGCACACTAATCAACCTTGTTCTCATTCGCTGCGATCACAGAAAATCAACAACCTTAAGAAGCCCTACATGGCATACATGGGGTGGTGACTTGTGCGACCCAGCATGTAGGGATTTCAATGGTAAATTTTAAACATTTTAATTTCGTCGAGTTTACGGTTTTTGAATACCGAAAATTCTAAACAATATGTGCAATGTGCATGGGCTGTCTTTTTTTCTCTAGAAAGAACCGAAATACACTTTAGCTCTCAAATAATTTAGGGAGCAAATAATTTAACATTTAAAATTTAGCATTAGAAGTCCTATAAATAGTGCATAGCACGAGTTATCGCGCACCTTATACAAGGTGTTTAGGGCTGTAGCCAGGGGTACGCCACAGCGGGAAGCCCTAGAAAATTTAAAGCCTGCTCTAGCCAGAGCTTGTTAAGGATTTTGCAATAATAATGAATAAGTTCCCAATTGGTGCCGAAGAAGTAAACATTGATTTTGAGAGAGTCAAATTATTGCAAACTTTGGGCAAAAAACTTCGATCCTCAGAAGAGATTACAGTGGTCAAGAGATTTATACAAACCCAGAAGAGAAAAAAGCCCGATTTTAGCTTTCAGCCTCTCTTGAAAATTTTTGAGCCTGCCCTGATAACACAGTCTAGCTACGGCCCTGAAGGTGTTTCAGAAAACTGTGTACAGTGGCTTAGAGCAGAAAGTACATCCAAAACTAAGTCAAAAAGCCTCTATAAGCATATTATGGCTAACAATGCATCCCTACAAAGTTATAGCCCCTGGCATCTTTGAACGTGTCAGAACTAGTATTGAGCACAGAGCGCGAACTTGTACCGAGTCATAAGGAGACCATTTCGAGTATATATTTAGTTATCACATTTTTGTTTGATCCTAAAGTAAAGTGGTTCATCACATTTATTACGTGTGCACGAAAGAATTAAAACTCAAATAAATTACAAACGACGCTCTCTACAGAAAATTAGAAAAGTACTTTTTTGTGTAAACGTATTGAGTCTGTTTAAAACCGCTACATTTTATACCAAATAGGCAGTAACGTAGAAGATATTCTCAAAAAAGTGGGCTTTTCCTCCATATATCTAGGACACTGTTTTTTGCTTTCTTTAAACCCTATAGACAGAGCCGGAGCCCTAAGCACAGGGGTCAGACCGAGGCCTCAAATCCGCAACTTTTACCCATTCTTAAATTTTCTTGTCCTAAAAAAATGACACCTTATAATCCCTTTTCGTCTTGATACCCTAAGCACGTGCTTATATTGATTAATAGTTAATCCAGTCCTGGCCTCAGAAGGCACTTTAAAACCTTTTCATGTGTAGTTGATCTTCTGCATCCAAAAAATGGAAGAAAAATGGAAAAAAAGTGTAGGGTTATTGTGTAAAACATAAACTTTTTACCAAAGGAAAATTGAAAATTTCTAGTCTAATTTTTCTTTAGTGAAGTGGTTACGTCTTCTACAAGTTCTAAAATTTTTTAGACACCCAAAACCAAATTTTTCATCAAACCATCAATTTATTAAAATTTTTTTAATAAAAAAATACTTGAGCTCAAGTCAAATTTTATGGAACGAAACTATCGCCGGATATGTCAAGAATTTTTCTTTAGTAACTGTTTCCGCCCCTTTAAAAAAAGGAAATGTATGACACGGAAATAGATTTCCTCCTCTGATATGATTTTCTATTCAAAAATTTAGCATCAAAGCACTTTGATGGTTCACATCCTTCATCCAACTGTACCTATACAGGATACAAGATAGCCTTAAAAATGGAATAGTAGTATAGTCAGAAAGTCAGGCTGCAGAAGAGAATAATGTTGTATGCCATATTTGCCAAGACTCTTTATCTCATTGTCCCCCTTTCACAATAATCTTCCACAAATCGAAGAGTTTATAGAATAAGTTAATAAAAATTTAAAGAGGTTGTGGTTATAATTATTATAGCTCCTTTTTTATAGCGTCTGAATGTTTAAAACACATTTTGGGGTTAGCTAGTCTAGTAAGGTCTCTGAACGTGGGCGCAGCACTATAATGAAGGTGATGAGACTAGCACAATTTATCTAACCACTATATTACCACATACTCAATTTCAAAGAGGAACTTTCGGTCCGTAGTCCAGGGGCTCTGTTATACCCCTGGACTAGCACTGGCCCATCTAGAAAACACGGTGGTTACTCTATAGATTCGGATCTGGTTTTTATCATTTCTACCCTAAATTTGCTCAGAGAACACGCTTTAAGTTTGTGTATCATAAGTTTATTGTTTCATGAAGCTTTAAATTTGAAGAAAAGTGACTCTGTGGAAATTCACCTTTCTAAAAGTTGTAATCATATAATACTCATATTTAGACTATGTTTGGCAATTTGGAAAAACTAGTCTGTATATAACTACAAGACAATTACAACTATTTGACTTCTGACTTCTCCTAATATTTAGTAACAAAGTTTTAACTTAATTTTCTCTATTCGTAACCTCTATTTTAACTAATAAGAGTTGATGATACTTCTCACCTATAAATAGTAATAATAGTCCCAATTTTGATCGTTAATAAAATAATTAAAATAGTCAAAAATTCACATTAACAATTTTACGTTAAGATGGTTAAGATAGTTTCTGATTTGACTTAATTACTAGGTTATTTTTCGTAGCTAATAGCGTCTAGACTGACGGAGACTTTTAAATTATTGCACATATTTTCTAAAAAAAAATATAAACTATTCTAAATATTTCGTGAAGCTCGTAACATTTAGGTAAAAGCAATCAAAATAAAAGTCGGTTTTAAAGAAATAAAAGACAAATTTAAGAAAATGTATGTGGGTTTTGTTTTTGAAGCGAGATTGGTGATAACGCGAAAATGGCCGGTAATAAGGAAGAACAATACGAAATTACTCCTCTTAAAGCGAGGTCATTACATGGTCAGAAGTTATTTAACATTTGAGCTATACCTGTGGCAACCCTAAGGTATTTTGACATGGGTTTAGAGAGTGTATTTAAACCACAAGAACATGCAACAATCGCATCGCATTGCAATAAATTAGAAGGCTTTGTGTTGGTCCCGGCAAGACCTGAGTTGCCCATTCAGAGTTGCAACGTTAGACGATAGGGTTCATTAAATCCGTTATCGCGACTTCCAAGTCGCTCCTACAAGGAAACTTTTAAATTTATTTCATTTATCGTTATTCAAGTCGGTTCCGAGTGAGTGCTTGTGCTCCTGCATTTTCTCATTTTTTAATTCCCCTAGCTCTCAATGTACGGGATTTAGGACTTCTATTATCCGTTGAACTTGCATGTTTGTAATTGTATAATTAAAAAGTTAAATTGGATAAAATATTTAATACTCGACGAATAAAAACTTTTAGTTCTTTAAAATTTGTCAAATGCCAAGATTGTTATCAACATTAAAAAGATTATATTTAATTAATTAAAGTTTCTTTTTTTTACAAGTTTTTACTCTTTCATTCACAGAAGGTAAAGTCGATAGGAATGATTTGATGCGACTAGGTTGTAACGAAATTGAGATGAAAGATATTCGTTTGGAGATCATCCAAAATGATTTTTAAAGCAAAGTGGACCTC
This sequence comes from Malthinus seriepunctatus, assembly GCA_963924605.1. Lineage (NCBI taxonomy): Eukaryota > Metazoa > Arthropoda > Insecta > Coleoptera > Cantharidae > Malthinus > Malthinus seriepunctatus. The sequence goes on along the minus strand of OZ004600.1, from coordinate 86,730,981 downwards.
TTGGGGGTGTTGGTACGTGAAGAAATTAATCAGTACTAAGGCACCGTGGTCGTCACCGAAAACGAAATATTCTTAATTAGTACTTGGACGATATATTAAAGGCGCCGTTCGGCGCGGCGCTAGTTTTATTTTATGACAAGCCGTATGACATAACGTAAGAAAATAAATAAATTACAATGCTAATAATAAATGCAATTTTGTATGAAACGAAGCGCTGACACGTCATCTATTTTTTGTGCAATCAATGTAGCTCTTATTGAAATAGTTAATTTGATTAATGGTGGGCTATTTTTTCGGTATAAGAATTTTAGATAAGAAAAAATTTGTCGGCATTCTAGAATTAGAAAATAAATTTAAGGTTTTGTGTTAAAATGTTTTTCTTATATGAAACGTTGATAATAATTGACAACGAAATCTATCTTGTAGAAAGTTGGCACAGTGGAGTTATTATACGAGAATTCTAATAAATGCCAAAACTACGACCCGATTTAATATCTGAGCAGCGGTGAAATGAGAGCAGCACGCATTGTCAACGCCATAAATAACAGTGTCTAAGCGTTATTTTTGGGAAGCTAACGACATTCCTAGAGCAGTCGTTATCAGACACCCCGGCAATATCAGGAGCTGTCAGCATAGCGAGATTCCAGTCCTGGAATGCGGATATTGCTATTCCTGCTCCCGTTGCTACAACCCTCCTGACGTCGTCTACCGCCACCGCCCTTTTAGGATATTATAATTGGTTCGTGTAAATCACGATCTATGTGTTTGTTGTTTGAAATGAAATCCCAACTCACTTTTATCACGATTTCACGGCACGTAATTCAAAATTCATTGTTGGTTGAACACAATGTTTAGTTTGCGAATATTTACCTATTGGAAGGAAGGAAGCAATTTGAATCCAAAGTTTTAATTATTGTAAAGAAATTTTTTACCTTCCACAATAATCGCCCGTAAATATAATTTAATTACGTTTTATATACGTACGTACGTACGTTCGAACGTACACATAAACTCGAACAATTTTAATTATAAAAATGTGGATTTTTGTTGGAGCTTTGTGCGAATCAACTTCATAAATTTTGCTCAACTCAGCGTTGACATTGCGAGGTCCTCCGCAGAATCTCGTAGCGTATTTCACACCTTTTTATGGTGTCTGTCACACGGTATGGAATTGCGCTTTTTCAGTATTAATTTACTCTTTTATTTTCTCGGATTTTTCACTTATTAAAAGTTTTAAATTGTTATTAGATTTACTAAACATTCATCATAACTTAACCTAATTTATGACTTAAGGACATTTTTACAGTTATTTAGTAATTTACACCTGTCATCAAAGTTATCCTTATTAATTAATTACTTGATCCTCATTAAGTTATAATTAATAGTCGTCTTGTTTAGTGTTTTAGCACAAGTTCGAGTTATGCGTTGTTATTTGCACAACGTATCTTCGTCTACAATCTAAAATTGTATAAGATGCATTCGAGTTATTCGAGATAATACAAAGGCAGCAAATTGCAAAACTTGTATATGCATTTCATTTATTTTATAATGTACGAGCAGAGCGGTTTATTCCATTACTTCTATTTGTGGTTATTGGTTAGGTAACTTAAAAATATAACTATCTATCATTATACTGCGATGGGTATTATCTGCTTATGGTTAACTCGATTATTTAGCTTTGGTGATTATTTTTTTAAAAGTTATAATTTTAATGATTAATTGGACAGTCTAAAGGTTTACAATGGGTTATCTAAATTTTAACATCGGGATATTTTGTTTTAGTTTTACTATCTAAATAGTAAATGATAACAGGTTAAAACTCTTTGAGAATGCTTTTACATTAGTTGCATAATATGCAACACTATAAAGACTCCTCTTAACACACAGGCTTGCCTTCCGGTTTGCCTGAGCAGTCGGCCTGCACAGGCCACCTGAATGCTCCGGTTTGGACTGTGAATTGTGCAAGCCGCCAATTTGGTCTGTGCAGGCCGCCTTAATATGTTCATCAATTTTGGAGATCCAATGTAGAAAATAAAAAGTTTCTGTCCCAAAAAAAGAACGATACGAAAACACAAACCAATGTATAATGAGAGTGACAGATTATTCCCTAATATACTAATCTGAAGTTCAGAAGCAGGGTCGCACTCGTCTCATTTGGTCCCGTTACCAACAGGTGTAATTTGACCCATTCTCCCCGTTCTCGAAACAAAATATTCAAAATAAAAATTCATATTTTGGCCCAATGAGCTGTGAACAACAAGAGTCCAAAAGGATTAGCACCACCTTATCCTTAGAAAGTTTCAATCTGGGTATATTGAGCCAACCTATCCCACACTAATTCGTTCTTCTATTATTCATTGATTTTGAACCGCTGTCCAAACTTACCACTTTTTTGTTTTAATTGTTGACGAATCAAGTAATACCCATCTGCTTTCCTGAAGCAAACTTGGAAACACGTCCTTACCATTTGCTCATTTGGTTAAAATTTAAAAGTTTAGGTAGGCAGCGATTCATGATCAATGAAGAATAGAAAAAGCCCTGATAGGGATTGCGGGGTCTAATTTACCTAGCTTCTTCAGCATAACGCTGGTTAGGTTATACTACCAAATGGTCAACTACTTGAACTAGCTGGAACCCGGTGTCCGATGACCAAGAAATCAAGACAATATTTTTCCAACTAGTTGAGCTTGTGCTTTGACCCCATCGGCAATTGTCGACCTGCTGACGCGGCCAAAAAGTAAAGTTTTTCATATTCCTAACAGCCTTAAATTGAGCAAAAACAACAGCAAAATTAATGATTTCTTCCTGACACTTGGCATCTCTTCTCTGCGATCATCTGTCCTAACTACAGAGAAAATTTTGGTAGCAGTGTTTGAAACTCTTGTTACATACCGATAACATCGCGACCAAGCTTAAAATTGACAAATTGGATCCTTTTAGAGAAAAAAAATATCGAGGTTGGAGCTCTATCGATCAACGAGATTACCAAAAGCACTAAAGTTGCTAGAAATCTGTATAATGGTGAAATGGATAGCGGGACAGAGAGAATGCGCCAATAAGAGAACATTTAGAGCCACTCTCATCAAAATTTCTGTTAAAGAGGTAGAATCTATAAATAAGCATTTTTTTGTACTTACTTTAATTAATTTTGAAACGGATTGACGTACCAGCGGAACGTTCTCCACCCCTGAGCACGCAATACCGAACTCACACAGTTCACAGTAGGTAACTAGTAGCATTGCTTGTGAAGAATCATTTGAAAACTCTTTGAAGGCTGTGAGGTTTCATTTTCTGTAAAAAAGAAAATTTTGTTAGGTCGATTTTATAATCAACATTATTTGACAGGATGCAAGTACCTACTTATGGGATAACAGGAAATCGATTTAAACTGTACAACTTAGCAAAGTCTATCGTCACTTGCAATTTCTTTTAAAAATCATTAATTACGTTGAATCAATTTAGAATTTAATTTATTATCATATACTACAAACGTTTAAAAAAATGTATGAACCAATTTCTATACCGAGTGCTAACTTTCAAAGTGGAACATAGGGAAATAACATTATAAATCACCTATTTTCAGTTTGCTAGTCGTCTATACTATATCTATAAGGGCGTTTAAAGATATCTATCGAAAGAGAATTATTTTTTAATAATTTTTTGATAACAAATAGTTCTTATACTATGACTTTTTTGACCCTAAAAAGTAAATTAAATATGTTCACAATTTGAAAAAAATTGTGAGAAAACTTCTAAAAAAATGTTCAATTTTATATTCCCTTGCTAAATAATGACCAAGTTAAGTGATGCTTTAGTTAGGATATTATTTTTTCTTAAATCTGTGGTTGGAAGAATGTATGGGATACAATCAATCAGCAAACCGACCAGTCAAGTAGATATAGCGCTGGATATTTGACAATGAAATCCACCGACACGTCGACGAATAGACAAGTGAACAGAGAAAAGGTCAAACATCCAAGCAGATGACAGGGAAACAGAAAATATAGTCAGGCAATCACATAGAGGGACAGGCGGACAAACAGAAATGTAAAAGCACAAAAATAAATAAGAACATGGCAGATTTACTGACATATATCCCAATTTATCTAAATACGCGTTTTTGCAGTTTCATAATGACAGCCCAGGGTTGCCACATATCAACAAATCAAGTTAAAAAACTTTTAAAATAGTCCCTAACTGCATTGTCTCTTCACCATTCTAACTAACTTGAAGTTTGCCACGGTAAGTGTCAAAAACGCATCTTTAGATAAACTCAACTATATGTATACTGTATAGTGCATATACATTCCAAGGAACAGAAATGTTAATTTCTGTAGATAGCCAGTTCCACCTTAAACATTCGAGTTGGCAGCGGTTCTCAAACTGTGGTAACGGTGGTACGCAGAGCTTCTCAAGATGGTACGCAAGCCCCAAACAAGAGGCTTGTTTCAACCGTGCACCACCACTTTCACATACGACGTTACTATTTTATCATTCTGAAACTTAGCTACTGCAACACAGATCCCTGATTTGGTGTGGATGGATACCAATTTAGGTATCTTTGCATTCCCATCGCTGGCCAACATAAACCTTCCAGTATATCCCCATCTCAATAAAATTTTTAATACATATACAGTGTGTCGCATTTAAGATGAAGACACCCCCATATTTTCACTATTTGAAGGAGTACAGGTTTAAATTTTTGCACCGTGATACAGATTGACCAGTCACATTTATTATGGTACTCAAATTAAATGTAAACCTTAAACCCAGCCTACTACGACCTCGCAAACAGAGCCAATGCTCGATATTTTGTTTCGCGTTGGAGATACGGAAAAAAGTTATCAGGTAAAGTTGTTTAGAACTCAATTTTGGCCTTCATTGCTAAGTTTCATTACAAAATTCTAATTTTAATTTTATTAATATTTCTCTGTAAAATGTTTAAAATTGAAATATCTCAAATTAAAAATGCGAATTTTGTTATGAAACTTGGTGATAGGACTCAAACTTGAATTCTAAACAACTTTTGCTAATAACTTTTTCCAGTATCTCTAACCGTATTCTCTGTAGAATGTTTTAAATTGAAAATGTCTCAAATTAAAAACCCGAAGTTTGGTATGAAACTTGGTGATAGGTGTCAAAACTGTATTCTAAACAACTTTTCTTAATAACTTTTTTCCGTATCTCGAACGCGAAGCAAAATATTGAAAACTGGCTCTGTTTGCGAGGTCTTAGTAGGCTGGGTTTAAAGTTTACATTTAAGTTGAATACCTTAAAACATGTGACCCATCAACCTGTATGACTATGCAAAAATTCAAATCTGTATTTATTCAAATAGCGAAAATATGGGGATGTCTTCATCTTAAATGCGACACACTGTATGTAGTTTAGTGGTACATGACTGAATTTTAGTACACACGAGTGGTACGTGAAAATAAAGTTTGAGAGGTCTAAGGTGTCTATGTCTGTAGGTTGAGTAGTCTATCAACGCCGCGTAAAATTGATTATATAGTTTTAGGTTATGTTAGGGTCTGCTTGTAGACGACTGTGGTGTAGAGACTACAGCTTAATCCTCGGATTAGGTTTTCAAACTCTAAATACATAATTAAATAAAAATTATTAAACGCCACCTCCCGAAAGGAAATGGCAAACCACCGAAAGTAAAATTTATTAATAAAACTTCTTAATTTAGTGGTTTAGATCCCACATTAAGAACTAGTTTCACAGTGTCGGGTTATAAAAATTGGTGTAAGGTTTAAATATAGTTTTAAGGCTGGTTTCATAGTGTCGGGTTAAGCTCTGGCTTAAAGTCTAAGCCAATAAAGATCTAGAACCAAGCCAGATCAACTTAAGCTTAATTTAGCTTATTTATAACATCAATGTTTGCAGAGACCTGTAAGTCTCTACTAACGACAATCCGCCGGCCGGCATTTCTTTTTGGAGCTGCATCGCAGCTGAAACCACTAGTCAGGTCATCGCTTTGATGTTGTTAATTTGGCAATTGATTCACTTCAATTTTGCCAGAACATGTTCTCAATTCAGATTTTTTGGAAGAACACCCAATTAATCAAGAAAGCATGTAATGACAACTTTCATTTGTTATTTTACTTATAATTTAAGTTATAATACGTTAATAAACTGTTTTATTATTATTCCTAGATGAAAGTGGTTAAAGTAAGGCAATTTAAAATAATGCGTTCGAAACAAAACATGATGAATATCTAACAATGATAGTAAAAGCAATAACTCTCACTCTCATTTTAAACTTTCTTTATTAAAAAAAATATTTTAACAAAAAATGAAAATAATTATAAATGTAAATAACAATAACAAAAGCGAAGAATTTTATGATTGAATGATATAGGAGTTTGAGATGATACTTCAGTCATGTGTAATGTGCTAATTAATTTTTTTTAATTTATTTCCAACCGTGACCGTGTTTTTTTGGTACGTGATGATAAACATGTTTATAAACTGGCACATGTACTGGGTATGGTTTTGAAACGTGAACTATATGATGCTTTTCAATTTCAACTTTATATGGTTTTTCAACAGGATACGGTACGGGCTTTTCTACAGTTATGGGCACCTTCTTTTCAATTTCTTGTGGTACCAATTTATAGATTGGAACAGCAATTGGATGTGGTACGTTTATATGAACTGGATACGGTTGAGGTACTGGAACTTTGATAATTTGAGGCACAGGAACTCCTACTGGATGTGGCACTGGTATTCCAATTTTTTTAATGACAGGAACGTGCACAGGTTTGGTCGTTTCGATTGTTTTTGTGTCGACATGTCCAGTGTGGTGTTCTTCGTGCCCTCCAGAGTGACCTCCGTCGAAACCACCGCCTCCGTGTAAATCTAAACCTCCACCACTATGTCCAGTATGTCCTCCAAGGTCGCCGCCGCCGCCATAACCTCCAGCTTCGCTAGCAGAATAACTAGCTTTTGCCGAGTAGGACAAGGCGAGTAAGAAAACTACCTGCTGTATGAAAAATTGTAATTTTAAAAAATCAAAATATAAAATACTTACGAGATATTCCATCATATAATATACTTGTGTGCACTACAAAAGAAAATTGAAACTGGTAACCGCTGGTAAAATAGTTGTACCTTTTATACTGTTTTCTAGGTGGAGCTTAGTGAAAGGCTTACACTCTTTAAAATATAATGAAAATTACGAATCTTCCTCACAATTACACATCTATTAGAACGCTCGGTATTTTCCAAATTAGAGCAGGAGCGCCGATCAGATCAGTGAACTTGAGAGCGTTTATTGCAAGTAAGTGTCAATAATTACTTTTTAAACTTTTTATAATGAGATAGGCAGTTTAGCATTAGAGAGTTAAATTAGACTACTTACTAACAAAAAAATGACAAAACAATCATTGAATATCCAATTTAATAATTTTTAATCTTTAGCCCGACTTTCGAGACGTTGTCACTTTCATCTAAGTGCAGAGAAAGGTGCGTGTTCGGTCAGATGCAGTGAAACGAATCCAATTGCAAAAATTATTATAATAATAATTTAATTTTTCTTTCATTATGAAGGTCACATTCACCGTTGGTCTTATTATACATTGTAACTGTTAATGATACATTATATCATTTTAATATGATAATTTCGATTGATTTCATTATGAAGATTTTGATATAAATTAAACTTCTTGAGATACCCTTAGTAATTCATTTTTATTATTTATTTCTTATTTTTTATTTCTGGTCACTGTTCTCATCATTTGCCAGAATACGAAAATTTAAGATTTTATTTATTTCATGAATTTAGTTATTTATGTAGTGGAAAAGGGCATCAATATCATGTCACTATCTAATGCTACTTGCAGAACGAGGCATCAGCCGAGTTCTATGTGTGTGTATTTACCACATCTATAAGTATCGGACATCGATTAATATAGATAAACATAAATAATATTCTCCAGATTTATTTAATATAGGCACACTTTAGTACCTTATTACTATGGTAAAGAATTTAATAAAGGCGTTTTGTTTCAAATACATAATAACGTGATGAAGGATGAAAACAAACCAATGCAAAACTATTAAAATTTTGTTATTTTTTGAGTGTATATTTAAATGTCTTATAAATGTTGATATCTTATCTGCAATCTAATTTTAATTAATCGTAAACGTCTTCTGGCCGCATAGTTAAAACAAGAACTGTTGGTTACACGAAGTTACAAGATCTCACCCGACTGATAACACCACGGTAGGAATGCAAACCATTCGTGTTGATCTGCTCAACAAATACCAACCAAACCATCTCGAACATGTCTCTCGCACTCAGACTTCTAGAATTCTCACAGGAATTTCTGTTTGTTTTGATTATTCCCAAGCACGTAAGTTCATATACATCATTACGCTTCTATACCAAGATTCTCTACTAATCTCAACTTAACAATACGCGACGTAGAATTAGCACATTTAACTTTAAAGATAGCCGACTGTTATTTTTAAATTAATATAGATTATTTACGTTTACCGTAAGTATAATTTTTTATGCAAAACAAGTAGAATTTTTAACAACTCATTGCGTTCCAACACGAAACGAAGCTGTTATAAAGAAGTTTGATTGAAAGAAGATAATTTACAACAACCGCAAGTCATCCCTTACCGTTTAGGTAAAAAATTAGGTCAGTGTGTAATTTTGAGTCAATTAACGTCAACAATAAGAATTGAGCACTTTTGCTATCCTCTTATAATAGATGGCAAATTTTAACACCTCAATTTCAGCTAAGTGTTTTCGAAAAGTTAAAATTGATTTAAAAAAAACTATACTAAAAGAAACCTATATTATTGTCTTTTTCTAATCTGCGAAAAGTATATAAGATATACAGGGTGGTCAAAATCAAATCAATTGTGATTTTTCCATTAGTCCAATTGTATCACTTATGCTCACGCTCTTGATGATCGTTCTGGAAGCTCATTCTGTGCTAGCTCCTGTGGTAGGTAACTTTTTCAAGGCGAGTAATGGCTTCCCAACTGGGGATAGCTTCGTCCAAAAATCGTGACGTATGTTTAAAGCTTTAATGTCGCATCAACCTCCAACACTCCTCATGTAGAATACACTCGAGAATCTGTACTATACAGGATTTTGTTGAGAAGACCTATGGATTGGATTCTTAATTGAAAAAACAGCAGCTCCCTTCCCTTAACTATAATCCTACCACCAAGGCTGAGAATCTACGTTTCCATGGTCTTCTATGTCCTCTAAGTAGATGTGTGGCAAGGCTTTGTTTTCTGAGAGATACTTTATGAGATTCAAAGGAGAGTTTTTCCTAAGAAAGCGCTCTAAGAGGCTCGTATGCCAGCCCGTCAGTCAATTCTTTCGCTTCAATTTCCTAATAACTGGGAACCCAAGACAATGCACATGATTGTATATCTACCTAGTACTATGGTTTGAAGGCTCTTCATGTGACACTTGCTATCTCCCATATAAAATAATATTGGAAAATAGGACAACATTGCATAAAATCGAAATTTGCAATTTTATAAAAAAACATTGAAATCTGGCTAAAATAAAACTACATCAAGTATGATGTGCTCGACTTCAAACAAAATGTTATTAAAAAAGGCTGTTTTGATAATATTTATACGCTCATCTATTTATTAATACTTTATTACCTTAGTTCCACATAAATTACATTTAATGTAAAGATCAAGTTACGATTATTGCAATTATTAAAATATTTTTTCTTATCTTGAAAAGATCTGAAGTATAAAGTATGCCGTCTGAAATATCATGTTTTAGTAGAAAACATAAATTCTACATCATAATTTTTGTGTAACATACTAGATGGGTAATGAAATAATTATTTTTATACTTTAATTAAACCTCAAAATAAAAATTTTTTTTGATCTACGAATGCACATTACTTTTGTTTTATTTCTAGCATATTTGCATTATATTATGAAAAATCGAAAATGGATAGATTGATCGTCTTTCAATATTTCTAATCTTGAACAAAATTACACTTCATTTAAGTAAATAATTAAATGTTGGGTAGCTTTCCGATTATTTTTTCCTTTTTTAGGTATTGTCAAACATTAATGTTTGCATCCATTATAGATTAAATAATTCAAAAGAAGATGACAGAAAAAATTTCTTTTTTGCTGTAAATTTATAAAAACAAGTATTTGAGTGATCCGCTAAATAAATAATTACAGAAACTTGGGTTAGATACCAAAATGACATTGGTACGTTTTTTTGAATAATATATGTTCTTTACTTTCGATATCATAATAAGAATGCCTTTTTGCGTCAATATTCAGGCTAAAAACTAACATCATGCTATAGCACTCACAAAATAAGAAGGAAAGTCGTAAAGCTGCACACTCGCTCAAAACCGTTCAAAATTGTAAAAGCTGTATTTAACAGCGTACTTCAATCATTGGTAAATTTACTACAAATACCTCCGATTATACGTTCGGAATCCGCCGGAACTTCCTTTCTTATTTCGTACGTACTGTATTTTATTTTGTTTTCTACTAGTAAACTTTGCTAGTTCAGAGCCGTACCATTAGACCACCAGTCTAACACAACTACTTTCGTGGAGCGAAAAGTCTCGAGTTCGAATCCCGATTAGGACCTGCCATATTAGCTTGGCCTTTTATACCCCAGGATGCACTCAATCCCTGAAATAAACTGTAATAATAATAGGCAGTAGAGCGCGTAGTGCTTGCGACACTAGAACCGATAAGGAAAACTGAGAACAGGTACTATAAAGCTCTCGATTAGCTCATGTCGGAATTAAATTTAACATAGATACAATGCATGCCCGAAAAGTGTCCATGTCACCAGCTCATGCTGTAAGAGCCATATACCACTTTCGATTTTCCAAAACATTTTATTGCATTGAATTGTGCTTTGTTGAAGCAATTTTTGTTTATTTTTAGCACAAAATGGCATAAATCTACCGAAAACTCGAAGAACAATGTGATCTGCAGGTACAGTCAGCCTCAAAATTAATGGCCACCCTGGCTATACGTTTAGTACGAATTGTGGATGTAACTATCATAACACCCCCTACTTAAATTGAGGGATAACTTTATTTTGACAACAAACAGTAAATCAACAACTTCCCCTTCTGTCCTTTTGTCGTTGTTGGCTAACCACCCTGTCGTATAGCCAGAGTGGCCAATAATTGTGTTGCTGACTGTACAGGATCGTGTACTACTGTGTATTTCTCTAGAAAGAGTAATTAGTACACCTCCTTTAGATGCTTACGTGGGGGACTTTTAAAAGATCCAAGCAAACAGACCAGTAAACTTTTTGAACATTTTATGAAGATAATCAACGATTACACACAGACAGACATAATAGTTTTGTTATATTCTAAATATCAGCAGCTACAATAGTCTGGGCTCTGGTGGTTCCTCCAAAAGGAGGAACCACCATATGCTGGCCTCTGGAGTAGTACTTGAAAAATGTAGAGGTGTACAAAGTAATATGTATACTAAATGTGGGTCGATAATTTTTCAGGGGTTGAAATAATAAATTTAATATAAAAAATTCAAGATAACATACCGTCTGTTTCCAAAAACGGGTCCAAGCTTATAGGTGATTTATTTGTAACTTTAGACAAATAAAATTTTATATAAAATTAAATGAGACGATATTTTCTACAATTTTAACGAAATAAATGTTATTTTTTCCGAACAGTTATATGGCTGATAGCGTCTTCATTATTTTTTTTAAATTGCACCGTATAAATTTTTTAGTCTCATAAGATAGAGAATTTTTTTCTTTTTTCAATAAGGTAAAGCATCCATTTAAAGAAAAATTGTAAAAGCTAAATCTACATTATTTTTCATCAAGCAAGCCAATTGTTCAAAAAAACAAATGATTTTCAATTGTTTAACTAACTGTGTAAGCTTTTTCACTCAAATCTAATGTTTCATTGCGCCTCGGCCGCTGGATTGGCTACGATAAGCTTGTTACGAACAAATTAAAAGAAGAAAAAATAAATTAAAAGAAAAAACTCGTAAGACATTATTTATTTATTATTAACTGGCGTCAGCAACTAAAGCTATTGACGATGAACATTCAAACTAATAGATTTTCACAAAAATTGTTCAAAGTGAGAGCTGTTGTATTTTACACAAAGTTGGCAACATTTAATAACCCATTTACATTAGCAGGCACTGTTCAAAATACTAAGTCTTTTATGTAGCTCCATATACAAAAGGTTTTTCTTCTTTTAGTTTATTCGTAACAAGCTGATGGTAGCCAAACCAGAGGCCGTGGCTTATGAAATATTAGATTTGAGTGAAGAAGCTTACATAGTTAGCTAAACAATTGAAAATTATTTGTTTTTTTTAACAATCCGCTTGCTTGATAAAAAATAATGTAGACTTAGTTTTTTCAATTTTTCTTTAAAATTTTCTTTTTTAACCCTACGAATGATTTACCTTAGAAAGGAGAAAAAAATTCTTTATCATATGAGAATAAAAAATGTATATGGTGCAATTTAAAAACAATAATGAAGACGCTATCAGCCTTAGCTGTTTGAAAAATAATAACTTTTATCGTTAAAATTGTAGAAAAGATTTAATTTATCCTAAAGTTTTATTTGTCTAAAGTTACAAATAAGCTGGAGCCCTTTTTTGGAAACGCACGGTAGTAGATGTATACTACAGTTGTAGGTGAGTAGTATTATAGCTATATGAAGTTGACAAATGGACTTGTAATGTTTTAGTTTACTCTTTTCATAAATATTTAATAAATTTTCTTTATCTCTTAAATATCATGATGCTAAAAAAAACATATGGTTACTAAAAATTGACAATTTATTTTTGAAAATTATTTTATTTGTTTTTCTTAAAAAAAAATTTTTTAAACGAAAGAAAATAATTGCACATGGGAAAATGCAAATCAATTTTAGATTCATAACAAATACACACAACATGCATACGTCTGTTGGTGATTAAAAATCCCCCAAGTCATCATCAGCACGGGGAACATAAGAGTGACAAGGGTGTCGGGAAATGAAAGTTGACGTACCTTAATCTCTGTCGCTCAACTGATTGCACAGAAATAACGTGAATTCCGTATTTTCTATATTTATGTCACATGTGTAAGCCGCCGAAACAGTTTCTTTAGTCACTTACAAATTAGTTTAGTTTGTATCTTTTTAAGCCTTTACAGTTAGTGAGAAAGTTTGACAGACCAGACAAGTCAATTAAATTTACTAGAGAATACTATACCTATCTTTTAGCGTTAGCACAGCTGATGGTACTCTTGGATGCTATTCAAAAAATTAAAAATCATCGTGACTTTAATATCGTGGATGCCTATTATCTCTTATGGATGTAGGTATATTACTTTATAGAAAACAACAATAGGAACATTTTATTGAATTAGCGAAAATTATATAAAATAATTAAGTTCATTATACCGCTTAATAATTCTAAAAAAATATGTCTGATGAGAGTTACAGTGATTGCTAAATAAAATGTAGTATTGTTGAGCTCAATTATCATATTATATTTGATGCATTTAAAACCAGTAATTATCCACAGCATATATTTTTTTTTACCGTGAAAAGAATTATGTAAGTTTCCTGTTCGGTATTGTATTAATTTTACAAGTATCTTTATATAGAGGCTTTAAATTGGGTAGAATAATACATGAGTGCACAAGTGCTCTTGGTATTAATATCGGTAATTACCTAACAATTAAGATCGGATTATATTCAAGTATCGATACTGAAACTGATATCTTTTACTAAACGGCCAATTCAGTTTGTTAATAGAGTGCCTTGGTCTTTTTAACTTCCTTTAATTACATAAAACCAGTTCTGCATAAACGTACTAAAAGGGTGCAAGTTACCAGCACAATGTAAAAATTTCTAAAGCACGAGATGAGTTCAAAAATCCGAAATTTTAAACATTTAAACATTTTAGTTAAATAAGTACTTAATATTTTTACTAAAAAAAACATCCTTGTATTGTCCTCCACCTTTGTTTGCCGCCTCCACCTCAGCTTCAGAAAGAGTGATTATGTGCTGAGTCAAGTTGTGCGGTGTGCACAACGTTTTCTATTTCCTCGCCGTTCCAAGAAGTACGAACAAATGGAAATTGCAAGCTGAACATCAGTCATAGCTATAGGAAGGACGAAAAATTGTTTCCTAATCCAGATTCTGCTGGATTACGAACGATGTGTGGATAAGCATTATCGTGAAGAAAAATCGTGCTTCTGATTTTCTTCTGAATCGTCTTCGTATTTTTGATCTAAAAACAGATTTGTCTATTTCCGACAGCAGTTGGCAGTAATACAACAGGAGCCAATTAATAATCGAGAACAAGAAAATGTTTTAAAGTCGTCTCAGTATCTTGAGATGCTTTACCTTTCTAGAATATCGATTGGCAAAAGAGCCATATGAGGTATATTATTAACAATACATGGGTAAGTGCTAACGAAGAAGTATCCGAGTCAATAGCCCAAACTCTTAAGGATGATTTCCAATTTTCAAGCCGAAGCATGTTCTTTTTCTTAGTAGAATTATTTTATTATGATTAACCCTTTTTATTGCGGTCAAGACTCTTAGAATAGATCATGAGATAAATTAACTTCTAAGGTACTTTTCACAGTGGAAGTCCATTAAATAAATAGAAAATAAATGTTGTGTCGCAACTCGTAAGTAAGTAGATAATTAAAGTCTTGAATTTTACAATCCATCAAACTTTATAGATACGTCGTAACTTCATGTAAAATGTATATCGTGGAAACAGAATCAGCTGAAATCAAAAAGTATTTACAGGAGATTTTTCAACCCTTATTTTTCTGAAAAAATGATATAAGGTGAATTATCTGGTGAATACGTAAACAATTAGTTGATAGTGGCGATTTTTTTATTTCACCATTCTTTAATTTTCTTAAAAAAATTACCCAATCATACACAAATTGTAATAATTGTATAGACCTTAAATACTCATGGTTTTACATGAGTAGCTAACCTACCTACAGTGCGCGCCAAAAGTCTTGAATTTTTTTTCCCGATAGAATTATCAAATGACGGTTGGACAGGTTGAATTGATTTATTTAAAAACCAACATTTTTCGATGATTTTCATTCTTCTACCCGCTACCTTCTTCTAGCAGTGACATCATCAAATATTTTTTCATTTCTACCCTGTAACGGTGCGCTTTTCTACACGTGTCAGAGTGATAAGAATCCTTAAGATTCTGCCTCTGATATGGGAGAAATTAACATCGTTTTCACGCCTCGTTTTTGTATCATCTGCGATGCAATGGTTTAAATTTTTATCCTACGTTTCCACTTTAACTAGTGTAAATGTACCGAGGTCACCTACCTAAATTTCATCGTATGTGATAAATTAAAATTATTTATTTTAATTTTAATTTATTTTTGGCCGCTCAAGCATCCCCCATATATTTTTTGTGGTGGTGAAGAATTAATAAATATTCGACGTGCATTAATTTGAGGAGAGTCCGTGACCGTCCGTGTTCATCCATTGCACAGAGTGCGATTGTGTTCAGTATGATCCCCTTGTGCTGCGGGTAGTTAATGGTCTGGCGTCCCTGCACCAGCGGCTGTTGTAGGGTTTAAGCTGATCGCGTTTACCCCAGTTCATCCCTATTGTTGGTCAGGCCTTCGGACTAATCACAAGTCACTTATCTACGGTCTTAGCGTTTTTTGGCCGATCGTGTAGTCTTTGGCTTTTTGGCCAAGTGTCGATCAGATTGAAAGTGGGGTGGCCTATTGGCGAATCACTTCTCAGCGGTCTTTGGGCTTCTTGACCGAATTTGTGGGGCTTGATTACAGTGATACTGACACTACTGATACTTACAGCTTGATTACACTTGTTGGTCGACTTTCGACCTGGAGGAACGCTGGTCAAGCTTTCGGCCTAACCACGCGTCCCCATTTGCGTCCCAGGAACGAGTTCTCTGAGAGTCGCAAGTACGTTGCGGTGTCCAGGGAACGAGCGTGTTCGGAAGGAAGTGTTGTATTTTGTGTTATTTACATAACCTTTTTTTTTGGTTTTAATAAATATTTTTATTTTGGGTCTGAAAGTATTTGATGTTGCTTGTTCATGGCTTCGAACTCCTCCCGTCTTCGACTCGAATGACGTCGAGGGTATAATGTACACTATATCGTAAGATCGGTGTTATTACTCCATATTTTTTTTACATATTTGGATAATAGATAGATTTTGAAATTCTCATTTCAGCAATATTATTTACTATGAAATACTATTTGATCTTTAGACTAACAGTTCTAAAGATATTAATTTTTAAATGTGTAGCTTAAAAGATGGTGTTGAGAGTTTCAACAAATAAAAATTCACGAGCAGTTATAATTACACTGTGGTTTAACTTTCAGATACTCCGGAAAAGCTATTGGAGCCACTTGACCCCTTGGAGCCAGTGACGGATTTAAAAATATTTAAGTATATTTTTGATCTAATGTTTTCTTTATTAAAGAAATGTTTAACCCTCCTTGAGACCCCTATGATATGGAGGCGCCCGTGTGATAAATTGGTCTCTGGTCTCTGCTTGCTAGCTTTGGATGTAAAGTTACGAAGAGTTTAATTGCCACGGTATGCTAATCTACACATACCTGTACTGCTTTTTATTCCTTGAGGGTTGGCACAGATATCTCTACATTATTTTTATGTTCTATGTTTTTTGCCTATCATCCTTCTATTTTTCAGCTTTTGATACGTCTTTCAGGTACTCAAGCTTTATATCAATTTCTTACTTAACTATTCTTCTTCCGTTCTTTTGATGACTCCACGATTTTTACTTATTTTGTTGTAAGGTTAAATCTATTGACACTACACTATTGGTCCAGCTATTTAGATGCTATCTATGTTCTTCCTCTTACATTATCTTATTATCCTCGTTTTACAGCTGGTTATCTGTTGTTAGCTTATTGCTCATTATTAGCTTTGAATAGGTGAGTATTGTTTTGACCACTTCAGTTTTGATGTTTTTCTATATTCGTTATTTTTATCGTTATTTTTTGTAATTTATATTTTTTTCACTATTTCTCACTTTCAGGTACCTATATCTATTTACACGATTTTTTGATATAATAAAACTTAATTTTTATAGGTCTCTTTTCACCGTAAGAGACACTCAACTTAAATGCGAACCTCAAAAGTCAAAACCATAAAGTAAAATACCTTTCATAAATATGTCTACAACTTCAAAGAGTGTGCACAGAACGGAAATTTTGTATTAGAGAATTTGGACCAAACACAATAAAAATGTAGTGAAGTATACTTGTTGATTTCAAAACTCGAACTAAAATAAAAAAGAGAACCAATCTAGCCACACATATCTATAATAAATTTTGAATCCAATTAGTATTTGATCGTAAACATCATCCAAACATCACTTCGAGACTAAACATTAACGATTATTTTATTTTAGTGTATCTTTAAAATAGTTTTAATCGTGTTACTATCGCATTAAATTGTATTTTAAGTACCTTCCTATTTTCTTCTAATAGAAAATTTAATTATAAATAAATTTTAAAGTCACACTTTGATCCAAAATTTCCATTCGATTCAAATTTAAGTTTCTCGACGTCGGTTGTCTTAATAAAATTTTTTAAACGTTTTAACAATCAACCATTTCGAAGCTCTTGTCTGTCAAGATGGTGTATTACGGTTGTTTCTACAAGAAATATAAACCAGTAGGAACCGCGCTTGAGTATGTTTTGTTATCCTTTTTAGCATTTTACTCGTTATCCAATGACTTGGTCGAGTCTTCTCAAGCTTCTCAGTAATTGCACACATTTTGTCAATTATCTCTGACACCTTGTTATTTATAGTGGTGTATTGCATTTCTTATTAATTTAATTAAGAGAGTATGCTGGTAAGCTCTTTAAAACGCTGCACTTTTCTGTCGCGCAGACATCGCATTTAATGATATTAGCGAATTTAATAATTATTTATCTGCAGATGCTCTTTTTTATTAATTGCGTACAACTATTTATTCCGGATTATGATTATTATCGATAAATTTAATCCTCGATTCGTATAAATATGCAGCTTCTACAAAATTATGCAACATCATTCAGTTTAATCTCTTACGATTTGTACACATAATAATTATTCTTGCTAATTAGTACTGCAAATTAAGATAAACATATAAAATGGTATTAATGTATGTTGTTAAACTAAACCTATTCCAATTGTTTAACCACAAAGTTTTTTTAAAATTTTGAACTCTCTCCACGTCAGTTTGGAAAGAGCGCTAATTATGTGTTACCTGTTGAGCAAGTACAAGCATCAGTAATCTAGAATTCTATTTGAAAATAGGTTACTCAATGCGAAAATTTAGTTTTACGTAAACATCAAATTTAAATTGAGATGAGTCGTAGTCCAGGGCTGATGAGTCGTTAATCGACCACTGTCTTTTCAATCTATACGACGTTAACGTTTGTGCATTAATTAATGTTGTCACATAGTCATTTTCGTGTCTGTGTAAATTATAATTATACATTTTAGATACTATGTGATTACTTAAATTATGAATGGAACAAGTACGTCATGAATCGTTCACTTTTTGACATACCATGAGCTCGTCTCATTTACCGTAACATATTTTTTCGTGTCATGATTTTTAACACTCTTCTAAGATTGGATTCCCTAACTTCGTTAAACATGAATTAAATGTTCTCAAGTCCAGGTGGGCACCATTAAACTCTGGATTTAGATATGTCTCAAAGCTCGGATCGAAACCGCTAAATTTGATAGTTTTGCTATAGGAAATTTGACTCTTGGTGGATTGCCATTAACTTCCGAGTTGTTTAAATATGCAGTCAGTTCATAAATTTGAGTATACAGTTCGACCACGATTACAAGAGCCCTGAGATAAGATCGCACCGGAAAGACCGGTCGATCGCGAAGCGATTTTTGGTAGATCATAGAAAACATGAGATAATTTCAACACTCATAGAAACAAATGGTCGTGGCTCCTTTATTAGTAATTGTAGTTCAGAGACTCTTTAGTAGTTCCTTGCATCGCGATCTCCAGTAGTGTAAATAACGGGCCCCTCATTCACTGATGGGTCAAAAAACCAAGAGAGAATGGGAGCGGTTGTGTACTCACCCGAGCTCGCCTTCGAAAACAGTTTATCGCTGGGCAAATATATGCTTCGATTTATCAAACCGAACTGATAGGTATATTACACAGCGCTAATATAAGCCTAGACAGGAAATACACAATAAGAAGATTTTGATATCATCGGACAACAAAGCTGCTCTGCAAGCTCTTAACACTCGCAAGATAACCTCCGGTCTCCTTTTGGAGTGCGTGGAGACGCTGAACCAGATATCCAAAGATAATGTCCTTAGCCTTAGCTGGGTCAAAGGACATCAAGGAAATGAGTTAGTTCAAAAAGTCTTCCCTGTGGCCCTGAACCAATCATAAAACCAGCCTTGAAAACTGTCGATGCCCTCCTTAAGAACCATACACATCTAATACACACTACAGGATGAACGAATAATGCAATGGCTAGAGCAAAAGCTCCATACGAGCTCCTTGCAGAAAGCTTGCAAACTACTGTCTAAAGCTGTCCGGAGTTAATCTACCAACAACTGCACGGATACTCACGGAACACTGTAGGCTAAATAAGCATCTTCACACACTAGGAATAGTAGATAATCCCAGATGTCGAGCATGCGATTACAAAGACGAGACCGCTGAACACGTGCTTTGTCAGTGTCGAGCTCTAGCGTCTACAAGAAGATCCGTGTTGGGGTACTTCTGGCTCGACATGATCAGAATAAGCGCCACTCCTCCCACCAGAGTTCTAGAGTACATCCTAAAAGTGGGACTTGATGGACCTGGGGAGGCTGCTTGGAGGTTGTACAATGGATCCAAACAAACGGCCTAAGTACTGGGAGTTGCTCCTCTTCCACTAATAATCCAGAACGAGCCCGCAGGGCCTCGTTTCGAGAAGGCTCCAGGATAAAAAGGGCCCCCAAAACATCGTTTAGTATAAAAATTCGTTATAAAATCGATTTTTGGTAAAGTAAAATGATTATTAACGACGATGCGTAGAGGCCCCAATCTAGATTTTGCGGGAAGGTCCCCGAACTCTTAGTAACGCTACTGGCGATCTCTCGGATCTAGTGTGCGCCTCGGATTTGGTTTTCTCTTATGGAAGTTCTGTGCTTTTGATAAAGTCCAGAATTTTCCCCATTGATAAATTAGGCAGTTCTCTTTGGAGCATCTTCTCTTTCCCGATAATGCTGTAACGACTTCTTGTGAAAGCTTCACAGTGTAGCAGAAGATTAATTGAAGTTTCTTCCTCCTCTGCATAGTCCCATCGTATACAGTTGTAGTTCACCTCTGCTCATTCTGAGTAGAGAGCGAGTTCTTTTGTCAGTGGGTTTCTCTAGTAGGGCTTTAGAATATACCCTGTCCAGGAGTTTCCCTCCAGTGTTTAATATGCCACTTCATCAGAAATGGGTTTATTTCTCTCTTTGGCATTTTATAAAGAATGCCAAAGGCTGGTTCTGGTCCAATGGGATCGTCCGTTTTCTCGTTCCCTGGTATGAGCTGGCACCCATACCAGGATGACGAAATTTTTCCCTGCTAGCGCATTCAGTCTGCAGATCCAGTCGGTTACTAGTCCACTTTGAGGATTGCTTGGTTATCAAATACTACAAAGATTTTTGTGATAGCCTGTATCTAACAACATTTGCGCACATCTTAAGAAGCCGTGGCTTCTTATTAGTATCATAGTTGCCGTCAAGATTTTAGTAGGTAGAGAGTGACACACTTAAGAAAAATAATCGATCATATATTTAGGAAAGTTGGCCAACCCTGTTATAGTCAGATGAAGAAATATTTGCAATCACTATAATCAGACGTCAAATGCCATAATATCTTTTTGCAAAAAAATGCACCCTTCCAATTTTTGAGAGCGCACAAGCTCTTAAAAAATTGCAACGGTCAACTTCAGTACTTTTACACAATCCAACAATGAAGAAATTGCACGTTTCGAACAAATAGAATTTTTTTTAAATGTTTTCTTCTCGAGGTATTCATTTTACTAATATACCTGTCACTTATTAAATTGTTTTAATGGGAATGATCTAGCAAAAAGATCAATTTGTCAGTCTGTCTACTGTAGTAAAGAAGATGATCGATATACAATATCAATAATATGATGAACATCAAATTCGTAACGAGCAAAAGCGTGAAAGCAATTTTACATTCATTAACTGCGAGTGAGTTGCATAAAATGATACTAACTGATCTTACTCTTTTCGTCGATCATTTTACAAAAAAAATCATTTGAGCCATGAATTTAAAATAAATGCCATTTTTGATGATATCCAGTGAAACAAATGATGTAGCCAGTTATGCGTGTATTTGTTATAGATAAGTCAAAAGTAAAAATGATGGCAGCTGAAGATATGCATAAATAAAGAATTGCAGTACCCACGACACCTGCTTGTTGATGGAGAAAACAAGCAGGATCACTTAGCCGCCCCCAATATCACCTGTTTGTTGTTGTATGGAGATATAACAATATCCCAGAGTACTATCGATGAGTCATTTATAGCAGTCCGTTATCGACGTAAAACTTATACCTGCATCAAATCGCTATAAATATATCTGCAAAAAGTTACAACCATCCACTATCCACATGTTGTTAGGTATATTTTAAAATAAACGAGCACTCATGTTGATATGTTTATCTCATTTATGTACGCCGTACAATTTTCATTTAAGAAGGCGTCGGCGTTAAGACGAATTAAATTTGAAAGAAATCTACTTTAAGGGGTTAACAGAAATAGCATCGACGATACGTCGTCGTTTTTTACTTGCAGCAATAGCCAAATCTACAGAATAATATATATGTTAGTGTTACGAATCTAACAGGCATCGCGAAGCGATTTATTAGAACGATCTCGTTGAAAACTAAACGATCGTTGTTGGAACATTTACAAATATACGGGTGAAAACACAGGTGAAGCTGTACATTCTCTAGTAATGGAATGTTTGCACAAAAATTTCGTTTATAAATAATCAAAATAACACTCGTTAAACTTAAATGAAATTATCATTGTAATAAACAGCCAATTTAAACCTCAAAATTATTTTAAGATGCCTCTTTTACATGTGGGATAAATCATCTTTTAACTTTGTAACAAACTTTTTCGTTTACAAAAATTTTCTTTTTTTTTGATATGTTTATTTAATTTCATTTTGCCTGATCACGAATTTAAAATAAAGAACAAGAGAAAATATTACGTAGATTAATATCTTAATGAATAACGCGATGATTTATGTACGTACTATTTTCGAATAAGATTTTTTTGATAACACATGTGTACGAAATACCTTTCTGAATATGGAACTAAATTTCGACAACTTTTATTGAGAATTTTATAAAAATATTTCAATTGTGTCGAGAAGGCTTTGGAATGCTTGTAATGTGCAATGAAATAAATGAAACAAAAATAACGAAATAGAAGTGACATTCTCTATCACATTACAAACATTCTCAAGCCTTCTAGATGCAATATTATTTTAATCGCTCCTTACAATTATTATTATTAAAAGAAAATGTCAATGTTAAAGTTGGAGTAGCAGAAGAAAATTTTTTGAAATTTCGCAATAAAAACAAAAAAACTGAAACCCACTGTATACACGTCTCCCCAAATCGCATATTTCTGTTCACAGTATATTTTGAAATGTCAAACTTGCATCCAAACATTTATTTATTTTTTGGTAAATTATACAGCAATAGCTTCCGGAATGAGAATTCGTTTATATGGGCGATGAGTGAAGTATGGAATTTACTCAAACAAAAGGATTTGTTTGTTATTATAACGCGAAGGTGTTGATTTTAATACTTTAAAAATACAAAAAGGCCATTACAATTTTTCGCAACTTATCTATATTTTTAATTTTGACAATCGAGTGACTTTAGAGGCAATAAACATGAGAAGAGAGAAGACGAATGGAAAGAGCAAATTATTATTAAATAAAACGAACGTATGAACGAATTCCATGTATTATTTATTCGAGATTAAAAGAAAGCATGTAGTTGTCAGTAAAAAATCTTATAATAATTAATTGTGATGGTTGAGAGACTGCTCGTGTCAAGTATGAGACAGGTTTTGCTAAATCTTATAAGGTGTCGTCCGCAATGTCACACCTATAGCGGATAGATATGGTCAGATAAGGACACGTACAAATAAGTTATTTTACAGGCGACATTCGGCTAATTAGTAGAAAAAGAGGTTGCTATAAATCATTATCACTCCATTAAATACAGTCCGGATTACATTGCTGATAATTTTAATATGACCAACTAAAAGATCCAATATTTCTTCTGACTTTTCATATAAAAACATTCCATTTAACGCTATTAATTTTAAAATACTCAAAATACCTCTTTTTGAAAAAAAATACATTAGAATTAAATGTTTTTATTGATTACCCGTTGTAAAAACAGACGTCATAGAGCATTTTTCTAAAGATTTAATCGCATAGCTCAAAATCAGCGCTGGATTATCCATGAAGCGTGCGCTTCAGGGACCGGTGTTGCAGAAGACCCAAAAAAAAATGAAATAGTAAAGAAAATTTAATGCTCTACAACTTCTTTTCTGAAAACTTTTACTGTAAAACAAAGGGCTGAGGTGCTAGAGGCAAAAGTTTGACGATAAACGTGAAGAAATTTTATTTTCACCCATTAACGATTTTTGTGGGCGGATATGTCAAAAACTGTAAGGAATAGAAAAAAGTAAATAAAAACATCTTGTATCGAATTTAATAAGCTTTCATTTTGCTAAGAATAATTTTTTCTCTAGAATATACCGTTTTGAAGATATAAGCGAAAACCCCAAAAAAGATACTTTTTCACCCCTTTCTCCCTTAGTCATGTCGCTAGAACCGGGGTCTTTTAGTATTTTTACCTCCAAGTTCTAACTAATCCAAACACATTAATAAAATAAAATTCCACCCTCTTCAATGTCCTCTAAAACCTTTTCGTTGACTAGACATGAACTGCAGTGTATTTTTGTAGGGGCCCGAAAATAATTAGCTCTGCGGCCCCAACTTTCTTTGATCCGGCCCTGACCGTTAAAACTCATAATGATGGGTAGAATAGAGGACAGTAATGAGTAGGAAGAAGTTCGATGTTTTGGTTTCGAAAGAAACTGGGACAGGTTTAACAAGATCTACTTACACTAACACGAGATTAGGGAATTATACATGATGAATTGGTCGCTACCATCGCTTGTGTGAAAAGGTGGCCAAAAGAGAAAATAAATATGCCCATATCATATAAAAAGCTATCAAGTTAACACGTTGATGGTCACAACCATTATGTAGAAGGCTTAGAAACATTTATAATGTGGCTATGACCACTATATGACCCAAGATTCGCACATATAAAAAAAACCGTTACCCTCTTCAATAAATTCTTATTTTGATCGTCCGGTATCGTAATAATTTTGGACCCCGTATCAACATGTAGGATGTAGGTATTAACAATTTAATTTGTTTACATTAATTTAAGAAAAAAATTTATATTTAGGTACGTCGTAAAATTTTTTATAGATTGATTTGACTCGATTAAGGTGTTTGATTATGTAAATTGTATTTTAAAAAAGTTAATGTAACAGTAAACTATAAGCTACTAATTTTTAACACTAAAACGACTCGATTAAACTTACATGCATAAATTACGACTTAATGATTAATTTGTATTCATTAATTAAAATGAGTTTCTTATCGATTTTAAACAGCCGTTTTCTAAATATAAAGGCGTAATCCAATTTAATACAACTTGATTATTATTTTTTGTGATTAAACTGAGTAGATACAATTTGTCACTTACTTATAAAATATGTAAAACTATTCAAGGTTTTTTTTATTTCGAGCTCTTACAATTGTCTCAATTATATTATTTCCTCCAATAAATTGACGTTCATTTGAGGATGATCAACGCTTCTTCGTTGGGTCGAGAAATTATGATTCAACTTCATTCACAAATATGTTTTTTTCTAAATATTTATAAGTTTTAGCCTCTTATTAACAGCCTTAAGAACCTATCCCACAATTATGCAAGCTGAAACTCTATGTATCCGAGAATGCATACGAAGGAATTTAAAGGGTAAGAAAGTCTACATAATGTCTGACAACAGTGACAACTAAGCTGCGATAAAGGAGCTCAAAGCCAATAGCTTTAAGTCCTTATCCACTTGGGAATGCAGACAATCCCTCAAAACTTTGGCAAGGGTCAACAAAGTTGCTCTTCATTGGGTGCCAGGTCACAATAATTGAAGGAAACGAAATACCTAGAACAGGCTCAAAAGCCCTCCCTATCGGAGCCGAACCATTCTGTAGACTATCTAGTACACATAGAAGGACGGAGTTCCAAAAATGGAAAACTGAGAACAAAAATGTCCACTGGAACAACGCACCAGGACAAAGACAGTCAAAGAAATTCATTGAATACTCGACCACGAATGCTAAAAAGCTTTTTCTATTATCAAAGAACTAAATCAGACTTATCACGGGTCTGTTTACTGGACACTGCCTAGTGAATGACCACCTCAAGAAACTGGGACTACAAGATAGTGACATAAGCAGATTCTGTAAATCTCCGATTCACTTCCCTGCAATTGCCGTGTACTAGCTCGGCTTAGGCCGAAGAAGTGCAAAGCCCCCTCTCAGGGGCATTCTATGCTTCGCTGGCAAGATTAAATTCATGAGAACATCAATACGAGTATTAGGGTTATAAACAAAAGATGAACACTGTTCGCAGTTCTGTAAGGCTTAGAAGCCAATCGATCCCTGAGTACAATGCAATAGCCCCTTATTGGCTAAATAATAAATTCAGAATAAATTTTTATTTTAATAGAAGACATGTGCAATAATTTTTGGCAATTATTCCAACAACTGATCCTTTTTGAGCAAAAGTGGTTGGGCTGTAGTACCAGAAAAGAAGGAAGTGATATACTCTCTAAAGAAAAAGCAAAAATGGGCAAACTAAGCCTGCCCTGGAAAGTTTTAAGCCTGTTCTAGTCAGAGCTTGCTAAGGATTTCGCAATAATAATAATAATAATAATAATAATAAAACGATAAGTTCCTAATGTATTGGTGCCGAAGAAGAAAAGATTGATTTAAAGAAAGTCGAATTTTTGCCAACTTTGAGCAAAAAACTTCCATCCTCAGAAGAGGTTACAGTGGTTAATAAATTTATACAAACCCACCCAGAAGAGAGAAAATCCTAATTTTCGTTTTTTAAGAAAATTTTTAAGCCTGGCCTGAAAACACAGTCTGGCTACGCCCCTGTGTACGCTGACTGTTATTGAAGCTGAGAGACCATATTAACTCCTTGAAAATACAACAAGTAACAAAATTCGTAATTATGCTTATTAATTACAGTAAAGCCAGTACAGCAACGCAGAGTCTGCAAATCGTAAAAGGGCAAAGAAAGAGCAAGGTTTTATGAAGCAAGTTATTTCTACAGTGGCACAATAAAAAATATGAAGGAGATTTTCAAGAACAAGAGTGAAATTTGCCCAAATTTGTTAAAGCCGTCCACGGAATTGCACATGAAAAAGTGCACCTGGATCATCTACGAGTCAAATCTCAGGCCGGAATAAAAATAACTTCTGTAAGAATATTGTAATTATTGCTTTCCATTTCATAGTTTTTGATCATGAAAAATGTGGAAGGTTTAAAATGAGATACCTTAGGGTGAGCGCAAATTAAAAGCGTAGAGTAGAGAGAGTTGTTTGAAATTTCTGCTAGAATGATATGTCACTACAAGAATGCAATAAGCTCTATGCTCTTAGCTTTCAATTTGAGCACCCCAAAACGCTGTGGTCTATGCTATGCTGTAGACTTTATGCTGGAAACTTTTAATTTTCGCAAACCCTTATACACCTACACGGTTTTCTCCCAAAACAGTTATAGGTCAAGTTTGGAGCTACTGACACTAACTGCCTTCTACCGAAACCCTCTAAGTAAACCTCATATCAACCATCTAGTTGTAATTGTGAAGATTAGGAACTAGGTGATGGACCAAGTGCTAACATATGGAAGCTTCATCATGTTATAATCTGCTTTAGATCAGCTATCAAATCGAAAAATATCCGACCAATAGGGATAGTTAAACTGGTTAAACGGATCTAAATTGAAGAAACGCAAACGAAAATATTGGCAAATAAATTCAGACTTTGAGATTATTTAAGTGTAGGTGGAATGAAGATCAGTTGCCTGCCATGGATGAAAAGCAACTATACCTACACCAAATGGAAAGAAATTCTGGGGTCAATGTCCAAACAGATGGAACAATCAAAATTGAAACTAGAGAAATAGAGTATAAAGAAGTAGGTACTTAATTATTTCGTTCAAGAACTTGAAAACTTTATGATAATTATAAATTAGAAGCAAATTTTTATGTAAAATTTAAGAGTCTAGCTCGATCCTAAATGAAAGGGTTGTATAGAGGGTGCTTAAGCCAAGTGCTCAGCACTTGTTCAACTTAAGCTCGAGATTGCGAACTTAAGTCTGTTGTATGGAGTATTCTCAAGCTCGAATAACGAACAAACGGTCCTCTACAATAGTTTGAATATTTGAAAACTGACAGTTTGTAACAAATTAACAACGGGGTTAATACAAGTGTGTTCGTGACAGCGAACTTAAGTTGGGCAAGAGCTGAGCACTTACTTAACTCCCTTTATGCAATTCAGCCTTAAAACACAAAAAATAATTAACTAGCAAGACCAAGGTAACTAAAGGCTGCGCTGTAAAGCTCTTAGGTCAATACCAAATGAGTACTAAAGGCTGCCTTGTATAAAGGGTGCTAAGCAAGTGTTCAGCACTTGCCCAACTTAAGTTCGCGATTGCAAACTTAAGCCCGTGGTATAAATGTTTCACAACTCGAAGAACTGACAAACGCTCCTCTACAATAGTTTGAATATTTGAAAATTGACAGTTTGTGACAAATCCAGACAGCGAACTTAAATTGGGCAAGAGCTGAGCACTTACTTAGCACCCTTTATGCAATTCCGCCTTAGAAAACAAAAAATAATTAACTCGCAAGACCAAGGTAACTAAAGGCTGCGTTTTAAGGCTCTTAAGTCAATCCCAAATGAGTACTAAAGGCTGCGTTGTATAAAGTGTGCTAAAGCAAGTGTTCAGGACTTGCCCAACTTAAGTTCGCGATCGCAAACTTAAACGTCTCTTAAGGCTCGTAAGTCGATCCCAAATGAGTTCTATAAATTTATCCTTATCCTTAAGTTCGTTGTATAAAGGTTTTTTAAGCTCGAACAACGGACAAACGGTCCTTTACATCTACAATAGTTTGAATATTTGAAAACTAACAATTTGTGACAAATCAACAACGACATGTGTTCGCGACTGCGAACTTAGGTTGAGCAAGAGCGGAGCACTTACTTAGCACCCTTTATTCAACTCGGTCTTGGAACACAAAAAATAATTAACAAGCAATATCGTTAAAAGGCTCCTAAATGGATCGAATAGGATGGTTTCGTTATTACAATAATTATTCGACTTACCTTATTGATAATTGGTATTCGTGACCACCCACCAATAAAACACAGCTACTGGAAACCTGAAACAATTTTCATAAATTAAGAAGTTTGTATGTTACGAAAATGAGAATTGAAAGGCCCCAATCGTCGCTATGAATATTGATTGTCAAATAACGTAATTTATAATTTATTGTTGTAAGAAGAAGGTGCCAAAAAATTAATATAACTATAATTATGTCTGTTGTTACAGTTGACGATGTCGAACAAGTTTCTTGTCTCTAGACACGTGATAAATGTCTTATTCAATTAGTTATATTAAGTTCTATGTTATGTATGACAGATGTCATATAATCGAAGATCTAAGGCGCTTCCAACTTGTCGCGGAATGGATATATTTCACAAAGCCCAATTATAATTCCGAAAGGCTTTTTAAAATCGCAATTTGGTACAAACTAAAGCAAGCAACCTTGCGGGAAAAATTATTTAACGAAAGTCGAAACTTTAAAAAATGAAAATAAAATAATAAAAACGAGGGAAAATAGAAGTAAGTAATGGCACAATCTCAAACGACCCCATTTCAAATAACGTTCAGATTAATTTATTGAAGCATTTTAATTTTTAAATGGGCGATAAAATCACGCGCGATATTTTTAATTTTCAACTTTAAAGTAAGCTATTAAACTGTACCTGGTATATATTTATTTGATGATAGATACACGCAAGTGTATTACAAAAACAAAACAGTCGGGCTATAAATGAAAACTAATTAGCTTTTCAGTTCACGTACAATTTGAAGATTAGTTTTTGCATATTAAAATATAATTATGCATAAAAGGGTTATACGCAATGGTCGTGAATATGTGATTGTGTGTAACAGTAATATATGAGTAGGCAATAGAGAGGTAAAGAGATGTAATCCTGGTTTTATAGAGATGAGCAATTAGAAAGACTACATAACGGAAGTCTCATGTGTGAGGGTGCTACTCGTCGATTACTTGGCCGATGCCGGCGCCGCCACCAGATGGGACTAATTACAAACTTAAGCTGTCCGCCCCGTACTCCGTAATTATTATTATACACCGAGGATTCAAATGACACGTATGCATATTTTCCATCTTCTTAATTAAAATCATTTTTGCGTTTTCTTTTTTACATTATTAAATCAAATTTATTCCCAACTAGCAAAAACTTCTCAAACAAAAAAAACTAACCGCAAAATCTATCATTAAAAAACATATACCTGCCAAGATTTAAAAATAGTAGAAATGTTAAAGAAAAAAGTAATTCAATCCAAATTCCCGGACTATGCGGAATGAGTTTTATAAAAGCTCGGAATCCACCCCAGTCTAGTTGCAGAAGAGAACCAAGTGATTTATAGGCGGCTAGGATTTGTTTAGTTTCAATGAAGGGTCGCTTCAGGGATCTAACATGCGTTTTAAAATTGAAGTTTATAGAATGTACAAAGTTGTATCAATAAAACCTGCAAAGCATTTCAATTACTTTTGAATACATTGCATTCATTTCCGTAGCTACGACCCATCTTAGACTAGCAAAAACAACAAAAGAGTGCAAAATTGTCTTTTTTAAATTAACCTTCTAAGATATAAAAAACTGCCTTTGAATTTTAAAACGCTACATTCTTAAAATTTCCAACATATTTTTAAAAAATAAAATTCCCTTTCAAAAGAAACCTCAAAAATGTTGTTGATACATTTCAATGATTTACAGCTTCGTTTTATTTAACAGGTAAAATTATAGACTTACAAGAAATTGGTCAAAATATAATGGTCAGTTTCGGACCTAACCAACAATTAATCTGTTAAAATATTAATATAAAAATTTCATCCCTCTTGAAGAAAGAATTTCCAATTCTTAATTAAGTTTGAGCGTTTTAAGGTAGAAAAAAGTTAAAACTAATGCCTTTTTAAAGTTATCTTCACATCGGTTTGGTAGACATTTTACCAATATATTATTAGAAAATTCAAACAAAACCAAAATACAACAACTTAAATGTTCTTCTGTTTACGCCTACATGACAAGTTTTAAATAAAATTGACTACTGTGGGTGATGTTTATGTCCAACTTTAAACCAACAAAAAGTACAAAATTTATGTTGCTTGTAAGTTTATGTTTCTGCTTGCTTGTTTAAAATGTTCAAAACGTAAAGATTAGTAAAAGATAATGAGACTGTTTAATTTTCAACATACTTCAACTAATTCTTTTTAGTTTTGTTTTACACATTAGAGCTACAAAATGATACCAATTTAATGCTAGCTATAAAATTGCAACTGTATGTGGTAAATGCGCATTTTTTGCAATTTTTGCTTCAAATTCTTGCAAAAGATTACGGTCATTTTTGAAATTTGCATATGTTACTTCCAAAGCTCCCCCGAAAACTTAATATAAAGAGATAAATATAATAACAATAAATTTTGTGAACGAATGAATTCAGAATGTGTTTTCTTCGCTGACTTTTTTTACAATCTTAAATCTACAGTTTGCCGTCTCAAATTCAAAAGTTTTTCCTTTTCGAGAATAAACAATCAAAGACGTTCAACCACAATGCTCAATGAAAAGGTATATTTCCAATTTATTCTAGAAAAATAAATCTTTTAATAAAAGTTGCAGGGCATAAAATTCTGCACCTAAATTAACAAACAAAATACATGATTACCAACTACTAAAATACAAGTCTCGGTGAATATAATAATAATAATAATAATAAACTTTATTTTCCTTGTGACGATTGTACGTGTAGGAATAGTCAAATTGTTTACATCAATTTACAGGTTTTACAAAAGTGTCTCACAATAATAAACTTATAGAGAAAACAAATACAACAATTACACAAAAAACTCATTCACAGAGTATAAACACTTAGCAACTAAGTATTCCTTCAACTGACGCTTAAAGACAATCAAAGTACTGGCGTCTTTCAGCGTTTGAGGAAGCGAATTAAACATTCTAGGACCCAAACAGTGTGGAGACCTATCAGTAACCTTCAATCTTGACGGTGTAGTATAAAAATTATTCTTATTCCTTGTGTTAACATTATGCACATTTCTCGTAAGCACAAATTTATTTTTGTTTATAAATACGTAAACGCACATCTCAAAAACGAATAGTGCAGGCAATGTTAAAATATTAAACTTGTTAAACAGGTCTCTACATGAATGAGTACTTTGCACCCCCACAATTGTTCTCAATAAACGCTTTTGTGCAATGAAGACATCGCAAGACATAACAGACCAACCCCAAAAACAAACACCATAGCGCAAATACGATTCTGCTTGTGCATAATATATACTTATCAACTGGCCAGTTGTGAGTACTGCTCTGAGATGCCTCAGCTGATAATTAATTGAATTCAGCTTTGAAACAATACTTCCACAGTGTACCCTCCAATTGAGATTTTTATCCATGTGCAAACCTAAAAACCTGAGAGTATCACAGTTCTGAATCTCCAGCTCAATTACCCCACAGTTTTTCCTGACATCATGAAAACGCAAGCACTGGGTCTTTTCTGTGTTAAGGAACAGCCCTAATTCACTAAACGAAGCGTTCAAACCACTCAACAACCTGTTACAATTTTCACGCAGTAAATCATCATCCTTATGCGAAATTAAAACAGATGCGTCGTCGGCGTATAGCGTGAAGAGTGCACCTGGGTCAACCTTGTCAAGATCGTTCAGATATATAAGAAACAAAACAGGGCCCAAGATAGAGCCTTGGGGTACTCCTATGCTTAAATCTCTACAGTCAGATCGTGCCTCGCTTCTAGTACCATTGCTCACAGCAGTCACACTTACATACTGTCTACGCCTTTTTAAAAACGAATCGACCCACTGCAGTGACAGCCCAACTACACCACACTCAGAAAGCCTGTACAATAGCTTATTATGATCCACGCAGTCAAACGCTCTACTGAGATCACAAAAAATTCCAATAGGGCACTCTCCCGTTTCCAAAAAATCAAGTAATCTGTTATAAAATGAATGTACCGCACTCATGGTACTCCTACCGCTCTGAAAACCGTGCTGATTTTCGGACAAAAAATTGTTAAACTCAATGTGCATCTGCAACCTATTTAAGAAACCATATTCAAAAATCTTGGAGAAACCAGATGGGACTGTAACAGGTCTATAGTTTTCCAACTGTGTTTTATTCTTCTTTTTAAAAACCGGTACAACTTTACCCGTTTTCAGTACGCTTGGAAACACCCCCGTAGCGAAGGACAGGTTTAAAATATAAGTTAGCTGAGAAACAATTACCCTAAAAACTTTTTTTATAACAAAACTTGGTATTTCATCGGGTCCAGACGACGATTTGCCCTTAAAGCGGGAATTAATAAGATTAAAAAACTCTTCCTCTGTAAAAGGACATAACATCATGTTTTTCTTTACGGAAGCTAAATTTACAGAATTACAACTTACAGCACGAGGCAAATCATTAGAAACAATGTCATTCACAATTGCAAGAGGTGCATCAATGAAACAATCGTTAAACATATCAGCAACTTGCTTAGGATCATCACACATTACACCATCACGCATGATAGCAATGTTCCCATTATTAGCTACCTTGTTACACAAATCCGACACAACATTCCACATTGCTTTTGTTGTATTACTAGAATCAAATATTTTTTTCTGATAATAGCCTTTCTTTACATCATTGATCAGCTTTTTATGACGATCCCTTGCACTCCTGTAACAAACGCCCAGTTCGGGAAAACTATTTCTCAACCTATTCAAATCTTTCAAGTTTGCACTTGATCTTCTAATTTCGTCATTTACCCATTTTTTCCTATCAGCCCGATAGGTGACAAGTTTCATAGGAAAGCACACTTCAAAGTGATACAAAAATGTACTATAGAAGCACTCAAAAGCAGCATCCACATCACATTGGTTATACAATTGCGACCAATTTTCCCCCTCCAAAGCACACTCAAAACCATCCAGTGACCGAGAGTTAAATCTTCTGGCATAGCATCGCTGTAAACAATTTAAATTACCATTTACTTTTAAATCAAACAAAACGGACCTATGATCAGAAAAATTATTGTCGACAACACATGCTACACCTTCATTTTCAAAATTTACAAAAATATGATCCAAGGACGTTATAGAGGAGTTTGTTAATCTAGTTGGCCATTTCACAACATTAAACATGTTAAAACTACCCAAATCCCTACAAAACTTTACAAAATCTACAGAAACATTATATGAGTCCATATTAAAATCGCCACAAAGTAAAAACTTAACATTCAGTTTAAACAGTAAATTTAAGACATCTAAAATATTTTTACAGAACAAACTGTAATCACCGCTTGGTGATCTATAACAACATATAATGATAAAATCTTGATCCTTTACATCTTTATATGAAATTGCACATAGTTCTATATGCTTGTCAACACAAAATCGTTCAAGACTAATTGGTTTAAAACTTAAGTTCTTTCTTACCCAAATGGCAACACCACCACCCCTACACGAACCGCGACAGTAACTGCTGGCTAGCACGTGATTATCAAAGTTAAACAGCAGCACATTTTCGTCGTTGGCCCACGTTTCGGTAATGCACAAGAAGTCTAAACATTCAAACTCCGACAACTCATCGGCGTGCAACTGATCAACCTTGCTCTGATTTAAACACTGGACATTCAGCAAAAGGATATTAGGAGCATAGATTAGCTCTCCTCGGTTGGATTCCTCTTGCGAAGGTATAAAAAACGCCGGATACATGCATTTTTTGGCCATATACAAGGGTCCATCGCTCTTTTAAAATTTTCATTATAAATTCCAACTTTGAAAGAAGAATAAGCATCTGGATACCTAGAATCCAACGCCTCACACGTAACTTCCGGAAAATGAGACACCAACACCTGCCTCAGATCCTCAGGGCTGGTGTTAGGTTCGATTCTATATACATGCAGTAACACTCTTTTAGGAACACCCTTAACCTGACCTAGATTCAAGTTTTCGGCTGTACCCTGTCCAACTATGAGATTTTTCTGTCTTTTCCTTCGAACAGTTTTCCATTCTGTACCATCATTCTTTACAGAAAAGTCTTCGTCGGAATTCAAATGAATGTATTGATTACATTTCTTTAAGGTATCAGCTTCCAAAGAGGCCTTTGTTAAAGATTTAAAATCATTTTCCTTTATACCGTTATTTTTCGGTTTGTCAGATATTAATTTACTTGAACCTTCACTCTTCTTATTGATTATAACTTTTTTAGGAATCTCCTGAAAAATAGGAACATTGGCAACATTGCTCTCAAATTCACCTATATTACCGCAACTGTTTTTTAATTTAATCAGGGTTTCCTGATAAGATATAGTACGCTCCATTTCTTTATTCAACTTTTTACAATATTCCAGTTCAATTTCAGCACACTTAAGACTATTCTCTATAACCATTTTCTCTTTATCTTTGAGGTTAGAATCAATGTTATTGTTTTTAAACACTTCAAAGTCCAACTCCAGCATCTTTCTTACACTTTCACTAATTTTAAACTCACTTGGAACCTTTTTACTAATTATTATTTGTATTAAATCGGATTTTTTTAATTTGTCCAACTCTTTAAAAATTTCTTCTTTTGTTGCCATTGTTGCCAGGATTGATAATCCTGGCATGATGACTATATGACTCAATATGACTCACCCACTAGTCCTTCTCTTCAAGATCACTAGGGCTGGGGAAAAACGAACGGAACAGAAGTAGTTTCAGACCACTAGTCCTCTTTTGATCCAACCGGTCCCGTAAGAGAAATCACTACGCCTAGCTGAAACACAGGAGGGCAGAGAAGGGTATTTCTTTTTTTAGAACGGTAATCCTCTTTGTAAGATCCAAATTAGTTCTCTAAGAGGCATCACTAACCGTAAAAGAAAGAAAAAGGGGTTATTCGTTTATCACCAGATCAATAGTCCTCTCTTTAATATGCAAAACGGTCCTCGAATAGAGATCAATAGTTGTGATGAGAAACTGGCACGAAAACTTCTCTCCCCTAGATCAATAGTCCTCTCTTTAAGATCCAACCGATCCTCTAAGAGAGATCACTAGGCCTGGATGACACACAGGAAAGTAGAGAGAGGTATTTCTTCTTCTAAAACAATAGTCCCCTCTTTAGGATCCAAATTCGTCCTCGAAGAGAGATCAATAGCCCTGATGAGAAACTGGCACGAAAACTTCTCTCCCCTAGATTTATAGTCCTCTCTTTAGGATCCAACCGGTCCTCTAAGAGAGATCACTAGGCCTGGGTGACAAACAGGAGGGCAGAGAGGGGTATTTCTTCTTCTAGAACAATAGTCCTCTCTGTAAGATCCAAATTGGTTCTCTAAGAAAGATCACTAGCCCTAAAATGAAGAAATAGATACTACGTCTTCCACCAGATCAATAATCCTCTCTTTAAGATGCAAAACGATCCTCGAAGAAAGTTCAAATAGTCTTGACCAAAAACTGACACAAAAACTTCTCGCCCCTAGATTAATAGTCGTCATTTTAAAATCCAGACCGGTCCTCTAAGAGAGATCAATCAATAGTCGTATAGTTCGAAACGTAGACTCACGGGTTTACTGAAGGCAACAGGGTAAACAAAATAAAAATTAATTAATTAAATTAAATCAATTGATTTTTCACGGGATTACTAGGTAAAAGAAATAATTTAAAAAAATACAATAATAGTTAATTAATTAAATTAATCAATTAACACGAACCAAGATTGAACAAGGGAAATAACAAAGGGGAATTTGACATATTGCGCGCTCCCGCTCACCGCGATGGTGAAACGAGGAGTCCTTTATCAAAATGGAGAAGGGGCTTATATTGCAAATCTGATGACCAACTTGGATTCACTCAAAAACCAATAAGAATGCATTAATTAAAATTTAACACAAGAGGAATTACCAATTAATTATTATAACTTGAATTAAAAACTTTTTAGTTAGCGTGAGTTCGAGTTTAAAACTAAAACTCATTGGATTCACACAAAAATTACAAGCACGTCGGTATAAAATTTATAATTTTAAATTATAATTTTAAGTTTAAATTAATTAATAAAAATTATTTAAAGGGTGGAAATTACTCAGGGGTGCTACTAAATTAAAAAAAACACCAATCAACTCATATCGCTAATTATAATCCTTTACGTGGTTTTACATTGAATTTAAACATTTAATAATTTTACAAACCTATAATTCAAAAGTTTAGATGAACAATTAATCAATATATAAAGTTCAACTAATTTATAAAGGGGGGGGGGGGATAAAAGTCGTACGTCGCATCAGAGTCACACTAAAAATAAAATGGGAGCTCTAGCTCTTATGGTTGCCGAGTTACAGAGAAAACAGCTGCTGGTATCAATGATAAGGCTGGTAATAAAAATACATAAATAAAGTTGGGTAATTCTGGTCCAATCTCCTTGATATTGGGTTCAAATGCCAGTACTTGAGGAGCTGACCATGAGAATGTAAAAATTATATTCATTTTGATCTAAGGGACGGTGCTAGAAGAAAACTAAAAGAAAAAAATGACAAGTAGCTGCTTTAAACGATACAAAATTTCCAGGATACTGTAATACTGTGAATTAGTATTTGAATCCAGTATTCTTCATTATCTTCATTTTCTTTGTTGTAAACTAAACGAAGAACAGTAAAAAAATTCTTACTAAAAGTGTATTTTTCTCTAAGTGCGTGGAGGTCACACAGGGAAATCTCCACCAAAGCAAAAGTTAGACCTTGAGCAGGATTTTCATCGCAGGGAGGGTAAGCAGAGGCTTAAAATGAATCAGATCAATAGACTAAATCAAAAATAAATTCCCTAAGACTTGAGTTGTTTTGATTTTAAATTAAACTTGAAAAATTTATATGAATTATGCAAAAGTCATCGTGCAAAATGATAATTGCAATAAACAGCTTAACTCTACAGGAGTTAAGCTCCTTAGCAGCAGGCTCGTATCACATCTTTAAGCCTAATTAAACGAAACGTATAAAAACTGATATGATCGAACAGTTCAAACCTTCAACTTCTTTTTTTTTACTAGAATAATAAAACACAACTTACATAAGAATCCAAAGAATTTAGTAAATTCTCATTTATAATGTTGTAAATGTTAAAATAAAACTAATAATGCGTCAATTTAAAAACTATAAAACTAGAAATTTTAGCTTAATTTATATTATTTAAAAAAATAATCAGATCTTATCAATATAATCAAAACAAATAACTAAAAAAACAAGAAATTTATTAATTCTAAAATGATTTTTATTTATTATTATCGATGATCAAGATAATAGAAATCCTATAAATTATTATCCACTTTTAAGATTGCTTTTAATTATTACCGGTGCACATAAAAATTTATTGGACGATTATTCAAACTTCGCAACTTCTTTCTTTTTAATAAGCTCCAGCTTTCATGCTTGATTTGCTTGTGGTAAACGATAGGTGTAACGTATTTTATAGTCTTACTTCTTTATTACATTAATTTTTTGTTTTGACCGCGTTTTTATCATAATCAAAACACAAGAATAAAATAAACGTGGATATTTGTGGAAAAAAGAGGAAGAAAAACTAAAAAAAGCCCAATCACATTTCAATATTATTTGATCAAACCTGCCAATAAATCGTAGGGAACTTCAAATTGCCATCGAGTCTGAGAACAGCGGTAACATTTCGTAAATTGTGACCAAAATTGCGAACGGACATAAATCTTGCATGGTACATCCAATCAGCAGTAACAGAAGCAATACGGACCGCGGCTGACATCGGTTCTGCACGTAATTAAATACAAAGCAACTGCACCATATTTGGCGCATGAAGCGATCGTAAATCAGCGAAGTATCCATGAGATGCTATCAACGACATCAGGGTACGGCCGGTCTCTTCATCTCGGCCACTAATTAAACATTGCAAGAGTTTGAGTCTGTAACGAGCTATTTAGATCACTTTAAATGATGCTCGAGATGAAACACGGCGTTAGTTTGTAAAATGTAAGATGAATTTTTCAACGTTTAGAAGTTTAACCGCATCGCTGACAGTTTACAATATGTACGCTACCCCTTAAAGTGATATATGTCCCGACACTATCACATTAGAATTTTGAATTTGAATTATAACATATCAAAATCCCAAACTCTTGTACGTATTATGTACATTTGTTTTTACTCTAATGGATGTCACTCAAAAGTTGTACCACGAACAACAGTTTGCTTTCAATGTACGATTGTCAGATTAATCAGTAGGCAATAAATTTTTACATGATTAATTGAGGACGACTTTCCTATGAAATTTTTACAATTGCGCCGATTTAACTTATTTTTAAACGATGAAAATGATAGCAATTTAACTTTGCAATTGCAATCTATCATTTCTAGTTACATGCAATTACATCAAACGAAAAGGAAACTTGAAAAATAACATAGGTACTTTTATTTCCTGTGTAGCTACTAGTTACTTCCAAGATTAATTATTGTTAACGTACTGGCTTTAAGCAATAATCAAGCAAGGTTTTTATCTATTAATTATAATTTATAAATAGCATTCGCCAGTTCTCAAAGTAAAAGTTATCGTCTTAAAATAAAATTTAAAAATAGAAGAGGGGAGGTCATATAAGCTTCTTTCGAAAATGGCTCAGAATATTTGAGACTAATATTTTCCAAGCTTAGTGAACTCTATTAAACAAGGTGAATCCATAATGATTCAAATAACTTACAGAGAGCATTGAAATATAAATGAAAATTGATGAACTTATTGGAAGGGTATATCTAAAAGAACCTTAAGTATCGTTGGTGTTTTCATCTCAGCTGATTCCAGGGTTGCATTGAAGAACCGAAGATCTCTACTATTCAAGCGTGTGCATTTTTTGATCAAACGAGCTTTTGATTTATTGATCTACGTACAAATTCCAAATTGAGTCAATCAGCTCTGAGCTGAAACCACGAGAGCGCATGCCTGTTTTATACAAGAGCAGCTTGAGTTTAACTTGATTCTATGCTTATTCTTGTTCTTATTCTTACAGTGAGCATGAATGATCCCATAGACATTATACTGGCTCTAGAGCTCGGGGCATTTAACTTTTAAATAGTGAAGAAGGCGGTAAAGCTACCTTGGGGTGTGCGCAAATTAAAAGTTTTGAGCATAGAGGCTAGAGTGTTTTGGGAAGCTCAAATTGAAATCTGAGAGCATAGAGTATATTGCATGCTTCCAGTGACTTTATATGATACTAGCTGCAATTTCAAACAACTCTATACTTTAAATCCAGAAATGTAGATAGTCGTGTCATTATCAAATGAAGAGTAGATTATATCGAGATTTCTCGGTACAGCATTATGGACAATCGTTCGTACTTAGATCCACTGCTACTACCAAGATTTGATCAAATTACAGTACAGTATAGGTTATGCTATTAAAGCGCCACGTGTTTTCTGCATCTATCTCAATGGAAGCCGCGCTATAGTTGGCTAAAACTTATGAACCTATATTAGGAATAAGTCACTATCAACAATTGTGGAAAAATAATATATGTAAACTCCCTACTCTACGATTTTAATTTGCACTCATCCTAAGAGTTTCTAGGACTTCTTTTCTTTTTTTATGTCTTTAGAGTTAATACTTTTTTTAATTAACAACCTGCATAAATATTAACAACTGATTACTTACACAGAGGAAACAAGATCAGAAACAGGTAAATAAAATGACTTGTGAGAACACATAAAGCTAAGAACCTTTAAAAACCAATACTGAATATGATACTTGTACATCGAGTCAATGTATGGAGATACGCAATCTATGCCAGGTATACCAGTCTTAGCAGAGAAAAAGTCTCACTTGCGTAGGTTTTTTAACAGGTGAGCTTGCACTTGCGCACAAACATCTTTACAGGATAGCCATGTCTTGTGATTGGCTCAAATCAACGGGTGTATACGATAACACTCAGTTTATGCTGGGTTTCCTATACAGGATGTTATACCGGGTGATTAGCACCAAACCTGGCCATAGGGCGACTTAACATTACGCGTATTTCCAAAAATATATGAATTGCCATGAAATATATTTCTTTAAATCACACACTGACAGTTTAAAATTTTCATACTATTTCCTATGATAAATGAAATCGCTATTGCCAGGTTTGGTAACCATGGCACCTTACCATGACAATTCATATATTTTTGGAAATATTCATAATGTTAAATTGCCCTATGGCCAGGTTTGGTGCTAATCACCCGGTATAATGCATGTTCAGTCAGAATTGAATGCACATGATAGAATGGGCAACGCAAGAATGGCAAATATAGCACTCAGAAACACACATAGGATGGCAGAAAATTACCAAGACGTCCACCAAAGCGATGGATCAACAGCTGGATCAACCTCCTGAGAAAACTGAACTTAGTTTACTGAAGATTAACAAAAGACTTTAAGAATAAGCATTTAAAAACCATTTGTCTCTAGATCATCCCAAGCAAGCACTCTCGTGTTGTAGAAAGTATATGGGTCAAACGGTGTTCCTGTGTCAGCAGCCACCCTTTAACGACTGCCCTAGGAACCGAATAATCGGTTCTCGAATAGTCGTAGATTTAATGTCCTCGGTTAAGCAAACTTATAAAATGGGTATTAAGGTACGAAGAAGCTCTGGCAGGTTTCTATTTTCATTTCTATTGAAACGGCTTTAAACTGCATGGCCTTTTTAAATTTTAAAATTAAATCATTTTAGATAGATATGAGGATCCCAAAAAAAGTATAAAATAGAAGTAAAGTAGCTTCTTGGAATGTCTGTGTTGGAGAGCCTTACAATGGTAATGGTAAGACACCAAATTGTGGAAATATTTACGATTAAATGACGGATTGAAATCACTAAGCTGAAAAGATTTACTACACAGATCTCATAATACGGAACATGGTGCGTAATTATGTGTTAGAGGTAGTGGTGACGAGACCTTGAAGAAGTTAAGCCGATATATGATCATGTGATCATTTACATTGTGTGGCACAAAACGCCTGTATTTATCATTAGGCGAACTTTGGCGGTTTGTTATAAGGTACTATTAGGTCTATGGTTTACTAGGCAGTTTTACTCTCGGTGGTTTGTCATTTCCTTCTAAGAAGTATTGCTTATTGTTCCTAGAACACCCTATAGGTACGTATTAAACAATTAAAATTGATTGCACATTACAATAAACAATAACGTATTGTAAGGCGAATAAAAATGTATTAACAAAGCAACGTTAAACAATCGAACGAGATGTGTTATACTAGCCACTCTGTTTATAATAACTTATAACTTATAACCACTAATAAATCCAGTTCCAATTATATCTCAACTTAATAATTAATACGGTTTACATATGCATAAATGTTCTAACAACTGCACGTGATACATAAAGTACATACCCGCAATCATAAAATACGCAATACTAGCAATCGTTAATTTGACTGTTTATTACCAAGACTGCTCTTATTATGGGACAACCGTGGCATATGCTACTTCATTCTTAACTTCCTTTTTGTATTTCATATTCTTTGATAAATAAATTTTATTTTCGCAAAATCGTAATTGCCCTTTTTTTATTATTTTCATAAAATCTACATACTCGTTTAACGATTTGTTACTGGATAGTATTACATGCAAATGTGGGCAACGGATTTAATAATAAAAAGAGCGGAATTTATTTCGTATTCATTTTTTTGTAAAAAATTTTTTTTAAAAGTTGCTGTAAATAAAATTCAACATTTCATCCACATCGACTTAAAACTTTTATTTTAGAATGCAGTAAATTTTATTTACGATTATTTTAATAATTGTTTGTTTTTGTTCATATACAGAAATAGAGGGTTGCAAATATTATTTATAAGAGTGTTCCTAAACACTACAAGAAAACTACTAAAGTGAAATTCTTGGAGCGAAAATTTGAACATTTGATGGGTTGCTCAAAAATCATTATGATATTTTCAATACTTTTGTATACCGGGTTCCAACTTTCAAAGCGAAACATAGGAAAAGAGCATTGAAATTCTCTTATTTGCAGTTTGCTACTACGTCAGATAAATAATATCGCCTTGTGAGTGCTAGACAGCGATATCTCAAATCTCAGAAAATTTCGAAAATGGGATTAATAGCAAAATAGATTGCTTTAAGGTTGATTCATCAATGCAAAACAAAAAAAATTAATATTACGTCGGTTTTTAATAGATAACTTGGCGTAACATTAAGCAAACTATGCGTCAAATACGCCCTAAAATAATTTTTAAATCAATTTTGGTCTATGAGGCAAGAAAGTCACCCCTTTACACATTCAAAATGACTACTTCAGTTGTCACCTTTCCAATATTAATGATAAGATATTAAAACGAAAGTGAGATATCAAACCAAAGAATCGAATTTTCTGCAATACTTTAAATTATGAATTAGTACAGTCTTGCACAGGTTGGCCCTTTACCAACAGGAGGAACTATTGGTCAGCTTACACCATAGAACAACAGCTTGTAATAGCCGCGGGTGCAGGGACGCCAGACCATCAACTACCCCCAGCACAAGGGGATTACACTATACAAAATCGCACTCTGCACAGTGGACGAACACGAACGGCCACGAACTTTAAATTAATGCCCGTCTAACATTTATTAATTCTCTACCGCTAATTCTTAGTACCAATCAGAACTTAGCTTACGATTTAACTACAAGGTGGGGACGTAGAATCTTAATCCGTACGCTTCGTACTCATATCTTTGCGATTATCACAAAACTCTTACATAAATGCTTTTTTATTATACTTGCATTATAATCTGCCAATTTCACACTAAAAAGCGTTCATAAAATCGTCTTTATAGCACAAGTGCTCTATAAAGTCGTCTAGATAACAACAATAATATTAACTGTTGTGCGACTGTTGTTCCGCAATGTAAACACAAAGCATCTCTGTGGCAACAAATATATCCAAAATCGGCACGCTTAATTTTCAAATTTTAAATACAGATTTTTTCTCTTTTATAGAGGTTTCAGTTGCAATTATAATAAAAAATAGCGTATAATACTCGTGTATAAGTAGACTTTATCGCATACGCGCCGTTACTAGCACTCGCAAGCTCGTGCTTGTAATTTTCGTCGCTAATGCGATAAAGTCTTTCTTATACACATGTATTATAATATACTATTTTATTATACTTGCATTATAATCTGCCAATTTCACACTAAAAAGCGTTCATAAAATCGTCTTTATTGCACAAGTGCTCTATAAAGTCGTCTAGGTAACAACAATAATATTAACTGTTGTGTGACTGTTGTTCTCCTATGTAAACACAAAACATCTCTGTGGCAACAAATATATTCAAAATCGGCACGCTTAATTTTCAAATTTTAAATACAGATTTTTCCTCTTTTATAGAGGTTTTAGTTGCAATTATAATAAAAAATAGCGTATAATACTTGTGTATAAGTAGACTTTATCGCATACGCGCCATTACAAGCACTCGCAAGCTCGCGCTTGTAATTTTCGTCGTTAATGCGATAAAGTCTTTCTTATACACATGTATTATAATATACTATTTTATTATACTTGCATTATAATCTGCCAATTTCACACTAAAAAGCGTTCATAAAATCGTCTTTATTGCACAAGTGCTCTATAAAGTCGTCTAGGTAACAACAATAATATTAACTGTTGTGTGACTGTTGTTCTCCTATGTAAACACAAAACATCTCTGTGGCAACAAATATATTCAAAATCGGCACGCTTAATTTTCAAATTTTAAATACAGATTTTTCCTCTTTTATAGAGGTTTTAGTTGCAATTATAATAAAAAATAGCGTATAATACTTGTGTATAAGTAGACTTTATCGCATACGCGCCATTACAAGCACTCGCAAGCTCGCGCTTGTAATTTTCGTCGCTAATGCGATAAAGTCTTTCTTATACACATGTATTATAATATACTATTTATGT
The DNA here is from genome assembly GCA_963924605.1 of Malthinus seriepunctatus. Taxonomy (NCBI): domain Eukaryota; kingdom Metazoa; phylum Arthropoda; class Insecta; order Coleoptera; family Cantharidae; genus Malthinus; species Malthinus seriepunctatus. Next base: position 86,686,506 of record OZ004600.1, on the reverse strand, counting down.
ATTTATGTAGGTGGTAATAAATGCGGGCTTATAAGAGTCATCGAATGGTATAATTTTCTGGAGGAAAAGGGAGGGGGGGGACGTGAATTACAAATAATTTTAAAAAGCATTTAATTTAAAGTATTAAATATTTTAAATTTTAAATGATTAGTTAAAATGATCGTTAAAACTACGAAAAATGACTGAAAATATTGATGACATTAAAATGATGGAAAAAATATACCGGGTGACACAGGAGTTTGGAACACTCTTATAACTCCGTTATTTATCAACATATCAAAATGAAATTTGTTGTGGATTATATTCACATAAATTGCAATTGTTTTAACTACTTAAATATATTAAGAACACCATAAATATTTTAACTTTTTTGAAAAAAAATTAATTTTATAATGAAAAAAAATTTTCATTATAAAATTCTCAGTTGTCTAGAGTGCTATGATGTGGTATAAAATCATCGGTGAAGAGTTAATTGTACTATGAAAATAATGTTTGTACCACAAAATCTAAAGGTTGGTGTTGTGGAGCTTTAAGAAAGTAATTTAGTTACATTTCCCTCAATAACTTCATTTTTTCAAATGGCATCATATCGGAACAACTCTATCATTGTATGTATTTAGAAAAAAATTATTTATCTGAGATAGTATTGTTCCGATATGTTGCCATTTGAAAAAATAAAGTTATTGAAGGAAATTACCTTCTGAAAGCTCCACAACACCATCCTTTAGCTTTTGTGGTGTAAATGTAATTTCCTTAGCATAAGTACCTCTTTACAATGATTTTATACCACATAACAGCACTCTAGAAACCTGAGTAATTTTTGAAAAAAAAATTTTTGTTTTAATTTTTTTGATTCTACTTTATTCAAAATTTAATGTAGGTTTCAAAAAAGTAAAAATACATATGCTGTTCCATTTAAAAATCAAAAGTTTACTTCATTTCCGGCGTAATCGGAAGTGACAGAATTTTCAAAAGTAGTTAAAACAATTGCAATTTATGAGAATATAATCCACACCAAATTTCATTTCGATATGTTGATAAATAATGGAGTTATAAGAGTGTTCCAAATCCCTGTGTCACCCAGTATAGGGAATGCCTGAAAGGCCAAAAATAAATTAAAACTAAAATCAATAGGTAAGTTTAATTTATCGCGGACATGGCAATTGAAACGGGTGACCTCGGTCCATTTACACTAAGTTAAAGTGTAAACGCCCTATACAAATTTATACCATTGAATGGCAGATGATACAAAGACAAAGGATCTTAGGGTTACTGGATTTTTGAGGATGGGTGTTACGCAAACGATTTAATTTTTTCCCGTATCAGAAGCAGAATCTTAAGGATTCTGAACATTTTGAGACGAGTAGAAAATCGCATCGTTACAATAGTTATATCTAATTATAGAAAAAAATTATTTTCTGGCAAGTAATAAACCGCAAATAAGTGATATCCAATGCTATTTTCCTATGTTCTGATTTTAAAGTTGGCACACGGTATGTATTAGATACACTGATATTTAAATTTCAATCCCAATTTTTAGGGATGCATTTTTAATTACCAATAGGTAAATGCGGTACAAATGTTCTATTTTCGTCCCAGAAATTAACTGTAGAAGCATATCTGTGTTTTTTTAGAAACAGTAGTAGATTTGACAGATGAAACCTGTAACCTAATTAAAAAAAGCAATTGAAAACCTAATGCAATAACGACAACTACAAAATGGAAAATTGCTGTTTCCTTAAAATATTAGCAATGCATGCGATTGGGAAAGTGGTTGTGTAGAAAATATAAATTTCAAAAGCGGAATATATTTCCATTTATAGATGTGTACGTTAAGAGAACACTATACTTTTCAATGTTAATTATCTATATTGCACGGGTCACGGCCAACCCCTAACACTTGAGCCCTTAAATGATAAATCATTCAATGACTTGCTTAAAAATTTAGTTCCGGAAACCCGGAAAAAACCTTTTTTTAACTGATCATACGATGTTATGAAAAGAGCACAAATTACTTAATTATTCAAATCACAATTGTTATTATAGCAAAAGTTTTTGTTGTTAAAAAAAATAATTATAAAACTCCTATAATAATGAATAATGACATCATATATTAAACTTAAAAAAATTAAAATTTACACAAAATTTCTTCAATATCTTTGACAAGAACATTTATAAAACGGCAGTTTAATCTTATCTACATTAACGGAGACTCAGCAGGACATGCACGGTTAATCTGATTCTTTGTAGATAGATTTATAATAGCAAAATTGCAAGATTTGCACCTCGACAAGTTTGTGAGCCTATACATTATCGTACGTCAGTGGGTGGTCATTATTTGATCGTTCACGGTCAGTATTTCAAAGTAGACTAGAGATATATTTTACGTGGTCACATCGTTATCCCGGACTCTTCATTTCGCTTGGGAATTTACCCTACGCGAGATCAAGAGGATTTTGATATTCTCTTTGTTTCAAACTTTCGATACAATCTATCAACTCCTTACCTATTATTTGTTTTTTTTTCTTAAAGATTAAGTTCGTGTAAAAAAAATGTCGCCCTACAACAATTTTAAATTTACTCGCAAGAAATAAGGAAGATTTGTAGTAATCCTTTTAAGGAACCAAATCCGTTTTGTTCCCGTCAAATGAGCTTCCACAAATCAATGATCTTGAATTGTAAGCGATCCGAGCACAATGGGACATGTATTGGCTATTGTCTCTCTTTGCATAAGCCTTTCAAACGCGTGTCAAAATATCTAAAATAATTCTCTTTTAAAACTGTCACAATTTAAATATGTTAACAGAATAAATCAAAGATAAATAATTAATTTACTATAAAAAGTGAATGAATACGTGACGATACAAATAATTCAGTTTTAGGAAAACGTTTTTTCAGTATAAATTTTAATGTTTTGAAAGGTAAATAAATAAGTCCAATACTCTACTCGTCTACTGTCTAAAGATCCACAAATTATAAAAGAGTAATTTGAAAAAATACTAGAAGTATAAAACTATCTCCTTCATTTTACCCATGCCCTAATACATTTAATTTATCAAATACATCTATATGCAAATTAAATAATTAATTCCAGATCTATAGGTACTCACTAATCCCTACTAAACAAATAAATGAAAATTTGTCTCGAGTTGTTACACAGATAAAAATAAACTGAAGAATCAAATCTATCAAAAACCAAAAATAACATCACAAATTTCATATTTTATGGAGAGCCAATCGTTGCAATAATAATTTTTTATTGAATCTTCGCAGTCTGAATGTTCACTTGATGAGAAAAGCATTGACTTTGGTAAGCCATTCTACATAAGATACAACTCTTGTAATTTAGACCTGATTGAGTGCTAAATTTTGACAGCCCCTGGCTTATAAACTTAACTCTTCATCATGAGGAATGGGGCAGGAAGTCACATACACTAGAAGGGAAGGAAAAAAGCAAGTATCGTGGGTCTCATTAGAAATCAATGCGAACACTTGTAGACACATGTAAATCCACAATAGGTACTCGAGTTTCCAAATCCTGATCCAATGCGATACTGAACTTTTAGAGAGAAGATAAATCAGTCTCCAGCAAGTGCAGAAGTCCGACATGTTCTAGATTTAGGAAAATCTCTATTACAGCCCCATGAAATTAGATTTCCTCAAAGCGGCATAGTCTGGACGAATTTTCATAAAGTCCAGAAGTTTTGTGGAAAAGTCACTCATATTTCAGAGTGATTCGAGTAGCTTCCCTTAATTAACGTATTTTAGTTTCAGCTGAAGAAATTTTGGAGCTTGTTGCTCGTGGCTCCTTTTAGAGTTTTTATTGTGGCTGCAGTATCAGACTATGTACCCTGGGCATTTGGTCTAATTAATCGAGTAGTCACTGATGAGCATCTTCCAAATTATATGATTTATGGCCTTTTGCACTAACGCTAAGCAACTGCTTAGGAGTTACCTGAATTTCTGAATCAATTTAACCTCCACGCTGACCTTAAGGAAGTTATTTTTAATTCTTTATTCTGCAGCCCTTTTGATATCTCATAGAAAAACACAACAAAGAGTAAACTGTTTTTTGTATAGGATAAACTTAAATTATAATTATGTCGAACCTGTTCCACTGAGTTATGATAATACATCCTGAATGCAATAAATTTGCAATTTATTCTACGTAGTGAATTTCAAGTGAAGCGAGTAGTATTTAAAATTTTAATATAGAATTTAAATAATTCACCTTTGTGTTCATTCAAAAAGTTTTTTAATTTATGTTACATAAATTTTATTCATTTTGTTTACGTTTTGTAAAGAGCAATATAAAATTTTTAAATCTCAGTTAATTTTTGTTAAATATTGTTTTTATGATAAAATTGTTTGTCGAGTATAAAGTTATTAAAAATTATTGCTACTTCCTCTCAAACTAGACATAATCAACTTTAAATTTTACTATAATAGTCATGAAATACTTTTATAATTTCTTTATAGAAAAAACTTAGTTTATTATTGATTTATAGAAAAGAAAAAATAAATCACCCGTTCCACAGTTCTGGTGAGTGAAAATAAAAGAAAACCTCAAAAAGGTGATTGAAAGGATGGAACAAAATATGAGTTAGAACAGAATCTTAGGACTATTTGTATATGTCACTATACTAATTTAAGTCCTCAAATCAGCACTAAAAAAACTTAATGAAATTTTTTAGATGAATTCACCGAGGTTTAGCGTTTTTGACGTTTTATAATTTGGAATATTTTAGTTGCATACTAAAATAAACTTTGACAGGTTTTAATAAAATTAAGCAAAGATATAGACAAAAGCATTTTACACTTAAATTTTCAATTTAAACATAATCGTCCATCTAGTTTCAGAGTAATTACTTCTCAAAGTTGAACCCTTATACACAGATGGGATAGAACAAACGTTCAAATTCGGCGTATATTTGGCTCCCAATTCTATAAAAATTGAGAGTTTAGTTTCAAAAACTAATATAATATTAAATAGTTTGTTACAAACATTCTAACAAAATTTTAAAAACATTGAGCGTCTAGTATAAAAGTTATAACACTCCAAAGTCTTAAATTTCTATGAAAATGTCAGTAGCTAAAATCTAACGTCAACGCTGCATAATTTGAAGTTACGCGAATATTTAAATCTTTAACTGCGACTGCGAGTTTCTTCAAAGATAGTTATCTACTGACGAATAGATAAATATTCCCTAAAAGTGTGTTCACATTACATGATTTCTCATAGGGGTAAATAACCAAATATAGTAAATAACCAACAGTTTTATTCTGAAAATTCCCTATTATTTTGCTATGACCGAGCTTATTATTTAGCTATGATTTCTCATATGAGAAATCATGTAGTGTAAACACACTTTAAGTGTTCAAAAACCGGTTTCAAAGAATAGAAATAGTTAAGTTTTGGAATGTTATGGATCCATAATCTCTATGTTATTCGCACCTTAAGGGTTGGTTTCATAAAGCTTGCTGAGCACTTGTCGAACGTAAGTTCGAGATCACAAGCTTTCTCAAACTCGAACAATTAGGTCGCCGCTTTCGGCGGTTATCGGTTGAAAACAAACAAACCGGCAACCTTTTTGAAACTTGGGCATTTACTCGTTCTTTACGTTTGTTTTCAACCGATAACCGCCGAAAGCTGCGACGTAATTATTCGAGTTTGAGAAAGCTTGCGATCTCGAACTTAAGTTCAGCAAGTGCTCATCACGTGCCGAACTTAAGTTCAACAAGTGCTCAGCAAGCTTTATGAAACCAACCCTAATTCGATCAAGTCACCGCTAGATTTTCCGCCTATCAGTATGTAGAGTTCGTACAGGTACGAAAGAGTACACCTCGTGACGTCATCTCCGCAGTTTTGTCTCTATAATATCTGTCAGTGGCGTATGAACGACTTTTTAAATTAAAGAACTTATTCGACTACAAAACACGAAAGCTGACACTGCTTAATTTGATTGTAAAATGAGCTGTATTTGCCGGAATTGTTAAAATTCGTATCTGCCAATTTTGACAGCTGGCATCTTTCGTACTTGTATGAACTCTACCTACAGTTGTTCCAGCGGATCCTTGCCGCTAGGGCGGTCGGCAATGTTCGTAAAAACACCAAATCTGATACGTAGTAAAGCATTTATATTTGTTGGCGCTGCGAAATATGACATTAAATTGGTAACGACGTATGCCGTCTTACATACAGCGGGATGATATTAATTGATAAAACCTTTCCTTTACTATACAAAGAACATCATCGAATGTTTTCTTATTACATATTTACATAAACATCAAAAGCTGTACTAGAGGTAACCCAACGTAAGGTGAATCCACCACGTGATAACCGTTAAAGTTGCGCGGTAGATTAGTGCGGTCGTTGCTTAATTATTACATTACTTTTGTTGAAGCAAAATAATTACAAGCATTTTAATAATGTGAAGATCTCATTCACCAAGTATTAAACCAGTAATTAATTATTAATACCTAGTACTTCAAATAAAAATTTAAATTAAGTAATTATTTTAAATTTTGACAACTTTTAAAAATAATTTTTTTGACAGAAGAAATAACTAGCTCCGCCAATGGGTTCTGAAGCCACGCCTCGCGCAGGTTTGGTCACGTGGTGGATTCAACTTAAGTTGGGACTACTATATACTTTCCCACTTTACCAACTTTCTATTTTCACTAATAGCAAAGAGCCGAGCCATATTAGCCCAAAGTTTTTGATGTCGGTCTACATTCCGTGTCACACTGTGTCACTGTGTGTTCACATGAAGATATTGTTGCACTTTTAGAAAATTATAATTTTGAGAAGATGCCATCAGACCATCACTCTAGCAGCTAGAAGAGCTAGAGTAGAGTAGCTGGAGTTTCGCTACTAGTTTGCTTTTCGCTTTGATCTTTGCTTCACATTGTTTCAGAAAAGTGGGCGCTTCTTAGTTCTTACTATTCTTACAAAAATTTTTATCAAAAGGTTACGTTAGATGATAGGGAATTAGTCAGATTGGTCTAGAAAAGCATCTAAAAATCGATATTTATTGACCAGCACGGGTCTGAGTTACAAAAGTGAAAATACAACCTTTATAGCGTTGAAGGATCAAAAATACCTCTTGTAATAATCTTTTAAGAAGTAAGGAAAGAAATAAGTCGATAAGGTATTATCGACACAAGACTCAATAAACGCGTGGCGTGTTGTGTCTTGTGTCCGTTCAGTTCAGTGAATTCCTATCAGTGTCAGTGAAAAACAATATCGTTGCCATTTATTTATACTTAGACATTCCCACACCTCCTGCAAAGTTTTTAACATCAGCGCTACTATACATATACCTGCGTCTTGGTCGATTCACACATATCATTCCCGTGTCCTGATGCTCCTCTCAAAAAGTAGCCATATCCTACTATCGCTAATCATTAGACATAATTTTTGAATAAGTGATATCATGATAACATCACTGATACTGAAATAACACGATGACTGACGTGGAAAAAACAATAAAAAAATTGAAGTGATTGACTCCAGAGTGACTTGGTGATATTTAGTCATGATGAAGACTTTTTTTTTTAAGTTTTTAAAAAATAATAAAAATATAACTTAGTAAAATATCACAATATTCTTCTTGATTACACTATCGGTTTCGCTTGATAAGCATCATCAGGTGTAGAAGACTCTAAAGAAATTAGAAGAATAAAAAAATTAACTTGTCTCTTTATAAAATTGGTATTTCCTTCGTTTAGCTCTTCAGTACTGCTATGTTATCAAACCATTTTATTACTTCTTATAGTTATTGCCTCTTTTTGCCGGTTAGTAATTAAAATGTATTCCTTTACTTTGCCTTTAGATACTTCTACTTCATAATAATTATAATGTCTTATAAAGTATCTTATTTGAGAATTTAATAAATTGCATTAATCTCAATTAATTTCCATATTTACTTATGTAATTACAATCAATAAACTAGAAATTTGCATAAATTTATTATAAATACTATTTATTTTTTGTAATTAATTTCATACGCTTTCCATTACACCTACCTATCATATAATTACGATATTTACTGTATATTTAGGTAAATAATCCTGTCATATCTCCAACGCATACTTGATTTTCTTCTTATTGTGTTGAGTACCTACATGAGGTAAATTTAGCATCCAACCCAACAATTTTTAATTAAAGTTATTGCATAATTTCTTTTATTGGAGGGTCGAAATTTAGTTTCAAAATTTTATCTTTAAGTGAAACTAATTTTCGTTATCTTTTCTCTTCTGTCACGTGTTGGGTCCAGTTAAACCTATCGGTTACTAATTAGAGGTGTGTTAATGAGGTACTCGTGACATTTAGCAGCACCGATAGCGTCGGGTGCACCAATTAAGATGTTCAGATGTTGCACGCGCCTCGACGTTCTATATTATTTTATTTTATTATTGCGTTAGATAAAATACGTAATGACACTTAGCAATATTCGGACGACGAAACGTTGCGTGTTTGACACAATCGGTGGGCGAAAAATTCGTGACTCGGATATACTGGACTATAGTGTCTGAAGGCAGTCAGTCAGCAAGTGAGGCCACCCATTTTTTAGTAATTTCCGTGCGAAGGGAAGCCGCCCGACGGGGGTGCGCCTCGTGGCCCTTGCCCTACCATGGGGGGCCCTGACAGATCGTAATTAATGTACAGGTTGCATGTGTGTATGAGAACCCGCCCTGCCGCCCTCTTACCGCGAACATGAATATTTATATCGCGAGCAAAGCTCTAGAAATATACCAAAAGCGTTATCAAAATGAGTCTTACATTCAAAACATCCATAAAAAATTAAATTTTTTACTCGGTATCGAAATTAATTAAAGACGAAATTAACACGTTGATGTTATACCAAGAATGACGAGATTAAATTCAAAATGAGATCTTGAAACATAAAGCTTTTAACATAAGGCATTATTTGTACTATATCTAGACTAATAACAATTAACACCTATTACAGCTAACTGAATAACCAACATGCAAGCGTAATGATAATTAGACACCGGAGATGAAGACGACGAATATTCGTGTTTGCCAAAAGAAACTTTAATATATGGAACCCAACGGAAATTTTAGCGCAATTAATAAAATCAAACAAATATATGAGTACTCGGGGACATAATTACTTAAAGTACCACAACCGTAAATTAATTAATTAACTAGTGCTTACACAAAGCTGTTACAATTACATTACTTTTATGGGGTATCATTTTGAAAACCCTATTGCACTAAGTGACGACAAAACGAAATTGCAAATACAAATGCAAATGACGGTTTAAAAATGTATTAAAAGATATATAAAAATTAGCTTTAATCCTTAAAGGATGTTGCACCTCAAATTGCTTCGTTTAAATTGTAATAAAATAAAAATTCACCTAATAGTTCAGTTACTGCAGATGAAAATGCACTATAACCTCGGAAAAATAGTAGAACTAAAGATCTTGCGCATCAGTCCAAGGTCTTTTTGAAAGCCTATTCTTTAAAAAAACAAAAATGTTTACCTATATTTTTATAGTGGCCGCTTCTTTGAAAAAATTTAGTTCGAATATTTAAAAGTATCTCGGGAAACAATGATCGAACAAAAAAAAGTATAATTCTTTCTTAAAGAGGACGATATTTAGAGAAGAAAAGGTCTTATGACTTTTTTTCGTAGGATGAATAGTTTTAGTAGAAAACGGAATGAAACTGCGCTCTGATTTTGGGAATCAATTCGTGCGCGTGAAGCTTCAATATTTAGAAATGTCATAAACGCTTCTTCGTAACTAGTGTCAAAGCTCTCTCAAAAATATATATACGAAGAAAACTAAAAAATCGTCTCAAAGAAGAAAGCGTAAGCTTTCAGATTCATCAATTCGTCATTTGTTAGACATTACTCTTCAATGATGTAATATGAGTTTAAAGATGTCGCTTCGCTGAAAAAATCACATTTTTACTTAAAATTACGAATTTCAAAGTACTCTCTTTTAAAATGAATAAACCAAAGGTGTTTTTTACTATTATTTAATGATCCCCACAAGAATTATTCATTTTGATCCATTTTTAACGACAAAGCAACATTTTAAGTAAAATGTGATTTTTTCAACGGAACGATATCTTTAAAATCATATTACAGCATTTAGCAGTAATGTCTTACGACATACGACATACGATGAATTGGTGAATCTGAAAGCTTACGCTTTCTTCTTTAAGAAGATTTTTTAGTTTTCTTCGTACGTTTATTTTTTAGAGATCTTTGACACTATTTACGAAGAAGCGTTTATGACATTTCTAAATATTGAAGCTTCACACGCACGAGTTGATTCCGAAAATCAGAACGCAGTTTCATTCCGTTTTCTCCTAAAACTATTCATCCTACGAAAAAAAGTCGTAAGACCTCTTCTTCTCTAAATATCCTCTTCTTTAAAAAGTAATTGAACTTTTTTTTATACGATCAATATTTCCCGAGGTGTTTCGAAAAATCGAGCTTATAAACCTACAACCTCAATTTTTTCAATGAAGCGGCCACTAAAAAATATTAAACACTTTTGATTTTAAAAAAATAGCCTTTCAAAAAAAACATGCACAGAGGTTTACCCGTTCTACTATTTTTCCGAATTTAAAATCGTTAATAACTGGAGTATAAACACATTCAATTCCATTTTACCCAACTACTTGTACTAAGTTAAAAATTAAGCTCGTGTCTTAAATTTTTTATATGATCGCTTCTTGCAAAAAAATATATGCTTGATACTCTGATACTTGATAAGGTGATAAAATTACACATACTTTATTACATGCGTACAAGTTGTAAAGTTGAAACGTGAGTCACAAGTTAAAAAACTTTTAGAAGGAAAAAAAGAGTGTAATCAAAAAACAATCACAACCCTAACTTGACATCCATTCGAAATAATATTTAAATTTAGTCAATTTAAAAAAAAATCAACTAATTTGAAACGTAAAATTACCATAGCTCGTATTCCACCATAAAGCATATTATTCCAAGTAAAAACAGTTTTTATTTCCACCCCAACCATTGCTTATCGCATTGGCTATAAAGGAACTGTGTGTTACTAATTTTTATTACTTCTTATCGAAAATCTAGAACCGTTGGACACTTACAAACTTACATCAGCTTTTAATGTTTCGTCACCTGCTACGCTTACCTGTTTTCCAACCAAATAAAATTTCATTATCTTTAGAATTAATTATATTCCGATAACAATGATTATCGAGGTCTTTCTCATTTTTGACCTCTAAATCTAAATTGTAGTCAATATCGTGCAGCATTTTTTTAAACTCAATATAGGGTATAATTTCAAAATAACACTTGTTGTACTACACGTTAGTTAAACCGTCACAAGCAATTATTCAAACCGTAAAATTTAGTTATTGGCCTTTTTATCTCTTCTCTTGTGACACATACGTGTGACTAAAATGTAACCACACAAAAATAACGATGTTATCATACAATCAGAGCTAGGTTCTAACTAATGCAATATTTCACCAGCTTGTATAGGGCTGACGAATGTTCGCCCCTGCAATTAAGGGCAATGATATTGCACTTATATACGTAGGACCTGGCCATTATCCTGACAAATAACGGCAGGTTATATGCTTCTGGACGAACTCACTACAATTTAACAGTCCGTTCTCTTTATACCTGCATGTCTTTTAGACACCAAACGGGTTGGAAAACTGTCAGTTGCTTTCAACTTCTGCATAATTATTAAATAATAATATTTATTGCCGTACTATACAATTATACAGTTATAAACTATTAAATATTTCGATTTATCGTTTTAAAAACTATTAATCCCATTGTGATGGAAATTAAAATTGTAAAAATGAAAATATGTTGAAACTTGATTAAATTACTTAGATTCATGGGCATGAACCTCTAAATACCGTGTTTTTCCTGCTTTATATCTTTTCTATAAGTCTATATCAGGGGCAACGCTATATTCTATAGCAAAAATAAACAAAGCGTATGTACACAAAGTACGAACAAGCATTAAGTAGGTAATGGAGCTACTGTTTACGCATAATAGCCAACTGTCAAAAAGGTAAAAGCCCGTCAAAGTTAGTGCTTGTTCACTCTGGACTAGTGATGTGCTATTTGCCCAATAGCAGTTGTAGCAGTTATGCGATTTGAAAAATAGCGGCTATTGATATAGCAGTTAGTAAAAATAGCAAGAACCATAAGCAGTCAGTAAAAACAGCAAATAGCATGTAGCAGTTAGTAAAAATAGCAAAGGTTTAGTTGTAGCGGAGAATGATTTAGGGTGTGCGCAAATTAAAAGATTCGAGCATAGAGTCTAGAGCATAGCATAGACCACAGCGTTCTGGGGTACTCAAATTCAAAGCTGAGAGCATAGAGCATATTGCACCCTTGTAGGGACATACGATTCCAGCTGAAATTTCTAACAACTCTATATAAACTCTATGGTCGAAACTTCTAATTTGCGCACACCCTTAGATCCAATTGGCTATTTAATAAATTATTAGACTTTTTTAATTTATTGATTTTATTGAAAATTATAGCGTATTTCTAATTATTGTAAACATGACCTGCCGCCTGGCAATGAAAGTTTTGTAAAGATTTTGCATGAGAGCATCTGGTGTAATCGATACACCCTCATTACCACCTCATTACACGATGCCCAAAACAGAACAGGATAGTATTGAAAGAGTCAAACTACTGGTAAATTGTTTCTTATGAATGGGGCATCCGGCTAATTACGTTACCTGTGAGCTTTACCTAAGTACTTATACAAACGATTTCTTTGTTTTCTTTTGTAGTTTGGGTTTTTAATAACTTTTAGTAAAATTTCATTTTCATTCGTACAATTTCAACCGTACTCCGGCGTAGGGATAATTGCTTTTTTAGTGCTTTTAGTTTATTACTGCTATTGCTATTTTTGTTGGCTTTTCTCCTTTTTCTGAAATAGCTGCTATTACAAAAGCTGCTATTTTTAACTGCTATTTTTAAATAGCATAGCAGGTTCGTAACTGCTATTTAGAAATAGCAGTTTTCGACATCACTACTCTGAACTATAGTTGTAGCTCGTAAACTAACATCTTGTAATTGCTACCTTAGGGCCGTTTTAGATGGACTAAGTATCGTACTAACTGTTAGTAACTGAATCAACTCAAGAAGCAAAAGCACGGGAATCTAAGCTTTAATGTCGTCAGTAGAAATTTTGACGCACGACCGTCCCTTGCTTTTGCTCCTTGAGTTGATTCAGTGCAACCAAGTTAGGGCTATTTGACATGGACTAAGTATCTTACTAACTGTTAGTAACTGAATCCACTCAAGAAGCAAAAGCACGGGAATCTAAACTTTAATGTCGTACGTAGAAATTTTGACACACCTCCCTGCACGACATTAAAGCTTAGATTCCCGTGCTTTTGCTCCTTGAGTTGATTCAGTTACTAACAGTTAGTACGATACTTGGTTCATGTCAAATAGCCCTTAGTACGATACTTAGTCCATCTAAAACGGCCCTTAAATACCTTTGTAACACAAACGTGAACTATAGAGATTTCTTACCCGTTTTACAACGCTCTAAACTCTTTAGTGAATGTGAATTATATAAGTTTATCCCCTTCACCCCTAGCTCCAATTTTTACAAACCACCGAATACTTTATTCTTCATTTTTACATAAAATCAAAAAGAATAAGACACAAGTACTTAATCAACTTATTCAGAACCAGTGGCGTAAATAACGTGCCCGCGGGAACCACGTTGCGGGAGGAATCAATAAAATGATTATTAACGGGAATGGGCAGGGACCCCACTAAACTCTTAGTTACGCCACTGTTCAGAACGTATCAGTGGATCAATAAACATATAGAAAGAAACACTTACCAGAAGATTGTCAAAAAAAGTAACTACGATGTGTTGCAGAGTTTGAACTATCTGTAACAAAAAAAAAGTTGAAAATAATTTTCTCCAAAATTAAGAAGATTTTATTTCAATTAAAAGTAAGACTTGACACGCACTATGAAATTTTTGTCGTCCAACAGTTTAGTCGGCTGAGCGACCATAATTGCTGCTTATGACAGTGCGCGTATTTAGCGACAAAACAGCGACTCAAATACAATAAAAAGTTCATAATGCTAAGTAGGAAGAGTTGATCGATAGAATTTATAGATTCAAATAATGAATGCTAGTTCTCAAGTTAGATTTATTGTGATTAGTTGGATCGATGCACGTTTCTGTTTGATTTCAATCAGTTGCTTGAAACTTGAAATTGTCATTCGTGATGAAATCCGGATATAAATAATTAATTAATTTACTTTCTGTTAATTTTTTAATTTTTTAAATTAAAACACTTTTAAATGGTGAGTCAACTAGTTCTGTTTTTCTTACAGTTGGTATTACAAACTTTTAATGTCGAATTAAAATTCAAATTAATTTTTTCTATTCACACATGTCATTTGTCAATAAGAGTTTATTATTAATTTAGAAAACAAATCAAGGATTCCGTGTGCTAAGTGTAATGCCGGCATTAACTATAATCGAGAGATTTATCTTAGGAAATCTTTAGAAATGGCACTAAATTCTAAGCGACAAACTATGACCACATGGTGATTAGAGTTACGAAAGGATCATGATTCCATATAAAAATTAATTAATTACAAGATTACAACAACTAAGGGTAATAATCGAACGGGGTATTTTGAACATTTTACTAAAAAAAATAAATTATTATTTTCAATATTTTAATTAAAGCACGTGGAGATGAGACAGTAGAAAACCGCTGCGCTACTGTGGTGCTGCAAGTGCGCTCTAAGCTCAATTTTGAGTCTAATGCCAAAAGTCGTGCACTGGATTTACACGATGATAGTAAAACTGATCATAACTTTTGCCTCTCTAGTTTGATGGGCATGCCATTGAAACTAGAACGGACACTGAACAGCCTGCATGTGCAAATGTGCATCACTGGTGCCTCCACACCAACAGCTGCCATTGAGGTGGCTCTTTGTCTTCCTCCGCTTCACTAATCGTGCAGTATGCGGCAAAGCTGGACGGTCCTACGGCTGATAAACACAGGCACCTGGAGAGTCGGGGAATGTAGATGGGTCACTGCGCGTGTACTGGATAGACGGATGTTCTTGTGCATCTGACTTCCTCCGCACACATCTGGCACAAAATTCAAGGTTACAGTTCCAACCCGCGAAAAGTGGGAAACCAACGTCTCTAGTCAGATGTATAAAGACCTAATCTGATATATAGATGAGACGCGTTCTGCACTGATATCTATCTGCCTTCCAGACGGAGGTCTTCGTGATATCTACCAGTGCTAGGCTAAACCAAGGGTTCTTCTCAATTGTAATGTTGGCAGACCTTACAGACACGTAACAACATTGAATAAAAAGCCGCTACTCTAACAGGAAAGAGCATTCCATGTAGATCGTATGAGAATGCAATCGTTGTCGAAATATAGCAATTTCCGGTCAATTTCTCCAATAGAAATGGGTGCTTATACTCCCACTTAAAAGGAAAGATCATGACAGCTAATGAAAATGTAGACTCAACGTAATGAATGAGTCATCCATGGTTTTCTAAAATGTCGCATTTTTTGTTATAGGCAACGGTTGCTAACCTTCTTTCCGGATCTTTATATTCTAAGCATAACACAACGTATCACTGCACTTGGATTCTATTCTAGCAAAGAAGGAAACGAGATGGCGGATGAGCTAGCAGTGAGAGGCACTCTGCGGTCCGAAACCCGTACTTGGCATTCCTTATAGTTTTGCCAAATGTATCTCCCTAACAAAAGGCAATGGAAAAACTAAAATCTCAGGCATGCAAAGCTTTTTATTAAAAAACATTGCTCTGAGAAGGCAAAAACATACTGCTAAACTTAAGCAAGCTTCAACTGAGAACGGTGACGGTCTATTAACTGACCACTGTCTCCTTAATAAAAACCTACATACTATTGGAGTCTGTGATGACCTTAGATATAGAGGCTGTGGGGAGGAACGAGGAAGACGAATCCGCCCAACATATTTTATGCCAGCACCCTGCATTTGCTGCACTGAAACTCAGAACACTAGATTCCAGCCTACCTTGAACCAGTAAACATACAAAGAATCCATCCCTGTAGATTAGTAACCTTCTTTAAGAAAACGGGACTAAGAATGAATCCATAACCCCTTTGTATACACAAAAAGTCGCTTGGTCTAAGTGTTAGGGCCTGCATCAGAAAAAAGGTAATAATGGAACGGGGTATTTTGAACATTGAAGATTATTAAAAAAAAATTAATTATTATTTTCAATATTTTAATTAAAACTAACAAAAATGTGTTTTTCTTCATACGTCAAAAAAAGTTGACATTTTGTTACTGAACAAGTAAGGTTAAAGTTCTACTTTTACATCCTAGGAGGTAAAAGTAAATTCTAACCCTAAATATTTACAACAAATTGTAACGTAAAATGATATTTCTAAGCATTAGTAATGTAAAAAGGTAATGTTTTTTATAAATTTTCTGTTATAATTTATTCGTTGCGTTTAATAATTAGCTGCTTTTTACAAGTTACAGTTAATTTTAAAAAACATTAGACAATTGAACTACAAGTAATTGACAAGAGATGGCGCTAGTTAAAAAAAATTTATTTATCGTTTTTATAAGTTTTACGTTTGAAGAAAAAATGTTTCATACGGTATAAAAATACTTTTTTTGGGTCATCAGTAGTTGTTGGTTAGTTGCTTACTGACTTGCCTAAAAAAAAGTGACATTTTTACTCCTAATAAAACAAACTATAATATTCTCATTTATTGTTATGCGCCAAATGAAGCAACACGAAATGGTCGATCTTATATTAATTTTTTTATCGTTAAATTATAATATTCATCAGCAGTATGTTAAAATTTAAAAGGACTAATGATTTTTTTAATAATGATTCTTCTTGTTATTATAATTTAAAATGCAAATTATATACTTTTATTATTTAAATCGCTAAATTAAATGTTTTTTTGTCCAAAATATTTGATGTTAATTTTTTTAGGCTCTCGTCAACAAAGATATAAATAAGGAAAATTGCTTCTAAAATTGTCTTATTGTTATAATATTTTTTGAGTATCAATGCCATATAGATATACGAAATAATTAAATTTAATTTATTTAAATTTTAATGGACCATCAAAATTGTTCATATCTAAAATAGTCTTGTACAACCCACATAAATTTTTCTACCAAGTTGTATCTAACATAAAAGGATTCACTGGTAGGTATGTGTCAAATATATTCGGATATTCTCTGAATTCTCAAAATCAGGTTCTTATCAAATTGTACAAAGACCAAACCGTAGTCGGATTGTGGTTCGATTTTTCATTCCCAGCAGCGGCTGTCACCGGTGACGGCTACGTAGATCAGATCTCACCTCGTCAAGCTGAGACCCGCACCGTCCTCGTAATTCTTGTCCCATGTCTCTCAGATCAAGATAGCCCAAGCTTTATGAATAGCGTAGTTTTGAATACAAAAAAAAGTCATAAAATAGACATTAAGTTCATGATAAAAATTAGATTTAAAAGAAAATTAGATAATTTAAAATATTTTGTACAAATTTGATACTCGGGTTGGAATTAATAGGTATTGTTTTTTTAACGTTTATTTAATTTAAAAACATAATTTATTACTTCATTAAATAGGTAAACCTATGTTCTTTAATAAAAAAGTTTAAAGTACCGCGAGCATAGGTATTTCGAACGTCTTTAGAACTCGATTGATTAATATTCGATACCGAAGAACCTGTAAATATAAATTGTCACCAACTTTTCTTTATGAATACAAGAAACTTGAAAATAGCGATACAATCAATTTTGTACGTGCCGCACGAGAAAACAGCCCCTAAAGGTGATTAAACTGCATTTTTAAATGATATGCATTAGTTTTGCATTTGTATGGTAGAACAAAATCCTATATGGTTGGTTACCCTAAATATAGAGTTTTTAATGCTTCGTAAATCCTCGACAATCTAAAACGTGGGCTACATGACAGTAGATTGATTAGTGACGAGACATGACGGTCTAAAACAGCATCATACTGACAGAACACTCCGTCATGTCCTTAATCGTTTTCCTTTTTAGTGTCACAACCGCAAAAGAAATCAAGCTGAGATACAGAAAAGAATAGTGAAGATGTTAACATTTTTATTTATTATATTTTAGTCTTCGCGTTAAAAAAAATAAATTTATTGTTCAAATGTTCTAAATTTAAAAAATTTCAATTCTTCTTTTAGCAAATTTTTAACATACTTTTTCTACAAAACATTAGTTTATGTACGATATACCCGGTACAATTTATTATTCGATCGTCCTAATATTTTTATTTTGACGGATCGGTATTTAAAAAATAATTGGAATTTAGAGAATTTTCTATTATGTTTAATAAATATAAAATTATAGCCCACGATGTGTTATCAGAGATATAAAGGTCATTAGAAGCTGAAGGATGAATTGATGTTAAGATAGGGGTACATCGGTATAGATATTAGACGACACAGTGCCCACAGCGCAACATAAATCCTCCACAGGTAGTCAAAACACTGCAATTTGTACCCAGTCACCATGATTTTCACATATTATTTTTACATCAATCACGATTTCAGCACCCAATTAGCGAGATTCTGTTAAGCTATCAATCTTCAGGTGGTTTATATTATGCATCATACCGTTTCTTCCCGTGCCTGTCGTATTACATGACATATTCGGTTCGTGTCCGATTATAGTATAAAATTAAGAAATCTACTTACTTACCTATGTATTTTCTTAACTTTAAATTGCGTGAATGGCTGTTTGACATGATGTATGTTCTTTAGTTATAATTTTCTAATATTATTTTTTATACGACAATTTTAAATTATACAACTTCTTTTTCTTTCAAGCTCGCATTAACAAATGAATTTATATTTTAATTAAATTATAGAAAAAGAATAGGAAATTTTATTGCAACACGACGCAAAAATTCAAGTCCCTTATTGAAATTCCGGTGAAATTAAACGGAAATAACGTTTGCTTAAATTTACCACAACGTACATTTACTACAAGAATTTTATAAAACAAAAAGTCAACTATGCAATGTTCACAAAGTCTTCTCTTAGCCAAAAGAACAGTTTAAATTTGTGCTTCTGCACAGGAGAATTTCTTCAATACCTATGCAGTAGCGACTTGTTTAGTGCATAACAAAAATTCACATTAAGTTTATCAATTTAAAAATGCTGCCTCCAGGGCCGTAACCAGACTGTGTTATCAGACCAGGCTCAAAAAATTTCAATGGGAAAAGCTAAAATTGGGGTTTTCTCTCTTCTCGGTTTGTATAAATTTGTTGAACACTAATCTCTTCTGAGGATGGAAGTTTTTTGTTCAAAGTTTGCAAAAATATGACTTTCTCTAAATCAATGTTTTTTTATTCGGCACCAATTAGAAACTTATCATTTTATTATTACTGCGAAATCCTTATAGTAGCGTCGAACTAAATTTTTAAAGAAAATGCGGAGGGATAGCAATTTTTTTTCACAAATCGCTTTATGTTGGGACGCTAATTATGGGAGAGATTTTTCCAGATCAGAGGCGTGCGGGAACAGGGTCAAAATCGCCTTTGTATGTTGCAAAACTGCTAGTTTTGACAATATCTTCGATCACATTGAAGATAGCAAGAAAATACATCTGAGGTGATTTGTAATGTATAAAATTACACAGAGAATGGAATCGGTCCGAGTTCAAACGGGTAGTTCGTTAATGCAGAAAAAAATAGCAAACACGGAAAGTTCAATTATTTTTAAATTTAATTTAAAAAAAAAATAAACGGCCAAATTTTTCGAAAATGCTTTAAAAGATGTATTTTAATACACAAAAACACTGTACCAAATTTCAACTTCTAATATTTATTTAAACAGCCACAATCACTAAAAGACTAGAAATTTTCAACTACGAATAAAGTTGGAGCAAATGGTGGTAGAGGTTGAAACTTTTTTTTGAAAGAAAGGTATTACCAAGCACTTTCAAATAATAGAAAATTGTAATTTTTTCTCAACTTCTTCGCCGTTTTTTCGCCTTATGTTTATAAGGAGTTGTATACAAATAACAATAATTTGCTCAGTAACTTAGTGATAAACATGAAACATGCGGTGAACTACTCGTTAACATTAGGTGAAAAAACGGCGAAGAAGTTGACAAAAAATTACAATTTTCTATTATTTTAAAGTGCTTGGCAATACCTTTCATTTAAAAAAAAGTTTTGCCTTCTACCATCATTTGCTCCAACTTTATTAGTGGTTGAAAATTTTTAGTCTTCTAACGATTGTGGCTGTTTAAATAAATATTTGAAGTTGAAATTTGGTACAGTGTATCAAAATACATCTTTTAAAAGCATTTTAAAAAAATTTGGCCATTTACTTTTTTCTTAAATTAAATTTGAAAATATATTAACTTCCTATGGTTTCTATTTTTTTCTGCATAAACGAACTATCCGTTTGGGTTCGGACAGGTCTCATTCTCTTTGTAATTTTATACGTTAAAAATTACGTAAGATGCATTTTTTTGCTATTTTCAATGTGATCAAAGATATTGTCAAAACTAGCAGTTTTGCAACAAACAAAGTCGATTTTGACCCTGTTCCCGCACGCCTCTGATCTGGAAAAATCTGTGCGATAATTAGGGTCCCAAAATAAAGCGATTCGTGAAAAAAAATTGCTATCCCTCCGCTTTTTCTAAAAGCGCTGGTTTTTTGTTTAATTCGACTCTGCTATTACCAGCTCTGACTAGAACAGGCTTAAAATTTTCCAAGGCAAGCTTAGCCTACCCTGGCGTACCCCTGGCTAAACCCCTGACTGCCTCATTATTTAAATTTAAAAACGGCCAGCATTCTAAAAGTCGAAGGACTTGAACAAACTTGAAAACCTGCATAGAAGAAAGTGATGGTCAATCGCTAGTTTCTCAACACATTTTCGTATCAGCAAGTTGGGTCCTCTTCTAATTTCGATGGTCGTTCTACAGAAAGAAATTTTATCTGATTTCGGCAAACGTTCTCTAGTTTAAGCTCAGACAAATAAACAAGATGGACATCGTTATTTACATGTTTATTTGTCCCCTACACCTTTTCATATGGTCAACATTGTTAAAATCAGCTTCGAAACGAAGTAATACGAAGTATCGCGTTCGTACTATTACCACTGCATCCGAAGACCGAAAATCGGATATTTCGTGCTCATAGTCATTGTTTATTTACATTTTGTAAATAAAATTTCCAAAAAAAGTACGTTGTTAGTGTTTTTCGAAATTATCTAAAAGGCATATTAAAATATATTTTATAAAAAAGGTGCACCAGTTATATCGCCTATGCTGAAAACGGAATGTTTATGTTTCCTGTCTCCTACTCTCTTCCCCTCACTTTTGTATGTTGGCGACAGTTTTCTATCACTCTATTCGTATGTGTGCGGTATCCATCTTATTGGATACCGATACCATCTTATTGGATATTTATTGGATTATTGGTCTGAGGGTTTAATCAAAACCACCATAATGTCACACTTAAACGTCGATTTCCACATAGGAAGAAAAGTCGAAATGATAGTACATAATTTGGACCTAGTTCTTGGGTACCATCGAACAAGAACACCGGGTTGGCAACATCAGGCACTGGCTTAAGAACTCATAAACAGTGTTTGCCCACTGGAAAAAATGACTATTTTTTACTTAAAAAAAAAATTTTAATTTGGTATCTCTTTCTGCTGGTTTTCCCGCCCCTTCACCAATTAAAAGTTGATTATTAACATGTAACGATAATGTTTATCCAGATATTGGACCAAAATACTGGTACAGTATTGCAGTCTTTTAGAAATTTTGCATCGTTTAAACCAGCTCATTGCCACTTTTTAACTCATTTTTTCTGAAGTTTTCAGTAGCGCCGCTCCTGAGATCGATTGAAATTAAGATAATTCTTTTATTCCGTTGTTTAACTCTTCAAGCATTATCATTTGAGCGTAATCTCGTTTAGATTGGATTACAATTACTCAACTTCAATTTTTCATAATTTATTATCAGCGTTATCGTTGATACCAGCTGATCTAGCTGTAACTTAGTAACCGTAAGAGCTAGAACTCCCGTTTAATTTTTATTGTAACCTTTGAGCCATTTTTACCCGTATTTAAAAATAGCTAACCATTATCACTTGCGTATTTATTTAACTAAACTTTTTGATAATAGGTTTGTAAAGTTTAAAATTTTTAAATTCAATTTAGAACCACTTGTAGTGTTTATAAATTGCTGTATGATTTCATTAACGTTTTTTTTACCTCAATCCTAATAATTTCCTCACCTTAAATAATTTTTATTAATTATTTTAAATTTAAATTTTGTTTTAAAATTATTTCTACAATATATTTATTGCAAATATCTGAAAGACAAAGTAAAGAAAAAATCAAAAGCTAAGAGGTATTTCTCCCTTTTACAATTTCCAAATAAAGCCGTGAACTGGCTCCGTTGAAGGAAAGTCTACAATCTACAAGTCCATTTGAATCGCATTAGAGTGTTTAATTGACCATCTCAAATCATTTTTAGTCAAATAAAATTCAATTCCTTGACCCTAATTACCTTACATTATCACTCACTAAATTCAACAATACACATAACTTACATTTATTTCTTATTAAAAATTAAAAGGTTAACTTAACTTTCTTGATAAATCAAAAAATGGTCAATCAAATATTTAGAAATCCTGGCATTATAACAACAAATTTTATACATTCGACAATGGTAGGGACAATGGTAAAAGGGTGGCGTTTATTGGTATAGTGATCCTGATATTTACAAAACCACCAAACTTTGAACTTTTTGAGAATTTTGAGCTTTCGTCATTCTGTATAAGAAAAAGTTCAACCTCCAAGTTTATGTAAGCTCAAATTCTATTGTTTCAGTTAGGAACTTCTTTTTGATGGGAAATTATTAAAATTGTATAGACAAGGCTTTTAAAAAGAAAAGAAAGTACATTTATCTTTTAAATAGTTTATAGAGTAAATTAAAAGCGATAATCTTATTTAAAGATATAACTAATGTGACGTTGATGCACGGTCAAGATGGCATTTGATAATCATCACGGTGCGATAATTTGGATGGCTTTCTTGTTGCACTACGGATATGCTAATGCGTATGCTAATTAATGCGCAAATTAATTGATGATTGTGTTTATTTTGTAAATGCTAATTTAAAACTCTAACTCAGCCGACGAAATGTAGTCTATGTAAATAGGTTTAATGAATACATTTATCCAAGCATTCCGTATATCAATCCTTTCTTCGTTTACAACTGTTTTGAATAATTCACCTCTTCGCGATCCATGCCATGCAGTTAACGCTAAATGTATTGTCGGACCCTTCCACGAACCATCAATTTGAATAATGGATCCCTATATCCCTTGCCTAAAAGCCTAATCGTATCGAATCTTTAACGTGGTAAAAAATAAAACAATTTTGAGGGTGCAGCGTTTTAAAAAGACGTGCCTTAAAACTATATAAACGTACTTTTTATCAAAAAAGAAAATACCAACAATTTTTTGAGTAGAATTAATTATAAGTATTATTAATTACAAAAATGATACAATGAAGAAATGTTGGTTTAACAAATAGTTTTATTTCAATAGCGCTTTTTTTAATTGATTAAATTGTCAGAAACTGGCATACTGCTGATTTGTAAATTAAAAACTGATTTCAGTTGTCATCTTGTATTAATCTAAATAATCAAGTTGATTAGCGTAAATGACAGAATCAGTTGGAGGTCTTTTTTACTTTTATTTATTTGTAACAATCATTCGCCGGTAATAAATGATCTTGGAACGGCAATATATGGCATTCATATAATGGCAAACGTCGCGAGTTGTTTTGGTCGTCCAATGTCTTTAGTGTATGTTTCCATCATGATCTTGATGAATTTTTTCAACAGTTGCCTATTTGAAACGCGTGTCTGTTATTTTTACCGTTAAGCAGTTGTTATCCTGCGCGGCAGATCGGTAAATGTAATACATATTCAAAGGCCATGTAAGTCCTCTTATGGAGAGCAGATAGCGAAAGATTTACATACAATGCTGACGAGACTCTTGACGTCGCCGCCTCACCGTCACTGCCGGCTACAATGTGCACATTAATAATCCTACTAGTTCTTGTTTCGAAACCTTCATTTATTCATACTCACTCCCGACCCTGCATAATTATTATAAATTTGCATTCTCGAAATTCGAGAACAATTTGTAAAATAACAAATATCTTATTTATACATTTGAAAATGTCGCATAAAGAATATCTGTCAATCAATTACATTTCAGAATGTTTGATAGGAGAATGGTAATAAATGGAACGGACTCGACTTCGGTTTTTTGATAGTTGAGAAATGGGAAATAGGGGAAGGAGCAATCAGTAGTTACTAAGTGTTTTCTCACAAACTTACATATTTTTAATTAAAGTCGAGTAAAACAAAATATTTAACTCAATACTCGGCAAAATTTAATGTTGGAATTTGTAAAAAAAAACTAACAAATAGAAATATCACGAAGATTTTTAAATACATATCTGGCTGTAAAAATAGAAAACAAGGTGAATGCTGCTATGGTGATATATCAGTGATAGAAATCAACAACTCAACGACGAAGAAAAGCAACAATTTCAATACTAAATTACATTATCTGGCGTAAATCCATATCAAAGAGCAGCATCATGCAGAATAAATATTAAACCATATAAAACCTCTATCAATAAATTAATAAATGCATCAAAAACATGACAAATGGCTAAACAATTAGCCAAGAGTTGTGATCAACTGAGTTGAACTTCGGGAGAACGTTAGCTGATAGAAGCGAAATCAAAAGAATTACAAATGGCAGAGTTAGAAAAATAATTTGGTCTATAAGAACAAAACAGTTAGACTTAGTGCCAAACCAAGCTCTGTGATCACGAACAAAGCTTGACAAAGTGGCATCACGATTACTTACATTTTAGTCATATTTTTCTAGTACTGTGACGATCACAAACCATGAGGTTTGGCTCTTAGTCTAATATGGCTTGGTCAAGACCAGAGATTCCACAACTACAAGAATGATTACATTCAACGATAATATACTGAATACTTTCAGGAAATAGGTCCAAACTAGACACTCATGGTGGAGGGTTGTGGTGTTGTGAGCTTACAAGTAGATGAAAAGTAAAACAGAAGTGAACAGAGCATTAGTGCCTGAAGACATTGAAAAATGTTGCAACCCAACCTTGACCTCTGACCACTACTTTGAATCACAAAACCATTCAAAATAGACTTGGCAAATTACTAAAAAAATGGCGAAAAGAATGCGATCAACTGGGTTGAACTTTGGGAGAACATCGGTTGGCTGATAGGAGCAAAATCTAAAGAATTACAAACGGAAAATTAGAAAAATAATTTGGACGATAAGAACAGAACAGTTAGACTTAGTGCCAAACCAAACTCTGTGGCCTCGAGGAAAGCTTCACATAATTACCTTCAACGATAATATACTGGATACTTTCAAGAAAAAGAAAAAGAAACTCTTGAGAGGGGTTTGTAACGTTGTGAGCTTACAAATAGATGAAAAGTAAAAGAGAAATGAACAGAATTGGTGCCCTAAGACATAGAGAAATGTTACAACCCAACCTTGACCCCTGGCCACTACTTTGAGTCGCAAAACCATTCAAAAAAAACTTGGCAAATGGCAAACTTCGGGAGAACATCGCTTAGCTGATAGAAGCTAAATCGAAAGAATTACAAATGGCATAGCTGGAAAAATAATTTGGTCTCTAAGAACAAAATAGTTAGACTTAGTGCCAAACCAAACTCCGTGACCTCGGAAAAGCTTCACAAAGTAACATCAAGACTACTTACATGTTACTCATATTTTTCTAGTACTGTGACGGTCACAAACTATGGGGTTTGGCGCTTAGTCTAGTATGGCTTGGCCATCTCCAGCGATTCCACAGCTACAAGAATAATTACCTTCAACTATAATATACTGGATACTTTCAGGAAGAAGAAAAAGAAAGAAATACGTCAAAACTAGACACACCATGAGGTCATGAGAGAGGGTTGTGACGTTGTGAGCTTACAAGAAGATGAAAAGTAAAACATAAATGAACAGAATTGGTGCCTGAAGACATTGAAAAATGTTACAACCCAACCTTGAGCCCTGGCCACTATTTTGAGTCACAAAACTATTCAAAAAAGACTTTAAGGTTACTGATCAAGTTTCAGCTGCATGAGGAAGAAGATTATAGTAGCATGGATTGCAATTTTCAGCAAACTATCGATTTACTGTAATACACTTCGGTTATCTATAAATACTTACAGCGTATATTCCCTGAGGAAGCCCACAAATTTCTACATTGAATTCCTACCAGGACCTAAACAGAACATTTATTCCTTTTGATATTATCCAAACATTATAGGCTCTCGAAGTAAGTTAAAATATTCTGGTTCTCGATGGATTTTTCTGAAATTTTAGTATGTTGTAGATTATGACCGTCTGAACAAAAGTATTCAGGGACACAAAACCCTAAACTTAATATTTTTCATGCTGGGGTTAAAGCTCTACATTTAATGTTGTAGTAACTGATGTGAAGAGACTTTAGATTAACCCCGTCTAAAGGCGGAGGTATTATTACAGGGTCGAGGAAATTTTTGGGAAATATCCGTCTTCAGTTTTCAACTTAGTTTCAACTCTGTTTTATGCAAAATTTATCACTAGTGTGTTATACAAGTCACTTGAGAAAGATTTTTGCGCCTAGGCCACAGGTTTAGATGACCGAAGGTTTCCAAAATGCCTCCTTGGGACTGTATTATCTATATGCATACGGACTAAATAAGAGAGTTAGGGACCCAAAATGCGAAAACGCAACTAAACGTAGAAATATGGCCCAAAAATGATTAAGTCAAGACCTCTTCGGAGTAGCAAAACCACGAGCCCTATTTATCTGGGCACCTGGTTCTATTTGGGTATATACGTAAATCCAATTCTTATTAATTGCTTTCTTAAGTACAGAGAACTCACTACACTGACCTATCACCTCATCGGCCTGCCGATTATTTAAATGCCAAAACTCACTGAGAAACTTTGAAACTTAATACCGATTTTTTAAAAGTCGTCATATTATATTACATGCTAAAAACACCGCAAAAGATAGCCCAAGTGCTAATAGTCGAATTCTTCATAAAAAATATTGTACTTCAAAAGTATAGATTACTATAAACGTAATTAAGAAGTCATTTCAGTCCTATCGAGTGATTAAAATTTTTATAGTATAAAAAACATAAAACTAGAAAATCAATACCGTATTTACCACATCGAATAATTTTTTCGTGTATAGAATTTATCCTAATAGACAAAATGTAAACAAGAATTAAAGGTAAGATGTTAGAATTAGATGTCGTTATGCGAGCTTAGTTGATGGTTTATAGGGACAATAAAAGCATAGAACAAACAAAGCAAATGCCTAAGTATTAACGTTATCTACAGTCAGCTACCGAATTCCGTGAGAGGTGTTGTTTGTTAGAGATATGCTAGCTGTAATTGCTCAATAAAGTGCTTCGAGTCAACATGGGACCACTGCTGGTGGGAAATACCTTCAGTCATATCATCTAACGCAGTTCTCTTATCCTACACTTTCCCAGAATTATATTCAAACTGGGGTTGGTAACAATCACATAATCTTTAGATATCCACTAAAACTATGTTTAATGTTTCATTTCCTTTCAGTATTCTTACATTTATGTAAAACGACTTAATTTCTATCTTCGCGTTTAAAATTAATTCAACGTACGGTTAATTAATTGAATATAATTATTTGATTAAATTGTAAGTGAATTTTTATTCCAGGTATAAGTAGTTTGAAAAAAAGGTTTTAATTTTGATTCAATTTATTGTGGTGCTTTTCTCGTGCTCGTACGAGCGAGAAAAGCGAGCGCTTTTCGGCTCAACTAAAAATGGAATTAAAATAATTTATTTTCGTTTTCATTTTGGCTGTTTTTTTTTATCGAAATTATCTAAATTTAAAACGATTTAGTAAATTTTTATATTTCTGGTATCGATTGTAATATCAATCATAATGTATATTTTATTCCAAGAAATAAAAGCGTTGAATAATGAGATACTCATAAATCTCCTAAAAGTGAGTATACTTCCGCATAAAACTATCCATTAAAGGAGGGGTGGAGCTCATAAAACATGAATTAAGTTTTTATCGGATCTATATTATATAATATATTAAAAGAAGAAGAAGTCTTTATATGGGAGAACACGCTTTCGGAAGCAACTCTCAACGCCCTTATAAAACTATTATATCAAATAGATAATTTCTATCGAACTATAAAAAAACAGTTTAAATTATATTAAATAAATTATTTAATTATATATTAACATTAAATATCGTGACAGAGTTCAATTAACCATCATCTTGATTATGTAATACAACACGCAATGTCAACGAGCAGCTTCTGTCATCTCCTGTATTTTTTAACATAAAGCCGAGCAAAAGATTGAGCTTTTTTAATGTTCATTCTAATTAAAAACTTATTTTTTAGTTAATAACTACTGTTAACTCTTATGATTGATAAGCTGCCACTATTACACAAAATAAAAAATCGTATAATTTTTTGAAATAGATTTTCATTTGTAATTTGTATTATAGATACGTTTCGACTTCTAAATATTCAATAGCTTTCAAAAATGGGAAATTCAAATTTTCAAATCTTTTTTAAAGATTTTCATATAATGTATATGTTATGTTAGTATTACAAGAAAATGTAAAAATTTACAAAAATTGATAATAGCTGTGATAGCTATGAATTGATAATGGATATAACACTATCCTGTGTCATGTGTCGTGTCTGTAACTGACGCTGTAACTTTCAAAAATAGGAAATTCAAATTTTAAAATCTTTTTAAAGATTTTTTATATGATTTAAGAATTACAGGGGAAAATGAGAAATTTTCAAAAATACATAATTTCTTAACGCGTTCTGTCTACGGATTTGGGTTTAGGAGATATCAATGTTTAATATTTTCGATGTTGCCGGACAGTCTTATGGGGCAATCATTAATGGTTGGCGGTCGAAGTCTTAAGACATGTTAAAAAATCACATTTTAATTTTTTTCTATCTAACGGTTAGGTTGACGAAATTTTGCAAGAGAGATAATTTATGTAAAATTGAAATACGAACGAAATGATGTATTTAAATGTTTAAATAGTAAAAGTGGTGACGAAGAAGAATAATTTTTCATAATTTTGCGAAGAGTTTGGTAACAGCAATTTTTTTTTCTTAAACGGTTGATAATATCACGGTGCAGGTACTGATAAGATTTCCGAAACTAATTTTGACTAAAAGGCACTTTCAATGTAGTTTTTTTAGACCACAAAGAGCTTAAACTGAGAGCAACCCACTCCTTGAATGAATTTTGAAGAAATTGTTTTTTTTGAGTTTTGAGTTCTTGAGATTCTTGTGAATTCAATTTTCAAAATCTTAAAAATAAGCTGAAAAAGAAGCTTTTTTAAAATAATTTTTTTTTGCTAAACTTGTTTTTTAGTTACTAATTATCAAAAGAGTAAGCATTTGCACCCAAAATTTTGAAAAAAAGCGTCTTTTACAGCTTATTTTTAAGATTTTGAAAATTGAATTTACAAGAAGTGGTTTAAAAAAATGATGAAGCAAATGTACACTTTTTTACAATATAAACTTTGTTCTTTAGGGTATTGAGAACTCAAAAAAAAACAATTTCGTCAAAATTCATTCAAGGAGTGGGTTGCTCTCAGTTTAAGCTCTTTGTGGTCTAAAAAAACTACATTAAAGTGCCTTTTAGTCAAAATTGGGTTCGGAAATCTTATCAGCACATGCACCGTGATATTATCAACCGTTTAAGAAAAAAAAATTGATGTTACCAAACTCTTCGCAAAATTATGAAAAATTATTCTTCTTCGTCACCACTTTTACTATTTAAACATTTAAATACATCATTTCGTTCGTATTTCAATTTTACATAAATTATCTCTCTTGCAAAATTTCGTCAACCTAACCGTTAGATAGAAAAAAATTAAAATGTGATTTTTTAACATGTCTTAAGACTTCGACCGCCAACCATTAATGATTGCCCCATAAGACTGTCCGGCAACATCGAAAATATTAAACATTGATATCTCCCAAACCCAAATCCGTTGACAGAACGCGGTCCTCATATTTTGCAAACTCAATTACCTTGGGCGCCTGCTCTAATATCCAGGGGCGTAACTACCGGGGTGCGGTGGGTGCACGGCACACGGGCCCCCGTCCAAGAGGGGCCCCCGACCGTTGTCACCTTCTCCCAAACTTAGTATTTTTTTATCAATTTTGGCTGCCTTTTTACCCTATGGCCTAAACTGACTAAAGCTCAAGGCGACAAAATCTAAGAGGTGCCAGAAATTTACAACGTTAAAACGCGTTGACCTTCAGATGACAAAAATTTTCGCCTACGGCGCTTTGGGTGTCTGAAACTTCCCCATGCGTACTTTGTGATCAACTTTTAGCCCAAAGCAAATATTCTTAGAGCCACTGTTTTTAAGAGGGCGATATTTTTCAAATGGGCGGGGAAGGTGATATTTAGACATTCCGCTCTTAAGCTTTAGCGACTTTAATATCCGGTTGATATCACTAATATTTACAATTCCTGATAGGGTAAAGTTCAAGGAAGGCACTAAAGTATTTGTATATAAAAAATAAGAGCCTAATTAGTGAGAAAAATGCAGTTGAACTTGGTGAAATTTAAAAAAAGACAGGATGTTGTTTCTACCCAACATCCGTTGTTTTTTTTTAATTTCACCAAGTTCAACTGCATTTTTCTCACTAATTAGGCTTTTATTTTTTATATACAAATACTTTAGTGCCTTCCTTGAACTTTACCCTATCAGGAATTGTAAATATTAGTGATATCAACCGGATATTAAAGTCGCTAAAGCTTAAAAGCGGAATGTCTAAATATCACCTTCCCCGCCCATTTGAAAAATATCGCCCTCTTAAAGATCGCACAGAATCAAAATGTATCGGAACACCATTTATTTCTAATGAGCAGCTTCCTAACCATAATTTCAGAATTTACTGCTTTCCAAAAATTATGTATTAATAAATAGAGGCCCCCAACATTAACTTTGCACACGGGCCCCTGGAGTGCATGTTACGCCACTGCTAATATCGTGTCTGTAACTTTAAAACTTTTTTTAAAGATTTTTCATATGATTTAAGTAGGTATTACAGTCGAAAATGAGAAACAATTTTAAAAATTGATAATAGCTTGAACATAGCACTACCCTGTATTGTGTCTGTAACTGGCGTGGTAACTTTCAAAAATGAGAAATTCAAATTTTAAAACCTTTTTTACATATTTTTCAGATAATTTAAGTATTACAGGGCAAAATGAGAGAATTTTTAAAAATTGATAATAGCTTGAATATAACACTACCCTGTATCGTGTCTGTAACTGGCGCAGTAACTTTCAAAAATAGAAAATTGAAATTTTAAAATTCTTTTTAAAGATTTTTCATATGATTTAAGTAGGTATTACAGGCGAAAATGAGGAAATATTTTTAAAAATTGGCGCAGTAGGTAACTTTCAAAAATGAGAAATTCAAATTTTAAAAACATTTTTAAAGATTTTTCAGATGATTTAAGTACTACAGGGCAAAATGAGAAAATTTTAAAAAATTGATAATAGCTTGAACATAGCACTACCCTGTATCGTGTCTGTAACTGGCGCAGTAACTTTAAAAAATGCGAAATTCAAATTTTAAAAACTTTTTTAAAGATTTTTCAGATGATTTAAGTATTACAGGGCACAATGAGAAAATTTTTAAAAATTGATAATAGCTTGAATATAACACTACCTTGTATCGTGCCTGTAACTGGCGCAGTAACTTTCAAAAACGAGAAATTCAAATTTTAAAATCTTTTTTAAAGATTTTTCACATGATTTAAGTATTACAGACGAAAATGGGAAAATTTCTAAAATTTATAAGACACCTTGGATATAACACTAACACTACCCTGTATCGTGTCTGTGTGACTGCCACTTCCGAAGAAACTTATAGTTTCGGAAATATACATTATGATAAGTTGGCCTGTAGTTGAAATAATCAAGGATCAGAAAAACTTTTTAAACGTTTCGAGCCATTTATATCCATTTTAATTAACATAAAATACTACGATTAGAAATTCGTGCTTGTTTGTTTTAATCGTAATCGGTTATCAAAATATCCCAAATAATCTTTACACGACGTCATGGCATAAAAAACTTTTTACGGTTAAAATGAAAATTCATAGTTTAAAATCTATTAAGATAATAAAGATATATTTATTAATATGTTACATGCTTCGCGGTATAAAAAAAATCTTGTAATCTGAATCTTGCATAAATTAAAGCAATTAATTTGATGTCAAATGTTTTTATAACAGTATTTTACTCTAACTGTTATAGTCTTTAAAGCACCCTATTGAATTTTAAAATTTTAATTTTAATAATTTCACTTTCAATTTATATAATCGAGAAAAGTACATATGCATCTGCTCTCCCTATTAGAAAAGCGAAGCTGTGTCGACGAAATGAATAGCTTAATTAGTTTTTGTAGCTAGAGATTAATGGCTCACATGAATTTTGTATTTTGAATCCCAATTATAAGCTATTAAAATTTGTGCATTCATGTGCATTTTTACTTTGTCGTATAAGTAATTTATGGTATTTATGCGATACATTATAGATACGTTACCTATACCGACAAAAAATTGAAAAGAAAAAAACATTATTTATTCCATTTTTTTCTTCAGATTGAATTTTACTAAACCACGAATGTTAAAATATACGATTCAGATTCGAGCACCTGCTAAAGAAATCGAGAGTTTATTGTTGTCTTTGTGATTGTTTCCCACATCTAGAAACTTTAAATTTTCTAAAAATACCTATCACTAAGTTTGATCAGCAACAAGTTTTTTTAAAAGGCAATGTCAGTAATTCAGGATAGTACCATATGGTTACTTCGACAAAAAATATACTCCTAACATTTTTCAGTGGTTATACATTAACCTTTTTTAATGGTATTTTTAATGCCCTTTTAATTTCTTCAACAAGTAAGAGACAACTCATAAATAAGAGACGCTTTTCAAAGTTGTATTTTGAAAATGGATACGACTTCAAAAGATGCTTTTCTCGACTTGTCCAATGTTCAGCGTTCATATAACGAATAAATTAGTAAGTAGGTAACGAGTAGAATGTATTTTGAGTATTTGACTATAATTTACAGATAAGACACAAGTTTTTCAAAAAATAACATGGCTATTATGCTTAAATATCAAATATTGTAAAATGAAAATCATATCCACATTATGTAAAAAAGAAAATGCGTTATTAAAGAAGAACTTAACCGGTAGAAGTACACGTTCTGTATAAGGTAATAGTAATACAACAAGCCAATGAAACTTTAGATATTCCAAAAAAACTCAAACTATCACAAGAAGATCTAAAATTATCTTAAAGTTAAAAACATAATATTTACCATTTTTTCAGATGTTACCTTAGCGAGTGCGTTCTTCTCCATGCCAAAATCTATTCATCGCTCCGCGTCAGCCAATCACTTAGTTTAAAACGAGTCGAACGAATAATTATTGAACACTACACACTTACGAACCATACACTTATTTTTAGACCAAAAACCGAATAACGAATTATTAAAGCTTCTATCAAGCTTCCAATATCGGACTCGATGTTAATAACACGTACGCGGGTTTAAACTCGATTCCGAAAAAAACGTTTAATTATGTCTGAGCTGAAATTGAATAATTTAGCATTAAAATACACTTATATTTTGCCTCATCCAATGGAAAGGACCTGAAAATTTTATCTCATTATTATTTTTATATACATATTAATTAAGTTTTTAGGTACAGATACCTCAAAAAGACAAATTAATCCAGATGACCGAAGAGAGTGTTGCAATGGATTTCTTCGGACAGAAGGAATCCATTGCAAGGAAGGAATGTTGCTGAAGTTTCTTGACATGTTTTAATAGTTCTTGTATCGTTTCCTCATCCAACTACACGGTCTGAAAATAGAAATTTGATTCAGTTATTATTTCTTTCTTATTTAAATAAACCGTTAATTTATAACGAAATGATAAACTTAAACCGTTGATTGAAGGAATTTTAGAAGATACGCAGGTTTATGGGACAAAATGTGCAGTACGATGGGTCGACCTTGTGGCGATGGTGCTCTGCCATTGAAGCATCTCGACCCAAACTGCTAGTTTGTAGGCAGCGGGGAGAACAAGCTTTTAAATATTGGTAGGAAAACAGGCACACATTTTAACTAAGCGATGCGTATATTCATAAAACTTCATCAATCAAAGCTTAAACGTTAAAGTTGGGAGCTGAAAGACGTTTTTCCCATTCGGCAATTGCCAAGTTGCCGACCTAACCACTCTCCGATCCTGATAATAAAAATAATCGTAGGTATAATAGTAGACTATTTAAAATCTAAGGGCCTTTTTACATGGACTAAATGTCGTACCAAATTTAGAGTACTGAATCGGCGCAAGGAGCAAAAGCACAAGAACCTGAGCTTTAAGGTCGATCATGGAAATTTCTACATTTCGTCCATTTAAACGCCCCTTTTAATCCTGAATTTAGTGCAAAATCGGCACAAAATTTCTACGCACGCAACCACGAGCTGTAGGTTTAGAGTATAGCCCTGTTTAGAATGGAATTTATCACGTTCTAACCAATTTTAATTAATTTTTGACGTTTTAAGAAAAAATAAAATATTTCATAGAAATAAAAGAGACTTTTATTGTTTTTTTTTCATGGGTCGACTTTGTATAAGTCTGATAAGATGAACTGACTCGCTGATAAAAGTGACACTTTTACTCCTAATATGTACAACAATACAAGAAACTGTTAAGGCTCCTCACTAGTAAATTTTTATTTCAATCTTGAGGATAATACAGATTTTTGGGATGCGCCTGTTTTTTGTTTATTATTAATTATTAACAAACCAAAGGTTTTGAAGAAAATCCAAGAAGTCACTAATTTAAGCACATTAATAAGCTATCCATCGATATATAATTTGTTATAAAAAAATGAATTTTAGATAGCGAAAAAAGTCATGGAAATTTTAAAGAAATAAATTAATTAGACAATAATTAACACTTTTTTCAAATTTTAATAAAGTCACCAGTGTGTGGATGGGTTATACAAATATGCACAAACTTCGAGAGATACTTCAAATTAAAAAATGTGGGCTTAATAGTATTTTTTACAACATGAGATGAAACATACGTTTTTTTCGTGAGATAGAATTTAATTCACAAGCCCCGTAGGGGCGAGTGAATTAATCTTTCGAACGAAAAAAACGGATTTCATCTCGAGTCGTAAATGCTATTTTTTCTACGACGATAATTAGTACATTTTAAAAAAATAATTCTTTTTACTAAAATGTGAACCGACCACAAAAAAACTGGTTTCACCTCATGTTGTAAATAACATCTGCTTGTAATAACACTTTTTCTCACTAGAGACGAAAATGCTATTTTCGTAACGAGTAAGTGATGACGAAATGCTTAGTTTCACATATGGGAGTAGAAAATAGTATTTTTTACAACATGAGATGAAACATACGTTTTTTTCGTGAGATAGAATTTAATTCACAAGCCCCGTAGGGGCGAGTGAATTAATCTTTCGAACGAAAAAAACGGATTTCATCTCGAGTCGTAAATGCTATTTTTTCTACGACGATAATTAGTACATTTTAAAAAAATAATTCTTTTTACTAAAATGTGAACCGACCACAAAAAAACTGGTTTCACCTCATGTTGTAAATAACATCTGCTTGTAATAACACTTTTTCTCACTAGAGACGAAAATGCTATTTTCGTAACGAGTAAGTGATGACGAAATGCTTAGTTTCACATATGGGAGTAGAAAAAAAGTATTCTTTGTAGCGCAATTTTAACATTGACTGAGATTTTACTAGTGAGGAGCCTTAAAGCTATTTTAAAAAGTAGGTAGTGATTAAAAATATGTTTCTTATTTGAATTTGAAATTGATTTCTTGATGTACCTTTCCAGTTTGACTACCTACAGAAGCGAAAAGATATAGAATGACATAAAGAAATATTTTTATTTCAACAGACATGTTTTGATATTGTCAATTAGGTTTTTGATAGCCGATACCTCTACTCTCAACTCTCTACTCTAATCTATCAACAACTATTATACAGAGTGGTTTGCTTTTCATTCTTTGACATATTTATAGCTTCTGGAATAGAAGAAATATAAAAAACAAAGAAGAAAAGATTGAAATATTTCCAAAAAGCCGCTTAAAAACTTATTTTGCATTACATTTATCGATTTTGGTAGTGCTTAATCTTATATTATCTTAAATATTGAAAAATATACACGGCGTTCTTTTAAATTAAGAAATTTGATCCCGTTTCCGGTTAAACCGGAAATCAAAATATAAAGTATTTGGTATCGTGTAACAGTTAATTGTGCGAGCTTCCTAAAATATTTAAAAATATACAGAGTATTCCTAAAAGTTTTCATTTTTTTCGTAGTTTCCAAAATAGTGTCAAATAATTACATAATCAATTTTCAAGTTTTCATTTTTATTACAAAAGAAATTATAAATTTTTGAAGTTTTGACATTCAAAAAATCATAACTCCGAATCCGCTCGAGCGATTTTGATAAAAATTTAGATTAGATAGCTGTATAATGCCGTTTTAAAATTTTTATAAGAATAATTACCGACCAAGTTATAAGAAAAAAACTGGCTGGCATTTTGAATAGCATTTTGAAAAAGCAGCGTCGAGTTGGCCATAATCGTGCACAATTTTTCCCATTTGACCGAAGCTCTCTCTCATACTTTCCAAAATTTCAATAGTGAACCTGGAATCTGGGACCTACTGTAGTTTATACCTATATGTTCTACAGACGTAGCTCCTTAAATATTTTTTATGACCTAGGTATTGTATTTGAGCTACACCTTAAGGTTGAGTCTCATAAAGGGTGCTGAGCACTTGCGAGACTTTAGTTCGAGATCGATCAAGCTTTCTCAAACTCGAACAGTTACGTCGCCGCTTTCGGCGGTTATCGGTTGAAACAAACTGCCAACCTTTTCGAAACTTGGCAACTCGTTCTTCACGTTTGTTTTCAACCGATAACTGCCGAAAGCGGCGACACGTAACTGTTCGAGTTTGAGAAAGCTTTATGAAACGGACTTAAGTCTGCGATCTCGAACTTAAGTTGAGCAAGTGCTTAGCACCCTTTATGAAACCCGCCCTAAGCAACTTGTTTTTTCAATAGAACATCCTGTATTCCTATATATTTTTACATATGTATTTTGATTCGATGACGAAGAGAATGATGTATTTATAGAAAGGTTGAAGGGCGTATTACGATGGGTCTGGACCAAGATATAGCACATTTTATACCAAAAACAAGTCAACTTTACTCGTTCATTATGACGTTTTGTGACGTAGAAAATTGATATTTCTAACGACCGATGCCGGTTTGCATTAAGAAAATAATAAGAAATTACCTTATTAATTTTTATCATCCAAAGTTGCCTCAAATGTCATTTATACTTGGTAATTATTAACTTATTCACTGGGGGTTCGTAAGATCAAAACATTTATAATGCCCGATTGGTCAAAATTTTCGATTATAGAAGATAACCGTTAAAGTGTAATCACCTTTGATTAAACGACGCCGACGTTTAGAATTTTTAGTGGGTTTTCTTTTGAGCTACTCAAATTATTGCTTATTAGGTCAAGACAACACGGACAACACCGGAATATTTTTTTTATTTCACTTTATCGTTCAAATCTTACAATTTATGCGAATAATATGTTTGGCTTGTTTAAAATATAAAAATACCGCATATATTAGTGTCACGATTCAAAAAGTTCGGTGGCAAATTAGGACAAAACTGAACCTAATACGCGAAGATCTGAATACGATGTAACAAATTTTACTCAATCGTTGATGTAATGTGTGTGTGGTCGAGACATTGAAATGCAATGTTTTAATGCATTTATATTCATCACATAATACGCCAATTTGAATGAGTTATGAACACAAACAGCAAAACTTGCTCTGTTTTAAATTATTCATAACGCATAAATTTATATTTACATGCAGCCCATCCTGTATTTAGATTGTTAACATAAAACTGTCAATAGTTAAAATCACATTCGTTAGTGTTTCGGATTTAGATCGTCATTATGCCGGAATAATTACTAACGACTAACTAATGGTTTTTAAAGTAGAGATAGAGATATTATTAAAATGTTTCGGTATGAGGTGTTATGGTATATTTGGATACGAATTAGAGGATATACACGTACTTAGCATCGGGTACACTTAAACCGAAGTAGAGGGCCGTGGGTGGTGCAGCAACTGCATACGTCTCATAACATGTAAAGTTTATTACCGTTGTCCAGACTTTGCCTCTGAGCCATCGTCCTCTTACATATTTCATTTACTTTTCCATTATCATTTAAATTCAGCAGCAACATACTAAGAACACCTTATCGAAAAATAGTGTAATTATATCTACCTGCTGTAAAAACTTTTATTTTTAATTTAAATATTAATTTAGGTACTCTTGGAAAAATAAATTTCGCGCCCGGAGTGCTTGTTACGAAATTGTTAGCGTAATTAAATTCAAAATGAACAAAAGATAGAAAAAATGTGCAAAAGTGCAAGTGGTAAATTGCGTGCAGATTAGAAGCTAAGACAAGGGGTCCGTGTGGGTGGGTGGGTACCCAACAATTACCGTGTATACCTGTATTTACACACGCCATCATCAGCCAATGGCAACCGCCAACATGGCAGCACCGACCCACCTTGCCATTACAATCTGCATACATTATTAGTCTATAATGCCGACTGTTTTATCTATCTACATAGGCAGGTCCCTTGTGGCACAAATTCCGGCGTATTAACAGTACTACAACCACAATAGATATGTATCATTGAAGAAAACTTCACCATCGGCTCTTAATGAATTAACAACCGAATCGTTTCCGTTTCATCGGAAACGACTGTAACAACTATCACAAATCACTTTCACCAAAATGTTTTAAAAAAATTAACGTCTTCATGAAGTCATACACCTCTATTAATTGCGTTTCTTAATACGAGTCGATTAATTATAAACTTTTTACATCCATCACTGAAGTTCACCTCTTACAAAGTTATCTTACGTTAAATTGTTGGAGTAAAAATTAATGTGCTATATTTTTTTATACTCTTAACAAACTATAATTTTTAAGCACCCATTAAAAAATCATTTAAATAATACTATTTTGGAATTTATAAACAACGAAGAGAGACAGGAGCGCCGAGAAGAATAGTTTGAAATTTTTTATTTATGTTCACTTTTCAGATACTCACTTAGATAACAAAAACAAATTAAATAATGCAATACGGTAGAATCAGTTTAAAAAATGATACAAATCTACTTTTAAAAGTTTAAACATTTTTTTGTCTTGTAATCAACATGCACAAATTAAACGTTGCTTTAATTTCCATTCGTACTATTCGCAAAGGTGCATATTAATCGTAACATTAGCGTGAGTTAGTTGATTTTACCTAGGCAACTTATGATGAACTTCCGGACCGCCCAGACACGACCGTAAAGTTAATGGAGCTCTTTATTATACACCAAATGAATTATACACGAATGTTCAATTTTGACTTAAAAACTTTTTTAATAATAAATTTGACTGACGTTCAACACATTTTAGTCACTATGTTCTAATAGGATTTATTAGCAAAATAAAATTCTACGTTCGTAAATCGCACCTTACCGCATTGTACCACATGCGCGTTTTCATCACATATAAGTCACATGCTGTAGTAATGTAATGGGAATGTAAATTACATTAATTTTAAAAATTTTCTAATTGAACCAACAGTGAATTTTAATTAAATTATTAGGTAGTGGTGCAATTAACCTTTCAGTTTTTTGTTGAAGGGGCTTCTATAGAAGAGGAGATGATCAAAATCCCAATATTTCAAGCCCAATATTTCTTCCAACCTCCAAAGAGGTTAGGATAGGACACATGCTACTTCAGTAATTTAATTCTATTTTTTCGGTTAGCGGTTACTGGTTGTGAGCCAAAACTGCAATG
Source organism: Malthinus seriepunctatus (assembly GCA_963924605.1). Lineage (NCBI taxonomy): Eukaryota > Metazoa > Arthropoda > Insecta > Coleoptera > Cantharidae > Malthinus > Malthinus seriepunctatus. The sequence goes on along the minus strand of OZ004600.1, from coordinate 86,646,312 downwards.
TGCATGCTTATGACCTGGTCCACTTGGTGTAAAAAACCAGTACTAATTTGTCTATCAATCTGGAAAATCCTGCCAATACAAATGGCCATAAAGGAAATCGTAAGCGCAATCGAAAACACGTTGAAGAACAAAGAACTCTTCTTAGGTGTGTTCATGAATATTCAGGGGGCTTTTGATAACACCTCTACATTATCCACAGGAAAAGTGATAAAAGATAGGAAAGTTAAAGTAACAAAAGTTAATGCAAAATACAGCAAAAGTAAATGGAGGTTGTCCACAAGGAGGGGTGCTTTCACCACTTCTATGGTGCCTCGTAGTAGACAATCTTCTCAAGTGTCTAGAGAAAGAGGGACTAAACGTCATAACCTGGACACTGACACTCCAGTTGACTTATTGGATATATACCGTAATGGTTACACCAATAGTAACGTATGCAGGTATTGCGTAGTGGGAAAATACACAAACAAAAACCTCCAAACACGAACTAGCAAGGATTTGCAAAATGCAAAGATTGAGCTGCCTAGGAGTAACTGGAGCAATGCGTACTACGCCTACGGCAGCAATGTAAACAATGCTGAACCTCCCACCCTTACATCTGGTGGTGAAAGACAAAGCATTAAGTGAAGCTTACAGACTAAAAACTCACTCCTCCATAGGAAGAAATGAACAAGGACATGCCTCAATCCTAAGAGAGATGGAAGAACACTCAGTATGGTATTAAGTAGTATTAGTATACTTAGTATGGTGTCTGTAAGAATAACCAAAGCATATAGCATCGAAAAAACCTACGGAATTAACATTCCGACAAGGGAAGAATGGGAATGCAATGAAGTCAAAATGAATGGACTTGTGTTCTACACAGACAGCTCTAAAAACCCAACAGGTATAGACGCTAGAATCATCGGGGACGGCTACTTACGGCAAAAGCTAATTTGAAGCTTCGAAGAGCACGTGACCGTCTTCCAAACAGAAATTTACGCCATATTAACATGTGCGCAAATGCTGTTGGATAGAAGACATCACAACCAAAGAATCTTGGTAGTATCTAACAGCCAAGCAGCCCTCAAAGCTCTGAATACCTGCGAGGTGAGGTCCGGACTAGAAACGGCGTGCATTGGCAGACTGAATGCGCTAGTGGGGAAAAATTTCGTCAACCTGGTATGGGTGCCAGCTCATGGGGAGTATCTGGCCAAAGAGGGCAGCAAAATAAGACCCATTAGATCAGAACCAGTCTTTGGAATTTCTTATTGCACTGGAGAGAAACTCATAGACAGGAACATTCTAGAGTCCTACTAGATAAACCCTCTAACAAAATGACTCGCTTTCTACTCAGAATGAGCAGAGATGAACTACAACTGGCAAGGGTAATAATAAGGCGTCATTTCCAGCGTAAAAAGCACCTGTGTACGCAGGTACTAGAAGAAGATCCACAATGACAGGATCCACTATAATAGAGGAGGATGAAACTCTAATTCATCTTTTGCTACACTATGAGGATTTCACAAGAAGTCGTTACAGCATTCTCGGGAAAGCGCGCTTTCCCGAAGATGCTCCAAAGAGAACTGCTAAACTTATCAATAGAGAACAGTCTGGACTTTATCAAAAGCACAGAACTCCCATAAGGGAAGACCAAATCCGAGACGCACAATACACCCAAAGGTCGCGATTCAAAGAACCACTAGGGGTCAGCCTAAGAACTACAATTAACAATAACAGTCTCTTCGTTTCCCATTACAAACTTCTCTTTTATGAATGCTTTAGAAAAGATCGCTTAGCCATGGGCTCTCCAATGTTAGACGATAATGGGCTTGAAAATTAAGTTTCTCGTCCGATACTCTCTTGATGATCATAATATCCCAAACTGTTGCCTAAAGATTTAGAAGAGGAGGTCAAGTAATTTGGAATATACGTAAATATCTATTACAGCAAAGAATAGTCAAGCAAAACTGAATTAACTGCAAAAGAAAGTATGCCTTGTGGGTGTGGGCCCTTCACTAGGAAAATACTATGGAAATTTCCTGTTTCTAAAATCAGCGCTTTGGGATTGATTAAATACCATTAAAATTTCAACCCCTTTTATATCCATTTAAGAGTTATATTTCGAAAAACTTCATCTTCTAAGTGCTAAAAGAGTATAATCTAAAAATTTCATATTTAAGATCTTCTGTTTGGGTTGGACTTTGATGAATCAGTTAGTTATGACTTTTGATTGTTAGAAAATACAAATTACTTCTTACTTTTAAAAAATTATAAGAAAACTCCCATTCATTTCAGTTTCGGTATTGAGGTATAATAAACTAAACAAAAGTAATTTGTTTCTAATTGATTTTAAAGAACAATAACATATTGAAATGAGAAATGATATATGGTACAAGTGTTTCATAACAGAACAAGGTTGGGTACAATATACACAATTGTTGCAGGAGGAGAACCGTGCTACGAGTTTATTAAAGTCTAATAACTCTAAGAACAGCTGCACTTTATACAATGATACATGAACATACTATTATACTCAAGCAAATTATAAACTTAACTTAATTCAACAAAATTTGATAACGACTTTATTACCTTTTTTATATACGTATAATTCGCTAAAATGCATACATACGTACATAAGTATGTACTTGCAACAAAAAAGTGCAAAATTAATGTATACTTTTTTTTAATTTAAAAAACATACAGGTAATTATTAAAAGATTTAATCAAAGCAGAAAAAATTAACCAATTAACTTTTATGATCAATTTTAAAAGCCACTATAATTTGAAACACAAAATTTAGTTGAAACGAAACACATAATTATAATTTTCATAAATACGATTTACGTACCAACGAAAACCTCTTTAACCGCAACTAAAATTTTAATTAATTTCAAAAAATAAATTTTACTTTTTCGTTACTTGGTTTTATATTTAAGGTTCAACTATTTACACATTATTTGTCATATAATGTGCTATATCAAATTCTAGGTCCGTTTTAAAGATAAGACATGTTTGCGCAGGCTGCTGTAGACTCTGGTGGGTTATTGCATATATAAATTACAAGTCAGGGTGCTAATTGCTCCATAAATCCAAACGTATTCCCTCGCAGTACTGTTTTACCTATATTCGCAGTCTTATACTTTTCCTAGTTTTAATTAGTCCCTACTTAAGCTGTTAGTCTACTTGATGCAACCCTTTTAAGTTATGTACTATTTCAACAACTTCATAAAATTTTGAACTCGCTACGAGACTTTTTAAAAATTTATTAACCCTCTTAATAATGAAGTTAAAAATTTTAAAACGAAAATACCTGCTAAATTTATTTATCTAGCGCAAACAATTTTTCAACAAACTTTAACACTTAAATATGAATTTAAAACAACGTACTATGTATTTACAATTCCTTTTCTTATCGATTGAATTGATGAGTCTGAAAGACGCTCTTGCAAAATTTAAAAGTTCGTTTTGATTTATCTTAATTAGTGCATCTTTTCGTTTCATAATTCATAGTTTAAACGTGATGCAAAAGGAAATCATTTCTCTTCTTTTTGCACTGCACAGTGCACATCTATTGCGTTAGTTGATCTCCTGTCATGCAGACTATTATAGCTGATGAAATTATTTCATTAAAAATAACGTTTTGTAGTGGTACATTTCACTCATAATTATGCTAATTTATGAATCATTGCTTATCAGTACGCTATATACTACACATCCAGTCTTTGGAAATTACATACGTGGGATCTAATAATTAAGGGTTTCTTAAATAATTTTAATAAAATACTAGTATGGTCATCACCCCCGTCGAGATTCGACAAAGTATTTGAAGATATGAATGCGTTAGAATAAGGAAATTTTTAAAAATTATTATAAAATTATAATGCACCTACATAGATTGTTTGTAGTAAAATGCAATGCACGATAGGCGTGTCAGTCATTCAACGTGATCGAACAACGATGAAGTGGGACGGTGCACTCTTTAAGTGCTTTAGAATAGTCCTCTCCTATAATAGTATACTCTGTCCATCGAATAGATGCAGCTAAGCCACTCCCTACAAATGTCTGTCAAATAAGGCATGTCAATTCTTGTGTGACTGTTGTAAATCGAATTTTCAAAATTAGACCAATAGAAAAATTATATTTGAATATCACGCGCTTTTTCGGGGAGTAGCTCAGCTGCCTCTGTTCAGTGGACATATATTAGTCAAATAGAAGCGGACTGCGAAGTGATTGATAGCTAAATCTACACAGTTTACTCTCTCCGAGTTCAAAAAAGAGTTGTTTTAAAAAAATCTTTTAAAATAATTAATAGGTATACAATATTGTGTCTTTTAATTTGTGTAATTGTTACCGATCAATTACTTCGAAGACCGCTTCTATTTGGTAACTAACAATAAAAGACGTATAAGTGCCCAAAAAACTAAAGATAAAATTATTAGTGAACACTGAACAGTGATAGAAAAGGGATATGTTAAGATGTAAAGAATAAAGAAAAATAAATACAGAGGCAGGCCAAAAGCATAAATGAGTGGTAGAAAGAAGAAGAACGAAATAGGAAGAAATTAAGCAAGCCACATATTATGATACCAAGAGCTGGATCGACATGAGAAGATCATCAATAGATGGCTTAAGGTCGAGTTTCTCGTACAATATTGATCCATAACATTCCATAACTTAACTATTTTCATTGTTTTAAACTGGTTTTTGAACACTTAGGGAATAGATATCTATTCGTCAGTGGATAACTATCTTATGAGAGACTCGGCATAAACCGGACTCTCGTGAGCCCAGGGCTGGATTATCCATGAAGTGCTTTAAGCGCGTGCTTCACACTTTTTTCACTTTTCACACCCCTCCCGCTCTTAGATCCATGTAGCTATACTATTTGTTCACAAATGTAGACAGTTGTGTCATTTATAGAATGAAGACTAGATTACATCGAGATTTTTCGGTACAGCATTATGAACAATCGTTCGTACTCGTATCCACTTCTACTACCTGGATTCGTTCAAATTCTGTCAAATTATAGTAAAGTACGTTATTCTATTAAAGCGGCACGTGTTTTCTGCATCTATCTCAATAGAAACCTCGCTATAGTTAGCTAAATTTGTGAACACATATTAGGAATGCGTCACTCTCTATAATTGTAGAATTGGACTTTAGGATCGGGCACTTTTAGTATTTTTACTTCATAACTAATCCAAACACATTTCTAAAAGAAATTCCATCCTCTTCCATGTGCTCTATAACCCCTTCGTTGACTCGACTATAAATAAACATTAGTTTTGTGAACTGCAGTGTATTTTTCTAATGGACAAAAAATAATTAGCCCTTCAGGCCCCAACGTTCATTGATCCGGCCCTGCGTCAGCTTAACTTGCCTAACTAACTAACAGCCTAAAAGGTAAAGGGGGTTTATTTAAACAAAAATTCAAGATTGTGCCAGTTTCTATTACAACTTCGAGAAGAGCAAGTTTGATCTTAGAAAATGGGTTTCAGAACCCCGAATTTCTTTCAGCTCGTACTAAAATTCTTGAAAGAACGAAAAATTAGAGAAAAGTAATTATTAAGAGGACCATGGAAGGCAAGAAAAGAAGAAGGTATGCAGGGCTGTTAACCAAGTGATAAAATGGGCATTGAAGTCGACCATAGGAAAATGATAGCAAGCAATAAAATACATGAACACTGCTCAAGAAAATAAAAATAATATATTCGAAGAAATGTATGAAAGTTTTTAGCTCAAACTGTTAACGAACAAAGTAAAGTAACTCAGAAAGTTGGGAAGATTTGTATGTGAGCTTAGGAAAACCCACATAAGTTTTTCGCTACTTTTTCAGTGCTTTTGATGTTGATTTCAATTCAAATTGATTCAAACTTTTTTCAAAGAAGTTTATGGTTGGTATTTGGTATTGCAGACTCTTTTATAGTTTTACTATATTTTCAGTAGCTCAAGTTCTTCCAATGTTGAAGCAACTAGATATCCAGATAGACCTATTTTATCAAATAGAATTTTGTATTTCTGTTAATAATTGTTTGCTGAAATTTCCACAGGTCTACACTCAACTACCTACTTGAAATTAGTAGGTACTATTACTACAGTCAAATTAGATGAAATAAAGGGCTAACCTCGGAATGAAAGTTAGAAAGCTAAATATTTGCATAAACTTATATTTTGACGTTCTAAAGACTTGCTCAAAAGTCTCATAAAATCTCGTGTCCGCGTCGCTAGATATTCAAGGTCAAAGGTCACAAAAATCGTTTTTGTCCAAATATCTCGTTTCCTATGCATCATACGTTATTAGTGGTTATTACAAAAATTGTAGACCATAAAATTTTCTATAAATTTTATCCAATTCATTTTTTTGTACGATTAACCGTTCTGGAAACATAGCGCGGAGAGTGGGAGGCGAGGAAGCTTGGATAGGATATAGAATAACGTAAAAAACATCAACGATAGGTATAGGGAATGGTAATGCAAAACGATAGTAAATTTATTTCTGCATCCAAAACTGTCAAAAAATACAGGGTGTTCCATTTGAAATTAAAGTTTTTTAGGTTTGAAATTTCCTCTAATAGTCAGCAGTTTTTGAACACCTTGTAAATGAATAGAGAAAAATTTTAACATCCGAGCTTAGTCTAACATTCTTAGAAAAATATCTGAAAATTATGTAGCTCTTGTTATCATCATAACGTCAGTATGTAATTTTCAAGAAAGGCGCGCAAACATCACTATTTTTAGAAAATTCAATTTTTCTTAAAAACGGTTGAAAATCGGTAGAGGAACATGTTATAAAATTGGATTTAGAAATTTTCGTACAATTCATGAGTATAAAAAAAATATTTAAAATCAAAAATTTAGTGTTAGCGCGCCTCCCACTCTCCGCGCAATATTTCGAAAACGGTTAATCGCACAAAAAAATGAATTCGATCAAATTTTTAGAGAATTTTATGATCTACAAGTTTTATAGTAACCTCTAGGGACGTATGATGCACAGAAAACGAGATATTTACAAAAAACGATTTTTATGACGTTTGACCTTGAATATCTAGCGACGCGGACACGAGATTTTATGAGACTTTTGAGGAAGTCTTTATAACGTCAAAATAAAGGTCTATGCAAAAATTCAGCTTTCTAACTTTCATTCAGAGGTTAAATCTTTATTTGACTGGTGTATATAGGTATAGTTGATGTGAACATTATTTGGTTAAAATGCAAAAATAATTTTTTTAAGATTTATGGTCGATTATGGTACTTAGAGGTTGTCAAGTAATTATCTGCTTTGAAAGTTTGACGAGACACGTGGTTGGTTTTAAGGGGTGCATCGAAAATGCGACAAACTTCCAAAGCAGGTAATTATTTGACAATCCCTAAGTACTAGTACTATAATCAACCATACATCTTAAAAAGGTTATTTGGCGTTTTAACCAAATAATGTTCACCTCGACTATACTAGTGTGTCTTTGTGTCACATTTCATTGTTAAAAAACCTATTATGCTATCATATTAAGATTAATGCCAATTTTAAATACAGTTTGAGCCAAGGTGTAAGATGCGTGTATGTTGAATGTTGACTAGGTCGTGTCACTTTCATGTTGACAAGTTGACTGACTAGTGACTACTCCACTACTACCTACTATACCTACTACACATGAACACATGTAAAGGGTAAGTGGGTATTTGGTATTATAAAGGTAGCTCTTCAAGTGGCATTTGAGTTAAATTAAACTAAAAAAGAATTAATTCAAGTAAAATCGCGTTTTTTTAAATCACAAAGTAATAAAAGAAATGCCACAAGATAAAAAATTTAACTTATAAAAGAATTTGAGATCAACGTATCTTTAATATTTTTTTTATTAAAAAAAAACTTCAAAATTAAAAAGTGGGTTGTAGTATACCTTTTTACAACCTTGTGATTAGTTGAAATTATAAATTTAATGAATACTTTGCTCGTATTTGAAATCCTAACCTGTTTTAGTTTTTTTTAATAATCTAGTAGCCACAGTTAGGTATATTTTACCTGCTTTATTATGTGCATCTATTTCAAAACTAATTGAGAAAAGTTTGAAGCTCCTCGGAAGAATAAATAAATGCTGCATTAGCGGTGATAGTTGCGAGAAGCAAAAATTCAATCAATTTTTAAATTAAGAAAAAATGCGAGTAAATCTGATTTTACATTAAGAAGTGATCGCAAGTGTTAGTGGTGTAATAAAAGACATGCAAGAAAGAAATAAGAGGAGACTTGTTATTTATGCTAGCCATTATATGTTTATACCACCGAATGTAATTGAGAGAAACATTGTTATGTTGGAATTTAAAATTTTTCAAATCTCATTATGTATCGCATTAAATTTCCAGCCATAAAGTTAATTTATACGGCGAGCTCGCAGAGATTATTAAAGATATTAAGCTTGTAAGCTCCCATTGGACGATACCTGATAGGTTTCCTAAACATTCAAAGACCTTAAACCTGTTATTATAACTCAAAACACGGACAAAAAAATACATATCGTCTGATGGGTCGAGGATATTGATAGGCAGCCGCGGTAATGATGTGGGCCTGGTGCCCTGGGGGTCACGGTCGCGGCCCGACATGGCCGTGCTAATACCACATTCACCCACAATGCACAACTCGATTTACACCTTTAGGCCTTTTACTGTTCTTTATTATTATTACGAAATACCATACAGAATAACTTCACCATAAGAGATAATGCTATTGACGAATACCCAAAAAAAACATAAAAAGATCAGATTGGAGGATCGGAGACAAAATACTTTTTAAAAAATCTTAATGCATTTAATTTGTCTGCTCAAAAAACCATTAAATTATCTTGCACCCAAACTGATTTATTTAGTACCGGCTTTATCTATGTATAATCTATACCTGTTAATTAATTAACTTTCTGTGGAATACAAATTTCGTGAATTTTCTTTTAGATGTAACCACATCCCTCAATTTAATTCGGTTATTTAGTAAAGCCAAGAAATGATAAATGTCTGAAGAATCATCAATATAAATTTCAACATTTATAGGCTTTAGGTACAATCAGATTAGATATTAGGATAATAGAAAAAAACTAGTGAAAATTGTTAATCAAGTATACCTATTTTCTCACCTAGTAGGTTTGCTTAATACTTTTCTTTTCAGTTCAAGTGCATATGATACTACTCAAGACATTTGATCGACGGAAAAATTTCAAAAAAGCCCTCCCTAGAAGTTTTTCAACATACGAATTTTTTCAAATGTACAATCACGAATGATATTGAAATTAAATTTTTGAAACTGAGCTGTCAAAATAATTGGCTTGTTATTAAAAAATTCCAAATTAATTGAACTCGTTTTAATATTCAGATTATTATTTATTGTAAAAAATATATGAATAAATTTGTTTGATTAAAATAATTAATAAATTCTTCTTCCATACTTACTATAGAGTGCCTGCCCACCCTTTATCTAATAACATAAGGCAATGAAGACGAAATAAACGAAAACTTATTTCACTAACCACTAATTAATATAAAAGTTAAAAAAAATAGCCTTTGGGTCTTTTTTGAGGTTTTCAAGTTCTCAAAGACAAAAACAAATTTTAATGTCTTCAAATGACTATCATAAAAGCTGACTAGCAAATGATTTTTACTAAACAATAGGGTATATCCGCACCTTGTAATTATTAAATTTATAATAAATGGAGAATGAATAATTTTAGATTAAGGCAGATTAAATATAAATTCGACTGTTATTGAAAATAACTCATACCTCATTGATCTTTGGATACAATTTTAAATACACGTCTCATATTTTTCATTTAATATTGGAACATTGCCTGAGGTTTAAACTTTCATTATTATACCTGCATCGAGTTTTTATTATTATTTTTTATCAATATAACGATTAGTTTTGTATTCATTAAACCATTAAAGAAACGGCAGCAACATTGCAACTAAAATAAAACTGAGGGCGAATAAACGACGAGAGGAGAAGGCCCACTAATTATAGGTAGGAATATTGAAGAAAATAAAAGACTACCTTGCACGGTAACTTATCATAACTTGTTTTCGTCTCGTATGCCATTAATTACATGAAACCAATTAAAATCGTTCATGTTATGAATACATCATGTTCATAAATATGTATATCGACTTTGATTCTTAGTCATTTTTCGGTCGGGTTGATTTTACGAGAAGCTGTCGTTTCGATCTTAAATTTAGATATGACAGCAAACATATCTAATCTCTTCTCAACTTCGTTTCAAGTATTAAAATACTAACGACATAATGATTTTACAATAGTTTATACTTTACATAAATCTATTTAAAATTCTATATACGTATTATTCAAACTATATGCATACATTATATCTCACGTTCCGATATCCACTATTATGAACATGTGGCCCTTTTAGTTAATGAAGATTATTATACAGAAGTGATTAGTAAAACGAAACATTTAACCAGAAGTCGCATTCTCCTAGTGAATATAGCCACCAATAATAAATTACTATAGACAATCATGAAAATTTTGCCATCGAGTTGCAAATTCATTATACGTCTTTGATCACTGTTTATAGGTTTTCACACTGTTCCAATACAATGTACATACAAATGAAAAGAATGTGATGGAATTCATATATCCATGCCTTCGGATCCTCCCAATCACTGTCACTAAATTGTCGGACACTCATGGTGTTTTTTTTTCAATTATTTCGTAGTACCCGAAGCTAGAAGTCCTTTATCAAAAATAGAGTGGGAACTTTTATTGAAAACCCGGCGACCAACTCGGATTTACTCGACAACCAATAAGAACGCAGCAAAAGGACTTGAATAAGAGCGACTATCAGTTAATTATTATAAATAAATTAATAACTTTTTAATTAGCGCGAGCTCGATGATAAAGTAAAAAATAAAAATACTAATAATACTAAAAATAAAACAGGAGCTCTAGCTCTTATGGTTGCCGAGTTACAAGGAAATCAGCTGTTATCGCTGATAACGGTAATAATGAAAAATACAAAAATTAAAGTTCGTTAATACTGGTCCAATCTTGATGAGATTGGACTCAAATGAAAGTCCTTGAAGAGCTGAACAAGAGAATGGAAAAATTATCTTAATTTTGATCTCAGGGGCAGCGCTAGGGAAAAACTAAAGAAAAAAAATGACAAGTAGCTGCTTTAAACGATACAAAATTTCTAGGATGCTGTAATACTGTACCAGTATTTTGGTCCAATATCTGGATGCATAGCTGGGCGTTAATGGGTTTGGGTTTTACGCTGTAACAATTTGGCATCACGTTTTAATAACACTCTAATGACCCCTCATTCTCCCAAATCTCCCCAGATGAACGATAGACCTATAACCAAAGAATCGAAGGTTAGGTACTGTAAAATGTATCAAATATATTGTAGAAACAGTGACGTGATTAAAAGTCTGACGGAGCCAGCAAAAATAATTTAGGCTTTCAAAAGCAAACTAGGTACAATAGTACAAAACTGAGCCAAACCAGTGGCTTTATCATATCGTCATTCCAAAAGTTCTGAAAAATTCTTAAAAAAGTTGTTCAAGCATTTCTGGAGACATTTGAGATATGATCATGATTATTTCATGTCAAATATCTTGTTACACTTTCAGATTCCGTAGCTCTACTGAGTGCTCCTTTCCAAGAATATACTCTCCAAATATGCAAATACTTCTGGTATCAGCAGATTGGGCTAGGCGTTGCTGAATTAGTCAGTAACGACTTTGATAATAATAATATTTAGATAAAGAAGCATAAAAATCGCAAGTACTTAGGTCCTGAATTGTCCTATCCACTCTCGGCAGCCAATGTACAAAAATTGAGCAGTCAACGGTAGTCATCGGCAGTCAACAGTAGTTAGCGGCAGTCTGTGTACAAATTCAGAATAATACCCCTCGACAATAGTATCTACTAAAACACAGAGTTGACAAGATAAAACATTCGATCAGGTTTTGAGCCAGCGGCCACGGACGTCTTGTGTACTATTGATTCCATTATCAGTCTCATAATGTGAAAATTTGGTTAGCATCGGGTATATTTTTTGCTATCTTAATTTTAAGTAATTTGGTAACTGAATCTGGCCAAGAACTTGACCTGACTATCCAGAGTCATATTATGCACTAGGCTGATTAGGCTAAAGCTTAAGGCGTTTTTTGCAGAAAAGGCACTAACTTCTAATATCACTTCTTACATGTGGCAAAATAGCCCTAAATATTACCATTATTTGCACTAATTGTTCAAAAAACTTTCCCCCAAACTCCCCGATGACGAAGGTGAAGGTGGTACGCCACGGCCCAACAAAATTCTCAGGTGGTAATTAAATAGGCATCAAATCTGCATTAGCCCAGTGCGCCAAACAGACGTAATCCAGCCCTGTGACTATCAAATAGTATAAATTCACAGTACAAAAAGTTAAGGTGTTAAGAGACTTCTGACCTAATCAAAAGAATTATTTAATGAAAACAATGAAACAACAAACAAGAAATAACAACATGTAAGAAAACTCGATAGAAGGATGTAAGAAATGAGAATGGGTAATATCAAAGAAGAGCAGGCTTCATGAATTCTAGAGATGTGGAAAAAGTTAAAAATTTCGGTAAGCTTTACAAGTAAAAAATGGAAAAACTGAACAAAATATGCATGATACAATTTTAGCGCCCCATTCATCGCTTTATTTTTATTGTAAAGAGGCAATTAAAACTGTTTATCCTTAAATAAAACATTTGTTTCACACACGCAGCTGAACTTATTTGCAAACGATGTATATCATCATTACGTATTTTAATTTATTTTATGATCAAATTGTAATGAATGCTATGCAATGCATGTAACGTAAAAAAGGTGTTAATAAATTGATCAGGTGCTAAAATCTTTATGGTTGTAATTAACAAACATTTGGTTCTTTAGTATCAAGTCATACTGTAACTGTAAGGAGTTTAACCATCGTGGAAATTGTTTTATTTCCGTTTTTTTAAGTCATAGTTTTTATTTTTGAATTAATTACAATAAAGTACTTTTAAAGCGACTCTTCTTCTGCATGCTCATACAATCGACAATGTATGAAGGTCTGAATAAGAAATCATGTATGAAAAAAAGTAAAAAATAAAGTTTTAATCACTGGGTAAGGTAAACGATTGAAAACAATATTTAGTCAACTTTTAGCCCTCTTAAGAAATTGTTAATTTTGCATCCCAGACGTATTTGCAATTTGCATAAATTTCTCGTTACGTATGCGACGCGCAAAGAGATTTAATTGCTTAACTCGGAGTTAAGACACCGCTAGCTGCCTGCTGATAGTCGTACAAAAGTAATTAAATAAAGCTTGGAAACAATTTTCGGTTCAGATACACTGAAGAAATACGATATTACTTTAGTAATTATGAACTTTTTGCAAATCTAAGTTTCTACTTTATATCTTGAAAATTATAAGTGTCTCGAGAAAAGATCAACATTTTACGTAAATGAAACGTTATCTTGCCAATATTATATCGTACTATAATTATTAACAACAATTTATGTTTAAATCGATTTACTACAAGAAAATGTTTTGACGTAGAAATATCAATTACACAAAACTAATTTTGAAATAATTACACACCTTGGCAATGTGCAATTATTTACACTACATGTTTTAACCAAACTATGGTTAAAATGAAATAACTTCACGGTACTTATAAATTGCGGCTTTGAGCAAATCTAATTTTGCTAATACTTTTGCTAAAGTATTTGCCATTGCCATTTCATATTTATTTCTCTGTTTAATTTAATTATTAAATTAACCGTGTCTATAGATACCGGTTAAGCGGTTTTAGTATCTATTTACCGATTACCAAGTACTAATAAACCAGTTTACTGATAAATCGTGGTTTACCAAAAACCGATATACCGATTTACTAAAATCTTGTAGAATTAGTTCCAAACCTAAGATCGTAATAGCGCTAGAAACAAAATGGCCAACGTGTAAGGCTAAGGGCTTTTTGTCGGCCAACGGTTTTGTCGGTCGAGTGAAGTCTATTGCAGCTTATGGGAGTGAGCGCATTTACCGACATAACAGTTGACCAACTTTTCTGTTCAAATTTTCTTAAACTAAACTGTCGGCCAACACAGCGACAATATACACTTTCAATGGTCGTGCGCGCATTAGAAGCAAAAATTACACTGAAACTGAGGTGCAAATCAAATATTATTCATGTCAATATGGACAACAGCGGAGAATGGATAGAAACGGTCGTCAACTCGTCAATAGAGAAAAGACCAATCCTCAAAAAATGTAGCAACGCTTGCTTATAAGAGAAATTGCGATGGAAAAGACATTTTAGAAGTTCATGGATGGCTCATTCATTCCCTCGAGTTTACATTATCATTGGCTGTCATGATCTTTCCTTATAAGTGGTAGTATAAGCAACCATTTCTATTGGAGAAATTGATCAAAAATTGCTATATTTAAACGTCTATTGCGATCCATATTATTAGCTAAATGACTCTTTCCTGGTAGAGTATAGCGACTATTTATTCAATGCAGAGTCCTAACCAAAAGGGTAGCCAACATTAAAAAATTCAGTGGCGGTGCTGGGCAGTAAGCAAGGTAAGCTTCGCATAGGAGCGCAACATGTTAGGGGCGCAATATGTTAAGCGCTCCGCAGGATATCCTCATTACAAATATTTTACAAAATTGATAATAATAACAAAAGCTATTGGATCTTTTATGAATCGAAAGTGCAACGGTAGGTACCCAAACAAAATTTTGTTCGAACGCTAGGTCTGTAATGCTAGAATTATCCCCCCCCCGTAATTATTTTTATTTTTTACGACCCCCACTCCCCCCCATTATTACAAATAGTTACACTTCTCCCCGTTGATTACCCCCCTATACTTTTTGTTTAGAACCACCCTTGTCTGAAAGAGCCAGCTTTCTGATTTCAAAAATATGCTATAAATTGTTCTATTCAAAAATTGAAAATTAAGTGGCTATTTAAAAAAATAAAGTCTATGGTGGTCGGTGGTTCTATAAACGAAATGTTTGATTTAAAATATAACTTCAGAATCTGCTGTAAATGAAAATATTGCTGTAGAGGAGTTTAGTTAGATTTTCATAATTTTTGATAATAAAAAAAATACAGTAAAAAAAAAGTATTTTCAAAATAAAAGCAGCTCTTTTAATATTATTAATCAGCATAAAATTTGGCAACTTTGGACCACTCTTCAAATAAGCTATATGTATTTGTTTAAAAGTTATTAAGACCATTCTACATTTTTAGACCTCACTGTAGATGTGTTGATGTGTATAAGACTCTGGAAGATAATTAAATGAGACAAATAATCCTCGGAAGATTAGATGTCACTAATCATTCTGGGTATCAGGTGACGAGTTAATGCGAACGTTGCCACCAAGAACTAGATCACAAAAATCGCAACAAAATACAGCATTACTTAATGACCCAGAAAGCCCAGAAGGAATGGACATAGATCCTATGCAATTACAAAATGCAAGAGAGACGAGAAACAAATCGAAGAATGGCAGATTCAGGAATAATAAACGTTAAAATTCAACCCCTTAAACATTTTACAATGGAACTGTAACAGTTTCAATGCTAGGAAATCGGAAATTCAATTATTATTTAGACAGTATACTCCTAGTATAATCTGTTTACAGGAGACATGCTTTGCTGAAGACAGCAATCCTGTTCTGCGGGATTTTCTGTTATTTAGAAAAGACAATTTAAACGTAGCTAGAGCATCTGGCGGAGTAGCTATAGGGGTACGTAACAATATCCATACTGAACAAATTCTTCTAAACACCGAACTGCAAGCAGTTGCAGTCACAGTGTATGTACCAAATAAAATTTCAGTCTGCTCGATATACCTACCTCCAGCCCAACACTTTAATATAGAAGACGTTGAGGAGGTCTTCCGTCAACTTCCTCGACCTTTTGTCATAGTAGGTGATTTCAATGCACATAATCTTCTGTGGGGAGATAACAACACAGACGCCAGAGGACGCATGCTTGAAAACCTAGAGAATTCGTTTGATGTAACTTTACTAAATAACGGCGCTGCTACACATTTCTCACAAGCGCATGGAACATTTTCTTGCATCGACCTTTCTTTCTGTTCAACTGTTCTGGCAACACACTTTACATTTTATGTTCATGAAGATCTTTGTGGTAGTGACCACTTTCCGATCTTGTTAAAGTCTACTAGTCTAGACATTCAGGATAAACAGCACTCTAAATGGAAATTAAATAAAGCCGACTGGTTATTATTTTCTAACGAAATTAACTTGCATGATCTGGATATGTCCCAAGATATTGATACAGTGGTTAATACACTCACCAGAAAATTAATTCACGCCGCTACTATCGCTATCCCAAAGACTTCTGATATACGTAAAAAACCTCCAGTACCTTGGTGGAACAATGCATGCCAAGATGCCATTAATGAACGTAAAAAGGCTTTAAAAGAATTTCGTAGAAACATGACAGTGATTAACCTAGAGCAGTTTCGACAAAAACGAAGTGCTGCACGCCGAATAATAGCAGATAGCAAACGCGAATCTTGGCAAACTTTTGTATCTTCGGTTAACTCTAGGACTCCTGTCCGTAAAGTGTGGGAGAAAGTTCGAAGAATAGCAGGAAGATGTAGCACACCTCGCATCTCCGCTATTACTATAAACGGTACCACTTTATCTAATACAGCTGATGTTGCTAACGAATTTGCATCCTATTTTTCTCAAGTATCAAAAACCATAGAATATCCTTCAAGTTTTATCAACCATAAAAATGCAATCGAGCAAACAAAGCTTAACTTTAAGACGAACCAAGAAAAATCATACAACCAATTGTTCACCATGTGGGAATTACAAACTGCTTTAAACAAATGTAAAAACTCTTCACCAGGAAAAGATGACGTTCACTACCAATTTCTCAAAAACCTAAAATCTAACGACTTAAACAAGCTTTTAAACGTGTTCAATAGCATATGGACTAATGATGTGTTTCCCATGTCATGGCACGAATCTATTATAATTCCTATTGTAAAACCATACAAGGATGCTAAAATACTAGCAAACTATCGTCCTATTTCACTCACAAGTTGTCTTAGTAAATTGTTGGAACGTATGGTAAACGGAAGGCTCATGTGGTATTTAGAATCTAATAATTTATTATCGGAACATCAATGTGGTTTCCGAAGAAATCGCTCCACTCTTGATCACCTGGTAAATTTAGAGGCAGCAATCCAAAATGCATTTGTAGATAAAAAACATTTGATTGCAGTTTTCTTTGATCTAGAAAAGGCCTACGATAAAACGTGGCGACACAAAATTCTTATGACTATACACAAGTGGGGTATCAGAGGACATATGGCCTATTTTGTTAAAAACTTTTTATCGAACCGATCTCTGCAGGTTAGAATAAATGATACTCTCTCGATGTCATTTCAACAAGAAAATGGTATTCCACAGGGTTCAGTACTAAGCGTTACCTTGTTTGCAATCGCCATAAATGGCATAACAGATTTTGTACGTGGCCCTGTTCAACCTTTACTTTATGTGGACGATTTAGCCATATACTCGTCTGCTAAAACTGTGGGAACTGCTGTGAGACAACTCCAATTGACTATCAATAACATTAATAAATGGGCAACTGACAATGGATTTACTTTTTCTTCAACAAAAACTACAGGAGTTCATTTTTGTCGTCTAAGGGGATATAATCCTGAACCTTCTTTATATTTAGGAAAAAACAAAATTAAAATGTCTGATCAAGTTCGATTTCTTGGATTAATCTTTGACAAGAAACTAACATGGAAGGATCATTTCAGATCATTAAAGCAAAAGTGCTTAAAAAGTCTCAACGTGCTAAAACTTTTATCACATCGTTCTTGGGGTTCTGATAGAGTCATGATGTTGCGGCTCTATAGATCTTTAGTGCGTTCAAAGCTTGACTATGGATGTTTTATTTACGACTCTGCGCGTACATCGTATATACAAACATTGAACACGGTCCACCACTGTGGAATTCGATTAGCTACTGGAGCTTTCAGAACCAGCCCTGTTCTAAGCCTATGTGCTGAATGTGGGGAACCGCCTTTGGCACTTAGACGTAAAATGCTTGCACTAACTTATGTAGCTGGTCTAAAAAGCAAACCGTTATCAACTCCCTACTACACTGTAACTGAACCCAAACTACGATCAGTGTACGAAAGAAAACCTAACGTCACACGTCCTCTTGGGATAAGAGTTTTGGAACTGTGCTCTGAAATTAATGTTGACTTTCCTAAACCTGTAGAAATACGATTTAATACAGTTCCACCTTGGGAACTTGGGAAATGGCCTTTTTGTCTTTGCGGGAATCTTTTGGTAACCATTGCTCAGTTTACACTGATGGATCGAAATCAGTTAACTCTGTGGGTTGTGCCGTCATAAAAGACGATACTGCACTCGAATATAAGTTTTTTAATCAATGTACTAGCGTATTTGTAGCCGAACTGTTTGCTATCTTAAAAGCTGTAGAACACATCCTGACTCTGCCTGACTCTTATTTTGTTATCTACTCGGACTCTCTCTCATCACTTCAAGCATTAAATACCTTATACGCCAACAATCCGTTAATCTGCATGATCCAGGATAAATTACATCTTGCGCGAAATAAAAATATTAAAATTTCATTTTGTTGGATCCCCAGTCATTTGGGTATTCCAGGAAACGAGAAAGCGGATTTAAGAGCAAAGGCAGCAGCCGATACAGGCGAACTTACGCAATTTGTACTTAGTAGTGACGTCAAAAACATGATGAATCGAGCTGTTATGAGCCACTGGCAAAACGTCTGGCATAATACTTTTTCCAACAAATTGCGTGATGTAAAGCCAACAGTCCAGCCGTGGACATCTTCCTGTCGTAGTCACAGATGGGAAGAGGTTGCTGTCTGTAGGCTGCGTATAGGGCATTGTTATATGACACACAGTTTTCTAATGAATAGGGAGGAACCTCTAGTATGTGAAGCGTGTGACTCGCCTCTAACGGTACTGCACATTCTTCAAGAATGTAGGCAGTACCAAGACCACAAAGAAAGGCTGTGCATGGCGGCTACTCTCAGCGAGATTCTGAGAGACGATGTCAATGTTCTTGATATATTGATTACGTTTTTAAAAGACACAGGACTACGTAATTATATATAGTGATATAGAAAAGGCTGTGATATTTAATTTTTATTTGTTTTATCTGTTTTCATCTGTGATATAGAAAAGGCTGTGATATTTAATTTTTATTTGTTTTGTCTGTTTTCATCTGTGATATAGAAAAGGCTGTGATATTTTATTTTATTTATTTATTTGTCTGTTTTTTTATTTTTTTTTTATTAACTTATTAAATTATTCTTGTGAGCAGATAGAGCCTCTTTACAGCTCTATACTGTAATAAATGTTCAATTTGTGGCGCAAATAACCAAGATGTTGACGCGCCCAAATTTCAACCATTCTATATTCTATATTCATTCTGGGTATATAAAAGTGAATAAAGTAGCTTGTTGAGGTGATACTGGGAGAAACAAAAAAGAGATAAAAGCAAAATTGTCCTACGGGGGATTTTAAGCGATTTTGAGCTTAAGAGCTTCTCACATTTTTTATGGACTTCCAGCGTCTGATATGTATGGTCTTTGGTTATTATCACATTAGCTAAGTTAATTTTTTTTAAATAAAACTGTAAAGCTAAATTTAAGTAAAATTTTTTGATGATAGTTTTGGAAGGTGTTGGGGGGGCGAAATATTTTAAGTTAACAGAAAGCGCCAGAATAGGTAGCGCCGCCACTGAAAAAATTCATGTCAATATCAGGTTAACTTCAACCGACAGTTGATCAACCGAAGTTAAGAAAAAGGTATGTATTAAAATACTTGGTCAGCACATCGTGAGAAAATATAGAATTTTTCTTAAAAAAATTGACAATAGATCCGAGTAATTCAATCTACAATAATGTAAAGAAACGACTGAAGTTATCGAGAACAAAAAATTCACTTAAAATAGTTAATTAATTTCATCTACGATTTTGTCAAAGATATAGTGGACAAAAATAATACCCATATCTGACAACACAACTTTTTTGTTGTCATTATCAGTCGTATCTTCCATCACGGGAGGGGGTTCAAAACTAATTCATTGATGTTAGGTGCTTTCTTTCGTCGCGAAAATTGTGATCCAAACGCGTTATAACGCGTTTGAATCACGGATTCTCATGGATTCACTCATCACGGGTCAATGGGCGTGGTTATTTTTAATCACGATTCAAAGTTTTTAGCGAAAGAAAGCGCCTGTTATCAGGAGGGTAACAAGAACAAAAATTTTATTATGAGAGCTTTTGCAGAGATGAATAATTATCTTTGAATGGTTCTGTAATATGGAGGAGAGGAGCTGGCACCCATCTCTTGATCCCCCAGTACCCACTTATAACCAAAATCAACATTTAGCTTTATTTAAATTAATCATATCTTATAGTAAATATAGCTTTTTTTGTGACTTATCGTAGAACCTTTCCAAATTGTAATCTATATGCCATTGGGTACTTGCTTTTGGATCTACCCCATAAGTAGTTTTGAAATCGTATTCCTGGCCGTAGTGTATTTTGTCTCTTGAATTATTTATAAAATTATTTTTAAAAAACTGTAGATTGACTATTGATTATAAGATCTAAATCAGAAAGCCAAAACCTCGAAAATGAAAAAGTCTAACCTTTTAACAATGTCTTCTAAAAAAAGAAAAAGAAAAAAGAGAACAAAAAGTATAAGAAATCCCAGAATAAAAGATTGGAATTGATAGAAGGCTTATTTTTTCTGTATAAAAAATTTGTTTTGTTTAATAAAAGGTCAAGGTTTCATAATGAGATATTGTGTGAAGTGTTGCATTATAGTATAAAAGTGTATAATTAATGCTGTCGAAATATGTTAATGTACGTAAGACATGAAATATTCAAGAATAATAGTGTCTTAGGTAAGTTCAACAAAAATTTGACTGTTTATACGACCGTATAAATTATCGTTATTAATTTAATTTTATTTTTGGTTTCTACAGAGAAAAGAAACCAAGTCGTATATTAATAGAATGCATAAGTATTAGGTGATATTCATGGATATTATTATACACCATTACACAAAATTATGAAGTCCCTCTCATATTACAAACACTGATTTACATGTTAATGATCGCCGCTGGATGTTCTACTAATTACTGCATAAATATGTATTATATTGATTTTATAAAGTTTAAATTTTAATTTAGTCGGCTCGCTTTGTGTATTGTATCCAAGTACTCGTCTAGAGTTAGTTATACTGAATATTGTTGGTGGATCGCATTAGTGCCCGTATGTCTCGAGTAGAGTCTTAATGCATTCGACCAGCAGGTTGAAAGCATCCGAAGAATATCCAAAAACAGTCGCAATCTACACACTCGCCACCTGGCTAACTTTTCCCATTACTGCGTTATTGTACTCTCTGCCAATAAATAATATTCTTTATATGACCGAGGTTCCCATTCTGGCTCACAGGAATGCCGCTAGTTTAAATACACATTTTTTCGGCTTTCAATTATCCTCGCTTGATTTTAGAAGATTCTAATTAACTCCATCTGTTTCTTAATTTTGATGTTTCCAGTTGTTTTCATTTTCTTGAAATAATTTATTTGAATTCTAATTGCTTTTTAAAAATTATAATTAGAAACGGACACAAATAATATTCTTTTCTACAGATAGGTGTATAAATGTAGATAAATCTTGAATCGTTTACAAAATAGAACCACACTCGCTTTATAAGATAAATTAAGAAAACCCCAGAAAACCGTATTCAAATTACCTATTTGAAAATTAAAAATATACCAATTTTTTACAGACTGGAATTTTATGATTTAATAATTTTGTTTAATAATTAAAAAACAGAGTGATGATATAGGCGTTAAAGGTTTAAATGTTTAAAACATAAAGTAGATGTAATAACAACAAATAGTATAAACAAACAAACACATTATCTAACTAAATATTCCAGTCACAACTTCTGGTGTAGATCTCTTAAATCAGGGTAATACTCTCTCGAAACCACCGTCCTTTCAAAACCCGTGTCACCCCTTCTTATCACCCTATACATTTTTTAATTTCATAAATTTTGACATTTTAAGCATTCAAAAAATAGGCACTAATTTGCAGCACCCCTATAGAATTCCATGTCATCGTTTATAAAAAAATTTAAATGGTGTGGTACAGCTCAGTCAGCGATAGCTTTTGGGTGGGAATTTGGTTATAAATGAAAAACTGCAGTACTCAGCTATTTTTATTTCACTTTAACAGTGGCATATGAAAGAAGGTAGCAAGCTCTAGCAAAATAGTGCATCTCCACCTAAAAGCTATCTGTACTGAACTGTAAGTGGTAACTCAAATTATGTGGTGTTTTTAAAAGAGTGCTTGTCTAAGCAATCCAATAATCAAATCAGGAATCAGGACATGGGTATTTAATTAAATAAACGAAAAAATAAGAAACGAAGAAAAAGAAGGGAAGAAGAAATGTAGAGAAGGGCATTTTATAATGTATAAGTAAAATGTAGGGGAGTAATCATTGCTGTTGTGATTGGTGATAACTGATTGCAGGTTACATGGTTGTAAAGTTGGTAATTAAAATAAATTAAAATCGGAACATTCCAATACGATCCTCGACGTTACAAAAATTTGGGTGGTGCAGTGCGAAAGCTGAAATAGAGACCTTTTGGTTTAAGTTACTTAATGCCAAAGTTACGAAACAAATAAATGGCACTACCCTCTTCATAAAAAGTTTCCACCTGCTTCTTCTGTTCTTCATTGATCTCGGACTGCTGTCCGTCCAATTTCATCATTTTTTTATAATAAACCATCATTTTGTTGATAAATCAATCGGTGCCAAGTCTGGGCTCTAAACTGGTCATAGAGTAACTCAAATTCACACACTTGAGTAGTTTTTGTACTCCACACTTGGCACCGAATCATGATCGTCTGTTGCTTTGAAAGTAGTTTGTAAAGGCAGCGTTTCGAAGGCAATTAATAAAGAGCACAAGTAGTTCATAACAGCCGTGATAGAAATGACGGGATCTAATTTACCTAGCAGAGCCGATAAATACGCGCTTGTAATTTTCAGTGTATAACATTAGTTTGCTGATGGTTAGTAAATAGTACAGCACTTGAGCTAGAACTCCTCCCAGTAAACAGGAAAATATTTTTCGATTGTTTATACAAAATAATTTATTAAACAATTGTTTAAAACGTTTCAATGTTAGTTTCTTATTTGGCCCCCAAAAGCGTTTAAAAAAAATTTTGTCAGTTATAATATAACAAGACTTCATTTTTCAATTGATAAAAAATTGACATTTGCACAAAAGTGCCAAAATGCATGTACATTTATTGAGACCTTTTTGAGCATTATTAATCTGAAAAAAGCTCGAGCGCGCAGCGCGAGGGCTTTTTTCTTGCATTAATAATGCTCAAAAAGGTCGAAATAAATTACCTTAGGCATTTTGGCACTTGAGTGCAAATGTCAATTTTTTATTGATTGAAAAATGACGTCGAATTATATTCGATAAGACAATTTTTTTTTAAAAAGGTAACGTGATTATGTACAAAAAAAAATTGTCATCACAATAGGGTATTTTCCAATTTTTTAAAATGTATCTAGAAAGTTACCTTATTGATAACGTAATCTCAAAACCACATTAAAGAAAAATTGCGACTGTAGCTTTTGCCAAAAAAATTATTTGAAATTCAAACTATAAAGTTTCCCGCATAAGAGCGGCATGACGTCACGAGTCGTAGCTGTCAATATTCGTCAATATTTAACTACATGAGCTCCAACTTATTATAACCTTGATTACACATTAACTGACATTTAACACATGTAACTAAGCAACAAAGTGATGTGTACGACCAGCTACGTCACTTCCGTTTTAATTTTCACTTTGAACCTGCAACATTTAATGCTTTTACTAAAGCACTTTTTAATAAAACCTTTTTGATTAACATATTTTTAGTGTGGCCAAGTCATTGATAATCGACTTTGCTATGCAATAACGCAGCAATAATCGATATTTTAAAAATTGGAAAATACCCTATTGCATTATGGTTTAAAGTTCACACTGCGTTTTTTGAACCACAAGTTCAAAAATTAAAAAAAATATATATGTTATGTAATATCTAGAGTTAAACAACATATTATGTAATTTTTATCAAAATCCTAGCTGTGGTTTTTGGATAACATCAAGAAAACCGTAAAAAAAGAGTTTTTTTGCAATTTATTTCCAAAGTAAAGGACAGAATTTTCTCAATTTATTTCTACAAAATGTAACCGAGTTTCTACCAATACTGTACTATTTTGAAAATTTTTGAACTTGTAGTTTTCTTAATACGGCCGAAGAAGTTATAAAAATGCACACAATTTGAATATTCTTTAGAGTTTAATACAGATCAACGTAAAAAATGATGGACATATGGGCCTATAGTAGCGCATTATACACAAAAACTGGACCAATTATTTGAATTTTCGAAAAAAAATTAAATTTACGAAAGAGAAATATTCAAATTTATAAGTATTTGACAGAGCTGTCATCAACGCCACCACATTAAAATACATATAAATTTTGCGGAAGAAATGCACACTATAAAAAAAATGCATTTACTATGCACGCTTGAAGCAAGTTCTAAATTCAAAAAAAAAATTAAAAATAATAATTTGTTTCGCTGAATCTACTGAAGCAAACTATGAATTGCTCGTCTGTCGATTTCCTACGATCTCATATCTTTTTTATTACGATCCGCTGTTTAGAAGTTGAGAAATTAAATAAAACGTATGCACTTTTCAGACGAACGTCGCACGAGTTGGAGGTCCAAAATTTACTAGATTATCCGATTATCTATGACACTGTCCTGAACATTATTCAATCATAAAATTTCTTTTAGCTAAAGTTTTCTTTCAGACTATTTTTTCCCGTAATTCTACTTAGACTAGGACTGTTATCGGAAAAAACGTATCCTTAACCATACAAGCGGCATTTCATATAACATTTTGGTAACCGATGTTTTCCCAGTATTTCAACCCTGCTGAATACGAAAATTGCGGTTATCAAAGCGAAATCTTAACCGGAAGCGTTATATCCAAGATGACACCCAAGATGTCAGCTTTGTTGTTTTTGATGGAATCATTATGGACAATTAAGACAAATATTTTTATTGGTTCGGATAGATAATTTTATACTCTACAATTTTTATTAGAGGTATAACTATCTTCAGATCACTCCTTAAGGAGCTACAGTCGGAAGAAGCACCGTAAAATTAGAACAAAATCCCAGTATCGAAATGCTAGAGGAATTTCATATAACATATTGGTAACCGATGTTTTCCCAATATTTCGACCCCCCTGAATCCAAAAATTGCGGTTACCCACAGTGAAATTTAAACCGGAAGCGCGATATTCAAGATGGCGACTAGGTTGTCTGCTTTATTAATTAAGATTTATTTGGATGGAAGAATTATTATTGAAACTTGGACAACTGTTTTGATTGAATTAGATATACAAGGTTCTCTACAATTATTATTAAATGTAAAAGTACCGTAAGATTGCTTATTAAGGAGCGAAAGCCAGCTAAAGACATCGTGTGCGTAAAAATCGTCCTAATATACATGTTTGCTCTTTTTATTTATTTTGATGGATTAATTATTATGGCAATTAAGACAAATATTTTTGTTAGCTCGGATAGATAATTTTATGGTCTACAAAAAATTACAATAAAATCACTCTTTAAGGGTCTAGAGAGTCGGGAGAAGCACCGTATGTTGTCAAAACAGAAGACGCAATATCCTCTTTATGATCGACTTTTATGGACTTGATTTGCTCTGATCATGTTTTAACAGATACATCCTAGCTGGATACTGGGAAAGCTACCTCGCTGAACTCACCAAGATGCTTCCATATACTGCTTTATGTATTAAGACGGTTTATACAACACTGGTGCTTTTATCGACTCTAGCTCCTTAAGGAGTGATCTGAAGATAGTTATACCTCTAATAAAAATTGTAGAGTATAAAATTATCTATCCGAACCAATAAAAATATTTGTCTTAATTGTCCATAATGATTCCATCAAAAATAACAAAGCTGACATCTTGGGTGTCATCTTGAATATCACGCTTCCGGTTAAGATTTCGCTTTGATAACCGCAATTTTCGTATTCAGCAGGGTTGAAATACTAGGAAAACATCGGTTACCAAAATGTTATTTGAAATGCCGCTTGCATAAAATACTTTAACTTTTGCGCCTAGTCTAACTATACTACCTACCTCTAGTGCTAATTTTAATACTGAATTTTTTGTACTCAATGTAATCTGAACTTAAAAATTGTGCGTAGAAATTTATACAGTAAAAGTATGGAACATTGCAAATAAAACTGGCATAAATACCTTTTTTGCTAAATCTTGAAACACGTCGATTTCATTATTAAATACACATTTTTATGTCAAAATCATTATTATCCAATATTCGTTCATTTGCTTTTAAGTATTGACGTCATCAATATTTTTTTTAAATGGCACCGTACGTTCTTTTTTTGTGATTGACGTTAAAAAAATTTCCGGAAATAAATTAGATACTTTGTTCCAAAATTTTCTTTTTTTTTCGTGATTTGGCTACGTTATTTTGTCTTATAATTTGTCTAAACGACAGTATAAAAATGTTGATAACTTACATAATAAAATTTTGAAGAAATAAATTACCATGATTTTTGGTGTTTATTAAATATTAAATAATTTTTTTTAAATTTCCTTATGTAAGGTATCAACATTTTTATACTGCCATTTAGACAATTGAATAACGTACCCAAATCACGAAAAAAAATGTACGTTGTTATTTAAAAAAGAAATTATGACGTCATTACTTAAAAGCAAATGAATATTGGATAATGATTTTAACATAAAAATGTGTATTTCAAAAAAATAAAATGGACCAACAGGTCGATTCAAGACTTAGCACAAAAACCACTTATTCCAGTTTTATTTGCAGTGTTCCATACCTTTGCCGGGCAGTGTATATGTTTTTGCACCGATGCAGTGAATATGATCACATGTAATGAGGCTCTTATATAGGCCTTCGCACTGACTTGCATGAAAAGTTTCGATAAAATTTAACTAGTGATGGCGTTATGGTATGAAGAGAGTTGGAAAGGCTTCAAAAGTTCAAAACCCAGAAAAGTATGTTAATATGTAATTGGATAGAATTTTTTTACAGAGTTCTATAGGTAGTTTATGATTTCAACTCAAAATTTTGCCCTTTGAGTTTTTATTATAAAGTGCTCACCTCTTACGAGGAAGGTGAGAAAACCATGGGAATATCATGCCTCATGATCCCTATGCATGCTGCCATCAACAGTCCTGATGCAAGCAAAATTATTTGCTGTATTATTTGAGCGATTTTGATTTTAGTGTTACTGATGCATATTTTTAATTTTTGTTAAGACCACAGTTTTTAAATTTATCTACAGCCTCTCAAAGGTTAAGGGGGCTGTGTAGCACCCTTGCACGCACATTAGAAAAAACTATTGTTCTTGTTTTTGGATTTATTTTGATGAGAGGTGGAATCGACCCTTAAAATTTCTCGGGAATATGCAAGAAGCAAATAATGTTTATAACTTAAAAGTACAGTCAGCCTCACAATTATTGGAGACCTTGCCTATACGCCAGAGTTGTTATGATGATTGCATCAACAATTCGTGCTACAATTATAGCCAGGGTGGCCATTAATTGTGAGGCTGACTGTATAAGGCAGTGCAAGTTGTAGCAAGTATAACTTACTCATTTGACTAGAGCTTCTCCTTGATGCTGTTCTACTAAAACTGGCTTCATGTAAATGCCCCTCGTTTTAGTAATGAAATGCCTGTATTTAAAAATTTCGGCAATTTTTTTAAGTCTAACAAGTAATAATAATCATATAAGATAGAGGATAACACCTGAGATCCACCCTACAACTTAAACTTATTTCTGTTTGTCAGTGCAAGGTAATTAATAAATAATATAATAATAATAATCCATAATATAAAGTACCATGAAACCATGATACTTTTATATAAAATTAATTTCAATGTGTACATAATACCTATAATTAATAGAAAATTTAAACTGACCTTTATGCTAGAGTTAACTCGAAACTTCTTCTCCAAAAGGCACAATGACAAAACACATCTACAAAATAATAAACCGAGTAAAAAAGTAGGTATCTACACTAAAAAATTAAAAATACTAATTTAATTTAATATTTTAGTGAATTATTACTAAAATGAAAAATTCCCTATTTTATTTGACCAAATGTGCAAAAACATCTTATCATTTTAAACCAAATTAATTTTGATTGCGGGACTTATAAAACAAACGCAATGCATTTTTCTTTATCAATTACTTGTTTTCGAGAATCTTGTAATACTAATTTTGTTTCTTTTTCTACAATTATGCATCTGTCGCATTTTAATAGTCAAATTTTGACTATTTTTCAATTTATAGAAAAACATTTTATTTTATATTAAAAATTCGAAAAAATTACTATAAAAATAATAGGGTGCATTTTTATCTTTATTACTGAGGCGCTTGGACGTTGTAACTTTCGTAAATTAACATCGCGAGTTAAATTAATGTACCTAATGTTGTTACAATGGTTTTTTAAATAAAGTTTGAAGACATTCACAATAGCAATAAATTAATATATAAAAATAATTAGATAATTACAGAATACAGTAGCACCGAAGCACTTTTGAAATTTTTTTACTTACTACATAAATAAATACAAAATTGGTGTATCTAGTGACATCTACCAACACTTATGTGAACTATCGGATCGGATCGGTAAAAGAAACCTACATTATCTTTGTAATTTTTTTCTATTTTCTACTTGGATGAAAATATTTTATTATCAAATTTAAGTAATTTGATTATTTAAAACAAATCGTATTTCTTATTAATTCAAATACGATTCGACCTTTTCTTCCGAAGACTTTGAATTTTCTCATGGTAGATCAAATCAATCAAATTCACAAGCTTGTGCAATTTGAACTACTATGCAGTTAAACTACGTCCTTAATATTTCAAATGAACTACTTGTGTTTCTAAAATATTAAAATAATAAGAATTAACGAATTTACGTTTCAATTAACATACTAACATGTTACTTATACCAAGTTTAAAAACAATTTTCCAGTATACAGTTCCATTATGCAAGAATTCATTAATTAAACAAATTGTGAATAACCAGCAAATTCGAGTAAATGAGGTTATTAAATTTTGTGTTTAAAATCTATTAAACTTGCTTTTCAGACAACTTACATTCTAAGAAGAAAGTATCAAGCGCCGTTATCAAAAATAGGTGCACCTCTAAAACGATTAAGACCAAAATTTTACATATACGAAACTGTAGAAAATACAGCTTACGACAAAAAGCCAGACATAAATTTAATTCTGACCGAATATGTTGAAGGTTTGGGAAATGCGGGAGACAAGGTTACAGTTCGACCAAATTATGGTTATAATAAATTATTATTACCTGGCCTTGCGGTTTACAATAACGAAGAAAATATTAAAAAATTTGAAACTGCAAGTGGAGAAGATCAAGTAAAACATAGTTCTCCTTATGCACAAATGGTAAGTAAATATTGCTTACTCAATTCTGTAAATGTAGCCATTAGGTAATAAAAAAACTAGTCTAACTTGTAACAAGATTTCTCAAAGTATAGAAATAAAAGAAAATAAAAACTTGTAATAATTGATTTAATTTATTAGACGGCACAGCGTTTATCAAAAATGAGTCTATCGATAGTGATGAATAAAGACAACCCTTGGACTTTGAAACCTTGGCACATAAGAACATCTTTCCGAAAATGTGGCTATACTGTACCAGAAGATGCAATCACAATGCCAAATAAAGAAATTAAAGGTCCTAATATGGATATAGAAAATAAAGAATTTTATATTACAGTTACGGTGAGAATTTAAAATTTAAATTGTTTGATCCCTATGTAAGAACATTTATTTCAGATAAACAATTTAGAATCTGCCAGAGTTCGTTGTAGAATTCATCACTGGAGTACAGAAGTGACAGAACGAATACCTTATTTACCAGAATTTTGGACAAAATCGCCTGGTGCAATTTTTGAAGAAGATCAAGAAATATTAGATACTATGCCTAAGAAACAAACTATTCAACGTCGTAAATAAACATTTTTTTGAATTGTTGTGCGTTTAATTTTATTACAAAGTACAAAATTTAAACTAAACAATTTTTAATATTTAACAGTTCACAAGACACGAAATTTAAAACCTGAAATACTTTCCAACAGCACTTTCTGTTAAGTAACATTAATCGTTTTGTTTAACAACCTTATCAGCAACACAATCAATTTCATATTGCTTTATCAAAATCTGTATTATTTCTTAGCTTCTAATAAATATTCCGGCATAACGTTTGTCGAATTAACTAACTGTTAGGGTTGTTTTTTCGTTTTATCTGACACTGTGTATTTGTCATATAATTTAGTTGGATCATACGGTTCCCAACGACTTGCAGGAAATATATGTTTATTACGTTCATACCAACTTCGCATCAGAACTTTACCTGCGTGAGAATCTTCTTTTTCTATTGAAGCATCGCTCATTAAGCGAATGTCGTCATGAACGTCAAATTGAAACAGTGGTCCACTCTTTCCTCGAGCCTTAAATATACGTTAAGTAAGACTAAACATTTTATAAAATTATGAACAAAATACATACTTTGGTAACTATAAAGTCATAAAATGTGTAATGATGAGGTAATATAAGATCTTCTTTTACGTACATAAGTTGATCGGCCATTACAGTTTTAAGCTCAGAAAATTCTCTTCTTAGTAGTTCCAAAACTTTTTGTAAGAAATGGTAAACTGAATTTCCTAAAAAAACATAAATGAAACTAATTAATTAATTGAAAATATTTAACTGTCTGTTACAGTAAACAAAAAGAATTTTTAAAATATGTAATTAAATTCAGAGAGTACAAATAACTGACCTTTTTTCATTCGAACAGTTCTTCTGTGTCCAGAACCATCCCAATAGCTGAAGGTAATTTCAATTTCTTCTTCTTTAAGTTTTTGTTGCTGTTCTACCCACTCTTGACGTAATTCTTCCCTCAACCTATTTTCTTCTTCTTCTCTTTCTCGATCAGGAAGAAAGCTCGTGTCAACATTAGGATCTTTTTTAATTTTCTTAGCTAATTTTACATTAATATCGTTAGGATCATATTCTCTTTTCCAAGGTTTTTGTTCCTCTTCTTCCTCATCTTCTTCTTCATCATCATCTTTCATTGTAAATGAGAGTGTTTGGATCTGAAACACATTACAGCTTATCTTGGGATGCAACAGATAAAGTTTTTTTAAAAATACCGAATATCGGATATTCGGCCTTAAGAAATTATCAGCTACCACGACCAAGTTTAGTGGCCCTTTTAGAAAGAGGCGCCAAAGATTAAAAAGAATATATTTTTTCATAAAAAACTAACTGGGCGCGGTTGTTAGGCTACTGAGAGGCGCTAATTATAGATATGGTTCAACTTGAAGAAATTGTTTGGGCTAGCCCTGCCTACCTGAGGACCAAGGTCCCGGCCAATCTTGAAAATGGAAATTATAAGTGAAAATCCAGGTATTTATAGTATTTAACCTAAAGTGTTATACTCTTTTTGGGTTCGTCGTTTTATACTATTTGGCCTAACCAAATATTCTTGCCGTTTAGTGACCAGATATCCGTTACATCCCTAAACTTATTCTTCTAATTTTAAAAACTCGAAACTCACTTGTCGCTTTTGCTTATTTTTTTCAGCCTGTTTAGCTTCAAGTTGTTTAAGTCTTTCTCGTTCTTTTTCTGCTTGTTTTTGAGCCAATTTTTTTTCTCTCTCCTTGACAATATTTTCCTGTTTAGCTTTCATTTCGGTAAGGGTGACCAAGCCAATTGTTGAACTCTAATATTAAATAAAATTATTAGTAGTTATTATGAATTCAGGGTAAAAATAATGACGAACCTTAAGCTGCTGTTCCACAGCATCATAATGTGTGGCAAATTTATTTTCGATGTTATTTATTTTTAAATCTTCTTCAATTTTCTTTTTACGTATTTCTATGTCTTGCATTTGTATTTCTCTTTTCTTTAAAAGCTGCATAGCTCGACCAGCTTCGCTGGCTGCACCTTTGTAGTGTGCCATTGTGACTTTGTTTACCTATTCGAATTAGTAAGATGATCTTTTTCTATTCTCAATACCACCTTAATTTGTTAAGGTAAGTTTAGATTTACAATTTGATACTGCTAAATGAACAGTTATCAAACTCGAATAGCCATATAATATAACATATTGCAAGTCTTCAAAAGTCACCTAAAACAGAAAAAAATCTTTAATTTCAAGCATGAAAACTATGTTTTAAAAAAGCATACTCAATATTATTCACTCTTTTATAAATAGTTTATAATATTATAAATTTAATCTGAATCTTTATAATTTAATAGGTTAAACGCAACTTGTCACTTTTCGTTTTTACTTGACATTGACACTGACAGTTATTCTAATGTTCTAAATAAAGTATAGGTAGCGCCACTATCGCAAAATATGTTCTCATTGGTCCTTGAATTGGCGCCTTAAATTTAAAAAACAGTAAAAAACACTAATTTAAAAATTCTAATCTGCTTTTCTATGTATAAACATAAAAAATGTTTTATTTGAAGCTTTTACAGCATCGACATCAATATCAGCTACCTGTTAAAAAGGCAACAAAAGTACAGATCTTTACTTTACGAGTATTCACAACTACAGAAGATATTCATCGACACAATTCCCCAGGTTGTGAATGTTTTCTTTACACCAACAGACACTTAACATATTATTATTATATAACATATTATATTCTTGAATGTAAAATCACTCCTTGTTTTTTGAAAAACATACGATTTAGGAAATAAAAGAGAGTTTTTACATGAAATAATGTTTATATTTGCTTTTTAGTACATCATCAGAGAAATAGGTACACCATTTTACAACACACAATACATTACTAGTATAAACACGATATAAATAATAATACAAGACTGGTAAGGAAATGCAAGAGCTAGGTATATTTTGGCACAACTCTGTATCAAAGCAGTTACAAGTTTGTTATAACAACTAATTTGTAACTAGAAATAATGAACTCGGGAGTGCGTAACTTGCATTTGAATAAATTAAGATATAAATCTACTAGTTTTATTGAGTCTGTATTAAGGTAATTTCAAACTCTATATCCAAGAAGTGTAGATAGATAACTCAATTATACAAATACAAGTAAAAGACATCAATCAACAATAACATTAAACAAATAATTATAAACAATCTTGAAGTAGGTAACACAACCCTAAAAAATAAAATTGCACGTATTTAAAAATTGACTCTTTTATAAACTTATTCTAATCAATTTGAGATCGCTTTAGTAATATTTTATTATAGGTAATATTATTGCTGAGAGATCGACAAAAGCAAAACTTATTCTAAAATAATTGTAAAATTAGTTACCAAGCGCTAAAGAACATTTTTCTAACACCGAACGCTTGGTCAACTTTTTAACTTCCACAGACTGACACTGAAAAGACTATAATGGCAACTGGCTTGGTGGATTGTAGATACAGAAAGAGTTGGCATTTTTCAAGGTTTAAATTTTATGATATCCACGAACTACAATAACAAAAGCACAATTTCATACAGATAATGTATGCACCTTTCCTTGCTGTTTTCTTTTTGATAACTTTTAACAACAAGAAAACTTGACAATAATACGAGAGTATCGACATAAACAAAGTATAATAAATCTGGTGATTTAAAGAGATCTAAAAATTTCTAACTTTAGTTCCGATTATAATTTATTTATATTTCTATTTCTAAGCTTCACACTAATAAATATCTAAAACATATTAATTTATTATTTACTTTTAACAATATATACATTTCTTCGACACGTGCTGCTCTTTTAATTTTAAAAATCATACGAATAAAACTGTCACTTTTCAATACGTCTCAAATATTACAGGTGGCAGCATTTTTGTAAGTGTAGCCTCTTTACTAAACACGCGAGATTAGTAACATACACAATTTTTCTACCCATCTCCGGACATATTAACATTAATAAAATTTGCCTAGATTAAAAATACACTTAATAATTTTTTTAATTAATAAATTCTATAAAGCAAACTTAATTTCCTTTGTATACACAAATAACGATCGCAATGCACTTATAAAACAAATTTAAAAATTAATACTTTGTATACAGAATGTTTCAAATTAAACATTTAATACAACAAAAATTTAAATTGCTTTCAATTTTCAACAATATTGCACATTCAACATGTCATTCAATCCGACCCACATACTAATTTGGGTTTTAAAAAATTAAAATATGATTTTCAATCTTACTCTAAAACAGCTTAAAACTTAGTTATTGATATGAAATTGATATTTAAAATTTTATAAAATTAGCTATACTCTATATTGACTAATTTAATTATACAAGAAGCGAGGAACAATTATCAATAAACACAAAAATAAATATTATTCTTAGGCAAGTTGTTAGCAAAGTAATTTCCAAGTTACTCTATATCCAATTTATTTAGTAAATAATAAATTCCAAACCGTCCGCAATGAAACTAAAAACGACTACCGGCTAGCTCACGTTTACTACTACAGTATTTGCTTAAAATTTCATTATGTCAAGATAACAATCCACTTTTAATTAACACATACCATGTTATTATAGTTATCATGCACCGAGCCACAAGGTATTTGTCTTATAACTAAAAAAACCTTAAATTAAATAATGTCAAGCAAAAATAATTTGAAGCATCCTGTACATCATATACACAACTCTACTTCACATTTACAACAGAATTAATAGAGACAACCTTTAATATTGAATTATAACCACAACACCAAATAAAATACAAAAACAATACTTAAATCTTTGGTAATTTAAATAATATTATTAATTTATTTTACAACAGTTAAACTGTTTTTTGAACACATAAATCAAAAAGTTTAAAGCTGTAATCACACACTGATTTCATTAAATTATTATATTGCACTTATTTAGGTGTTATCACATTCAAAACAATTAGTTACACACCGATAAAAAATTATTTCTATAAAAAAATTTATGGAAATAAAATTAATAGACTTGGAACGATAAATTTTACTTTTTAAGTATTTCGGTAAATATTACATAAACATGCACATTCAAAGCAAATTTCAACCAAACAAAATTCTTTCAAACATAGTTGTCGCAATAATAATATTCAAGTGTGCATTGCATAGAACTCTTACTTAGTAAGAGGGCATAGGCCTTAAAAAAATGACTAGAATACTTGAGATTTAGTTAGTATATGTATTATCATATACAAACACGATAAAAACTAGTAAAACCTCAGTTTTTAGCACCGTTATAGAGTAAATTTAGATATTCTCTTCAACTTTTAAATTAATTAAAATTTTGTCAACTTCAATGAATAAGGATCTATAATTGAAACATTTAAAAATGTCAGTTTTTTATACAAGGAATTATAAAAGGAATAATTAGCTTAATACTAACATAAACAATATTAAGCGCTATTTAATAAAACTGGCTTAACCTTTGCGTTACCACACATAATTTTTTCCAAAAGAGGCAACTTTTTAACTATGTCTAGCTAGTGATTATGCTAAAATGTCAGCAACAGTTGCTCTTTACAAAATGACTTCTACATTGACTAAAATTAATTCTTCTATTTAATTAATTAAACTGGCTTAACCTTTGGCTTATCACACATAAGTTTGTTCAAAATAGGCAACTTTTTAACTTTGTACGATGATTATGTTAAAATTTTGACAATAGTTGTAAATTTTAAAAAAGAAAAATACATTCTTCAACTTAGAGAGAATCTCACCAGCGAAGGAGCTCCTCTTCGCTGGAGATTCTAAAAAGTGATTGAATGACACGTTACGACAGATCTTAATGTTGCTCCAATTTCAAAGTTTTTTTTTTCAGATTACCTAGGTTTTTTTATTAAAAGTATCCCTGCCAAATTCGGTTAATGTTGGATGTTAAATAAAGCCGTATACCGGGTGGTGACCGGACCTCTCGGTCATACAGATTTAACATGTAAAAACATACTTCGGTAATTTCCTGCTTCCCAATGTATTTTAGAAAGAAAATCTTCAAATAAAAGTTTTAGAGAATAAAATTCTGCATCTAAATGAATAAACAAAATTAATTTTGGATGCTTAATAACGCCTGAAATTTAATTTAAAAATTCCGAAAAATAGCAGAAATAGCGATTGCCTTGAAACACAATTGAAAATCGTCAAATATTTTATGCCTTGTCTGTCAAAACAGTTCTGAATTTTTTATGCAATTATTGAATTTATTTAATAATAAATAATATTTACGTATGATCATCCCTAAAAATTACTTCATTTTTAGTTTTAGTTAATTTAAATTACTCTCAAAAATAATTTTAAAAGATGTCAGTGTCAAATATTGATAATTTTTATTGGGAATAATTCATGGCAATTGCTATTTCTGCTAATTTTGGGAATTTTCAAATTAAATTTCAGGCGTTATAAAGCATCCAAAATTAATTTTGTTTATTCATTTAGATGCAGAATTTTATTCTCTAAAACTTTTATTTGAAGATTTTCTTTCTAAAATACATTGGGAAGCAGGAAATTACCGAAGTATGTTTTTACATGTTAAATCTGTATGACCGAGAGGTCCGGTCACCACCCTGTATAGTGGGACACACACACAAACTTAGAGAAATATATATTCATATACTTACTCATAGATAATGGTAACGAATAGATTAAACTGTTTAAAGTTAATTAAACTTACAAAAACTAATTAACATAAATCTTTCTATAAGTGACTTCTCAAAAATAGATCCCGTATGTGTTGCTTTTATTATTTAAGCCTAGAAGTAAGCATCCACACTAACCGACCTTATTTAAAAATGTCTCTAAATTTCCTATACATTCCGATAAAACTTAATATTAATAAAAATTAATTTTTAATAAAGGAAGGAGAAAAATGCAACGGTTGTTTTAAAAGAGCTCACATTTCACACCTAATCCACACCAAAGCGAGCTGGGTTGTAGTCACGATTTGTAAATGAAAAACCTTTAAATTCTTCTTGGTTGATAGAGCGAACCACTTCGGAATTTATAGGGGTTAAAATAGGATCTTCTTTAGTGAATTCGGCATCAAAATTAAGGGCATCTTTCTTATTTTTCTACAAAAAAAATTAACAATTATTAATATTTACAGTCACTTTCAAAATAAAACAAACATATACATTATTAAAGAAAAGCTATTTTGGAATGGGAAACTATTTAATCAAATTATTTATACTTACAATTTTAGGTTTAAACGGTGGACGTACACGTCTCTGCTCAAGAGCAACCCAGTCTATATCTCTAAAGAACGAATGTGAACGAATAGCAGATTCTAGGCCATGAGCAGTCACACAACCTAACCGTTTGCTAGGATTTTTAGTCATAAAACCTTTTAAAATACTAACAGCATCTTTACTCAACCAAACTGGATATAAAACATCATCGTGTAATATTGATTCAAACAGATCGTCTTCATTATCGGCTTCAAATGGTGGTTGTCCAGCCATCATTTCATACATCAACACACCTAAAGCCCACCAATCGACACTAGCTCCGTATTCCAATTCTTGTAATATTTCCGGAGCGATGTAGTCGGGAGTACCACAAAATGTAGTAGTTGTTATACCATCTAAAATTCCTTCTTTGCACATACCAAAATCGGCTAATTTGCAATGACCTTCTGCGTCTAAAAGTATATTATCTAACTTTAAATCTCGATAAACCACACCATGTCTATGTAGGAACTGTAGTGCTAATGTTACTTCAGCAGCATAAAATCTAGCTCTTGGTTCATCAAATTTACGTGCTCGTTGAATCTGGAACATTAAATCTCCACCGTTTACATACTCCATCACAAAAAATAAACGTTCTTTAGTTTGGAAACAAGAATGAAGTGCTGTAAGGAATGGATGCTTTGCTGCCAACGCTAAAATTCGTTTTTCTGTCATGGTACAGTCGACATCATCATCTTGAATAATGGCATCTTTCTTCAATACTTTAATAGCATAAACTTCTTCGGTATCTTTCTTTTCTGCTAACATCACTTTACCAAAACTTCCTTTTCCTAGTACTTTAACAAAGTGAAAATCATCTAATCCCATTTTCACACCACCAATACTTGTTTCATAATCGCCACCTTTTCAAACAATTCAGTTTCAACGTTATGAAATAGAGTACTAACTGCGATTACTTACCTGACCCATCATTTAGCGTTTTTTCTTGTGAGTGCTTTTTGTCTTCTGACAAATCGGAATCTTCACCTGTTGCAGATGTATCACTACTTCCATCAGACGGACCGTTATTTCCACCAGGACCAGAAACATATTTACTTCGACGTGGGGTTTGTTTATCAGGCGAAACGCCTATTAAAATTTTTTACATTTAGAATTAAAGTTTTTACAAATTGTAAAACATACCTATAGCTGTTAAAATTTCGGCCATTTGCTTAGTATTAATACCACAATTATTTGCTACATTCTTTTGACAACGCTTGTGTACATTCAAAGAACACACCTCACACTGTAAACCTTGTTTAATCAAACCATACAGAAGAGAACCGCAGTGATCACAGAATGTGAAACGTTTGTAACTATGGACCACGAATCGATGAGGGACGTTTACGTTAAATCGAGTACTTTGTGAAGTAGACTAAAACATGTTAAAAAAGCAATAAAAATACACATATCTTTGACTTGCAGGTTCAACTCACTTCATCTTTTACTCCAGGACGCTAAAAATAATCAAATTAGAATATGAATTAAATTAAGCAGTTAATACTTACTTCATCTTTCATTCCAGGACACTTGGTAACAACCGACAAATGACATCGTTTATGTACAACACAGGTACACACTGTTAACAACAAAATAAATTAACTTGTAATTTAAAATTGGTTAAAACTACTGTAGTACAAGTAACTACCATAACCACAAAAAATTCACTTTAAGCAATATCTAACAGCAAACTTAATTAAAATTTACATGACTATATTATTAACATCAAAAGCCAAAATCTACAAATTAAAATTACAAAAGAGATTTCTATATTAGTAAAAAAAAAAGAGTATTTTTGTAACAAAAATAATAGTAAAACAGTTTGTAACATCAACAGGTTGTAAGTTGTAACAAGACATTATTACAGGAGTCGTTTTCTAAAATTTTAATTAGTGCCTAAAATCTTAAATTGAAACTGGCTGTAACAATTATCTGATAGTTTAACAATTTCTACACTGAACCTTGATTTCTAGTTTTATTAACATAAAAGTTTTAAGCGTAAATCTAACTATGAGGTAAAATTAGAAGAAAAGCTAAATAAAGCTCACTTAAATTTGCATGGAAGTCTTACTTTAAACTGCTGATGAAATAAGCCTTTCAACGCACTATTTTATGGTTTAGAAAAGTACATGACAATAAAAAAACTCCTAAATTTCAGAAAAATTATAAAACTATCAATAAAATATTGCAGTTACTTGTTCTCAATGTGATCTATTAAAATGTCTTAATTAGTCAACTTGGCAAATTATTTTAAAAGTTTAATGCCTAATCAGCTTGAAATAAATGATTATAATTGATTTTTGATCTAGTAGTTACTGGCAAGTCATTTTCTATTTAAATTTAATTGTAATCGAAATTATTAAAGGAAAATAAATTAAAGCAGAAACTTACAAAATAATTAAAAAGCAAGAGAATAGAACAGCCATGCCACTTTTGGTGCTGCAAATTAGAAGTAAAAATAAAAATTAATACAATTGCACAATACATTCAATTACCATGCATAAATATTATTATTATAATTTACAATAAATCTTGATGCTACTAACTACATCATTGCTCATGTGAACTAAATTAATAAAAATATACTACTGTTTTAAAGTATTGTAACGAATAGTAAATGCATATGCAATCAAACCATCATACATATCTACGGATTTCTATTAAGGTTTAAATTCAAGCGTGCATATAGTGTGTTTTTCTTAGTGTATAGTGACATCTGCGAATGTCGAAACTATTGCATGATCGACGGTAGTAGATTTATTTGCTTAGTTATTTACTATGTTTTGACTGGTTGCTATCAAAATTTTTGAACTTGTGGTTTTCTTTATACGACCGAATAAGTTAGAAAAGTGCACACAACCTGATTATTCTTTAGAGTTTAATACAGATCAACGTAGAAAATGATGGGCACGGGTTTATAGTAGAGCATTATATACAAAAAGTCAACCAATTTTTTAAATTTTCGAAAAAAAATCAAATTTACGGATGCAAAATGTTCAAATTTATACGTATTTGACAGTGCCGTCAGAAGCGCCTCCACAAATAAATTTTACGGATGACATGCACACTATGCAGTAGCAAGCACGCTTGAATTTAAACCTTAATAGTTTCATCTATCGGCAAATTAACTGTTTAATTGTTTAAATTTAAACATTTCGCATTCGTTAATTTAATTTTTTTTCGAAAATTCAAAATATGTGTGTAGTTTTTATGTGTAATACCCTACTATAAACCTATGCACATCCTTTTTCACGTTGATCTGTATTAAATTCTAAAGAATTAAAAAGTTGTGTGCATTTTTCTAACTTCTTCAGTTGTAGAAAGAAAACCACACGTTCAAAAATTTTCAAATTATTACAGCTTTGATAGAAACTCGATTACATTTTGTAGAAACAAATTGAGAAAATTCTGTACTTTACTTTGGGAATAAATTGCAAAAAACCTCTTTTTTTACCGTTTTCTTGATGTTATCCAAAAACCACGGCTAGGATTTTGATAAAAATTACATGTTGTTTAACTCTAGGTATTACATAACATATATTTTTTTCAAAATTTTTGAACTTGTGGTTCAAAAAACGCAGTCTGAACTTAAACCTTAAACATGAACAATCCACACTTGTTTTAAGACTATTTATCTAAGATCGTTTTAAATCCCACTTTGTAACAGTGAAGATTATGCATACTATACTATGGAAATTATAATGGATAGAGAAATTATAAAATGAAATGGTTTGAATACTTAACATCCCCTAGCACTAGCCTATGTACTTTTTTTAATAATGGGATATTGAAATCTGTAAAAAAGCATCCTAAAGAGTTGGATTTTCTCTCATCTAAATATTATAAAAGAAATAGAAAAACAAAACTATAACAAAGGATTTCCTGTAATATGCAATTAAAGAACTTTAGTCATTTATACAATAATTTTCTGAACCTCAAATTTTATACAACATTACTTTTTTCGTTCATACTTAATGGATAGAACATATTTTCTTTCAATAGAGAAGATTCCAACCAGAAGATTCAACCAAATAATAATTGTCTAGACTATTCATACACCAAGTCATAAAAGTTTCCCAATAAGAGAGAAAACAAAATTAAACTGATCTGTACAAATAGCAATATTGTTAATTCGACTAAGCGGGTGTATTTGATTATAATACAAGTTTTATAAAATGCATAAACATAATATTTACTTTATTAAATTCGGGGAACATGATCAAGCAACATACAGGCGTGCAATGCGATTCAATATTAAATTACCTTGACACTGATAGCCTTGCTTGCCCAATCCCCTGAAAAACAAGAACTACCGTTACACACAATTGGTGCACCCAGGATTAATAAAATAAAATACAAAACAATTGCAATAATCCTACAAATACAAACAAATTCTTAATACATCCTGAAAATTTGCATAACAATACACAAAAAATCCTCATTGTGTTCTATAATAAATGCCCCACAAAAGGCAGCAATGTTAGTAATTAGTAAATTCTCAAAGCAACCGTAATAATTTCTTCTTTAAATCAACAACTTACCAAATAAACTCTTTGCAATGTGAACAAAACGTTGGTTGTCGTAAAAATGTTGCCATAAACTTATGACCATTTACTTGATGTACACGACGTCGCATTGCTCCTCTTCTCCGATTGAACCCCTGCCTCTCTTTAAATTCTCTCGGTTTTGCACCACTCTCTGAGTTGACATAAAAACCACAAATTATTTCAATAACATACACATATATTAATTTGTTACCATTGGAAGTCAGCTTCAAATCTATTCGAACATGCAGCTGACCTTTCGGCTCTAAATTAACCTAAAACCAAAAAGCTAGTTAGTTAAGAAAGTAAGTTAAGACGTGAAAGTATTGAATACTTATTTCGATTTACAATTTTATAAAAATAAAACAGCAATTAGTTACAATTATCTAAATCGATGAATAATTCATAACTAATTCTGTTTTTAAGATGCACTTGTTGATCCGTTAAATTCAACAAACAAGATCGAGAAATGGAGTGTTTCCAAAAAATCTAAATGTGTATTTAAAAAGTAAATAATTTAAAAAGAAAAATTAAGTTTGTTTTTGACAGCAAGGTATCTTGAAGGTAGTGGGTTGAATTAAGGTGGGGGATGAGAAAAACTCAATTGCAGATTTTAATTTATAAGACTACCTATACTAACCCAAAAATTCCCTGCATCTTTTTCTCTATTCAACAAATCCTCAAAAGGAATACTGCAATTAGCAACAAAATCGTCGGGCGGAATCGAGGCATCATGGAAAACTGTCAGGGTCAACGTCTTGGCATTTTCAACTTTTTGTTCAAAATATTCGTTCCACACAGGATCAAAAGTTTTTTGTTTAGTTGTAGACTGTGCCACATGCTGTTCATCAACATCTATCGTTACATACGGGTCTATTAATTGCTCTTCAAGTTTTCCGAACGTCATGTTATGGCGCTTTTGGAAATCCGTAGGCCTCAATCCAGAAGCCTCGCATATTTTCACACCTACAGTTCCAGTAAACATTTGAAACTATTACACGACACACCACACACGACACGATGTTTAATTAACACGAACGAGCTTTTAATAATTATTCACTACATAAGGAAATGTTGAAAATCTATTTCTGAAATTGCATTTTGCTTGACAGATATGAAGGTCGACTTTGGTTTGCATAAAAATTCCCAGCTCCTTTCCCACAATACTTTGCTACGTAACACTGTGCACTTGTCAACGCAAGATGTCGCTAACATCGAAAGATAAATTTTGACGTTTAAAATTTAGGGTTAAAATAGATAAAATAGCTATAAATGCGAATAAGCAAATTTAAATAATAAAACCGAATAAAAGGAAAATGGCAAACATATGCGGTTTTGTTCGAGTTTCTAATAGTTTGAGAAGTGTAGTAAGAATCAGAACATTTTCTACATCTACATCGACACAACCCAACTTGGAAGACAACATAATAATACAAAATAATGTTTATAAACGCGACGATTATACAAATGTTACAGATAAAATTGCGTCATATATAGGGCGTAATCTTCATAGTACACCGTACCATCCTTTAAACTTAGTGAAGCAAAGAATTATCAATTATTTTTACAAAACTTTTGTTAATTCTCGAGGAAACCCATTATTTTCAGTATATGACAACTTATCTCCAGTGGTAACGGTCGAACAAAATTTTGATGGTATACTAATACCGAAAAACCACCCATCGAGGCTAAA
This sequence comes from Malthinus seriepunctatus, assembly GCA_963924605.1. NCBI lineage: Eukaryota > Metazoa > Arthropoda > Insecta > Coleoptera > Cantharidae > Malthinus > Malthinus seriepunctatus. Next base: position 86,602,606 of record OZ004600.1, on the reverse strand, counting down.
AAGTGACTGTTATTATGTAAATCGTAATTATGTACTTAGAGGACATTGTACAGGATATCAACCCGATTTTATTCGTACTGGATTAGATAACTTTTTAGCAATAGGCGACGTTTATCGCAGAGATGAAATTGATCGCACTCATTACCCTGTATTTCATCAAGTAGATGCCGTGAGATTAAAAACTAGGGACGAATTATTTCCACGTGACGATTCTTTCGAGCTTTTTGAAAATGATAATACAACTTGCCTACCTGGAGGACCTCAAAAGCAACCGTGTCATACTTTAGAAGCTTCTAAATTAATGGAACATGAACTTAAAGCTACTTTAAGTGGTTTAGCAAAGGAATTGTTTGGTGAAGATACGCAGTATCGATGGGTAGAAACTACTTTTCCTTTTACACAACCATCTTGGGAATTGGAAGTGTTTCACAACAACGAATGGTATGAATTATTGGGTTCTGGGGTAATGCAGCAGTCAATTATAAAAAGTGCTGGAGTTACCGATCGTGTAGGATGGGCTTTTGGTTTAGGTTTGGAACGTATCGCTATGATTTTATATAAAATACCCGATATACGTTTATTTTGGTCTAAAGATTCTGGATTTCTTAATCAATTTAAAATTAAGAATATAAATGAAAATATTATATACAAAGCTGTTAGTCAATACCCACAATGTGTTAATGATATAAGTTTTTGGATACCTAAAGAAAAATTGTATATTTATTCAAGTAATGACTTTTATGACATTGTACGTAGTATTGGAGGAGATATAATTGAACAAGTTTCCTTAGTTGATAATTTTAAACATCCTAAAACTGAAAAAGTAAGTCATTGTTATAGAATTACATACAGGCACATGGAGAAAACTCTAACAAATGAAGAAGTCAATCAGATTCATAAAAAAATAGAAAATGCAGCAAGAGATCAATTGAAAGTTGATATACGATAAAGTATTTGTTTTATGTATTTTTGTATTGAATTCAGTTATTTGTTTAGTTAACGCTATAAATATTAATATTTGTTCTTAATGACTAATAATAAGCAATCGAAGCTCAGAAGAGTTTAAGAAAGCTGCAAATTACGGTAATAAAAGAGACATAAGAATTTTGATTGTTCAAAACATTCAATTTGTATTAAACCACAAACAATAAACGATATTCTTGATATATCTAGTAAGTTTTTGTTTAAAAAAAAATCGTTCAACATTGTATTGATTCATATTAAGAATTACTGTTTTATACTAAAGTTGGATATTTACTGAGAGCGAAGAGCAAGCAAGAACAAAAGTGGACATTGTTTGCTTTTATGGTGCTACCGTAGAACCTCGTTATATTACATACTGTCAGGGGCCGTCACAATTTGTACGTTATAACCGATATACAAAATAAAAATTTTGACAAAAAGGGCGTTTCTTCTTACAACAATGCAAGAAAACTGTGACTAATGCGATTTCTAACAAAAAAATAAAACAGTTACGAAATGTAAAATTGAATTTTGGGTAATCTCGAGTTCAAAAAGTACGTTATCAAAGTCAACAACAACGGATGCGGCCATATGAAGAACTTTTTCCTACTTGTCAAATATTTTTAAAAATTAACTTTAACTTGTAAAAAGAAGCTAATTATTAAATGCAACGAATAAATTATAACAGAAAATTTATAAAAACATTACCTTTTTACATTACAAATGCTTAGAAATATCATTTTACGTTACAATTTGTTGTTAATATTTTGGGTTAGAATTTACTTTTACCTCCTAGGATGTAAAAGTAGAACTTTAACCTTACTTGTTCAGTAACGAAATCCAACTTTTTTTGAAGAAAAAAGTATTTTTCTTCAAACGTTACTGAACAAGTAAGGTTAAAGTTCTACTTTTGCCTCCTAGGAGGCAAAAGTAAATTCTAACCCAAAATATTAACAACAAATTGTAACGTAAAATGATATTTCTAAGCATTTGTAATGTAAAAATGTTTTTATAAATTTTCTGTTATAATTTATTCGTTGCGTTTAATAATTAGCTTCTTTTTACAAGTTAAAGTTAATTTTTAAAAATATTTGACAATTGAACTACACATAATTTTAAAGAGATGGCGACACTTCAAAAATTCTTATTTTTCATTTTTCTAAGTTTTACGTTTGAAGAAAAAATTAAATGTTTAAACGGAATATAAATACTTTTTTTGGCTAGTCAGTAGGGCTTGTCAGACGAAACGAAGTTGACTAAAAAAAGTGACATTTTTACTCCTAATCCGAGGGGTCAACCACTGTTCTGAATTTGTACACTGACTGCAGTTGACTGCCTATGACTGCATATGCTATAGGTGCCAGTGACTGCAGATAATTACCGGTGACAGCTCAATTTTTGTACATTGACTGCAGAGAGTGGATAACCCCTCGTCCTAATCAAACAATATACTATTTTTGGCTCGTCAGTCCTATTGCCCTACTGACTAGCCTAAAAAAGGTGACATTTTTACTCCTAATCAAACAATCTACTATTATTTTAATTTTTTTTTTCTCGATTATAACAACTTTTTCTTGGATTGGAAAACGTTAAAACCGGTTATCTACTCGTATTCGAGTAGATAAGCGTGGTTAAAACGCTTTGAATTAGTGCTATATTGGTACCTACTTTAAAACCGAATGTAATGTACCTACGTTATAATCGAATTCATTTATACATGTTTCCCTAGCTTCTAAACGGGATCAAGAATTTTGTACGTTATAAAGGGGGACTTTATAACGATGTTCAATTGTATGTACTTTCAGTAGAACTCGTTATTTGAGGGAATGTTTAGAAATTTTTTCAGGATGTCTGTCGAGAATTACAAAATACATGATTATGTACTCATAATTAATGGCCACCCTGGCTATACGTCTAGCACGAATTGTGGATGCAATCATCATAACATCCCCTACTTAAATTGAGGGGTAACTTTATTTTGCCAACAAGTAGTAAATCAGTAACCTCCCCTTCTGTCGTTGTTGGCTATTAACCACCCTGGCGTATAGCCAGGGTGGCCAATAATTGTGAGGCTGACTGTACCTATTCTGCACAAAACTGGAATGCACTGCATTATAAACATTAGGTCTGTACGTTTGACTTGCACTAGTTGCTTGGAACCGTGTCAGTGAACCAATAAGAATACAGAATAAAGTCTTTAGTCATTGGTTCACTGACTGTTCCGAGCAACTAGTGCAAGTCAAACGAACAAGCCTATTAAGATAATACAATCATCACCGTTCATAGCCCTAACAACAAACCTTTTCTTTTATGTTTTGTCATTTACTTGATCTTTTTTGAATATGAACAAGTATATTATAAAGTGAAAATACTTCCTGATTTTTGGTGAATAACATCCAGCTCACCAAATAGTCTCAAGAGTTTTTTTTTAATTATTTTATCTTTTACGACAGCATAAATTTATATTATTTGCAATTTGAATTCGTTTCATAAAAATTAAACTATTCTTTGGCTACATAAGATTATGAGAACAAGTATTATGACAACAAAACCTGTACCAGGTAGCACCCAGGTAGTTCCGGTAGTTCTAAGTTCTCAAAGATTACCATAGAAACACTAATCAATAAGCACTTTGTTTTTGTTGTTGTTGCCCTAAAAAATTAACTTATCAAAATATGTCGAAATATCAAACAAATATTGATAAAAAGGATTTATTTAATGAGCTTCAATCTGCAATGATTGAAGATAAGAAGTATTGGATTAGAAATGATGCAAAATTAAGAGCAGTAAACACTTCAAAAACCTACGAAGAATTTTGGTAACTAAATTACCTTATTTTTTGTTCTATTACTTTATAAATCAGTTTGTAGTGACATTGTAGCTGCAGCTCATTTAACACCTGTAGATAGAAAAGATATAAAAGGTAAAGGAAAATCTTACACATGGAACTCGATGGCTAAAAAAGATGTAAACGAATAAAAACAAATTACATTATAAACATTTATTTTGAATAAATGCAAATATGTTATTTTAATCCCATAACCCTCAATATTAATTATGTAAAATATATCGCAACACATTTTTTTTAAACTTCATAAATGACTAGCAGATTTTGTTAATCTTTTCAACATCTATGTTAGTCATATCAAAATTAATTATAACACAATTAGCTTGTAAAGAAACATTTTATAAACTAAAGCTTATTGTACTGGGTTAATTTGTGATTTTAAAAATATTTTAATGTTCGTAAGCTTATCAAAGCACCCTATAGGAACTTATGACTACACACCCATCATGTAATATCGTTTGATTTAGTAAGTCATTTGATAAGCTTGTTAACACTAGAGACACCATAAAACCATTATTAAGTAAAAACATTATTGTACATCTTGATGTTATAGTCTGTATGTCACGACTTCAACAAAACTTTTTACATTTAATATTCACTTGATTAAAGAAAACATTATGAATTATGAAGAATTTAATAAATGGTGTGACATATTTTTTAAATTTAATTAACAAAATCACATTAGATTTGACACCGCAATAAAGCTATACTCAAGAAGGTTGTTGAATAGTTACAATGCCAACTATAACTATGTAAATTGTAGAACAATAACAAAACACAAATGCCATAGGTATTACGTAACATTATACTTATTCTACAGCCTTAATTTTTTTTAGTTTTGATAGATTGAGCACCGCAGTTGTTCTCAATTATAAAATGCAAAACATATGTATGCTTTAAAGCCATTCAAATAAATGCTGTAATTGAGACTTAGCTGCTAAAAAATTTATAAGCAAATAACAAGCCTAATTTTCTGAAAAATGTAAATACTTCTTGTTTCTAAATTAAAAATAATTGATTATTTGGGTATTTAGATACAACAAGTCTATATAAATTATCTTTCACTTTAAATAAAAATATTCATTATAAAAGCTAAATAATCGAAGCAAATTAAAAACCTATCTAATAAAAAGGAAACTGTAAAAATAAATGCATATCGTATCAAAAAGTCAGTCCCGAGGTGAAATATAACTGAAATACAATAATCTACTTCCTTGGCTGTTGGATGTTAATAGGAGTTTTCATGGGATGTAACGCTGGAGGTTTTTCTTTGTGAATATTTTGAACAGCTTCAGCAGGAAAATCTGCATTACCTTTAGGAATTGCTCCAGATATCGTCGTAGCTTTTGGTGGACTACCTGATACTTTTAAACCTGTAGTATCTTCTGATAGACAAGGTGGTTCTTTCGGTGATTTATGTTGCGTAATACGCATACCTCCAGCTTTCACTAGTTAAAATAAATATTGTTAAAAAGTTTTGTATAAAAATTCTAACATTACCTGCTGGTGGATGACCAGCTTTCAATTCACATTCACTTTCTTTAGAGTTAGACATCTTTAATAACTCTGAAGTATTTTAATTCGATTGATTTCTTTCTATTAATTTAATACGCATACAAAAACATTCACACGTCTACAATCAAAGATGACCTTGGATAATATGACATCTCGTGAGTTTCATGAGTCATGACGTCAACTGTTTTCATTTTGCATAACCTTCAACGAAAGTAAATTTAACCAAAACACAAAACAATAAATTAATTCAAAAACTATTATTTTATTGGTTTTTGCATTATTTGTATCTTTTTTAATACGTTAAGAAAAGTCTTTTTTTAGAAAAGTGGCTGGGGTATCTGAAACCAACTGAAATTTTGATAAATTAAAAACAAATGATTAAATAACATTTTATTCGGAGTATGAGTATCTCTTTAATGCGTAATAGGTAAATACAGAAATAAACTATCAAATACGTTTCAGTTTATTTGTGTAAATCAATCGACATTCGTCTCCTTGTTACATCGAATTACGTCTCGCACTGTATATAACCTGTCAAAAGTCAAACTTAACATAACATCGCCGAAGCTATATCCACTCCAGAGTGGATTTAATTTTTTAACTTAAGGGCGCGCTGCTAAAGTGGAGGGGAGACATTTTTGCTATAGCGTGTATTTTTACCACTTTAAGTTGAAGAAAAAAAAATATAGATGGTGCCAACATACTGTCAAAATAATTATTTTAATTACCAATGTCAACCAATCTCAAACTTAAAAATATCTGTTGTGTCAACACAAGACTTTCCGATTGAGTTGATTATTTTAAGACCAAAACAGTTAGAAAACAAAAGAATACTGAACATTTTTATAATCACTGATTAAAAATAAATAAAAGTCAAAATTTTTTGACAAATGTCAAATTTTTTGACAACTGTCAAATTTTTTGACAATTGTCAGAAACGTCAGCTGCCAAATATTATTAGATATTTGATTGCGTAAAAACTCTTTCAAAAACAAAATAATTTTAAAAAATTTTATATCATTGAATAAAAAAAAAAGTTCTCTATCGGATGATTTAAAAAAAATTATATAGTTCCATTTAAAAAACACAAAATTTCCTTAATTGCACGCCCCCTAGCGGACCGATTTTGAACAAACTCCTTTCTGCACTCCGTTGTTATCTGATAAGACCCTATACCAAATTTCAAGTCAATCGGTTCGGCCGTTTCAGAGATTTCGTGGGGAACTACATCCACACATACATACACACACACAGACTTTTTTCTAAAAATGGTCTAGATCGACTCGGAGGACCTCAAAATACATATATCCGGTGTTATCTCAAAAAAATTTTTTTACCCCATTACAATACTTTCCTTTAATACCTTAAGGTATCGAAAAGTAAAAAACAAGAAACAGTACTTAAAAGTAGAACATTACAACATCGTTTTGGACGGTTTTCGATGCTGTAATGAGTATATTGTTACAAAAGAATAGTAAAGTTAAAAATTTATACCTGGAACTTTAAAATTTTGCTTGGGCCATCTAAAAGGCAATGCCTGAACTATTGTCGAAAGATTTGGTTGAAAAGACCGCTAAGGACATATTTTGATTCAGTATTATCTTCCTTGTTTCGTTTAATTAGCGATGGAATCACTTAAAAATTAGGTATTGTTCTTATAACGATCTCCACCAGGAAATAACGGAATTTCATCAATATTGGTTGCTTCAAAATTTGAAAGTTTCTTGTTTTCAAAAATTAATTTAACCTATTTATTCATAATATAAAGAAATGAAAATTGTTCATCTCCTTCATTGATCTTTCCTTATTAAAATTTCAAAAAAATTAAGTTCATATAACGTTTAGTTTTTAAATTCCGCAAGACAAACTAAAGGCTTATTTTTAACGTTATTTTAACTCCAACTTTTGCCGCTTTGTCAGCGCGAGATTGTGTGACGTCATTACGCATGCGCAGTGTCGTATTATTTGTACTTTATAAAATTTTTGATTTTTTGTTTCTTTTTTATTCCAAGTTTTTTAAACCGAAATATTGAAAATATGCTTTATTTTAATCTTTTTTATAAGAAAACAAACGGATGGGATAAACGGTTTTACATTAGAAATGGTTTTCGAAATTCCACCAATAGGAAAACTTTCGTATCGTCGTATACGACGGTTTCGGATAGCTGAGAATTAAGCTTAAGGGGTCAATATTATGACGTTAAAAAACTGCATGCGTTACTTTAGATAGATATTTACAAAAAAACTTATATGTACTTCAAAAACAAACGGCATTTCTTCACTTGAAAGTTTTCAACAAAACGAGATAATACTTACCTGTTACTTTTTCTAATGTGAAACCGTTTATCCCATCCGTTTGTTTTCTTATAAAAAAGATTAAAATAAAGCATATTTTCAATATTTCGGTTTAAAAAACTTGGAATAAAAATGAAACAAAAAATCAAAAATTTTATTAAGTACAAATAATACGACACTGCGCATGCGTAAATCCACTCTGGAGTGGATATAGCTTCGGCGACATAACATCCCTAACCTAACTTCTAGATCAATATAAGCATTTTGAGCATTTTGATTTAATTGTGCGTATTGTTATTATTATTCATTGTCTTAACATCAAAGATGAGTACTCCACATAAATTGTCTACTTTTAGTCAAGGTGGAATTAAAAAAACTCATTTAACTCCATGTAGACGAATTGGATTATCAAGAATTGTTAGACCATCGAATACACCAAAATTGGAAACCAAGCCTATACCTGTTGTCGATAACAATGTAATTCAATGTACTAAGGAAGTATTGAATACTTCGTCAGTAAAAGCAAATGTACCTGTATTAAATAGTAACTTAGTTAAATCTCGTGATAAAAGAGAGCCAGTATTAAAACCGAAAGAAAATAGTCGTAAAAACAATCTAAATACTCATAAAGAAAATGAATTTGATAAAAATTCAATAAAAGAATCAAAAAGTACATACGAAAAGGAAAACAGACTGCAAAATAAAGTTAATAAAATTGAGAAAATCAAAGTTACAAATTCCAACTGTGTAGCTTCAAAATCAGAATTAACAGTTACCCTTGAAGATAATAAATTTGTCAAATTAAAAGAAAATGTTGTTGAAATTAAGGAAAAAAGTAAAAACAATGAAACTGTTTCAAAAACTCTAAAGAAACGATTATCTATGAAAAAAAGTTCAAATAGCTCAGGCAATTTTAGCGATGAAGATCTTTCTACTTTGTCAGAATTGGGTAATTTAGTAGATAATAATAGTCAAATTTTGTTCAGTGATGATGATGATAATGAAATCAAATTTAAACCTAAAAAAAGAAAAACCGCAATCTGTTTAACTGATGATGATGAGAAAGACTTTATAGTATCGCAAAATTCATTTGATAAGACAAGAGCGTCAAGTGATGGAATACAAGAAGAAACTTGGAGCAAAAGAATTAAAAAAACAATAGAGAGAATTGAAAAGAAAGAATTACAATTGGAAAATTTGAAACAAGCTGCAATTTATAAAAAGTTACATAATTTAAATGAACTTAAAAGTTTAACAACCGTATGGAGAAATGGGTGTGAGGACGCTTTAAGATATTTGTTGAATAGTTTACAGGAACATGGAACAATGACTATGGTTAATTTATTGAAAAATTTAAAAATACCTACCGAATTTATTACGTATAATGAAAATGACGATAAGTTTGTAAAAACGTGAAGTTCACTTTAAAGACAAAATAAAATTTAATTTATTAACTATTATGAAATTATTTGTAACCACTTGAATATTATTCGAATATTATTATTATTAAGTAAGTTTTGTTTATTTGTATAGACATACCGTCGTAATAGCTTGTAGTACCTACCAATGTTAATTTCCTATATGTTATATTCAAGTACAGAAATAAAATGTTTTTATTTTAAAACTATTAATTATATCTACATTTTTTTGCTATCTTCAATGTGATCAAAGATATTGTCAAAACTAGCAGTTTTGCAACAAACAAAGGCGATTTTGACCTTGTTCCCGCACGCCTCTGATCTGGAAAAATCTTTGCCATAATTAGGGTCCCTAAATAAAGCGATTCGTGAAAAAAAATTCCTATCCCTCCGCTTTTTTTTTAAATTGTATAGTTCTACGCTGCTATAACGATTGCACGCCTTTCTTGAAAATTGCATACTCACGTTACGATGGTAACAGGAGCTACGTAAGTTTCAGGTATTTGTCTACTGCGAGTTTCTCTAACGATAGTTATCTATTGACGAATATATCTTTTACTAAATGTTAAAAAACCGGTTTCAAACAATTTCCAGTTCTGGAATGTTATGGATCCATAACGTTAGAGAAACTCGCCATAAGAACCTTAGGGCCGTTTTAGATGGACTAAGTATCGTACTAACTTGTTAGCACTGAATCAAATCAAGGAGCAAAAGTAAGGAAATCTAAACTTTAACGTCGTCCACGTTCATGCGTCAAAAATTCTACTGACGACTTAAAGCTTAAATTCCCATGCTTTTGCTTCTTGAGTTGATTCAGTTACTAACAGTTAGTACGATATTAGTCCATCTAAAACGGCCCTTACACTAAGCTCTGATGTTACAATTTTTTCTAAGAATTTACAGGGTGTTCAAAAAGTGCTAACTTTTAGAGGAAATTTCAAACCAAAAAAACTTTATTCTAAATGGAACACCCTGTATTTTTTGACAGTTTTGGATGCAGAAATAAATTTGCTATCGTTTTGCAGTACCATTCTCTATACCTATCGTTAATGCTTTTTACATTATTCTATATCCTATATAAGCTTGCGCGTCTCCCACTCTCTGCGCTATATTGCGTGAAAGGTTGATCGTACAAAATATAAATTAAATTAAATTTGTGGAGAATTTTATGGTCTACAATTTTTGTAATAACCTCTAACGACGTATGATGCATACGAAATGAGATATTTGCAAAAAAACGATTTTTGTGACCTTTCACTTTGAATATCTTCCCACGCGGACACGAGATTGTATAAGACGTTTGAGCAAGTCTTTAGAACCTCAAAATATAGGTTTATGCAAATATTTAGCTTTCTGACTTTCATTCCGAGGTTACCCCTTTATTTCAAATTATTTGACTGTACTAGTAATAATAACCACTAATTCGAAATCTGAAATACATAAAATATGTTGTAAATATAAAGGTCAAAGCGTTTGGGGGCGCGAAACTGCAGTTTAAACAATTTTATCCACGACCGTCCAATAATACGTTCATTACTCTATGATTTTTGACCAGTAATGTGTGTCATTACTCACTAGTTGCAAATCATTGAATAATATACATATTACTCAATGACTATTACATTACTCAATGGTGTCAATGGTTTACCGGGCGACACAGGGGATTGGAAAACTTTTATAGCTCCGTTATTTGTCAATGTATCAAAATGAAATTTGCTGTGAGTTATAGTCATATAAATTGCAATTTGTTTAACTACTTTTTAAAATTCTTCCACTTCCGATTTCGCCGGAAATGAGGTAAACTTTAGATTTTTAAATGCAACACCATATATATTTTTACATTTTTAAATTCTACATTACATTTTGAATACATTTCCATAAAAAATTAATTTTTTTTTAAATTAATTTTTTTTTTAAATAAAATTTTTTTTTTCAAAAAATACTCGCGTATTCAACGTATATTTGGTTCATAATATTTGCAGTCGTGGATAAAGTATAGTATCCTACTTGCGGGTAATGCTCATTACTCACTCTAATGATTACGACACTCGCCATACGGCTCGTGTCGCAAATTCATTCTTGTGAGTAATGAGCTTCATTACCCTCTCGTTGGATAATATACTATTACTATATCAATAACGACTTAAGAAAATTACTAAACGGTTTTTTTACAAGACGTGTATATGGAATTCAGCCGGGACTCCTATATTTCGTCGTTATATCCGGTACGTCGTACAAAACGGTGTCGCTATAACCGGTTTTGACTGTACTTACGTAAATTTTTATAATAGAAATAACCGTCGTCTGCTTTGATCTGTCGTATAACAAAAATATTTGAGGGTTTCTTTATACTTAGAACAGAACTGTTCATTTTCTGATCTCTTTCAAGATTTTATTTTAATTTACAATCTCCTCAAGTTATAACGAAAAAGATTAAAATGTCATTACGAAAAATCGAGAAATAAACAATACAATACATTAAAAGCTAAAAGGAATATGGAGATGCTCTTTCGTAGAAAAATTATATTTGAAAAGGATATTTTTAAATTTGTCATTTTAAATTTAATGGTTTGAGCGGGAACGTCACACCACCGGTTCGTGGATCTAACCTAAAATTAAATTTATTAATTTAGAATTTCTGTGCTAGAAAGCACAAGAAATTTTTTAAATTAACTGAAGTTAAACCTATTTTTATTTAAATGAATTTAAACTAAAATTTAATTTAATATTTATTACTTATTTAGTGTTAGTTAGTTGTGGTTGGTAATCATTCAGTTTGAATTATTTAAGAAAAAAAATCTTGCTGATTATAACTTTTCTCGTTTTATTAAAAATTAATAAGGTAAGAAATGAAATTATTAAAAATGGGTATTTTTACTAATTTTGGCATTTTATAATTTTGTAAAATTCAGTAGCAGCTTTGTTGGTACCTTTTAGTAATTATCAATAATTTTATTTAATTTGGATTAGATGAGCGATTGGGAAGAAGATGTTGTTCGACAACCACCTACAAACCACTATAACAATTATAATCGAGACAGAGGTTCTTTTAGAGGCCGTACTAATGGTACACGAGTTATAAATCGTAGTAATGCATATAACAATCGACAAGATGATAATTCTAATCAATTTAAGTTGGAAGTACCGTCTAAATATGTTGGCCGAATCATTGGTAAGAAACTTTTCTATTTTAAATAACTTTTATATGATAATAGTACGCAGATAGGTTTTTTGAAGGTTAGGTCAATTGAAATTAATTTCCAGTGTAACATCGGATTAAAATATCACTGCACGTATCAGTGTATAGGTTCAGTCACGTGAAAGTACAAATAATTGGACTAGATATATCGTACTTTAATTTTTAGCGACTAATGTGAAATTTACATATGATAACTGTCTACTCATGTGGCTTTCGTTTTACTTTGTTTAATGAAAATGATTATAAATTTTAATAGGCAGCATTATATTTTTTTTATATTGCTTTCAAAAACTGATTTTACAAATCAATTCTATGCAAATTTGAGATAAATTTGTTAAAAAAATAGAGCATTAAATTGAGTTTTCCACCCCCATTTTGGAGTGAAATAAAAAAAAATTTGATTTTTTGGTTCGATTTGGGGACAGAACACCTTTTGCTCATGCAAAATTTCAAGTCTTGAATCATATGAAACGGGTCATTGATTTTGATAAAACAGTGAGTAAGCAATAGCCCGGCACATGGACAATGTTGCTTTATAAAAATGAATACTTACTCATAATCTAATTTAATAAATTTAAATAAAGAGGTTAATTTTTCCTATTTTTGCCGAAATGGTAAAAGTATGCAAAATTTGAAATGAACAAATAGTTTTTTTAATGTATTTAACTTACTTTTTCAAAAACTTACTTAAATGAAACAACTTTTAGGTCAATCATGATCGATTCAGTTGTATTTATTTCTGCTGTTAAAACTTCTTCTCATTCTTGATTATTACAAGTACTTCGGGAAGTGTTATTATGATTACTAATCTTGTCTCTTCACGAAGTGAAATTTTAAGACTTATATTAAACGAAGGTAATTAATTACTACTTAAGCAGTATTAATTATTTACAAAATAAAAATTTTAAAAACTGATAATTTTAAATTTTTATAATTTGTTTAGGTAGAGGTGGAAGTAAAATCAAAGACTTACAATTTGAGTCAGGAGCAAAAATTCAAGTGACTAAAGAAACAGTAAATGACTTAACAGTTGTTAATATAAGTGGTTCAGCCGAAGAAATTGATAAAGCAAAGTTAATGATAGAAGATTTAACTACTGAAAGGCCACCACGTACTGAACAGTATGCTCCAAAACCCAAATTTGAAAATGACTATCAAGAAACTGATAGCAGTGAAATAAATTGGGTTGCTCTATCTCAAGAATGTGTAAGTTTATTATTATTTAAATTACATTAATTATTAATATTTAATATAGGATCGTGTGGCTAAAGAAGAATTGGCAAAATTAATGCCTATAACAAAAGTATTCTATCAAGAATGTCCAGCAGTAGCAAATATGAAACCAGAAGAAGTGGCAGCTTTTCGCGAAGCGAATAACAACATAGTAGTATCTCGAATATTTGCTGAAAAATTTGGAAACAAACCTGTACCCAATCCTGTACGCACTTTCAAAGAGGCTTTTCATAATTATCCTTTAATTTTGGACGAAATTCAAAAGGCCGGTTTTGAGACCCCATCTCCAATACAGGCACAAGCATGGCCTGTACTTCTCAGTGGTGAAGATCTAATTGGTATTGCCCAAACAGGTACAGGCAAAACTTTAGCTTTTTTACTACCTGCTCTATTGCACATCGATGGTCAGGTGATTCCCAAAGAAAATCGAGGGGGGCCGTCGGTATTAATTATGGCACCGACACGAGAATTAGCCCTTCAAATTGATCGAGAGGTCAAAAAATATAACTACAAAGGCATTCGAGCGTAAGTTTTAATTATAAAAATTTTTTGCATTAATTAATATATTGTTCTAATTGTAGCGTTTGTATATATGGAGGAGCAAGTAGACAAGAACAAGTAGAAAGTGTAGGTAAAGGAGTAGATATTATTATTGCAACTCCTGGACGTTTAAATGATCTTGTTGTAACAGGTAAAATAAATTATTTAGTTATTACAATTTGCAAATTTGTAAATTTTTAGGAGTTATAAATTTAAAAAGTATAACATACGTTGTGTTGGACGAAGCAGATAAAATGTTGGATATGGGATTTGAACCTCAAATACGAAAATCGCTTTATACAGTTCGATCAGATAGGCAGACTGTAATGACGAGTGCTACATGGCCACCAGGAGTACGACGATTAGCCGATTCTTATATGGACAATCCTGTTCAAGTTTATGTTGGCTCTTTAGATTTAGCAGCTGTTCATACAGTTACTCAGACAATTGTTATAATGCCTGACGATGAAGAAGCAAAGTTTAATGCTGTAGGTTTCTACAAATTAATCAAAAATTAAGAATTAACGAAATAATATTTTTTGTAGTTTATGGAATTTGCTCAAAATATGGAACAAGATGAAAAGGTCATAGTATTTTGTGGTAAAAAGACACGAGCAGATTATTTAGCTTCAGAACTCGTAATCAATGGTATTGATTGCCAGTCGATTCATGGTGATCGTGAACAAGTTGATCGAGAACAAGCTCTCTCTGACATTACTGATGGAACTGTTCGAATACTTATAGCTACAGACGTAGCATCAAGAGGCATTGATATTGAAGATATCTCGTAAGTTAATTAAAGTTTGTGTTTGCGTAGTATTTATATTCTAACTTATTAAATACAGGCATGTCATCAATTATGATTTTCCACGAAATATTGAAGAATATGTACATCGAGTTGGGCGTACAGGACGAGCTGGGAGAACTGGTCATTCTATAAGTTACTTCACTCGTGCAGATTGGGGCAATGCTAAAGAATTAATTCCCATCTTGGAAGAAGCTAATCAGGTATGTATCAAATTAGCTTTTTTGAATAAGTTTACTCCCTCTTGCACAAGAAAATAATGCTTTCAAAATTACGATTGTGGCTTTTCAACTGAGTAATTTTGATTTGTCATTGAATCCAATCACGTTCACTTCACGTTGCAGCATTTATACTTGTTGTTTGTTTGTATTCATGTGTATTCAAACTGGTAACTATGACTACTGCCAGGTATTAAATCACTAAATTGTAGTAGCATACTTTTAATTTAATTCACAAAGTTCAATAATTACAATGGGTGAAGAAACAAAATTTGTGATTGATGAACTAAATAAAATTTTAACCAAAACTTACAACCTTTCTTCATTTGAAAATCTTTCCAAAGAAGAATTATTGCAAGTAGTTTGTGATGTGTTAGTACAATTAAACGCAATATCACCGATTGATGCACAAAAGAATCCAGACAACGCTATAATTACTGTGGTGGAAGCTTTGCAAAATATTAAATATTCTCCGGGAAAATACGTCACTCCGGAAGAGTTTAGAAATGGTATCGCGCTTGGAAGCAAAACTATAATAAGACCAATATTACATTGGTTATTGTCTCATCCAAAACAAGTTAAGAAAAGAGCGTATTTAGCAAAATATGTTGAAAAGGTGGAGTGTCCTTTAGAAATATTAGATGATAATGATGTAGCTCAAGTTCGTGCCCAATACGAAGCTTTAATAGAGGATTTTTGGAAAGCTTACAATGAAAACATCAAAGTTTCGAAAAGTGCCATCGAAGTAAAAGAGCTTCAACAAGACATAGCAAAGATGGAAGAGGACACAAACAGATTACGTCAACGGATTAACCAACAGAAAGAGAAAATTGACAATATTCCTAACAAAGAGGTGATTCTGGCCGTCGTTAGGAGTTACAGAAACGAAATAAACGAACAAAAAAAATTAGAACAGCAACTTCTCGAACAAAAAGATTTACAATCTCAAATAGAAACTGAAATAAAAGAATTAAAAAGTGTGTTAGCTTATAAACAAGCGCGTCACACAGCTAACCTCGAACCCTTGCAACAAATTAAAAATGAGCTACGAAGCAACGAAATACTTAAAACTCAATTGCCGCAAGAACTTGCAAACGTTAAGAAGGAATTGGAGATATATGAAACTGTAAGTAAAGGTCCTGAGCCAAGTAATCGGGAAATTAACGATCTATCTGCCGAACTTGAAAAAATAAATGCTGAAATTCAAGTTTTGATTGACCGTAAAGCAAATGCTAATGACAATTCAGATAATCAGTTGGTTTTGTTTAGAAATCAAGCATCAATAATTGCAAATAAAAAGCAAGAAATCTCCAACGTTGTTATGGATTTAAAGAATACAGTCGACTCCCTAGATGCAGAAATTTCAGAAAAAGAAGATTTATTAATTGCTTTAGTAGGTGGTCCTTTATTACAAGGCGAAAATTTAAAAAAGTACGTTGCTAAATTACGCGAACATAACGTAGTCTATAAAGAGTATAAATCTCAACTCCGATCGCTTACAAATGAGCTCGGTGTATTAACTCGTACTTTAGACGTTCTTAAATTGTCAGACCCTTCAGTAGAGGAAGTATTAAACAAAGAAACTGAAATGAAATCAGAAAAGAAAGAAACAGCACCCAACGATGTTGATGAACTTAAAGCAAAGATTAAGAAAATTGCCGCAGAAATTGATCAAGCACGTGCTGAAACTGCTCAATTAAGAGAAGAATTGCGTATTTTATCTAGTGAAACTCAACCTTTAATAAATGAATACAATACGATAAAAGAAACTTTTGAAGAAATAACGGAAGCCCCTGCAAAAGAATTGCAACAACTCAAAAATGATCTTACTATTTTGGAAGAACAAATTAAACTTGAAGAAGAGAAATGGAAGAAGCGTCATCAAGAAAATGACAAAAATAACGAGCTACTTGTTCTCTTAACCGAAGATATTGTAAATGCTGATGATAAGAATAACGCACGACCTACGCAAATGGAAATTTTGAAAGAAAAACTTGCACATCATGAAAAAATGAAGAATAATTTGCAAAAAGAGTTATCCTACATGGAATCGCAGAAAGTATTGATTCTAAACAAATATATTGAAAATTATTTAAAAGTAACGTTTTTCAGGTTGAAAGTCAAAAAAATTTACAAGTACTTGAAAGCATTATTAGGCTGCTGAAAGCAAAAATGGAGTGCTCATATTAGTTTAATCCTAAAATATATAAAAAAAATGTTTTTTTAATGTTATTAATATTTTTTTTTGTTAGTATGTTCCTGAAGAGTTAATATCTATGAGTGAAAGATTTGAAGCTCGAAGACAACGTCGAGATGAAGAAAGAGGAGGTCGATTTGGTGGAAACGGTGGAGGTGGAAGATTTGGTGGTGGTGGCCAAAGATATGGTGGTGGAGGTGGATTTGGCGGCAGCGGTGGTGGTGGATTCGGCGGTGGCGGTGGATTCGGTGGTGGCGGCGGTGGATTTGGCGGAGGAGGATTTGGAGGTGGTGGTGGATTCGGCGGCGGCGGTGGTGGCAGATTTGGAGGAGGAGGAAGAGGAGGAGGGGGTGGTAGAAAATGGTAGTAGTTTAAACACCACCAAGTAACGATTATATTCAAAAAATATTTTTAAGTTCTCTATCATGAAATCTATAAGAAAATTATAGGGTTTTAAAAATAATAGAACTGTAATTTACCAGTATTAATAGGCATTTTGTTAATAAGGTAATGTTTTATCATTTTATAGTGTGAATCTTAAGCTAGTTTTAAGATATCAACTGTGATAATCACTAACCTTATTTTATTTTCTCATTATTGATATTACAAAATAAATTTTTTGTTAGAATTTAAGTTATTTTCTTAATGTACCACTCCTGACTAGAATTAATCAAAATAAATTGCTATCAAATAAATTTAAACATCCCGTACCTTAAGAGATTGTTTGCTTCGTTTCTTTTGTTGTTGGGCATACTCTGCATCACGCTCTTCATCTGAGCCTTCATCAGAATAAATAGGTCTTTTACTACTATATTCACCACTTTTTACTATCGTTCTAGCTTTAGTCTAAAATATTATTCCATTGAAATTGAAATAAATTATAAAGGAAATTAGGTGTTAAATCATTAGCACTTAATAGTCACTTACCATTTTTAAAGCATTCTTTCTTCTGGGTTGAGAATAATCAAAAGTTATACTGTTCACACACTGAAAAGTTTCAGCATTAGTCGATTCTTGAAAGCAACATGAACTACATATGGTGATGAGCATAGCCAAAGGATAAGTTAAAAAAAATATTGTATTAAGACAAAATTCCGTTCTCCTAAAATAATAATTTCAATTTTACTGTTATTCAACATTTAAAGACGTTCTGGTTTAACATAGGCTGTTTAGTTTTCTATTATCAATTATTCTACTCTATAAATTAAAATAGATAATCTAACATAGTCAACTAATTTCTCCAAAACCAAATTTTGTTCGCAGCATTGTAGTTTTTATAACTGTACAAGGATAAAATTACTTAGTTAGAGCTCGTACAGAACGTTTTCCATTGACAGGATGTACAGGCCATCCAATATGATCATATACAACCGGAATATTTTTTAATTTAGCTTCTTGGTAACGGTTAAGAGGTTGAGGTAAGTCTATCAAAGTCCCTAAACCCCACATGCCAATAGGAATACAGCACAGTAAGCCGATTAATCCTTTAAGTATACCTAGAAAATGATAATTTAAACTGTCAATATTATAAAGAATGTTATTTACCTAAAAGTATCAGTATTAAAAAGGCCGTTAGAAGTGTTATTACATTTAACACCCATAAAGGCACATGATCACAAGGTTGTTGTGACAATATAATTTTTTGGCACTTGGCAGGAAGATCTCCTCCCGAAGGACATGGTTTGCCATTATTAGTTTTAATCAAAAAAAATAATATAAGCCATAAAAGTAGACTCTTTTTAATTAAGCTCATTTACAAATTAATATATTAAAAAAACGTCAAAAAACTGACAAACACAACATCTTTATTATTTCTCAGGTAACAAAAGAAAGATTTATATACGAATTATTTTAGCTGTAATGCAATCGGTCATTATTTCGTCCTTTTGTGGTGGAAAAACTTCTATTTTACAAAACGTTCCTCCCACATAACCTTTAGCTAAACGATCTGGGTTTATTACTGTACAACCATTTATTTGCTGCAATTATTAAAAAAAATTAATTTGTTACAGAAAATCGTACAATTTATACTGACTTTAATAAAATATCTCAGATTCGATGGTACAATTAATATATGAGGCATAACATCCATTATACCATGTTGTTCTAAAAGTTCATGATCAACCGACACTTCTTCATCTGGTGGATAAAGTGGGTAAAAACTTTGCTGCTCCAGTAAATATGATGTCAAACGGCTCATTCGATCATTTCCTTGTGAAGAACAAAGTTCTTCTTTACCAAGATGTACTAATGCATCCACAGAAGTAACACCAATAAAAATACCATCAATATTTATAATGCTTGGATCAGTAATACAATGCAAATTTAAATACTTTTTATTTATTTTATACGGCGGTGTAGGAAATACTGGATGATGATGAACATCTTTTAATGACGGTATAATAACCACCTGCACATTTAATCTAGCATAAACAAACATTAATAAATATAATGAGATTTAAATAATTAAATGTTACCCTTCGAGTGGTTTCATTATTCCTTGTATTAAAGTATCAAAAAACACATCGAATGATTCTGCCATTGTCCCATCTTTAATTAATTCGTGTGATGAATCAATGAAAGGTCCTATTAAAATTAATATATGAGGAGGATTTGCAGAAAGATTTTTAATTAAGTCTAATAGAGGTTGATAGTCGAGATTGTCGTGTAATGTAAATGGTCCAGCCGCAACAACAATTTGTAAGGAATCTGGAAAACAAAATTTAAAAAATCAGTTTCTTACATTAAAATCTACATTAGAAAAAAATATAGAATTAAAAACAAGGACGTAAAGTTCTAAATTTTATACATTAGGAATTTAAATGTGGCGCCAAATCTATGTTTACCAAGTTAGTTCTAATTAATTCCGCACCCAAGCGACGTTTTATAAATATGTGTACATACGCGATCTACGCTATTTTTTAATTAAAAAGCCCTTTTAAGTTGAATATTTTTCACTAAAATTTAAATAAAGTAAAGTTAAGATGAATCTTTTATTCACTTAAAAGTTTTGACCAATATTAAGCTGTAAGTTATGTGATAATTTTTAATTAGTTTGGACATCTTATTAATTTGGGCTCATTGTCTTCCAATTAAATTTTGTAAAATTTATGGATCCTCGTAAACTGGTTACATTAGTATCGCAATGCCCACCTTTATGGGATAGAAATCACGATAGATTTCGAGATCAAGAATTAAAATCTAATTTATGGAATCAAGTTGGAGATGAATTAAAATCCCCTGGTATGTACTAAATTTTCATTAATTAGTTATTTAAAAATATTTACATAAGTGTGAATTATTTGTAAACCGTAGGTTCTGCTTGTCGCGAAGCATTTAAAACACTTCGGGAAAAATACGTACGTGAAAGAGATAAAGTGCAACAGTATGGTAATACATACAAAACTTGGGAATTATTCGATCTCTTGCAATTTCTCGAACCACATATAATTACCAGAAAGCAAAGTTGTTCATATTCTGATGATTTTGTAGTAATTAAACAGGATCCGATGTCAAAAATGGAAGACTTTTATAACGAGTCCGATAATTACAACAACTTAACTGAGAGCGACTCGTGTCGAGCATTAGTGAAGTTGGTTCACGATATGAAGCCTTTATGGGATCGCCAGTCAAAAGATCACAATTCAAAACAAAATAGGGATCAACTTTGGAAAATTATTGCTGCTACACTTAAATCAGATGGTAGGTGTATTATGTTGTATATCAAATGTTTGTTATTTAAGTAAACAAATCGATATTATTGCAGCCAATACCTGTGCTTTACGGTGGAAAGGTTTAAGAGAAAAATATATTCGTCAAAAACAAAAATATTTAGAGGGTGAAGCAAAATGGGAGCTGTTGGATGATTTGACATTTTTAGATAATGTAATCCAGTATCGTAAGAAAAGTTCGTTTAGTGAAGAAAACAGTCGAATGTCCTTGGGCGAAAATCATTTACCTTTACTTAATGTCAGTTCTGATAATGAATTATCAGACGATCGTACTAACGATAGTACACCCAATATACCATCAAGTTCAACCAATGGTTACCAACAGATAATATTAAATCATTCTTTATTTAGTCCCGCTAATTTAAAGAATCATACACCCGATAGTACTTTAGACCCTGCACACGCAAATTTAAGAAAAAGAACAGCTAGCAATGCCAGTGAAACTACCGAAACTAAAAAAACTAAAAGTGAAGATTTTGACAAAAGTAGAACACCCGAAGAAATATTTGGCGAGTTTGTGGCATCTATGCTGAGTATTAAATCGGATAAAGATAAAAGTGCTGCTATGATGGAAATTATGTCTATACTCACTAAATAATGAACCTTGTGAATTAAAAGAATCTCATAATTTTAAGTAATTTAAAACAATCATTTCTATTTATTAAAATATGGTAAGTATACGGGGTGGCTGAAATTCATATTTCCAAATGGACGTCTTGGTTATTATAACAGATAGGAATTTAAACATAATTCAATAGTTATTAATAATCCAAAAATAAATTTTACTTATCTAAAACGGTTTTTATAAAAACTGCAAAAAATGATTAATTAAAATTTTGAGATCTGCCATAACATTTTTAATAAATTAATGCCAATGCTGCTGACTGAGAATTTCATTCTCTCTTAGGACCGTTTTACATGGACTAAATGTCGTACTAACTTGTTAGTACTGAATCAACTCAAGGAGCAAAAGCACGGGAATCTAAGCTTTAACGTCGTGCGCTTAAATTTCTACGCACGACGTTAAAGCTTAGATTCCCGTGCTTTTGCTCCTTGAGTTGATGCAGTTAGGGGTCGTTTATTCTGGCCGTTAAGTTAAGCTTTAATCTTGAACCCTAGCATTAGTTTCCCTATAGTGAACTCAAGGTTAAAGCTTAAGTTCACGGCCAGCACGACCCCTTACTAACAGTTAGTATGATATTTAGTCCATGTCAAATAGCCCTTATAATAACCATCTCCATGTTGTGTCCCACGAATTTCAACCACTCTTTATATTTTAGGTAGATACACAAAACGACTAATTTTTCAATGGAAAATAACCGATGATTATAATAGATGTATTACATCCTAATTCTCATTATATGAAAACCAACTCTGACTATTTAATAAAAGGTTGAGTTGGAAGCTGCCTGTATGTTTAAATTAATAACCATACTTCAGTGTCGAAGCAAAATTATTTGGTTAAAATGTAACCGAGTGTAATTATATAATTGCATGTTACTTTTCTTTTGCAAACAGCACATAAACAGACTATATTTATAAAATTCATGACGTAGTTGAATACCTGTTTAAATGCTCGTAAAATTAAGAAAGAGAACTTTATAGTGTGGTGTGAATGTTCGTATGCGTTATAGTTTTAAAGTAACACATTTAATTATAATTTATTAAAGTTTGTGAATTTGTCTTGTGTCTTATAAATTTTACTTTTATATTATAATCTAAGTATTAAGAAAAAATCTCTGGTACATGTAGATGCAATTAGTGAAAAGCCATAATAAAATGTTGCTCAAAGCTACTCCTATCTGCAAGTACAGGAAACAAAATAAATTCCAGTGTTACTCCGTGAATACTCATCGTTTTATTAGTGAAAAGTACAATTGTATGCACAATATGCTTAAAAATGTGGTTTGATTTAGTTTCTTAAATTGTACCGTTAATCAAATTTTAAACTAAATTGAAAGCGTTTGTTAGTTTAAAGCCCGGGTTTTCCCTTGCCAACTTCTTGGTCATTTTTAAATGATTTTATTTGAAGTATAAATGAAAAATCCAAGCAGTACATTACATGTGTATTAGTGATTGTGAAATATTCCAAAAGAATAGATAGAGTAGATAAATAAAGTAATTTTTAAATGTCTCAAATTCATACGGTATCACTTAATCGCTATTATTGATTATTCTGAGGCTTAATTAGTTTGTAGTTCAATAAAAATTACTTTATAGATTAACAACAAAAATATTATCAATTCTTTGCACAAAAGTAATTAGAATACTAGTATTCCAAATAGAATTAATGACTGTCCAATGTAACGCCATTTATTAAGTGTGACAAAATATGTAGCATATTTTATTTAATAAATTATATGTGTATTTTACTCTTACTTTACGAAATATTTATATGTATTTTGCTTACTTTTTAAATAGTCGTTTAGAAAAAACTTACCGGTTAAAAGAATAGGATGCTCCGTTTGAGTTGGTTTTTGATTAGATGCATCAGTAAATATTTTTTGTACCACAAAATTGTGTCCATTTGGACTAAAACCTTGCACAGCAACAACTTGTCCAGGAAACAATGCGTAATTAGATATTTTATTTAAATTTAATTGAATTGTGGAACCTCTTCCTAACTCTTGAGAACTCTCCAAAATTACGGACGCTGCATTTAATTTACCGTTTGAATCACAACTAATACGTCCATAAGTAGTTATAGTGCCCTATTTCAAACATTGCAAAATAATTATAAAATAAACTTTAAATTCATACTTACAGATGATTTTAAAAAAGGTTGCGGTTCTTCTAAAGCAAATTTTTTAATTAAATATTGTCCTAACCATTCACACGTATTATTGAGACTTGTGGCTTTAGCATTCATAACTTCGTACATGTAACGTGCCTCACAAGTTAAATTGTCGGTTTCTGGATAAATTTTAATCGATACCAACTTTTCATTTTCTGATCTTTTGAATGTGCTTTTTTGTAAATATTTTTGAAGCCCATATGTCACCATAGCATTTCCAGAACCAGTACGTTCCGCATATTTCGATTGTGGTGTTCTACAACATGTGGCGTTAAAATTTGCAAAAGCTTAAGAGTTATGAGATTTAATGAGCGAAGAATTACTCCCAATTCAGTATTTCGTGCAGACAATTAAAATAAATACAGAATTCTCAAGAAGACCTCAGAATACATTATTATTGCCGTTCCGATGTCTTCTTGTTGGGATCGCTACTTATTACTTACACTGAAGGAGTGTAGGTTTTTGGACTAAACTTGGCACTTTCAGTTTGTAGTAAGGTATTTTTGCTTTCTTCATCGATATTTTGAATTCTCTTTTGGTACTTTTGATTCGACTGCAATAAATTTAAATGAAAGTTAACTATTTGCTATGATTTTTCAAATAGGTGTTGCTCAAGTCGCTCGACTTGTGCTAAAAACATTCCTCAATTTTGCTTTAATGGCTCTGTCTATTAAGTTAAATTTGACTATTCATGAAAATCCATGTTATCGAGGCAAATGTTCAAAAAAATTATAAAGCTGCACAATTGATGACTGAAGCAAAAGGAATGATAAAATAGAAATTGGCTGGTGTGCTAATCAGGTAACAAGTCATCAATAAGGCGATAAGCAGCATCTTTATTGCATAATGCAATTTGGGAGCAACCAAAAATCTCCAAGGGTAGTAAGGGTTTTACTTCATATTACTTAACTGTAGCAATACTTATCCGGTGTTTCATGAACTTGTTGTTCTAAAATAATAAACTAGAACAGCAGTAGTTTTAAATTTCAAAGCAACACGTAGATACATTTTCAAGTGTTTGGTATTCACATTAGAGGTACTTAAATTTTGTTGCTCAACAGGTGTATGAAATAAACATGACAAGTAATTTAAATAATTTAACATCAGTTGTTGAATCGAGACAAAAATAATTTAAAACTCGAGTTTCATACCAGACATAATCTGGACCAAATTTGATGAATCGACAGTTACAAATGTAATCTTAAATAATGAATCAGCAAACTGATAACAGAAATAAGACACCTTAAGACTACAATAACATAAAAAGACTTAGTATAAGTGGAAAATTGTATTTTTATTTTTCATCGCCAAAAAAATAGTTACATTATTTTACACGTGTTATCGTTTAGCAAATTATTTATAAATATAAATTCAAACTCCCGGTTGTATCTTCGATAAAAATTGCTTGGCTCAATCTCCATAGACGAGTGTGGATCTAGTCACGAAAGATATAAACGTTTACTAGACCTTCACCCATCGACAGATTACTGAACACGTATTATTCCATTTGGACGATTTGTAAGTAATTCCTTAATGAGTGTGGATCTAGTCACGACCAAATTTACGTGGTACCAGACCCAAACCCATTATGGAACAACCCTAAGGTACAGATGATGGTTCTAAAAAAGTTTAATTAGTAGTCACAAACAATGCAATTAAATATGAAGCTACACAACAATCAGTTACAGACAAAATAAGAATTAACAAAAATTAATCAAATTAGTGATAAAAAGTTAAAGCATTTTATAGAGGTTAATAGAATTTTAACCTTGTACAAATAAATTCGTATAATACAACAAAGTACAAACAAAATTCTCAGCAAAGGTTGTTTACACCTGTAGATCAGCGTTGTTCAACCGACAAAACATACGAACAAGTATAGCACGTTTGAGTAAAAATAGCGACATTTGGAAGCAACAGGTTGTTTTATCGATTACACTTAAATTTGAAAACTTAGCCTTCTTTATATTTATTTTCACTGACCACTAAGAAACCCAAGCGTCCGACAGCGTCTTCGATGAATTCAACAAATGGCTGCCGAACAATCAAGTAGCCTTGAGGACTTTCTGAGAACTTTGAAGACTTTTGCGCAGCCCGAAAGTTTCGACATACTCGGCATATTTCATCTCTTTCTAAAGTAACGCCAAAGCAATTACATACGCCATAGCTATTTTCTCACGATCTTAACTTGGCTAGGTAGCTAGCGTCTTGAAACTTTTACTTTACCTTTGTTTGAAAAACCGCCGAAAAAGTTCTGAAACTTCCTTGAAAGTAAATATTATATAAACTTCGCGCAATAACACTCCACTTTTTTGTTTATAACGCGATCCGGTAGTAATAATAATAATAATAATGATTTAATTGATATACAGGGTTGGATTTAGAAATATTCTTTGTAAACGTTCTCATTTTAAATTAAATTTAAAATTTTCCTACACAACGTTTATTTCTTTTCGATCCAATGATTCGATAATAAATGAAATAGTAATGAGTCACTGCTAAGCAGGTAAGCTTAGCAAAAAAAAGCTGCAGGTAACCTACAAGAGAATAACCACCGTATAAGAGATAAATTGAAAACTATTTGAAAAGTTGTTAAATCAAAACAAAAGAAGCATTATTAAATATACCATCTATGGCGCAAACGCGACCTTAGGTAATTGTATTTACAGTTGTTTAAAAATTGATAGGTCAATCAATCTACTTTTACACCTACAATCAGAAGTAAGCAATTCTTCAGCTAGAGGCGACCGTAATTACACAGCAATCAAACATGTGTAACTAGAGAACCTATTAGTAAATAAGTAAAATATAAATTGTCAGACGAAAAATAGTTGTTCTTTATCATTTTTAAAACAACGGATGTGGCCATACGAGGAACTTTTTCCCGCCTGTCAAATATTGTAATTTTTTATTTTTATTAATCAAAATTTAATTTGATATCTTCAGAAAGCTAATTTTACGAGCTTTTAAAATATTGAAAAATATACGGGGTGTTCCATTTAAATTAAGAAATTTGATCCCATTTCCGGTTAAACCGAAAGTCGAAATATAAAAAGTTTGGTATCATGTAAGAGCTAATTTTGCAAACTTTCAAAATATTTAAAAATACACAGGGTGTCCCTAAAAATATTAATATTTTTGTAATTTCTGGTTTAACCGGAAGCGTTTTGTTAAACGAAAATAGTGTCAAATAATAGATATTAATGAGATTGATAAATATATCTATTTTTAGGTTTCCATTTTTATTACAAAATAAATTAGAGATTTTTGAAGTTTTGACATTCAAAAAATCATTACTCCAAAACGGCTCGAGCGATTTCGATAAAAATTTATATTTCCATAAAGAATTACGTTGTCTGTAACATTTATCCAAAAAAAGAAAAAATATGGCAGGGGAAATTTTGAGAAAATTCATTTCAAAATTTTGACCTACTGTGGGCCCCCCTTAAAGGTAGGCAATTCTAATTAAAACAATTTTGGAAATCGGCTTGGTTATGACAAAAGCCCTATATTCTGGCTGTACAATGCCGTTTTGAAATTTTTATAATAATAATTACCGGCCAAGTTATAAGGGAAAAACCACAAACTGACACAATCGTTCTATTGGCCGCAATTTTGAATAAAAAAATTTGAAATTTTTTTTTCAATTGGGGCTCAGATGTTCTATCTTATAGCCAAGTAAAAATGATTTGCATTTGCAAATATGCGCCCAAAATAACCACCTTATTTTTAGACGCCCTGTATAGATTTCTTATAAAAGCTTAAGCTAGATTCATAGCTCTCCGTTGATACGTTTCCGTTGACCAATCAGAGTAGAGTATTTTTCAAATTCATCTGTCAAACTTGAAAAATACTCTGCTCTTATTGGCCAACGTACCAACGGAAACGTATCAACGGAGAGCTATGAACCTAGCTTTTTTAGGGTGAGCGCAAATTAAAAGCGTAGAGTAGAGAGTTTACATAGAGTTGCTTGAAATTTCAGCTAGAATCATATGTCACTACAAGGATGCAATATGCTCTCAGCTTTCAATTTGGTCACCCCAAAAGGCTATGTTCTATGGATGCTATGCTCCAAACTCTATGCTCGAAACTTTTAATTTACACACACCCTTATAGTTTGCCAATAAAATAATTTTAAAGCGGCTAAAATCAAATTTAATCAAAATCGGTTCAGTAGTTTTTGCCCCACAGCTGTAACAGACAGATAGACACGCGGCTTTCTCACTAAATAACCGAAATTATTTTTTTTCGATTTTTGAGTTTTGATATTTACCTACACTGATCCACTTTTTGATTTATAAAAATATAATTGTAACTGATTTAAGACTCGAATGATATTTGTAATTTGGGTTGGAGTAAAAAATAGTTAGGGGTTACAAGTTAAATGGCCCACCCTGTAGTTTGTGAATAAAATTATTATGATATTGGCAATCATTGATGAATCTATGGGCTGTCAGATCAAAGTTTGCAGAGATTTTAAAAAAATGTACATTTAAAAACTAAGTTTTGTAGCACACTTCTTTGACTTGATCAAAATCATATTTTTAGAGGTCTATTTGGTATTTATCCAGTAAAAAAATAGAAATGTGGTCATTACACGACTGATTTACACTTTTTCCGTATAAGGAGCCTCTAAAACGGATGTTTCCTCAAAAACTTCAATTTTATCAATTCTAGAAAATGTAAAATGAGGATTTTACATTTTTTAAGAATATTTGTTAAAAAATAAAATGCAAAAACCAAATTTGTTTTTAATAGTTGTCCATATAAATAGATACAGTAAAAACAATCTAACTTGAGGTAAGTTCGCGCAGATTTAGCCACGCCTCTTTAATAATTTAAATACGTTGACTACTGCGTTGGTGGGGATAAATACCAATTTAGGTATCTGCGCATTGTCACCGCTCGTCTACTTAAAATATTTTTACTGTACCTTGATATACGCTTTGTCATAAAAGTAAGTAAAATAAGTAAATACAGGTCTTTCGAATAGAACTGCGATATGTGGTGCGCAATGAAGAACAGAGACACAGTAACGATTGGGGAGAGATAGATAGATAGATAGAGGGGAGTAGTGGAGTGTTGTGATGGAATAGTGCGCACTCGGTCTCATATCGCAGTTCTATTCGAAAGACCTGTACATCCCTATCAACTTCCAAAACTTGCAACAATTATCTACTTTTTATATGAATAAAAAACAAAACACTCTACTTTCGGTGTATTAAACGAGAGGATATGTTCACGTCATAGTTTGTTTATAAGTATACTAAGTTACATATACTAAAATTTCAAACTTAAATGCCTTTTGGTTTTCAAGATAATGACAATGTCCGTTTCATAACGCGTCCGTTTCATTGCGCTCTTCCCCTACTCTGGGTAGTACCAGTAGTACTTTAAAGGTTCTGATTAATTAATGTCAGCAGTAAATTTAACAAGGAACTTTTGATTTGCCCTTTGACAAAACATCAAATTAATTATCAATTTTAATTTGTCAAGGACAACTCTGTAAGCAGATCAAATTAATTTAACGTTTACATTAAAATTTTAACGTTGAAATTAAAGTTTTATAGTACCTGCTGTTAAATTGTGTAAAAATGTACTACATCCTTTGAAATATAATTCTGATGCAAGTTTTTTCTTGTAAATTGATGTAAGTCGATATAATAGCTAATATCGACTCAATAAAAAACATAATTTGAGAATATTAACCACCACCAGAGAAATTTCAAAAATTATAATATGTAATTAGTTTGATCATTCTTAAATTATTCATTCATATTAATTTAGAACCCATTTATATGCTATAAAATTATTAACTTACTTTTGGTGTAGAATAAGAATTTATGACTGTATCATCAGCGACTCTATTTGACTATTAAGAAAATCAATTATTCAATATTTCTGCATCAAATAAACAAATTAAATTCGAGAATACTTATTCTACTACTCAATTGATCAAAACATGAATTTGCAAATAAATGACAATCTAATAAGACAGTTTCACATTATTATTTATAGCTTTCACTTTCTCAAATTTAAATTTTGATTATTTAGTATCTTTGGTATAAACTAACATATCATTCAATAAACATTAAAATATATTTTTTACTAATTCTATAGTAAAGGATACGTATCTTGAACTTCATTTTTATAAATTTTCACAGCAGTCGGTGTACTGATAATTTTCTTCTGCGGTTTCATATATATTTTTCGTTCCATACTACCAAGTAACTCTACCGTTGGCATACTATAACTAGCACTTGATGCAGAGTAAGCAGCCCATTGATCGGCTAAATCTTCTGCATTTACATCGTAAGTTTTACATAGTTCAACACCTGTAAAGAATCGGTATTTAAAACTTTATAGGTTAACTTAACGTATTTATACCAGGTTAGTAAAAACTTACATTTTTCTAAAACTTTTCCTGTAATAGAACCATAAAGTTGAAATTGAGCTATTAAATCTGTTTCAATGTCCATTATTATAAATTTATTCTTAAAAATTTGGATCACAAATGCACCCAATCTGAAAACGAACAAATAAAACGCGGGAAACTTTCAAGGTTCCACAATATCAATTATATCGACGTTGCCAAATGTATCACTTTAAAAACAAAACAGAAAATAATGTAATAATACCGTAATTTAATATTTAAAGTAAAGCAATTTTGATGTATAAATTGTTGTTAATTACTATTTAAGGTGACTCTTTTAAAAAATGGTATCATAATGTTTTTGTACAAGATTTAATAAATAATTTATATATATTTGGCATCGTAGCATTTGAAAGAGAGAAAGAGAATTTAACCTAACATCCAAACATCTAAATTAAAATGTAAAACTTAAAAAAGTTATGAATGTATTTAATCGAATATTGATAACTAAATGTGTTTCAAAAATTATTTACAAGAACTTACATAATAAAACTCAAAAAGTACTTAAAAACATTATTGATTAACATTGTGATATTTTGGGTAAGATTTCAGAAAGTTTTGTTCGCAAAAACATAGCAGAATTAAGAAAAATGGCTTTACCAATCAGTCGAGAAAACCCAATTATTATGAAATTAGAGAGTCCGGAATTTAAATCAATTTTTACTGAAGAATTAACGTCACTGGTATCTCTTTATAAAAAGTATGGATATGAGTTGAGAGTAGCTGGTGGAGCTGTGAGGTATGAGAGCGTATTATGAATATTGTTGTTATTAAATAGTTTATCGTAGAGATTTACTTATGGGAAAAACACCAAAAGATTTAGATTTTGCAACTACTGCAACACCAACACAAATGAAAGAAATGTTTTCAAACGAAAATGTTCGAATGATCAATATGAATGGGGAAAAGCACGGAACAATTACACCTAGAATTAATGATAAGGAAAATTTTGAAGTTACAACGTTACGAGTGGACGTTGTAACTGATGGACGACATGCCGAAGTGGAATTTACAACTGATTGGTTGTTAGATGCCAATAGGCGAGATCTTACAATTAATTCTATGTTTCTTGGTTAGTGTTTATTTGCACAATGTCAAGTTATAAACTACAAATGTTAATGTTGTGTAGGGTTTGATGGCTCTGTGTACGATTACTTTTATGGCTATGATGATTTGCAAAAGCGAAGGATAGCATTTGTTGGAAGTGCTGCAACTAGAATACAGGAGGATTATCTTAGAATACTTCGATATTTTAGGTATCTTGTGATGTTGAAAATTAATATACGTTTTCAACATAATAAAATTAAAAACTGTAATTTTACATGTACAAAAGGTATTGACTCCTCGCTTAGAACGAACTGGATAATAAAGTTTAAAACTTTCAAGAAAGTCCTGTTAAAATAGTTGTGTTAATTATCAGTTTGCTAAACGCTAGCAAACGAGAACCCTTTAAAAGTTTAAATATTGTACAGTGAAGCGGGAATGTTTAAAAGCTCAGTTATTCATTTGATGTTTGGGTTAGGGCACTGAGCTTGATGCCATTTAGTAAACATGCAACAGTGGTCTGGTACACATCTAGCTTTTTATTATAAATTCTTTTATAAATATGACTGCATGAACTGTACAAAGGTTATTTAAAATCTGTTCGATATTCCACGATATGAGTGGGTAACCATCTGTTTATGCCATTAAGTTATGGGTTAAAAAATTTGAGGAAACTGCAATTACATGTTCTAACAGTACAGATTCTATCAAAGATTTTTGCCTTTCTAAAAGTTTCTGCTGCTTCTTTATTTTTGGAGTTTAAGGCTTTCTTTAAACTTCCTAAATCATACGTTAATTGCACGAACAGAAAGTTAACCGCCCATGTCGAATATTAAACCGATTCCGAAATAACCTTTGTATGGTTGTTGCGGTATTTTTATAAAACGATGTAAGACAGAAAAAGCACGATACGCACCAGATTATCAAGTTCAGCGCCTTAACCCAAACATGAAATGAATAACTGAGCTTTTAAAAATTCCTGCTTCACTGATGTACCCTGTATTAGTTGAAGCTTTAAATTTTAATCAGTTTATTGTAAAGTAGTCAGTATTTGCAAGAATATAATTGTAAATAACCGTTAATTCAAAACTCCAATTTCCTCAATAACATCTTGCATGTCTAGATTTTATGGACGCTTTGCTGAACAACCGAATGGACATGAAAAAGATACTTTGTTGGCAATCCAAAATAATGTTCAAGGATTAAAACAAATATCAGGAGAAAGAATTTGGTCAGAACTTAAACAAATTTTAGTCGCTAATTATGCCTGTGAGATTTTACTCACAATGCTGAATGTTGGAATTGGACCTTATATTGGTAATAAGAAAACAAATTTTAATTTATATAATTATTGTGAAATGTTTTTAAGGTCTTCCGTCTCATCCGAACGTTAAGGAGTTAGAAAATCTGTGGAACAGAAGTAAAAATCTAAATTTACAAGCTATTACCATTATTACACCTTTATTAAAGAGTTCAGAAGAACTTTTAACATTTCACAATCGCATGAAGTTATCAGCTTATGAAAGAGATATGGCATTGTTCCTTATACAACACAGAGACCACAGAGAATTCGGTACAAAACCATTATTGCCATATCAACAATTGTTGATTAAAGGAAAAGTAAAACAAACGGATCTCAGGGAATGGATAATAGAATTGTTAAAATACAACAACACACCACTTCTTGATGAATTTAAAAATTGGAAACTACCCCATTTTCCTGTTTCTGGCACAATGCTTAAAGAACAAGGTGTAGATAGTGGTCGATTTTTAGGCTTAGTTTTAAATGAATTAAAAAGTTATTGGGCTGAAAATAATTTTACTTTAGACGCAGAAGAATTGTTAAAACAGGTACCTCATATTATATCAGTGTTGAAAGAAAAAAAAGTAAAATCCAAGTAATAAATTTTTTATATCAAACTTTGTTGTTAGTTGTTTTACAATAATTTTTAATCTAAACAATATATTTTGTTTTGATCATATCGTACCCTTCGTGGTAAACTCGCGAATCTGCAAAACCGTGATTCTACAGGAGACCAAGAAAACAAAATACAAAAATTTATCGGTGTCTGTAAAATTCATTTTAATTCGTTTCAATGATATTTTTGAATGTGATTTACTTTAAGGTACTTTTAAGGCTATAATAAGAAATTTCACAATTTTCAATGGCCTAAATTGCAGATTTGCTAGTTTACTGAGGGAATTACAAATTCCACGGTTCCATATAAATGGTCCAAAAAACTTTATTTTTGAAACGCGACTACATGTTGTATGCGATCAAATGTCCTAAAGACATCAATTTACCTAACTGTGCACAAAAATTCAAAGTCCATATCGTGAATAAAAAAGTTAAAGATGTTCAAAGTGGGAACTTGAAAAATTTTGTAGATTGATTTATATAAAAAGAATTATTTGTGCCACAATTGAAGATCTTTTTTTAAATTTAAAAACAATATTAGGAATATCATGATAAGCGACAAGACGTCTGGCGGATTTTTTTGTACTATGACATCGCACAACATTTGACGTATGTTTTGACGTTTGGAGCATGTTTGTGTAGTTTTTTTAAAAGCAATAAGTTCTTCGATATGAATTCTAATAAAAATAATAGTTTTTGTTCAGTGTCCCAACGTAAATCATGGATTAAGAGAATTTATTTTGCGATTTTAACCTGAGATCCCTATTGCTCTATCAAAGAACTAAAAGATCAACTCTATGCGTTATTTAGTAACTGAGAAAAATGGGTTTTTGAAAGACTTAGCGTATGAAATTCCCGAGTTTATTGTAGTCAAAAACCAAGATTTATGCAGTTTTTTGAGTTTAAAATGTTTGTATCTCAATCTCAGTATAACGGAATGAGATACAAATCCGAAACTTTACTATTATGGGCATTGGTCATTTACCATTCCAATCCACTATCTAACTCAATTTTCCCAAATTTGCAGATTCGCGAGTTTACCACGGTGGGGACGATCTTTTTGTGATACATAGTATCTACTTTTTGAAGATTGTTGTAACTTAAAAATATTTAGCATTTCGTTTCTTTTCCCTTAGGTATGAAAGGTGTACTTTTGAAGCAGAATAATTAACATAATAGAAAGTCAAGTTTTGGAAAAAGCCAAAAATGTAATTTTTAATTTATTAGTTTAGTAAAAAATATGTAAATTTTACTTTTGAACTCTGGGTGTGAAAAAATTTAATAGCAACTCTGAAAGTAAATATCGGTTTCTATTAAGGAACAGCTCTCGCTCCCCTCTAGCTGCAAACTGGTCATAAAAGGGAGGTAAATACTATTTACTAGGTAAATACTATTTACTAGGTAAATACTATTTACCTCCCTTGTTGAATAAATTACAATTATAAATTTGTTTAGGGTTGAAACAAACTAATT
The DNA here is from genome assembly GCA_963924605.1 of Malthinus seriepunctatus. Classification (NCBI taxonomy): domain Eukaryota; kingdom Metazoa; phylum Arthropoda; class Insecta; order Coleoptera; family Cantharidae; genus Malthinus; species Malthinus seriepunctatus. The sequence goes on along the minus strand of OZ004600.1, from coordinate 86,567,982 downwards.
TAAATAAAATTAAATATTTAGAACTTTTGGAATTTAGGTTAAATGAGATTTCTCACAGTCGCATGCGCTCTAGATGACATTTGCGAATTAATCATCAGTCGGCGTTTTTTGTTTCCACCATCACAATTTCCTTACTTTGACAGTTACAACTGTCATATCTGTTAGTGTTAATGTGAAATTACGATTAATTGTAGTTTCAGTGTTGTTTTTAACTGTTGCTTAATTCTTTCTGCTTCAACAACCTTCAATTCTTTACTTAATTGAAGTAAGTTTTAAGCTTATTTTTCTGCTTCTTTATTGTCTTGTTTAGGTTTCAAATTTCGCAATTTTTCGTTTTAGAATTACGCTTGGAAATCTAATTTAAATTTAGAGCTTATCGAATATTCTCAAAGGTACGAATCGAATTTAGTTGGAAATAAAAGAGTTATTTTATTCGGGCGTACATTAATACGCGTCTCCGCCATCCTATGTTTATTGATTTTCTCTGTATCCTTGCAAAATTCTTGATACACTCCTCTTATAAGGACTAGATAACTTTTTCATGTCTATTGTCTTCTATTATTACAATTTAGTACCTCATTTAAGTTATAAATTCAATGCTTTTAAAAATTCTATGTTGCGTTTCCCATTAGCCTAGGGTTTAAATTAAATAAAATTGATTTTAAATTAGTTGAAGTTTTTTAATTCAAAATTCACCGATTTTCTTTTATTATAATAAATTAATGTTATTAAATTTTCATTATGTAAAAATTTATTCACATTCGTGCATTCACTTTGAACAAATAAACCTAATATTTTACTGCATAATGAAATTTCAATTTCGGAAGAAGCATTTAAGAACTTCATCTAAAACTATTCTAAATATTTATTATTGTATCGAGAGAGCTAGAAATGTTTAATATCGACTGCAGCAACTGACTAGAAAATAATACAGCAAAAGTGGCATTGTCTACATTATAAATACGTATTCTTTAGGCTTTTTGATACAATCTGATTTTGAAATAAAAGTTTTATTGATCAAGATGTGTCGTCGTCGATAAACAATAACTGAACGTTTTAATATTCTATTTAAAACGAATTAAAAAATATGCTTTAGCTTAGTGGAGATCTATTCAAAACCACTACTATTAGTAATGGTTTATTTTCATTATTATTCTGTTATTGGACATTCAAATAATACAATAATGCCTTTAAAATACATGCAAGTTATACCTACAAGTGAATCTGTGTAGGTATCACAATACATTTCCTACATTATTTGTGTTTTGTAGTTTATTAATATTATAAAACATTTTTTCAGCAAAATGCCTGCACCTGCCCCAGTTGCTGCCCCTGAAAATGGCGCCCCAAAATCTGAACTTCAAGAGTTACAACTTAAAGCAACGCAAGTTACCGATGATGTACGTATTTGTTTCTTTCGTCTATTTTAAATCGCATAATGTTAATATTTTGTAATAATACGTCTCTTCTTTTACAGTCCTTGGAAAGTACTAGACGGATGCTCAATCTTTGCGAAGAGGTAATTTTATTCTTGTCAATAATTATTTTCTTAAGTAGGTAGTTGACATACGTAACCTGATTTTGAAAAAAGATATTTGTGGTTCACAAAATTACAATTATTTGTAAGAAATTATTTAGATATCTTTATTATGGATAAAAAATTTAACGTGGATGGGTGAATTACTATTCAATTGTGAAAGGATAAAGGGTAAATCTAACTTGAGGCTGCATCCTTATATTATAAATGATATTGAAAATTTAAATAATAGAAGCTTGTATGGCGTGTCATGAGTCTCTATGTTAACAGTTTCTTCTATGCATGCACTATTTGTGCACTGTCTTTCGTAATTCTATCTACATTTCTGCAATACAAGTGTACTGCCTTATTGTTGTGCTAATACAATCTATTTGATGTAATTTGTGTCTCATCGGTGTTTAAATGTTAGTCAATTTCATTGGTATTGTTTTGCATTTTTATTTTGATTGAACATAAAATTTAAAAACATTTTTTTTTGTAATTATGTAGTTTGTATTAATGAGTGATGTAATATATAAAATTTTGTTGTTCTTAATTACTCAAAATTAACTATTTATCAAACTGATGTCATAATTAAAATGTTTAATTAATGTAAATAGTAAATTTTTTAAATGTTTAATGTAACGAGTATCGATTAATCAGATTTTGCTCTTCAAGTGTTCCAAAAAATTTAGATATGCTTTATGTTAACAGCCAATGAGAAAAAATTGTTTTAAATTAAAATAGGAGTAAATTCTTAATCACAAAAAGACATTTTCCTAAGTAGGCACATTGTAATTATAGAGTAATAAAAGAAAGGGAAGGAGTTGCAGTCGTAGGGATTTCCTTGTATTAAACTAATCTTCAGCAAAAACAAAATTGGATTATGCTTTGGTGATACATTTTGACTTTCGTCATCAAAACTTTTGTATTTATGTTTTATTTAATTTTTTTTCTTTTTTAATTATTCAAACACAATGAGGTTATTTTGAAAATAATTTATACAAAATTATGTAAATTATAAATGAGGTAAAATTTTTAATTAAAAATTTCAACTAATAATAGAGGGTTAATTTGGGTGCGTGATTTTGTTTTTAAAGTTAGTTTTATTTATAAATTTAATTTTTATTTTAATGTACGTTGTCTTCATAATTCATGTGCTGCCTGTAAATGCTTCAAAAATGTTTTTTTCTTGTACTTTTTGATGGTCACAAGTAATCATTGATTAAATGTTAAAACTTAATCTATTCTATCTTACGTAGCTATGTTGTTTAATTCTTACAGCTAGTTTGCAGCTCAGTATGCATGTAACTTAAGTGTAATTTTCATTAATTGTTTTTATTAGGTAATGCCGATTTACATTTTGAATCAAATTTTTATAGTATTTCTTTACTTAAAGAAGTTATTATATTTTAAATTATTAATTCGACGTCAATTTGTTTTGTAGGTTTACAAATAAAATTAAGTCAAATAGGTTGGCACGTACACTTCAGTTTTGCATGATTTAAACTGAAGAATTGTTGCTTTTTCATTGATTATGTAATGTAGACAGTTCGTAAAAGAAATTACTGTTTGTGTATTACTATCTTATTTAATAATTCAACAATTTTACTCGGTTTACGATTTTACGCAGTTTATGTTGAACTTTCAATGCTCTATAGCAATGCAATACTTTTATTATGTTTTTATGAGATGGTAAAGAACAAACTACTCGGTAAAAAAATTAACTATTGATTAACATAAAACAACTTTATATTAAATGTTTAGTGGTTAAAAGCTCCTTTGTCAAAGTGTTCTAGTTACATGCATTCGAATTAGCAATTTGTGCTCAATTTAGTTCATTAGCAAAAAATTAATATTTTTTTATGGAGTTTATGCTGTTTATTGTTTCGAAAACATACAAAATGAATTTACTTTTCTATTAATGTTCAAAAAATTCAAATCAGAACTTCCAATAAAATTATTCTGCATCATTGAGCTTGAACACATTTTAATATGTTGAATCAGTGAAAAATTTCGGTTCATCTGATGATGTATGAAACTGAATACGGTCGAGGATTGGTTTTTTTAAACTGAAAATTAATAATTAATATAAATTCAAATTTTTTAATTGTATGTAATTAGAGATATTTTTGATTATACTTACCCTTTTTCAGCAGCTTTATTAAGGAGGTAATGGAAAGTAATTTATTATTTTGTAAAATGTATTTATTAAATTTGAATTAGGTAACATAAGTTGTTATACATATTATGTGCATACTGTGCTGTTAAACGACAATTTTCGTGCTTCAGTATAATTGGCAAATCTTCGATAGAAAGAAGCATTAATGAAGTAAGAATTGAATGTTGTGGTAGCGGTAGCCCTGCAAGTGTGGCAGTGTTGCGTTGTATTCTATGTACAAATACACTTACTGTGTGCGCACATGCACACACACACACTCGCAGATTGCACTTACAACCACTACCATAACATGCGAGTACAAATTTTGAACATCACCTACAATATTACAATAAATATAATTACTAATTGTGGCAGAATACTATTTTTGCAAATCACTTAATTGCTTTTTGCTAACAGGCCACATCTATTTCTTACTGACATGTACATGTACTAACATACGCTCTACACTTTTTATGCTGCTAGAGCAAGGAGGCAGGAATCCGCACCTTGGTCGCTCTTGATGACCAGGGAGGTGAGTCGCTCCACTCCTAATTAACTAACTCCTTTCCCATTTCCAATTTTTAAAAAAAATTTAATTATATAAATAAAATAAATGTTTAAATTGAATTTAAAATTTTACAGGTACAAATTGAATAAACAAAAGTTACATATAAGCAATCGATAATTGCGATATGTAATTTTTTTTTAAATTGATTGTTGTTTTAAATAATGTTTTTTGACTTACGCTTTAATTCCTTCTGTATCGTGATTATACTTAACATCATATACTTCATTTTATTCATTTAACTTTAGCCAGATTTCAATTTCACATATGTTCTTCACACACTGCATGTTTGTATGTTGAGCTTTGCTTATTCTCAGCAATTGCATATTTTCAATTACCTACTTCTTTCATCATTTTTTTTTACTATTTGAAAATTTTTAGTTATGAAAGTTCTTTATGATCGTTTTGGATATAATTGTACTATGTGAATGCTTTGCACTAGTAATTGTTAAAAATGTGGTGTTGTAGAGCGAGGAAGCCGGAACAAAAACTCTGGAATTGTTACATCATCAAGGCGGTAAGCAATTAGACAGTTACATTTTGGTAACTCTCTAACATGGGTGGTTGTATAATACTTTTATTTTTATCTGAACTAATTGTCACTTATTAAATTGTGATGGGTTTTGTTTTGGTGTTACATAACTTAATTTATTGGTTTCATGTCGAGCTCTTGCTAATTTTCCATGTGTATAAGTGTCCCAAAAACACATTTTGACCATGATCGCTACTTTTAATGAACATGATTAAAGTGTGTGCCAGTGCCTCCAGTTTACTGTATTGATGTTTGTAGAGCCACGAGGTTGGAATGAAAACTTTAGTCATGCTGGACGAACAGGGTGGTAAGCATCAAATTGCTGTCCTGCTACCTCTTGTCTACCATTACCTTACTATTCCACAATTATTTTCCATTTTTAAACAATTTACAAAAATTCAAAAAAATTTTACCTACAGTATAATTGAAGACTGGTTATTATCATTTTATTGTAACTCATTTTAATTCAAAAAGAAATTTGCCAATTTCATCTGATATTGTTTTTACGAGTTGATTCAAGTTTCTTATTATTTTAACCACCGAAGTTTATAAAATCAATAATCAGATGGCATTTGGTAAATGATTTACTAATTTGAAAAACTTTCGATACAAATAATTTAACACTACAAACCATTATAATTTATTATAATGTTGCATGTCGCAATGTTGAGCTATTTTAATAAAATATTCAATAATAAATATAAGTACTTCGATTATACTCAATACACTGTTAGGTGTACATTATATTAATTACATCAAACATATTGTGTAAAGATTTTATCTCCATACAAAACTTTATATCCATTATCCTTTTTCCAAACTAATATACAATCATTAAAACATTTATTTAAAATATTCAACGCACATTTTTTTGTATAATTCTATCATTATGATTTCTGATGAAGAATATTTTAAACAAATAATATTATAATGTACATTATTTGATGACAATTTAATCAACACACACCAAGGACTAACACTAGCAATGTAAGTTGACACACCCCACATTAATCAACGTTTTTCACACTCTTGATGCTCAAGCTACTATTGCTGCTGCCGTAGACTTATTGTATCCTATTGTAAAGCATGGTAACATTGTAGATATAGTTTTATCTTTAAATTTTAGACAAACAGTTAAGATCTTTCTCTCTGATAAAAATAAAACTAGTTATTTGATAAAGCGTAATGTAACAATTGGATAACTATCTCCAATTTTTACTTCGACGCACCATCGGTCAATGTTAAAATCAAAATAAGGATATTAACTGTTTTTATAGAAAGAGCACGAGCATGGTAGTTATTCATACATATTATATCGTGTATTCACATCATTCGAGAAGCATTTATTGTTAATAACGCGTGTTAAATTCGTTAGTACATTAAATTAATGTAAATGCAGAGCAACTGGACCGAATCGAAGATGGAATGGATCAAATCAACACCGACATGCGGGAAGCCGAGAAAAATCTTACAGGAATGGAAAAATGTTGTGGGCTTTGTGTTTTACCGTGTCAAAAGTGAGTACCTAATGGTATTAAATTAGTTACTTTATAAGAAACGTTCCTAGTGTTTTTAATAATTCCACTCAATTTTAATTTTCTTTAATCAACTTAAACTTGATTAAATCCTAAACTTTTGACTTAGGTACCGAGCCTAAAGAGCCGTTTTCACTAGCGCTAAGCAACGACTTACGAATTGCCTAAATATGTTGCTCCCATTTGATTTATTAACAAATCAACAATTTAGGCAACTCCTAAGTCGTTGCTTGCGTTAGTGCAAACGGCTCGAACAAATCAACAATTTAGGCAACTCCTAAGTCGTTGCTTGCGTTAGTGCAAACGGCTCGAACAAATCAACAACTTAGGCAACTCCTAAGTCGTCGCTTAGCGTTAGTACAAACGACTGTAACTCTGCCTTCAAATTTTTGTATTGATTAAATGATTTTTTTTAAATTGTAGGGGTTCGTCGTTTAAAGAGGATGAAGGAACGTGGAAAGGTAACGACGATGGTAAAGTTGTAAATAATCAACCACAACGTATGATGGACGATAGAAATGGTTTGGGTCCTCAAGGAGGATATATCGGCCGCATCACTAACGACGCTCGTGAGGAAGAAATGGAAGAAAATATGGGACAAGTAAATACTATGATTGGTAATTTACGAAACATGGCTATAGATATGGGATCAGAACTCGAAAATCAAAATCGGCAAATTGATCGTGTTAACCTTAAGGTAAAAATGTTTTATGTTATTTTACGTGCTTTCAAGCTTTACTAATATCTTTTATCTGATATTAGTAAAAAAAAAGTTATGTGCTGTTTTTTATCTATCGAGCAATTTAATGCTAGATTTTCATAGCATGCTATCTATAAAGTGATGTTTAAATTTTAACATCAATATCAAGTTCACATGTTGCTGAAAATTTTTAAAACAAATTTATACAATGGGTCCCAGGAGACTTGAGATAACATGTCTATCTGTATTATTAATGGTGATACATGATTAGTTGAATGGACAAATTAGTGCAGTTTTTTATGTAAGTATAATAAAAAAAACAATTGAATTGAAGACTTAATTATTATACGCCAACTTCGTCATTTACTGTTTTTAGATGCATTGCTAAACCGGTTTTAACTAAAACGATTTAACGCAACTGTGGAGTAGTCGTTTACATGCTTAGCCCTGGCAACGAATAGAGTGTTTTGGGAGCGTTTACATGTCCTTATAAACCGTTTTACGGTAAAGCGATTTATACTCCGTTGTCTAAAATGTATAGAATGACTCATTGTAAGAAAGACAGCCAGGGGAGGTGAAACGTGCAGGACGCATAGGCACACGCCTATGGATTGATCCGTCCTGCACGTTTCACCACCCGTGGCTGTCTAAGTTCTTAAAATGAGTCACTCTATACATTTTCGACAACGGAGTATAGTTAAAACCAATTTAGCGAATGCATGTAAACGTAGTGAGTATATAATTTTAATTTCTAGTGCTATCACAACGTGGTTAGTAGATATACTTCAGTTCACGGATGTTTTCTGACACATGACTCAGAATACTAAATAAAGTTATTTTTGTCGTAATTCATACATCTTGAGTTGGTAATGTGTCAGAAAACATCCGTGTACTCAAAAATAGTACTTGAAAGGCTTTAGAAGTACACAGTAAAATTGGAAATAAAGGTATTGAAAAATCGTAATTTTTAAGTTTTTTGGAATAAGTATTGAAAGTTGAAACATTCAATTGTTTTCTTGAGGACTCAGTACTGAGCATGAAAAATTGCACTACTTGTCCATTGAAACGATTTTCAGTTTGTATGCCACATGGCTAATCATGCAACAACCTTCTTTTGAAGTATGAATAAAATTTTTTTTACTAATAGGTTAGGCTAACAGATTTCAGACCCACTTGATGCCACTCTGTTAAACTTTGCTGAATTTTAACAGAGTGGCACCAACTGCATCTGAAAACAGCTATCGAAATTACTCAAAACATTTTATTCATAATGCCTCTCTAAACAAGCTTTTTACTGGCAGCCATAATTTGTATTGCACAAATATTCGCAAAAAGTATTGAAAATTTACAAGCAACATAAGTACTTTATTTAGACAAAGTCAATTTTTTATGGTTCAACATATTAACAAGTTTATTAGTGCTTTCAATTTTTATATCTTACCTAATACATTTTAAATTTATCTACAAATGCAATCGCAAAGGTAGAAATTTATTAATTTTTGTTCACTTTACTTGACAAGTTTACTAATTGAGTGTGTTCATACTCATGGCATTTTTGAATTTCTTTTGAAATTTTTCATCTTTTAACTGAATCGCTAATTAAAGAGATATCGCTGTTGACTGTTCTTTACTAGAAGAATAAATCTAATAATTATGATGATTTAAAAATGTTTTAAATAATATAACAGTGAATTGGTTAATAATACAGAGCAACCGGAATCATCATTCGATTAATGGATTTAAACTTTTTTAAGTAAAGCACAACAAAAAGTTTAAATTTAAAGAAATAATGAATTGAAAAAGCTATGAGTTGAATATTTTTTTTGTATTTAGCTTTTTTAATCGCACTGATATAACGCAATGTTCGCTGCTTAATATGCCAAAACACATATCTAATATGTTGACCAGTGTGATTGGTTAATAATTATTATTTATATTTTTCAACATTTTTTACATCGCAACACAAAATTTTAAATTAGCACCTAAACATATCTTACATACAAATAACACATAACACAAAGTTGAATTAAAATAAAAATGTTTCCCATTTATGAATGAGTGCATGCTTTTTGACCAACCATTTTTTGATTTTTTTAAGTAAAATTATTGAAGAAACAGTTTCTAGAAGTCTTGCATATTTCTCGTGGAATACACTGTAATGTCGGATTTGTATTATTAACAGTGTAGTACATTTCACACGAAATGCTCAAAGAGATGGGTTATCGTTATCGTAATAATAGTCAAAGCAATAGTCCAGGCGCGGACGATGGGTAGCAGTCGTTTACTTTGCTGATCTTTAAAATTTTTATTTATAGGATAGCTCTGTTCTCCGTAGATTTACAGTATTTCTTATTCATCAAATAGACGACACAATTATGAAAAAATATTACGAAAGAGGAAACCACGAACTCGCTATTACTTACCGATTCTCCGCTGGGCTGTTGTTTTGACTCATGGTCTTGAGTCTTTCAGAATTTATTGAAAAATTTAAAAAACTAGATCATAAACGCGCTCTACCTTCTCTCTTTCCGTCTCTGTCTGCTTTTGCCTCTTCTATCTACAATTATCATCTGTTAATCTCATCTGTCAGTCTTACCTGCCATATTCATATCTGTCATTTAATGTCGTCTGTCATCTCATTTGTCAATCTCATCTGTCGTCTCATAAAATCTGTCACTCATCCTATCTGTCAAACTCATCTGTGAGATGAGATGACACACGGCATGACAGATTTGATGACGTACGGCATGATAGATGGATTGAAGATGGGATGGCAGATGACCCCCCTGACATATAAAAGGACATGTCATGACAGATGACCCCCCTTATGGTGGCACAATAACATTTGACATATAGTAACTATAGTGACACATTACCACCTCATGATGAAATATACCAACTGACATATAAAATGACAGATGAAATTGACATATGGCGACAGATGACCTTGACATCGACATGTAGGGTGACAAATGAACCCCCCTCTGGCATTGACGTATGGTGTCAGATGACAACATAGACATGATAACTATGGTGACAGATTGGCATTTGTCAGATGGTAAATTGATGACAGACCACTTCTCAAGACCAATCCCTATCCAATTCCCCCACTTTATCTATCTCTATCTCTTTTTTTATATGTCTGTCTCCTTCGGACCTTATTGCGCATTTCCTATGATTCATGTGTTTTTTATTGTGTGGATATATTGGCGTTTAATAGAACGTGATAGCTTTGTTTGCTAGACGTTGAAAGATATACTCAGACTCGTTTTGAGCATTTCCTGTAAAAGTAATCAAACGTTAAAAGCGACCGAAATTTAAAATGAAACCTCGTATTTCAAGCACGATTTTTATAATAAAAGAAAGCTTCGACTTTACGACACACGTTACTCTTTTCTTCTTAGGCGCATCGCATCCCACTTCCCACTGCCTCTATCGCACCGACAAAATAAGTAATGCAATATGAGAGTAAACGGGACGAGGATCGGTGCTTCAATGTGGTCATTAGGATAAAACAATGCTTTATTTATTTTTTGGGTGCCATGCTAAGTGCGGTGGTAGAGGCAGTGAGAAGTGCGGTGAGCCGACGTGACCGAGTTATGCGAGCAAGTTTTATTAAAAAAAATTAAAAAAACTTGAGCAGTTTTTTGCATCTTAATTTAGAAAAATATATATTTGACATCGAAAAGTGCCTATTAGCAACTATTAGTATAACAACACATAACACATAATAGTATATTATTCTGTAACATACATGGAAAGGCTATTCCATGACTATTGCTCACTCATGGACCACGACTATCTCCCCCATTTTTTTGTTCAGCTATAGCGAAGCATTGAGGGCTAACGTTTTTTAATTACTAGTAAAATAACGACATTTCGGCAAGTACTGAAAAATAAAAAGATAGGAATAAGGGGCACAGTTTTAGCTTGAATTTTTCTCAGAAAAAAGAGTTAACCAATAATATAATCCATTCATTATTTATTTGCGCTATGGTTTGCCATGAACTTTTATTTTGTGGTTTGCCAAAATAAAAAGTTCCTGTTAAGTTGACTGACAGCTCTTGACAATACCAAAAAAATGACAGACCAACTATTAACACAATTGAATAAAAAGCCGCTACTCTACAATACTTAACCTAACTGAGTTTTTTAAATTTATACCGGGTGGAATCTGTCACCCTAACATGGCCAACCATAGCGCAAATAAATAGTGAACGGATAATATCGGATAATACGGATAATATTAATAATATTATTAGGTAGTGTAATTTTTACTGTATTTCGAAAACATGCACGAATTCTGAAACTTCAGTAATGGATACAAATACAATAACAAAAAGTATGTAAGATATTTTTAGGTCAGTTCATTGGGATATTTTTCTAAAGTTGACGTTTTTAGTTTTTGTAAGTTATTTACAAAAGAAATTGGTCTTTAAACAAATTTTTAGTTCATTTAAAAAGAAAAAGTTGGAATAACTTGTTGTAAATGACACAAATTTTTGAACCAATTTAACTAACTGAAATATATTTTGTTTGTTGTTTCAACTTGCAACACCAACATCATTACTACGTATCCACTCAACATGTACACGTATCCAGGGTGAGTCAAATAAGATGAGAATAGAGGTGGCCAATCAACGAGCCCACAATCTGCTCAAGTAGACACTTACACGACAACACTCAATTACATCTACTTTGGCTGGCGCTTACTCGTGTCTCTTAGCTATTACAAGTTTAGATTTTTTAAAATTATTGCTATTTTTTAAATCAACTGCTGGCATGTGCGGTATGGTAATGTAAATGTTGGACAAACGAAGATTTTTGATAATAGTGCACTAGTCGTATGTTTGTTAATTAGGGCGAGAGCAACGAAACACGTATTGCTGTTGCTAATCAACGTGCGAACAAGCTACTAAAATCTTAAGAGGATCGAGTCAAGCGCCTCCTTTTATATCTACTCTTCTCTCAATTCTAGATGTTGCTTACCGTCACCAGGTTATTATTAGTACTGTCATCATAATTACTATAATGTTAGAGATGTAGTTTGTTACATGCACATGTGCTGATCTCAGGTTGCAAATTTAATAGAAACGATTTTGCTCGATATATAATTTTCACTTGTAAATTCTGCAAGTTTCGCATGTACGGTAGTGAAATAATATTGGAAACTATTAAAATAAGCAACCTACGACGCACATTTATCTGTAGTTAGCTATAATAAAATTCATATACATAATTCGATAAAATAATACAGTTACAATTATATCTGTAAAGTGAGATTTTAGAATAATTTTCAACTGTCGGTTTGTCTCTTTTTGTGGTGTAATTGATAATGTTACTAGTTCACATGCAAGTGACTTGACCGACCAAAAGAACTTTTTTCTATTTACACATCGTTTGTCCTAATTTATCTCTAACTATCACAAAATATCAAATATTGTCCTTCGTTTATTATTTTTTACGTAATTAATTGTCAATTTGTTTTAAACGTACCTTGAAGTTAGTGTAATAATTAGAATAAGATAAAGTAACTGTAGCAATAGCCTATAGTAAAATGTTATACACAACAGTGCTTTTGTATTTATAGCAATAAAATGTTGCTGCAGTTGTTACCACATTTTTCTTTCTAATATTTGATATTTTTCGATACTAGATCTTTTTTTTTAAATTTGAAAAAATATGTAATTATAGTTTAAAGTTTGTGAATGTTTAAGGAGTATTGTAAATATAGTATTGTTTCGTTTTTGAAATTAACGAAAGTGTGATTTTTGTATGTAAATAATAGTGTACTAGTAACATGTGATTAGTATGTTAAGCCAGTTATTCCGTTCAAGTTTGGGCACATTTTATATAAATGTTAATTGGGAACTAGAATTTTCGACTTAAGTTGAAGAAATATAAGAGAACCACCACAGAATTGAGGTACTACTTATACTGTGATCAGTCATATCTTGATATCGTGCACGATATTTCAATAGCAGTTCCCCGTATGTGTGTGATGCTCCAACATCTTCCATCGTAGTTAGAGCGAAGGAAATTTTTATTTTTGTTATCGATTATGTTGTATAGAGTTAGTTTGATATTTTTTAGCTTTAAGAAAAAGAGTGATACATTGAAGAAAAAATTATTTTGCTTTTTAAAACGTAAATAAATATGCACCACATTCGATTACATTCTAATATTTTCATTTAAAAAAACAACAAATTAGCCTTCATATAAACGTTATATTAAGAACATTCTCTATATTGGAATTTTAAAGTTTATATAATTGCTAACATAACAAAAACTGTTTTTAAATTTAAATTATAATACATGCTATTTATTCTATATTTAATCACATAGTTCTCATAATGTTGCTAATCAAATATGTTATCTAGTATAAGAGATTTTTATTAATTATACATAATATTATGGTCCTATTTCATATTACAATGTATAGCAGCATAGGAAATTAAAATTACAATAAAAAAATATACAATAATTTAATCTTTCGATTGTGCCTCTAATTGTTCTTTATATTTTTGAAGTATGAGCTTTCCCTCTCTGGTGTACGCCGGATCAAACATATGACCTTCTGGATTTTCTTTAAACAAATACTCTGCCAAAAAATCGACCGGATCGTCCGGTTTAAGACGAGCAACTTCTAGAAGTCCTTTATTTAAAAGTGGAAATATAAATTTAATCATGTAGTGTCTTAGAGGTTCAGATTGTGCCACGAGAATCTTTTCTTCTTCCAATTGGAATTGCTCGAGTAATGTAGCCCATTCTTCCATTTTATTATGATGATCCTCGACAGCTTCTCGTTCTAAAAGCTAAAAAAACAAAAAGGTAAATTACTGGTTATTGATTATTCTATTTTCAGATAAACATTAGTTGGACTGGCGCTTGTACAGTCAGCCTCACAATTAATGGCCACCCTGGCTATAATTGTAGCACGAATTGTGGTGCAACCCCCTACTTAAATTGAGGCGTAACTTTATTTTACCAACAAGTAGTAAATCAATAACCTGCCTGGCGTACAGCCAGGGTGGCCAATAATTGTGAGGCTGACTACATAAACAGAGGATAATTAATTAGTCGAGACTGATTTGAAATAGTTTAAAATTTAATAATGGTGACGAGCGTGGATTAAAGAAGTTAAGATTTTAAATAAATAAGCATACCTGACGTTTCATTTGTGCTTCCATCTCTAACAGCCGTTGCCTTTCCCTTTCTAAACCAACAAGTTCTTCCTCTTCATCTGCAGTTAATTCAAACGTTACGGGATTTCCCAAACGTGCCTTTAGTGCTTCCATAACAATTTCCATTGTCTCAGTTTTATCTTCCATAACATCTATAATTATAGGATGTATTTCTATTTCGTCAAAATAATTTAAAAGGGTATTATCTTCTGTGTTATTTTCTCTAAATTCGGTTACTCTTCGTATCATATCATTTTCAGTGTAATGAGTACCCTAAAAATAGTAATTTTTAATGTGTTTTAATCAATAAAGTACCTAACTAAGTAAACAGAAATAAAACTGAACCGAGTCAAATTTTCCGAGACCCTTTTATTTCTAAATTAAACGTTTTTTCTACTAATTTATTGATACTTAATACTCAATAATGGTGCTCGTGTATTTAATGTCTTTATTTGCTTGTGGGGTCTGTTAAGGTTATTTTAGATGCCCTAGTAGAGATAAAATGTGTTTCGTGAAAGTTAAACTAAATCTCCCGTACTATTTTATATCCGCTAGGATATTTAAAATAACCCCAATTCCAATCAACTTTAAATCCTAATAGCTATTTGCATATTAAGGGCCTCAAAAGAATGCATAATTTCCTCCTGCAGATGAAGTTTAGAAGACAGAAAAAAGATTAGTTTATCAGAAAATTGTATTGTTCAAAGAAATCCTTCGTTTTAAATCACCAAAGCGTGTCACTAACGCTGGTGTCGGTTTTCTGTTGAAACCCTTTAACCGAAGTTCAATTTAGTCAAAATATGTTGGATTTGGATAAAATAAATTTTTTTTATTTATTTGTACTAGATCATCAAAGATCTGTCCGTCTCTACCTCTTTGTACATTTCTTATCTTAGTAGGGTGCTTTTTGAGATTTTAAACGCCTGTAAATCAATTTAGTGGGCCACTCGGGTTTACAACCTAAACAGAATTAAAGAATGTACACTGCTCCACTAAATTAACGGAACACTACGAAAAGGATGGGTATTTCCATTCAGCTTAAAAAAAGAACATCGAAATTGGAGTAGATGGGTTACCTTATCGTTGGTTTATTGTAAGCTAGGTCAGTTAGAATATTTTTTTGACCTTATCACCCAAAAAAAGTAAAAAGGATGATGCACCACTTAATCTTAAAAAGCATACTTCCAATCCAATCTGTGTGTATCAATACTTGTCATTAGAGGGTTTGCTACTAAAATGAGCCATCTAAGTCAAGTTGAAGTAGCAAGAGCAGTTACATTATTCAAAGAAGACTACAGCTATCGTTATGTTGCAAGACAACTTAATGTGAGGCATCAACTAAATAACTCTATTTTTGACCATAGTGCCCTTTTGCACAGGACAACAATGGACAGCTTTTGGATTTTTAAATACAAAAATACATTCTTTAATTCTGTTTAGGTTTCAGGTTGTAACCCCGAGGGCCCACTAATAGGGCTGGGAAAATATATCGATATTTTTATCGATATATCGATATATCGACTAGTCGATATGTTTTTAAAAAAATATCGATATATCGATATTTCGATATATCGATATTTCGATATATCGATATATCGATATTTTGATATATCGATATATCGATATTTCGTTATATCGATATTGCGATATATCGATATTTTAATATATCGATATTTTGACATATCGATATTTTGATACATCGATATTTTGAAATATCGATATTTTGATATATTATTATTGTGATATATCAATATTGCGATATAACGATATTTTCGTTATTTTTGGCTGAAGGCACTTTCTTCAAGAAGCGCAATTCATACATTCAGGATCTTGCAGGGGGGCACGCCTTAGGCAGGGGTTCCTGCACAAGCGTATCAATTTAAGCGTATCAATTTCAATTTAAAAATTACCACTAAAAAAATGTACAATTACTTCAATAATCCCAGCTTTTAAGATATCATCGATATCATTTAAGAAAAATATCGATATATCGATATTTACCAATATATCGATATATCGATATTTCGATATATCGATATTTCGATATATCGATATTCCGATATATCGATATATCGATATTTCGATATATCGATATATCGATATTCCGATATATTGATATTTCGATATATCGAAATATCGATATTCCGATATATCGATATATCGATATTTATCGATATATCGATATATCGGTAAATATCGATATTTTATAAATATCGATATATCGATATGAAATTCTCAATATCGCCCACCCCTACCCACTAAAGTCATAATTGAGAAGCAAATTCTCCCTACTATCTATAAATATTATCTGTCAATCTCCTCTGTCATCTCATTTTATGTGTTAGTCTTATCTGTAAGTCTCATCTGTTATTTAATCTTATCTGTTAATCTCATATATTCTGTCATATCTCATCTGTCAAACTCATCTGTAAGATGAAATGTGGCTTGACACATGATATGACAGACTTAATGACAGTTTAAATTACTTATCAGATGACAGATAGGTGACAGATGACCTCCCCTGATATATGACAGCTGAAATGACATATGGCATGATAGATGACCCTCCTCCTATAGCTTAATTCTCAGCTATCCGAAACCGTCGTATACGACGATACGAAAGTTTTCCTATTGGTTGAATTTCGAAATTCCACCAATAGGAAAACTTTCGTATCGTCGTATACGACGGTTTCGGATAGCTGAGAATTAAGCTTATGATGGGAGATCAGCATTTGACATATAGAAACAATATTGACAGATTTTCCCGTCTCCATCTCTCTAAACCAATCAATGAAATTGATAGATAACTCCACCTGATATAGGAAATGACAGATGAAATTGACATATAGCGACGGATGACGACATTGACATATGGTAACTATGGCGACATATTGACATTTGATACACGGTAACTATGGTGACAGAGCAGTGCCAATTTCTCTAAAAAAATCCCTATCCTACTTCCCCACTCACCATTTCTCTAAACCAATCTTTCCTACTTCCCCCACTCTTCCTATCTCTCTTTTTTTATACCTCTGTCTCTTTCTTACTGCGCATTTCCTATGATTTATGTGTTTATTGTGTGGATTACTAACCTGAATTTGTCTTTCTGGTAATGACATTATCCGGTTATATAAAAACTTATCTGTAGCTTGTAAACTAACAACAAAGTCGGGAAGAATAGTATATCGATCTCCTCCTCCTTCACCACCAGCCTCTTCTTCTCCTAATTCTTCCTCTTCGCCATCTTCTCCTCCACCTCCAAATATTGCCTTTGTCTAGAAAAAAAAATTGCAGCACATCTCCATAGGTTTGCTCGTTTGTCTTGCACTAACTTACTCCAACTTGCTCCAACTCACTACAACTTACTCCTGCTCTTGACGAGCAGTAGGAAATGTAGAAACGAACACGGTTCCGAGTAAAAAGTGCAAGACAAAAAAAACAGACAGGTATTTCTTACTCCTCGTCAAGAGCGGGAGTAAGTTGGAGTAAGTTAGTGCAAGACAAACGAACTAAATAATTAACTAAAAATTTAAACTTACCTGTTCCATAGTTTTAGGAAAACCGTCGAGGATGTAACCTTGATTTTGACAACGATTACTCTTAAGAAATTGTTTCAATAATTCGATTACTTGCTCATCGGGCAATTTTCCAGTTTCACTTTCTTCGATAGCAAGTTGGATCTCTTTTAGCTGTTCTTCTAATTCTTCAATAGCAACTTCTTCTTCCTCCTCCTCCTCTTCTTCTCCTTCGTTTTCTTCTTCAACGCCTTCAGCTGCAGCCAACTCCTTTTCCTCTTTTGCTTTTGCTTTCGCTTTAACATTTTCTATATTTTCTTGCTGCAAAAACATATTTTTTAATATTAACGTTTTATAAAAAGAATACAGGTCCTCGCATTAAAAAACCAAATTTAATAACTGATTGTTTGGAATCAAAATTTCATCAAATCGAGAAAAATAACTTAGATTTACCATATTTTGTATGGTTTCATCGATTAGTAACTTAACATTCATATAATGAGAACCATAGTATTCAGCAAGTTGTTTGGCCATTCTGGTTTTTCCAGCAGCCGGTGGACCATGAAGAATGACTTTTAATGGTTTCAAACCTCTTGTTTTTCTATATTCACTAACAATATTAGCCATATTTTCACTTAAACTCATTTCGTTTTGCCACTCGAGTTCCAAACCTTCTACAATATATCCAGGTTCCATAATCAAATTCAAGGTATACCGTTCGTAAAGATTTTGCTAAAAATTACAATTTTATGCTTATTGTTCCTTGTCTTGATTAAAAAATATACCGTTATATTACAGTACAAAAATGCTTCTTCTGCAGTTACATTTTTAACTTTACCAGTGGTTAGAGATTTACTCATTGCTTTTATAATCTGCTTTAATTTTGATGGTGTTTGTTCTACTGCGAGTATATATTGTGGTTTATTAGGCGATCTTTCCATCAAACCGTACAAAATTCTAATTAATAAGCCTAATTAAACTTTATAACAGATAATATCAACTTTAATTTACTTTGCTAGATCTTTAATGTGAATTAAGGGAACTGTATTCTTGCCAGCCATGAAAATCGGCATCTCTTTTTCATTATTCCACGCCATTTTAAAGAGAAAATTTAAATCCACTTCATCTAGTCCGTAAATAATACCACAAGCAATTACGTATGTTTTTAGCTTGTCCTTATTCTAAAATTTTAAAATAAATAGTTTAAAAAAATAAAATCGTAAAGTGTGTACTTTTCGTCCCGTCATTACAACTTCTTTTTCACAGTCTATATGTTGTTGATAATTGGGATGAGTTTTTCTTTTTTTATAATCCGCTTCGGTAAATGGCAAATCTGGTTCCTCCTAAAACTCATCATATAAAAATTTAAAATGAATGCAAGAAGAATTTATTTTACAGGATCCATAGGTTTTGTTAATGCCCATGTCATAACTGTTGAAATTAATATAAATACTCTAACTTCTTCTATGCTTTTAAATGTTTTTGGACCTGGCTCTTTCATACTTTCCACTCTTTCATCCATGGCTAAAACACATGTAAATATTATAAGAGTACACATATTACTTAAATACTATGTTTTAATAGAAACGATAAAAGAGAGTTTATAGTCTATAGATCCTGTAACTATTAGCGTCATGTATCGGCAAAGAAAAAAAATTCAAGTATACATGCTGCAATAAATTCAAATGTATAATGTAAAAGACCAAGATGTAGAATTGAACGTCAAAAGAAATATGGGGTACACAACTCACACCAAAAATGAAGAAGTTGTTTAAAGGCATTGTCGCAATAGAATGGTAAGAAATGATTCCTTAATTTGTAAAGAAAAAAGTGTTGAATTATTTTTTTAGGATGCGCCAGATGTAGCAGCAGCGCTTGCAAGTAGGGAACCTTCCGAAATCCGAAGGATCCTTGACGAAGCATATTGAAGAATATCTCGAGGAAGAGAGTAAAAGACGTGGCGATGTTAAAATTATTTGGATATGAAACATTTAAGCAAACTTTCTAGTAATTTCAATTTTTCCTATGAAGAAATCCATGTTTTAGTGCAAAAATTAAATACAATAGATTTATCAGAAGAATCATTATTTATTTGTCAATGACGATTCGAAAGTAAGTACTGCATTTCAGAAAAATTGAATTTCTCTACAGTAGAAATTCTACTTGTCGATAAATTAACAAAAAACGCTCCCAGAAATTGGAAATTGGGCCTTAACACGTTGGCTGCCGTCTGAGATCAACGTGGTCTCACGTAAAAAACGGTCGCAAACGCACCGAGAGACCGCCCTGGACTCACAAACACTAACAAAAACCGGTTCTTTGGCATATGGAACCAGATTTTATTCTAGTACGGTGGCAGCCAACATGTTAAGGTAATATGACAAAACCAGTGCGACATGAACGAAGAAATCGATAATGAAATTCTCAACGACAACTGTAAAGAAGAGCCAATAACCAATAACCTTATAAGCCAATAACCTTACGAAGCAGTGTCACAGCATGTATATTTTGAGTAAATCCTTAAATGTGTGCTCAGGGGGGGATTTGTAAAATTTGGGCCCCTAGGCTAACTCCAGTTTTGGGCCCTTACTATTGTTATTATTATCTTTAATGGTAATTAAATAATAAAATTATTTTCATGAGCCACTGTATCAAAATTTTGTTTTCAAGTTTTGTTACTTGTACCATTGTAACAGCTCATTTTTTTGCGGCCCCTTTGGGCTTACGGCCCTAGGCTACAGCCTAGGTTAGCCTAGTGGTAAATCCCCCCCTGTGTGTGCTTGAGTCTTTCTGACAATACAGAAAACACAAGTAAGGACTTTCTACGCTATACAATGTTCTAATTTTTTAAGACACCGCCCTTGTAATACCTGCTAACGTCTTCAATGCTTTTGGAATTTCATTAGCATCTGTAGTTATATCGTATATAACATATCCGCATTTAAAAATATTATCTATAAAATCTTCACTATCTTCAGTTATAGTAAACAATATATCTTCAGTTTTTTTATGAAAGCTTTTTAGATGTGTTCCTATCATTTCATATTTAACTAGAGGCACAATAGCTCTTGCTAGTTCTTCCATCTCTTCCCCACCACCTACGTTAGCGTCTTCTTCTCCTTCTCCTTCGCCCTCACCTTCGCCTTCTCCTCCACTTTGAGCCAATGCTCCATGAAATTGATCTACTAAAAACTAATACGCAATTATAATTTGGGTTATTTTAATAACGGATAATTTACTGATGCCAACTGCTTCCCATTAAAAGTGTCAACTTGATTGAGAAATATTCTGTGTGGTAAAAAAGAAGGCTCTTCGTAAACATTTCCTGCATCAATACCAGCTAAAGCTTCGGCTTGAGCAGCTCGTTCTCTTGCTGCACTAAAACCAAACAGGGTATCTAAATCTTTAACTTCAGGATATTCTAATGCCATTTTTTTAATGCTTATGTCAAATGATTGTTTCAGTTCTACTAGATTTTATCTTAAATTTAGTAATAGAGCAGACCGTACTGGCGCACTAGTAGGAAAAACTTTCCGACGTGGTTTCTCTTTTGATTCGTATTCTTGACACTTTAGACAAAATAAAACTGCAAGCCGGCAGTTCTTTTGGTCACGTTTCCCTAGGACCGCTGTTGAAAATTGCAGACGATTGACGTCATTATTTCAGAATTTGTTCATCAGATTTCTAAAATTCTTTTTTTATCAGAAAGCTTATAAGATATTATTCATAATTTGTTATTATATATTTTTGAATATCTCCTCTAGTTATCTTGAAAAACCTCAAAAATCGTTAATTTTCGTTAAAAAAAAGTGATATGTCATCACATGACTTTTTCATTTTAGAGTGGACCCTAGTGGGGGGATTGTAATCTAAATCTTATGGTCTCGACTCACGACCTCAAGAAAGCTCTGTATGAAATTTGAAGTCAGTCGGTTAAAGCTTTCCAGTCCAGAGTTAGCTGGCGGAGAAGAACTTCTCTAAAATTCATGGAAATTATGGTAAATTATTTAAAGTCTTTTTTAAGGTACCAAAAGAGGTTTCTTGAAACAAACTTTACATTATATTAATTTATTAATGTTAGATACATATTCGGTAGGTAAATTAACACTTCAGAAGTATAAACAAGCTCTCTAACACAAAATTTAGTCGTTCAGCAAGAACATACGACATAAACATAAATTCACATAAACCATCATAAAAGAAGAAAATGGGCGCGAATTTTGAATATAATTGAATATATTGAATATAACCAAAATTTATTAGTTGTAAAAATTTAATTCCATTCTTGGCGAGATTAAAAAATAAGCAGTTTGGGTAAACGTTTACTTTTCCACACCACCTGTATGGGGTAGTAAACAAGGCGCGTTATTTTTAATGTGTTTTCCCACGTAGGCATAATTCCACTATCGACATAAAGAAACTAATATTTAAAAAACTGGCAATAACTGCTTGGGTTTTCATGAAGATAGACAATGACGAATTTTTAACTTTTTCCAATCCAAGAAAAAGTTGTTATAATCGAGACAAAAAATAATAATAGTAGTAGTAGATTGTTTGATTAGGAGTAAAAATGTCACTTTTTTAGGCTAGTCAGTAGGGCTTGTCAGACGAAAGAAGTTGAGTCTGACAAGCACTACTGACTAGCCTAAAAAAAATTACATTTTTACTCCGTATGAAACATTTAATTTTTTCTTCAAACGTAAAACTTAGAAAAACCAAAAATAAAAAATTTTCAAGTGTCGCCATCTCTTGAAAATTATTTGTAGTTCAATTATCAAATATTTTTAAAAATTAACTTTAACTTGTAAAAAGAAGCTAATTATTAAACGCAACGAATAAATTATAACAGAAAATTTATAAAAAAGTTACCTTTTTACATTACAAATGCTTAGAAATATCATTTTACGTTACAATTTGTTGTAAATATTTAGGGTTAGAATTTACTTTTACCTCCTAGGATGTAAAAGCATAACTTTAACCTTACTTGTTCAGTAACAAAATGTCAACATTTTTGACGTTTGAAGAAAAAAATTTTTTTTTGATTTCTCGGCGTTTTGAGCCTCCTTGATTCCAAAAATGCAAAAAATTAAATATACAGTGTGATTTAAAAAACTTGATATTGCAGATTTCTTGGTTATTATTAAAGATTGGAAAAAAACTTATTTAGGTAATTTATAGTACTCAAGAAGCTTGTTATGTTGGCCAACTCAAAAGTACCAGTGAAATTAAAACAAGAGAGTAACGTTAATTAGGTTTATTTTTTTAAATAGAACGTGTATATTTTTTCTAGATATTCTTCAAGAGTATCAAATTCTATTTACTGTGATATTAAATAACAGTACAATATGTGATTGTTATGTATTAAAGTACCGGGTAAGATAGGTAGGTACGGGCACAGTCTAGATAAACAGTCTTTTCACTCCATCAAAATTGTGAAGCTTAAATGTCTTTGCGCATTTCGACTCGTAGGCAAATGCGCTGTAGCACAGTCTAAACATTCAAATCGTAGACGCCGTGAGCTAACCTAGCAAATTAAACGCTCAATGTGTAGATTATTATATTCAGTTTAGTGTAGTTTTATTTCGATTTATCTGTTTTCTATTTTAGTGTAAGATTTAATAGTTAGATAGGTATACGTTTTATTTAATTTTAGTTTTAGTTTAGGGATTTATATTGTTTTACGTCGTATTTAATTGTAGGTAATTTAAGGTTTCATAGTTTTAAGATTTATTTAATTGTAGCTTAGGATTTTATTATTATACGTTTTATTTAATTTTAGTTTAGGGTTTGGTAGTTATAGGTGTTTTGTAATTTTAGTTTATCCGTATTTTTATATTTCCACGTGTTTAATTGTTAGTGTTTGTTCATAATGTCTTCATATTCGTATAGTGGGTACAGTTATGTGAATGAACTTATCACATCTATTAGTGCATATGCATTTGCACCATCGAAATAAACATCATTCCAATCTCATCTAAACGAGAACCAAAAATCGTAATATGAAAACACTGATTGTACTTCATTAATAAACAAGTACAAATTATTTCGTTAGATATATGAAACGCCAGGTTAATATGGGTTTCAATAAACAATTTCTAAAGTAAACTTTAGTCTTTTATTATAAAAAGATATAACAATAGCTACATAAATATTTATATAAAATACTAAACCAATAGCAAAAAATAAAGAAATGTAAATCAATTATAATTTTTGTAAGGAAGATTTGTACATAATAGAAATTGACATAAATTAAAATTGTATTTAAATAACGCGCTCGTAAGAGCACCGCCCAATTCGACTCGAGGTAGAATGCGCTCTGGCAAAAGTTGCTTCACGCATTTCAATGCTAAACTTGGGAAGTGAAAAGACTGTTTTGATCTAGACTGTGGTACGGGAGACACAGTGAAAGATGGCGTCTAAGCTAACCTCATGTAAATGATTGTAACAGATACGAATAAATACAATAAAACAGTAAAGTGTATTGTTTATATAAGTACAAACACAGCAACTGGCGACGAGATAAATTGAACGTTGTGTATTGAAAGTGTTTCTAAAGTCATTTTAAAGTATGACCGACGCTGATACAGAAAGCAGCGGGAGACGCCACACCAGTATAAGGGTAAAAATCAACGAGTTCGTCGAGGGCAAAGACGATTTTAAAATATATATAAAAAGGTTGAAGTTATATTTTAAGATGCAAAATATAGTAAGTGAAGAAGAAAAAGTCGAATCGCTTATTTTATTAATAGGAACAAAGGCCCTTGACACACTTTCAAAATTGGTAATGCCTAAAGATCCTGTAACGTTGAAATTCGAGGAAGTAATTAAAGTGTTGAGCGATCATTATGAGCCCGAGAAGATGGAGATGATGGAGCGACTACAGTTTAACAAGAGAGTTCAACGAGAGGATGAAAGCGTAGCAGACTTCGCAATAGATCTTAAAAAGTTAGCAATGTCATGCAATTATGGAGCTTTTCTAGCCCAAGCTTTGAGAGACCGTTTTGTATGTGGACTAACAAACGTCAACATACAAAGAAAAATTTTTGAAGAATCGGTGAATGCCATCCCAAAGTTAGACTTTAACCGAGCCTTAAAAATTGCCCAAACAGGGGAGTTAGCAAAGAAGGAAGTCGAAGGGAAGATTAATGGTGAAAAGTTAAATTGCTACATGCAAAAAGGAAGAAAATCGCAGAAAGTTTCAAAAAGGGAGAAGTGTAAGTGTTGCGGTAAAGCACATCAAGGAAAGTGCAAATATACCGAATACCAGTGCTCCATTTGTGAACAGAAAGGTCATTTAAAGTACGTTTGCAAAAAGAAGAAAGGAAAATAAACTGTGTAAAAGAAGAGGAAGAAGATGCAAGCGAAGAGGACAGAAAAGAAGATAGTGAAGAGGACAGTGAAGAAGAATTGCTGTACTACTTAAACTACGAAGAAAAGATAAGTCAGGTTATAAATTTCAATGACAAGGTAAAGTCAGAGAATTTTAAAATTAAGTTAGTAATAAATGAAGTAGAGCATGAAATGGATATAGATACAGGAGCAGCCGTTTCAATTGTTTCAAATGCTACTTATTTGAGAAATTTTAGTAGATTCAAATTATGCAAAAACGACATAAAATTATGTACTTTTTCGGGAGACCCCTTAGAAGTTTTAGGGAAAATTAAAGTTCCGGTTAAGTATAATGATGTTTCTAAAGTTTTACCATTGTTAATAATAAATAGCAATGAGAATGTACCAATGTTGTTAGGTAGAAACTGGATTGCAGATTTGAATATAGAATTTTCTGTAGTAAATAAGATTGAAATTTGTAATGATAAAAAGGGAAAATTTGTAAAACAAATTAACCAAAATTATGATTCTGTTTTTAGTTCTGGTTATGGGGAAATCAAAAACGAAAAGGTAAATATTGTACTGAAAGATAATGTAACACCTGTATTCCATAAACCTAGACCTGTTCCTTACGCACTAAAAGAAGCCGTCGAAAAAGAAATACAAGAAATGGTGAAAGACAAAGTATTGTATCCTGTAAATTCAAGCGAATGGGCTTCGCCAATTGTGGTCGTAGACAAAGGAAAAGGGAAAATTAGAATATGCGGTGACTACAAAATATCAGTCAACCCATGGAGTACAACCGAACATTATCCATTACCAACTACATCAGACATTTTTATGAATGTCAAGAATGGTAAAATATTTAGCGTTCTAGATTTAAGCAAAGCGTATCAACAACTTGCTTTAACCAAAGAAGCTCAAGAACTTTTAACAATTAACACGCAGATGGGCTTATTCAGATACAGAAGGATGCCGTATGGGATTACAAGTGCGCCCAGTATTTTCCAGCAGAAAATGGACACAATTCTAAAAGGCATACCTGGTATTGCATGTTACATTGACGACATAATCGTTAGTGGAGAAACAATTGACGAAAATTTTGAACGACTGAAAATCACGTTAGATAGATTAGCTAAAGCCGGTATAAAGGTAAAAAGGTCAAAATGCAAATTTTTTGAAGCAGAAGTACAGTATCTTGGACACAAGATAAACGCCGAAGGGATCCATCCTACGGATGAGGGTATAAAAGCAGTTATGGATGCTCCAGCACCCAAGGACATTTCTAGTTTAAGAGCGTACTTGGGATTGATAAATTTCTATTCCAAATACATTAATAATTTATCTTCAAAATTAAAACCTTTGTACAAGCTACTAGAACTTGATTCGAAATTCAAGTGGGATAAGAGCTGCCAAGAAGCATTTGATAAGAGCAAAGAAATGCTATGTAATTACAACGTCTTAGTAACTTACGATCCTGAGAAACCAATAGTTTTGACATGCGACGCAAGTTCATATGGAATAGGTGCAATCTTGGCTCACCAATATCAAGATGGTTCTGAACGACCAATCTATTACGCGTCAAGAACAATGTCAAAAACCGAACAAAAATATGCACAGCTGGAAAAGGAAGCTTTGGCAATCATATTTGGTATAAAAAAATTCCACATATATTTGTACGGGACAACATTTGATCTGATAACTGATCATGCACCCTTAGTCACTATATTAGGGCCTAAAAAGGGTGTGCCATCACTAGCAGCAGCTCGATTACAACGATGGGCGTTATTGCTGTCAGCATACCAGTATGAAATAAAGCATAAGCCGGGAAAAGAGATAACCAATACGGACGGATTATCACGAAATCCATTGCCGGACACTGAATGTAAAGAAGAAATAAATTATTTCTCTCCAATTAATAGAATACCGTTAAATTTCAAAGACATAGCAAAAGCCTCGGAAAAGGATTTGTTATTAATGAAAGCGATTGAATACACGCTAAATGGTTGGCCTAACTATGTAACTGATGAAAAATTACAGCAAATATTCACAAAGCGGACTGAACTTTCATTAGAAGAAAACTGTCTTTTATGGGGACGAAGAATAATCATTCCTGAGAAATACAGAAATCAAGTTTTAGAACTACTCCACGAGCAACATCCAGGAGTCGTGCACATGAAAGCACTAGCAAGATCGTATGTATGGTGGAAAGGTATCGACGGTGATATCGAAAATTTCATAAAACAATGTCGCATTTGCCAATCGACAAGGAACAGTAAAGTCGAAGAACCAAATACACCGTGGCCGTGGACAACTCGAGTATTCGAACGAATTCACATTGATTTCGCTGAAAAGGGATCATATAAATTCTTAGTATTGGTCGACTCATTTTCTAAATGGGCAGAAGTCATTATGATGTCTTCAATAACAACTGCCAAAACCATTGAAGAACTAAGAAAAATATTTGCAGCATATGGATTGCCTGAAAAGTTAATAAGTGACAATGGACCTCAATTGGTTTCGGAAGAAATGGAAGAATTTCTACGCAAAAACGGTATTGAACACTCTACGAGCCCACCTTATCATCCACGTTCAAATGGGTGTGCAGAAAGAATGGTTCAAACATTGAAAACTGCGTTATTAAAACTGAAATTAGAAGATGAACAAAGTGGTGTAAAAAGACCAATTCAACATCAATTAGACAACCTACTATTTCAGTACCGGACGACACCAAAGACAACCACAGGAAAATCGCCTGCCGAGCTATTTTTAAAACGAAAACTTAGAACAAGACTACATTTATTAAAACCAGTTAGCAAACCACGTAAACGAGAAAACGTAGTAGTAAACAAATTTGAAATAAATGATAAAGTTTATGTGCGAACGGTTCGAGATGAAGAGACAAAGTGGGTATCGGGAAAAATAAAACAACAGAAAAGTGAAAACACTTATTTGGTAAACGTCGGAGGAAAAATAAGGTTCACGCACATCGATCATTTAAAAATGAGAGTTGACGATAACAAAGAGGATACAAACATACAAGAAGAAGATCTAAGTATAAAAGAGGAGGAAGAAATTAAGAAACTCAAAGAAGCTATGTTAGAGATAAGAGAAGAAACAACGGAAGAGGAGATTACTACGGAAACTCATACAAATAGTGCTTCCAGTCCTAAAGAACAGTGCAACACAAGTCCTAGCATGAGTACAATTTCCAAACATACACCTACTCCAAAAAGATCCTCTAGAATTAGAAAACACCGAGTTATATTAGATTTGTAATCTTTTGTTAGTGGGAAGGAGTGTTATGTATTAAAGTACCGGGTAAGATAGGTAGGTACGGGAGACACAGTGAAAGATGGCGTCTAACCTAACCTCATGTAAATGATTGTAACAGGTACGAATAAAGACAATAAAACAGTAAAGTGTATTGTTTATATAAGTACAAACACAGCAGTGATAAAATAAAGTCTTGATAAGGTTTTAAAAGCTGAATCTAGCAACCCTTACAACCATCGCATAACAATCGATAACAATGGAAACACTCGTTGTTTATTTGTTTTAATTCTTAAGCAACTTGATAGTAGACGTTTCTGTATTTTTGATGTTTGAGTGTTCCATTAAAAAAAAAGTTATTTTTGTGAATATCTTGAAAACTAGATGTTCAATTATTTTTTTGTGTTGGCCATCGCAATTAGCGGAAAAAGTTACACTACTTTACTAATTTAACCGACCTCGGTATCTTTAATATTAACGGATATAGCAATAGGGGTGACCGGGGCTAATTGTCACAGGGGTAAGTTGTCACGATGCTAATTTTGGGCAAAATAATGTAACTTAATGTTAGCGACATGTACCCAGTTATTTGTTATGATTTGATGATTGACACCACGACTTTGCAAGGTTGTGTACTGCACTATGCGTGGTTAGTTACCAAAAATGTGTTTCCCACGTGCGAAAGTAAATTTGTGGTGATTCAACTACTATGTTTTTCTGAAGTTGTTTTTAATTTTAAGGTAAGAATAACGAATATAGTTCCTAGTATACTTCATTGAGTGTTAAATAGTGTCTTAACAATTGTGATTGCTTTTTCTATAAAAATACAGAAGGCCAATTTAATAAAAAATCCCGTTTGGGGCAAGTTGTCACATTATCTACGGGGCATGTCGTCACATAAGTTTTTTGTTTATGTTTACATGTTTGTATGTATGTTCTTATGTTTGTGCTTCAGACTTTCATAAAAATAGGTTTAAAATACCGGGCATGTAGTGTAGTTGCCCAAAATTTTTGATTGAATTATTTTTTTATTAGCCGTTTATTAAATTTTCAATTATACTGGGTGATTAGCACCAAACCTGGCCATAGGGCGGCTTAACATTACGCATATTTCCAAAAATATATGAATTGCCATGAAATATATTTCTTTAAATCACACACTGACATTTTAAAATTTTCAAACTATTTCCTATGATAAATAAAATCGCTATTGCCAGGTTTGGTAACCATGGCACCTTACCATGACAATTCATATATTATTGGAAATATTCATAATGTTAAATTGCCCTATGGCCAGGTTTGGTGCTAATCACCCGGTATAGTTTTGTACATTTATTTAACTAGTGACAACTTACCCCGTTCCTTATGACAACTGACCCCGTTACGGGGCATTTTGTCATACGTCGCGTGCACTCAAAGAATATTTTTTTGCACCTAAGGTCCTTAATATTTTTTAAATTACTATTTACTATATCAATCATCACACTTGTGGTTATGCCAGCTCAAAATTGTAGACCAAAAGTTTTTGAAATAAACACACAAAAAAATAAAATGTAAAATTTGAGACAACTAGCCCCGGTCTCCCCTAGTGGCCCACTTCTCGCGAACACCCTGTATAAGCACCGAATTTCATAATCTGACTTAACGAATTGGCATATTTTACCTACAGAAGATATGGTTGCATTGTCTAGGGCAGTACTTAGAAGGAAGCGGTATGGAATTAATTATAACAGAAGAAGCGGGAATATATGGCGAAAATACATATCAATCCATTTTAAACGGCCGCCATTATAACAGAGGTGTAAGGGCACACAAACTCTTATATAGTTGAGGCCCAGTAAAGTGGAGCATGATTCATCTCTTTACAGTGTAAGAAAAAGTCCATAGTAAACGTATTTCTAATCTTAATGCAGGGCTAGTGCAATATTTTTACGTGTGGTGGACCTGTGGAGCTTCAGCGCTAATTTTTACTGACAAATTTTTCTAAACTGCGCTAATAATCACGTTTTTTTAACTTACGTAGTCATGAATCATGCGCCACTTTATTTGGCCTCAACTATATGAAGCACTGAGGTATTTGCAATTTTCAGAATATGTTAAATGTTTAGATCCACAAACTTTAGAGAAGCTATTTATATCACAAAAATTGCAATCGTTACGCGAAGCTATTACAGGTCAGGATAATGTCACGATCTTCCAAATGTATGCACTCTTGTACAATGATCTGGAGAGTGTAGAATTTTTTAAAAGCTTTAATACCTATATATCCGAAAGAAAACCTAATAATGACACATTTATGTACTACATGAAATACTGTGAAATGGTTGAACTACTGCTAGACTCCATTAAAGCTGAGAGAGATAGTAACTTTAATCGTCACATAGCTTCGACAAGAAGTATGCTACCATATTTTTTTTCAATAAACCATCCCAATTATGCTCGTGGTGTTACCTTATATCGTGTGTTGATTGATGTAGCGGGTAATAGGAGTTTAACATGTAAAAACAGTCTTTATGATTTTCTTGCTTCCCTGAAAACTTTGGAGTAAAAACATAAGAATAAAATATCTTTAAAATTAAAAAATCTAGCTGATAGGTATTTTTTAAATTTACCAATATGATTCGTTTAATAAAAAAATAATAAGAAAAAATTAATAATTAAGCGTTGAATTGAAATTACATCTGTTTACCCATGACTTAAAGCAAATTAAAATTGTTTTAGTAGAGACGTCAAATTTGACGATAAGTAATTATTTGTTAAAATTTATTTATAAATAAATTTGCTTTTTATGTTTTTTATTTTTGCACAAAAGTTTTAGACTGATGAAGATAGCAAAATAATAGTTTTTGGTTATCTACTAGAAGTCACCAAAATTATAAGAAAGAAACAATAATTAAACAATAAATTTAAATCACATATCTGTTTACCCAAGACTTAAAAGCAAATTAAAATTGTTTTAGTAGATATGTCAAATTTGACGTTTGTATTTTGTATTTACAAATTAATTTTTTTATTAAACGGCGCTTAATGGTAAATTAAAAAGATACCTATCAGCTAGATTTTTTAATTCTAAAGACATTTTATTCTTCATGTTTTTACTCTAAAGTTTTCAGGGAAGCAAGTGTTAGATTAATAAAAAAAAAATGTTTAACAAAAAAATAAAAAAATATTTAAATAGTATTTAATAGCCTTAAAAAAAATTAATTATTATAAATAAATTTTATATGAATTTACAAAGGTTATACCCGGCTTTAATCACATAGCCAATCAATATGAGCGCCACTCTATTTTCTATTAACCAATTGCAATTAGATGTAAATATATAAGACAAAAATAGAGAAAATTAAATAAGAATAATCTACTTATAACAATTTAAACAATTTAATAACCAAACTAATTATTAATAAAAATTAATTATCAGTGTAAATTGAATTCAATTTCTACCTTTTTCAATAACAAAATCAACATTTGTAATTTCAATAATAAATAAAATATTGTGATAATCAATTATGATTCAAAAAAAAAATGTACAATGAGATACGTACCTAATAATTAATTCTTCCAATTGAAATATGTGAGTATGATAATGAAATAAAAATTTTATCTTAGCTTTACAAAATGGAGTCCTGTTCTTCGTAATTAAACTTTCACCTCGTTTTCTTTAGATAACACCCATCATCCAAATTCCATACCATATGATAACGTAACCAAAACGATAATTCACAGCTTTCAATAAAATTATGTTCAAGATAATTATAAATATCTTAGTATTGAATATTGAGTATAGTGCTGAACTTTTATAAACGATAGGGCAATGACGACTAGGGCTGGGAAAAATATCGATATATCGATATTTTTATCGATATATCGACTAGTCGATATGTTTTTAAAAAAATATCGATATATATCGATATTTCGATATATCGATATATCGATAAAAATATTGATATATCGATATATTTCCCAGCCCTAGTCGTCATTGCCCTATCGTTTATAAAAGTTCAGCACTATACGTATGTGTTACTTAGATATTAACTATTTATTAAATTTGTACAACAGATGTAATTACTACGTAAGTACGTAAGTAGTAAGTAAGTAATGCCCGTTTTCACCGACGATTCTTAAAGTTAGGCATTGCTTAATCTGACATTAGCATTTTTTAAGTTGAAATTGCTCTTCGCCACGTTTCACCACGCGCACCAGGGTTCCTAAATAAGATAAACAAAGGTATTCATATAGCGATATCGTAATGGTTATTAATTTTTTTGCCTCGGGTTAGAAGTTGTCTTAGCGTTAGGCAGTTCTTACGTAGGCAATTGCTTAGGAACCGTCGGTGAAAACGGGCATAAGTAGCCTATAACAAAAAATCTAATCTATCAAATTATTCGTTTAAAAAAAATCTACCTTTACCTTATGGTTTTTATCGGCTATTTGAAAAAAATGTTTCTATGATGTATAAATCCCTTAACGGTACGCAATAAAATTTCACACAAAAAAAATTTACTATTGCACTATCCACTTTTGCATTAACAAAATCCCAAATAATTTGGTTAAATATATACTATTTAATTACTACTGCCTAAGCACATCACAGATTCAAGTGTTAAAATGAAATTTTTCTAAAAATGGCTAATTTTTACTTTTCAATAATGATAAAAGTTATCATAAAAGATTTAACTAAATTCAAATATTAATATACCTGTCTCCCCCTATTAGTGAACAAATAAATTTGTAAAGGAAATCTGCAAAGACAACTATCTCATTGTACCCAATTATTAATAACAACTATTTATATTTACAATTATTTTTACACGTAACACAAGAAAATAATAAAGACTGTTTTTACATGTAAAACTCCTATTACCCGCAAAGCAAATCAACACACGGTATATACAAGATATGCTTCAACTACCAGAAAGTGTCGTAAATGACTTAAAAAAATGCATGTTATCAGTGAAACGAAGTCCAGGTATATTCAATTCAGTAGCTTGCGACTTAGCTCTCGAACAGTCACAGATAAGGTCTTCTACAGTCACAGATGGATTGATTGGAATTACCCAAAAAAAAGATGCAATGGAAAAATGGATACTTCTGTATACGACAAAAAATGCTATTCACAATACTCTCTTGACATTCTGCGAAATGTATAACGACCCTACAGGCGATGTAGTGCATTTCTTTTTGTATAAAGAATGGAGTCTATCTAGAGTTCATAGAGACGAAGTTGACTTAAGAAGTTTGATTCTGCACCTGTCAGATAGGAATCTGTTCGCAGAAAAGGATGAAATTTTATGCTTACACAATATATCTAACGCAAAGCTGGCAGGCGAAAGTGTAATTTCTTGTCTCTTCAACGTAGAAGAACATGGTTAGAAGTTGTTATCAGACTTTATTGATATACGCTTTAAGAAACGAGAGAAAAGTGTCTTTGACCATTTACCAAGAACGATTTTTAAATACTTCAACTACACTCCTAAGCAGAAAGCTAGCCACACAAATGTTTCTAAGGAATTAGATAAAACAAAAAAAACAGTTGACGTTAAAAAAGTTGTAATGCTTGCTGTTCAGCGAGAGTATAATCTTATACTCCAATTTTTTAAAGACTACCGACACGTGACCACCTTGATATGGATAAATAACGATGAAAACGACTTATTTCATGATGAGTTTAAATATTTAATTTAGTTAATACATTTATTGTTAATTATTATTAAATACTTATTTAGAAAATTTATAATTAAATTAATTATTTTATCAATATCAATAATTTGATTAATGGTGGTAGTAAGTATTGGTCAATGTTTAGTAAAACTACAGTTTTTTTACTTTATTGTCAACGTTTCGCCCATTGTTTTGGGCTTTTTCAAGACTAAAGTTAATTTACTGGTTTTACATGTCAAAATATACCTTAACTCAAAATACAAACAGTTCTTTAAGTTTTTTTTCCATTCAGTAATCTCTTCTTCATCCGCAATTTGTTGACTTGTCATCTACTAACCACTAACACTTTAAAATTATTATTATTTATTTATATTTTGTTTTTTTGATTTGTTTTTTTTATTTTTATAACTTCACACTTATCACAAGTCAACAAATTGCGGATGAAGAAGAGATTACTGAATGGAAAAAAAACTTAAAGAACTGTTTGTATTTTGAGTTAAGGTATATTTTGACATGTAAAACCAGTAAATTAACTTTAGTCTTGAAAAAGCCCAAAACAATGGGCGAAACGTTGACAATAAAGTAAAAAAACTGTAGTTTTACTAAACATTGACCAATACTTACTACCACCAATAATCAAATTAAACCAAGGTCAAAAAACAGCCAACAATATCAATAATCTCAACTTTTGCTAAGTTATTTGAAAAAATTATACTTGTAAGACTCACGTCTTATTTAGCAAAGCATTCTGTTATCACTGAAAATCAGTTTGGTTTTGTGAGAGGACGTGGTGCCGCGGACGCTATATCATCCCTTACAAGTTGCTTGTACTCTTGCCTTGACAACTCAAAAAAATGCCTAGCTATATTCTTTGACTACTCGAAAGCCTTTGATACGGTGGACCACTGCCTTCTATTACAGAAGCTTGAGAGATACGGCGTTAGGGGTTTACCGCTAAGGTTGTTTGAGAGTTACTTAGATGAGAGGTCGCAATCGGTAGAACTCAATGGCAACCTGAGTGACGAAACATTGGTAAAATGCGGAGTACCACAGGGTACAATATTAGGGCCTGTACTGTTTATCCTGTACACAAATGACTTACTTAAGTTTAACAACTTTGGAGGCAAAATTATATCATATGCGGACGATACGGTATTGATAATAACTGGAGATGATTGGGATGAGGTTAGGGAGAGGGCTGAAACAGACCTTGGACGCTTTGCAAAATGGTCGACTCTTAATTACTTAAAACTTAACGAGAGCAAGACAGTCTTCATACCTTTTAGTATTTATGAAACTGGGTTACCACAGTTCAACGCGTTAAGTCTGGGGGAGTTTGGTAGGCTTCACATACAGAAAAAGAGTTATACAAGATACCTGGGCAAAATAGTTGACCAGCAAATGAGATGGGATGTGCACCTTGACGAGCTATGTAGGAAACTGCGTAAGACCCGTAAGACGTCGTAAGACTTAATCTTTGAGGCTGAGCTGCAGAGTGTTTTGCGTGGATAGGGCCAATTTATCTGTATCTGTCACTGTATTGATCACGGTTAGGTTAGGAATCACTGTTATATACTTCGTGCTTCTGTAATTTTACTTTTAATTTACTTTTGATGCGGTTTCTGAAACCTTATGTAATTCTGTAAACCACACACAAACCATATGGTTTAAGTCGTAATTAACTCACATTTATTGTTTATATTGTTTGTTACCTAATTACTTTAAAAGTATGTAATATGAGAGATAAATAAATGTTATTATTATTATTATTATTTATTGAATATTTTAAAAGTCACGTGTCGGTAGTCTTTTAAAAATTCGACTATAGGTCCCTAGCAAGTCACGAGTTGCTCAACTATCCTAAAGCTTTATCAGACAAAGATGGCTTTCTAAAAAAAACAGCAAAACATGTTCTTATCAATACTATCGAGAAGGAAATCAACTGCGCTGGCAATTTAAAGCATGTTTTATCGTCATCCACCAGTAGTGTGATACATATATTTGATGGAATGGCTCTTGTCTTCATTGTACAGCTTGCGAAGTACACAACGTTTGCAGAATTTGCTGCGTCGTTTTACAATTATGTTGCCTCTTTTTTCTCACGCTCTAATGTTAACAGAATTGACGTAGTTTTTGATAGATATGATGACATTTCTATAAAATATATTGAATCACAACGCCGCGCCGATCAAAAGGCTCTAATCCTACAAAACTGAAGATATTAGGACCAGCTACAAAGATAC
Organism: Malthinus seriepunctatus; assembly: GCA_963924605.1. Lineage (NCBI taxonomy): Eukaryota > Metazoa > Arthropoda > Insecta > Coleoptera > Cantharidae > Malthinus > Malthinus seriepunctatus. Next base: position 86,531,765 of record OZ004600.1, on the reverse strand, counting down.
CCAATAACATCCGAAATTTTATGAGTAGTACAATAAATAAGCAAGAATTAGTGAGGTTTCTTTGCCAGAATGCATATCGTTACGTGCAACTTCAAGAAAATCAGGCATTGGTGATTTCTGGAAGATTTGTAGGTGTAACTAAATGCTTTAAAATCCAAGGCACTAAAATATTAGAGGTTTACGAACTACGGTCAAACCACACTGAAGCGTATACCAGGATGTACGCCCACGTATTCCATGTTGTACAGCCGTTTTCTAATATCATTATTCATAGCTGTGACAGGGATGTTTTTATTCTATCAATACATTTTTTGCCCAAACTTAGAATTTCAAATGTTTGGATCTTTGGCTAAAAATCGCGTCCAAAAGATCGCGTGTACTTGGGTGCCACTTAGTATCTAATTCATTAGGAGACACAATTACGAACATTCTACCATTCTACCCCATTATACATGGAAAATGCTTTCCATGCATTTACAGGTTGCGACACAACGAGCAAAATATCTACAAAAAATGCTGGATTTAAAATTATAAAGAAGAGGGAAGTGCAAGAAGCTCTTACGCCAGTAGGAAATCGACTACCTTTCACGACTTCGCAATTATCATCTTCGGAAAATATATATTTAAAATTAATTAATAAAGCAGGTGAGACTGGTTACTTGTGCATTTCACGTTCTCTGGGTACAGGGGTAGCTTTAGATAAAGTCCCTTGTACTTCAGATGCTTTACATCAGCACATATTAAGGGCATCTGCTCAAACTTACATTTGGGTTAACGCAGATAAAGCATTTTATGAGCCTCTCGACTTTACAAATTTTGGTTACAAAGAAGACATCAACGAGCTTACGCCGAAGTATGTCACAAAAAAAAACCGTACCCGACGATTTAATCCAGCCTTGCAACTACAAGAAATATTGCAAATTTAGTTGTGCTTGCAAAAAAAGTCAAATTCACTGCATACCTTTATGTAGCTGTATTGCAAGAATGACTGCGAGAATGTTTCACAATATAACTAAAAAAAGTCCATCGTTGTCTATATTATTTAACATGAAAACCCAAGCAGTTATTGCCAGTTTTTTAAATATTAGTTTCTTTATGTCGATAGTGGAATTATAGTCCGGTGCACTACTGAAATTTTACATAGTGCTCGTGGGACAAATTAGTATAAAGCTGAAACCTTTGATATTGTATTGTACTTATAGCCCTTATTATAGTACTAAAAGTCCCCACCCTTCCGAGGGCTGGAACACCCCCAAAATTGCGTTTGAATCTCAAAAATTACACTTTTTATCATATTTTTGCAATTATCTCGAAAAGAAGGTAGTAAGCGAAAAATTATAAAGAGTCAAAAATTGAAGAGGATAAAATTATACGGCAAAAATCTCATTTGCAATTTTTCAAAATATTTAATAGTTTTTGAGAAAAATGTTATTGAAAGTTAACCTATTTTGCGCGTATTACAGTACTCATGGGTTGCGCGATCAAAGTGTTGCAGAACGCCCTATTTTACATTATTGAAAATTTCTCATTATCTATCAGATTTAGAAAAAAACAAAAAATATGTAGTTGAAGAGGACATCTTCAGCTTTAAATTACATGCAAAATATTTTGATTTTAAGTAATTTATCATGGAGAAAAAAAATAATGAATGTAAAATAACCTAATTTTTCTTAAAATTTAAAAATCTCCTAAAGTAATTGAGAAAATATAAAATCTATGTAGGATTACTATCTTCATGATGTATACTTTAATGTCCTAAGAGCAAAATTTTTTTCGAGTTCTATTTTGACAAAAAATTGGACTTTGAAATTCATAATTTAAAAAAAAAAATTTCTTAGATATTTTTCTATCTTTAAAGGACTCTCAAATAATAAAGCAGAGATCTAAGGCCATAAATTTTAGTTTGTAGAAAGCCTATAGTATACGTTTTAAGAAGCCATCTTAAAAATTTACATTATTTAACGTTTTCATCAAAAAATTTTCAACAATATGAAGAAAGATCGAAATACGTAGTTTTTTTCCGAAATTGGTCATTACTCGCTTAATTTTTGAGAATTCAAACTTTTTCTTGAACGAAAATAAAGGTAATACTCTAAAGGTTTTATATCTGCTAATCGCATCTTGATAGGAATTCTACTTTAGAAACGACAGCAGTTTGTACGATGAAGAAAATGAGCAAAAAAATTGTAGTTCACTGCAGTTATGAAATTTTACATATGGTGAACCTGGAACAAAATTATCTAACTCTAAAATTTTTGCTGTTGATTAGTACTTATAGTCCTCATTATCATACTAAAATTCCCCACCCTTCCGATGGGGGAAACCTTAATTGTTCAAATTTGTGTGGAAAATGTTTAGACAATTCCTGCAGCAATATATTTCAAGAACTGGAAGAGAGCGTCGAATTATTAGAAGATTAGTTTTTATTTTATTTCGTTTGTGTTAATACAGGGTGAGTCTGAGCGATGGGTCTATTAAGTCTAAATCGAGCTGTGTTAATTTTAGAAGAAAACTATCAAAACATTAGTTACTATTGACGACATGCTCTACAATTTAAAAATATTTTGGAGTGTACAGAGTTAAGTACATCAGGAAACACCCTGTATATTCCAAAATATTTTGGATTACAGAGCATTTCGTCAATAGTAACTAATGTCTTGATAGTTTTCTTCTAAAATTAACACAGCTCGATTTAGACTTAATAGGCTCATCCCTCAGACTCATCCGCTATTTAAATTATAAATTATTACAATATTAATTTGTGTCAAGTACCTATACGTTTTATCTGCGTATGTAAAAGAATTTATAATTTTCCTCTAAGATTGGAGGGCTGCATTAGTTACGATTTTTGAGTTCAAATAATAATGGTGAATTTTTTATAGGCTTAAATTTTTATCTCTTTATTATTTTCCTAGTTTTCCCGATAATTTCATAAATATGCGTAAAAGTGCAATTTTGGGGGGTTTCCCCCATCGGAAGGGTGGGGAATTTTAGTATGATAATAAGGACTATAAGTACTAATCAACAGCAAAAATTTTAGAGTTAGATAATTTTGTTCCAGGTTCACCATATGTAAAATTTCATAACTGCAGTGAACTACAATTTTTTTGCTCATTTTCTTCATCGTACAAACTGCTGTCGTTTCTAAAGTAGAATTCCTATCAAGATGCGATTAGCAGATATAAAACCTTTAGAGTATTACCTTTATTTTCGTTCAAGAAAAAGTTTGAATTCTCAAAAATTAAGCGAGTAATGACCAATTTCGGAAAAAAACTACGTATTTCGATCTTTCTTCATATTGTTGAAAATTTTTTGATGAAAACGTTAAATAATGTAAATTTTTAAGATGGCTTCTTAAAACGTATACTATAGGCTTTCTACAAACTAAAATTTATGGCCTTAGATCTCTTCTTTATTATTAGACAGTCCTTTAAAGATAGAAAAATATCTAAGAAAATTTTTTTTTTTAAATTATGAATTTCAAAGTCCAATTTTTTGTCAAAATAGAACTCGAAAAAACTTTTGCTCTTAGGACATTAAAGTATACATCATGAAGATAGTAATCCTACATAGATTTTATATTTCCTCAATTACTTTAGGAGATTTTTAAATTTTAAGAAAAATTAGGTTATTTTCCATTCATTATTTTTTTTCTCCGTGATAAATTACTTAAAATCAAAATATTTTGCATGTAATTTAAAGCTGAAGATGTCCTCTTCAACTATATATTTTTTGTTTTTTTCTAAATCTGATAGATAATGAGAAATTTTCAATAATGTAAAATAGGGCGTTCAGCAACGCTTTGATCGCGCAACCCATGAGTACTGTAATACGCGCAAAATAGGTTAACTTTCAATAACATTTTTCTCAAAAACTATTAAATATTTTGAAAAATTGCAAATGAGATTTTTGCCGTATAATTTTATCCTCTTCAATTTTTGACTCTTTATAATTTTTCGCTTACTACCTTCTTTTCGAGATAATTGCAAAAATATGATAAAAAGTGTAATTTTTGAGATTCAAACGCAATTTTGGGGGTGTTCCAGCCCTCGGAAGGATGGGGACTTTTAGTACTATAATAAGAGCTATAAGTATAATACAATATCAAAGGTTTCAGCTTTATACTAATTTGTCCCACGGCTAATGCTAAATGCACTGTAGTATTATGCCTACGTGGGAAAACACATTAAAAATAACGCGCCTTGTTTACTACCCCATACAGGTGGTGTGGAAAAGTAAACGTTTACCCAAACTGCTTATTTTTTAATCTCGCCAAGAATGGAATTAAATTTTTACAATTAATAAATTTTTAATAATAAATATTAAAAATTATTAGTAAATTAAATTTAAAATTTAAAATTAAAAGTAAATGATTTAATAAATATTAAATCATTTACTTCAATATTAAGTGAAAAAAATACATTTTTAAAAATGAAATTTTTTTTGTAAATTTTGTATTTTTTATTTGATTGTAACGCATTATAATGTAAACCAAATTAATGTTAATACTTGCTTATATTATAATATAAGATTTTCTTAATAAGTTCTCAATTATTGTGAATTTTATTATAAATGTTATGTTAAGTTACATATGTATTATGTAATGCCTCTAACAATGTAAATATAAGAAATTATCTATTCAGTAATAAAGATCTTTTAATTAATATCGAGTTTGTTCTCATTAACAAAAAAAGGTTAAAAGAATAGTCTAATAGCAGAATTTGATAAGAATCAATTAGAAGTGACATCATACCACGAGTTCAGGATATCTCCAAAAATATTAAATTAAATAGCAAAGAGCTTTGCATAAACGCTTATCTTGTTACGTGAAGATAAGGCCCTGCATTAAATCCTCTTAAACAAATTTAATAAATTTATTTTAATATTATTATGACATCTGGAACTCCTGTGATCCTGTCACGAAGTTCCAAAAATCAAAATTTGCGAGCATTTTCTTCTCCATGTTAAAATCCCATAAGAGTTATTTTTGCCATTTTTAGCCTTATTAGAGCCCTTTTGACCAATTTAATTACTGTAGACGATAGAAAAGTATTAATTATTTCTAACAATTAATTAACATCCCTTAAATATTAATAAATAAACCCTGTACAGCCCGAAATAGATTTTCTAGATTTGGTAATTTGTGTTTATTTAGTTACAATTTTTATTAGGGGGTAGGTAATCAAATTTCGATTAATAGCCGCCTTTCTACAACGTCTCGACTACTTCTATATTTTATATCAACCCTCTATCTCTTCTAATTATAAAGTTTAGTGTAAAAATCAGTTTATTTTGCCATAATAAATGTCCAAATTTGTTAAAATTGACTAAGAATCGGTGTATAAACCAGTTGATGTATTAGGAGAGCAGAAGTGTTATAGGATATCACTAAAAATATTAAATTAAATTGGCAAAGAGCTTTTATCGAAAGCGTATCTTGTTATGTGAAGATAAGGCCTTGCATTTAATGCTCTTTTAATTTAATATTTTTATTTTTAGTAATATCTTATAATACTTCTGCTCTCCTAATACATTAATTGGTTTATACACTCATGCTTAACAAATTTTAACAAATTTGGACGCATTTGGACATTTTTTAAGTCAAAATAAGTTGATTTTTACACTAAACTTTTAATATAGAAAAGATAGAGGGACAAAATAAAATATTTGTATAAAAATCAGCTTATTTTGTCATAAAATATGTCCAAATGTGTCCAAATTTGTTAAAATTTGCTAAGAATTAGTGTATAAACCAATTGATGTATTAGGAGAGCAGAAGTGTTATAGGATATATCTAAAAATAAAAATATTAAATTAAATTCCCAAAGAATAAAAGCTTACATAAAGGCTTTTATCAAAAGCTTATCAAAGCTTATCTTGTTATGTGAAGATAAGGCCGTCCATTTAATGGTCTTTTAAATAAATTGAATAAATTTACTTTAATATTATTAAGACATATTCTTTTAGAGCCCTTTTGAATAATTTATAGCGTACAGTCGATACAGAAAGATTATTTACCTTTAATGATTAATTAACATCCCTTAAATGTTGATAAATAATCCCTACACAGCACGAAATTAGATTTACATATTTTACAGTTTTTGTTTATTTAGGTATAATAAGGGGTTTAATTTTAAATCAGCTTATTGAGATGGATGAGCAGAATAAAATACAGATAATTTTAATACATTTATTAAATAATAGCTGTATGTAATTAACACAAAAGTTTTTTTGCACCGTTTACAAATTAACTGTTTCTCTGGCATTTACATTCCACTTATATAAACTTAAACAATAAATTATATGTAATAACAATAAATTAATTACAAGTTCTTAAATTTAATGTACAATATAACAGTTGTTATACGTATGAACATAAAAATAATAATCAACGATTAATTATATTAACAAATTTAACACTTTTCAATGTTTCAAAGTTTTAATGAATTTTAAGAAATTAATATTTAATAAAAATTATTCATTAATGAATATTAGCGCAGTTTAGAAAAATTTGTCACCAAAAATTCGCGCTGAAGCTCCGCAGGTCCACCACACGTAGAAATATTGCACTAACCCTGCATTAAGATTAGAAATACGTTTACTATGGACTTTTTCTTACACTGTAAGGAGGTGAATCATGCGCCACCTTATTTGTCCTCAACTATACTAAATAGTGGGCCGTGCTAAGGAGGTTGCCTGGTCTATTAGGCGTAATATTCAACAAAATTCTAGATAGGTACCCAAATATTTAAATGAAACTTGAGACTAATGGATTAAAAAGTAAGTTTTTTGAAGTGTATCTCAAGGCATTATTTACTACATAGAATTTGGGGTCGTTTAATGAAATAGCAATTCCAAGAGTTACGTTTATATGAATGTGATTCAAAATGTTGAAGTTTTTATGAATTTCGTTAAAATTGAACTTCATATAAATTTTAGAATACTCAATTTTAAAATTACAAATATTATTACAAAATAAGAAATACGTTTTAGAATTTTACAATTTTAGAATGCTCAGTAATTTAGCTTCGTAATGCTAACAACAATCTTTCAATAATTACAAATTCTGAACACAATGAAAATACAAATATTATTGCTACATTGAATTAGAAAGTTTTCTATTGAAATAGCGATTCCATAAATTACGAGTATGTTTAATAGTTCACCATCGCTTGGAGACGATCTTCTTACTGCATGTTAGTATCTTCTACATTTTTATCTGTTGCAAGAGGAGGGCTTAATATCTTACATCTTTAAGACCCCTGAAACAAAATGAAATTTTATAATTTTTGTTAGCTCAAAGTCAAAGACAGAGGGAGACAATAAATGAAAATAAAGTGAAAAGAAATTTACCAAAAATTAAAAATTAATTTACCTTAGATTTTTTCTCGAAACAGGCGTGGCTCATCAATCCAACAGTTAAACAGGTCATCATTCCTTGAAAACAATCTGCACTGCAGTATCTTTTACATATTTATCTCCTACAAGAGGAATGCCTTACACCTTTATGACTCCTGAGTCCTGCAACAAAATGAAATTTTATAATTTTTGTTAACTCGAAGTGAAAGGGTGACAATAAATTTTAAGGAGAAATTTATAATAAATTATTTTTAGATTCTTTCTCGTAACAGGCGTGGCTAATCGTCCAACAGCTAAATAGTTCACCATTCCTTAAAGACGATCTGCACTCCAGTATTTTGTACATTTTTATCTTCTCCAGGAGGAAGTTAATGTCATGCAGGTACCCTTAATGCTCGAATGCCCTTTGATGGAGTCATATTAGACTGAAAATAGCATAATCTGCGAGGAACGTACGCCTTGAATGAATTTTGATGATTTTTTAAAACTAAGGTCTCAGTATAAATGTAATACCTCATTGTGGCAGTCCTTTTACATTTACATTATTGAAGACAACATACCATAACCTGACAACCCTTATACACGCTATAACAATAAATTTTAATTTTTTACATATTTCAGAATGTTAGAATATAATTAAATATTAAGTTTTTTTAATTATTTATGAACTCTTCTAATTCTTCAGACGTTGCTTTCAACTGTAAAACCCATTATATAATTTTTGTAAACTTGTGAAGATGTCTTGAACTATTGGATCTCTCCAAAACTCTTCCTTAGAACATCCAGAATATTTCCTCTCATTGCTAATTATTAGGTAGATGTCCAGTTGAAATACCTACAAAAACACAAAATTTAAACAAGAAGAAATTTAGAAAATGACAAAAAGAAAATAAATTAGAAATCTAGAAAAGGGCAACAGAAATAAATTGGGATGAGCGACACAAAGTACACAAGAACCTTACCAAGTGTTTGTTGAATTCGTCATTCAAGTTAATAGAAGAGACCGTAGTGGCGCACGAGTAAGAAAAATTTTCCGGCGCGGTTTCTTTTTAGATTCGTACTCATGACAACGTAAAACTGCAAGGTGCCGCCAGTTCTTATGGTCACGTTTCCCTAGGGCCGCTGTTGAAAATTGCAGAAGATTGACGTCATTATTTCAGCAATTAATCATCCGATTTGCAAAAAAAAATTTTATATAAGAAAGAGTATGAAATATTGTTTAAAATTTGTTATTGTAAATTTTTGAACATCTCCTCTACTTATCGTGTAAAAGTTAAAAAATCATTAATTTTAGTAAAAAAAAAATCGTAATTGCATACTTGCATAATTGCAAAATTTGCGAAGATTTTCTTTTGTATGATGGTTTATGTAAATTTATGTGTATTTTATCTGTTCTTGCTGTACGACTAAATTTTGTGTTAGAGACCTAATTTGTACTTCTGCAGTATTAATTTATCTACCGAATATGTATCTAATATTAATAAAATACGAACGGGCACCCCCGTCGAAATTCGACGAAGTAGTTGTAGAGATGAATGTGTTAGAAAAATGAAATTTTCAAAAATTATTATAATGGACTTACTACCTACACCGATGATTGTTCGTTGTTAAATGTACTAAATAGGCGAGTCCGTCATTTAACGTTATCGAACTTTGTTAAAAATAATACTTTGATTTAAACTTTTTTTTTGATTGGAAGTTGTTCTTGCCATTATTCTAAGTATGTCTACTGAATATTAAATCATTTACTTCAACATTAAGTGTAAAAGCTACATTTTTAAAAATGAAATTTGTAAATTTTGTATTTGATTGTAACACAATTATAATGTAAACTAAATTAATGTTAACGCTTATTGTTTAAATTTGAATATAAAATTTTATTTATAAGTTCTCATTTATTGTGAATAACTTGCCTTTTATTATGTAATATGATTAACAATGTAAATGTAAGAAATTATCTAATTAGTAATAATGATCTTTTTAATTATCCAGTTTTTTCTTTTTAACAAACACTAACACACTAATCGTTAGTGATTTTTATATTGATTCATCATTTAATTGTAGTTTTGTTGACGATGCTCGACGGTGAATTCTTGGTCAAGTTCTTAGAGATTTTGATCTTTTCGGTGAGTGGATCACTGTTTATGATTAGATTAAGAATTTTTGCTTTATAAAATATTTTTAACTTTCTTAAAATATTGTAAAAAAAAAGTTTGAATTGTTCATTGTTAGCTTATTGATAAAAACGATTATCTGTTTAATTGGTGACTGTATGTGAGTTTTTTCAGTCTTCATAATGGCTAAAATATATTGCCGAAACTAGTCGATAAGTATCATCTATTTTATTTAAATTGAATTGAAAAATAAACAAGTAATTAAAGTGGATGTTAGTAATCAAGTTAAAGTACATTATAAAGCCACCATACAATGCAATTTAATGGGTGAGAACCACAAATCTTCGTGAAAAAATTGGATAGTAGAATTTGGCAAGGTTACCCATACCCATACCAACTGGATTGTAAGGCGTACCTAAGCTCTTTTCCTAAAAAACACGCGTATCGAGTTACATATGACTGTTAACACAGTAGTTTCCAGAAAAAGGATGATTTAATTTCAACTTAAGACCGCAATAAAGATTGTAAAGCTAATATAAGTACGGTTATTAAAAAAATTAATCGAAACACCATTCGAAATGATCCGTTATTAAAAGACGGTCTGGATACAATTATAACGGTAAGAGAATTAGTCCCTAATGTTTTAATATTTATTATTAGTGGACAATTGGAGGTTTATTAGTTTATTTGGAGGTAAAATTTATTTTGATATTTTACTGTAGAAATGTGAATATACATTCTAAAATTTATTAGGGAAAACAATTACGGCGATAGAACTGAAATTAGCGTAGCATCAATTTTAAAGAATAAAGGCGAAGAATTTTCTGCTAAAGGTATTACTGTAGCAGTTCAAGAAAATCCTCTTATAATTACCCTTATCACGCCTTATCAACTTTATTAAAAAGTGAAGTCAGTCACAGTTATGGCATGGCGTAAATGAAAAACTAAATCGCCAAATTATTTCAAACAGCGTGAAAAGGAAAGCAGTGGCTGATATAAGTGAAAGACCATTAAAAATTATTCACCGCGAAATTCAGCAATCGTCGTATTCGTCAACATTAAATACTAAATAGTGCTGATGTTTACTCTATTCTCTATTCGTAAGCGAATATACGATGCTAGAAGATCTGAACAACCACCATTACCGCAAAATATAAGACAGGTTCAAGATGCATTAGATTACATTGTTATAAAAACAAACAGAGCTGAAGATTTTTTATTAATCAATGACAAGAAAAACCAATTGGTCGTGTTTTCGTGTTACACAAACATTCAATTTCTTTGTTCGATAAAAACTATTTATGTTAATGGAACCTTTAGCTACTGTACCAAGTATTTCTACCAGCTTTTTACTATAGGGGGAGAACGCAATGAAACGGACGCGTTATGAAACGGACAGTGTCATTATCTTGAAAACCAAACGGCATTTAAGTTTGAAATCTTAGTATATGTAACTGAATATACTTATAAACAAACTATGACGTGAACATAGTCCTCTCGTTTAATACACCGGAAGTAGAGTGTTTTGTTTTTTATTCATATAAAAAGTAAATATTGTTGCAAGTTTTGGAAGTTTCAAGATAGGGATGTATTTACTTATTTTACTTACTTTTATGGCAAAACGTATATCAAGGTATCTATTTATACAGCCTGTCCTAAAATTGCGGGGCACAAAAAGATCCACACATACTAGACATAAAATAAGGTCGATCTAACCCAACTTGCCTTATACAAAAGTCCTCGGCTACAAGTTACAGCCCCTGAAAGAGGCGAAAAAATAATTAATTTTTTTGTTTTAAATGAAAACGGTTTGAGCTAGAGTGTTCAAACTTGGCACCGATCGTTTATTTATTAACAGTAATACTTGAGAAAAATTACATAATGATTGCTTTAAAAATAGCGGAATACGGTGGGGTAAGGGGTAGTTTTTTATTCGTATTTTATTTGTACGTAGCAAATTCGAAAAAAAAGGTTAAGAATAGTCAATTAAATTTAAAATTTTAACGTTTATGCCTCTTGTTTCATTTTACTAAGATTAGTCGTTTACGAGCAAAATGCAAAAAAACATTAGCTTCTGTATGGGGAAGCTACGATTGTCATAGCATAAATTAAGTAGTAGACTTTTTCTTTTTTTAGGACTTTTGTATAAGGCAAGTTGGGTTAGATCGACCTTATTTTATGTCTAGTATATTTGGATCTTTTTGTGCCCCGGAATTTTAGGACACGCTGTATGAACAACTATTAAAAACAAATTTGGTTTTTGCATTTTAGTTTTGAACAAATATTCTTAAAAAATGTCTCGGTGTCATGAAACGGACAGTTCATGGCGCATTGAAACGGACGTTAGTTTTAAAGCGTATAAGGTACGAGTATACAGTGTGATTGAAAAAACGTGATAATGCAGATTTCTTGGTTATTATTAAAGATGGAGAAAAAACTTATTTAGGTAACTTATAGTACTCAAGAAGTTTGTTATTTTGGTCAATTCAAAAGTACCAGTGGAATTAAAACAAAAGAGTAACGTTAGTTAGGTTGGTTTTTTTAAATGGAACGTGTAGATTTTTTCTAGATATTCTTCAAGAGTATCAAATTCTCTTTACAGTGATACTAAATAACAATACAATATTTGAAAAAATAAAGTCGTAATAAGGTTTTAAAAAATGAATCTAGCAACCCTTATAACGTTATAACCATAGCACAACAATCGATAACAATCACGTTATCACGTTTTTTCAATCACACTGTATACAAAACATAGGGACATGTGTTCAAATTCGAGAACATTTTGTGGGGTTTATTCCGGTGATAGCTACCACAGGAGCAGCATTAACAAACGTAATAAGAGAAGAGATAGAAAAATTTGGATTATCTATAGGAAATTTACGAGGGCAAGGTTACAACAAAGGGTCAAATATGAAAGGTAAAAATCAAGGAGTTCAAAAACGTATTTTGGAAATTAATCCCAGAGCTTTTTTTTGTTCCTTGTAGTTGCCATTACCTTAACCTAGTAGTTAATGATGCTGCAAAATCTTCTCGAGAAGCAGTTTCATGCTTTAGCATTATTCAAAAAATATACGTTTTCTTTTCTGCTTCTAGCCAGCGATGGGAAGTGCTTAAAAAACATATTACCAATTTAACTGTTAAACCGCTTAGCATAACCAGGTGGGAAAGTCGTATTGAAGCCATTCGTCCGATCAGACACCAAATTGGCGAGATCTACGATGTTTTGCTAGAAATAGCAAATCATGCTTCTTTAGACGCGATGATTAAGCACGAAGCAGAGTGCTTGGCAAGAAATTTAAAGGATTTCAAATTTATTTGTTATTTGGCATGATATTTTAAACCAAATTAATGCTGTCAGCAAAATACTTCAAAGTATAAAAATGGAATTGTCTACAGCAATTGGTACTATAGATCGGGTATTAAATTATTTGAAAGGATGTCGCTCTGATGCTGGTTTTCAAAGTACGTTGATTGATGCTAAAATGTTGGCTGAAATACTTGAAGTGGAAACTGAAATACCAACAGATTTTGCTGCTCCAAGACCGCGAAGACAGAAAAGAAATTTTGATTATGAATGCGAAGATGAATATCAGACCCAAAAACGAACTTCAAAGTAAATTTTTTTTTCATACGCTTGACGTTGCTATAAATTCCTTAGAGGAACGTTTTCAACAACTTCATCACCACAATTCCTACTTTTCTTTTTTATACGACATGAATATGTTAAAAGACATGCCAAAATCGGAACTGCTTGAAAAATGTAAAAATTTAGAAGAAATTTTAAGAGACCCAGACAGCGAAAATAAGGACATAGATGCAGTGCAACTTGCAGATGAGCTATACGTTGCGTCAACAATAGTTGAAGATACTTCCTCTCCCTTCCAAATTTTGCAGCAGCTAGTGAAATTTGATGTTAGCGTTTTCCCCAATGTTGTGGCAGCTTTGAGAATTGTATTAACTCTACCAATCACCGCAGCTAGTGGTGAACGCAGCTTTTCAAAGCTAAAATTGATAAAGACTTACTTACGATCTACTATGTGTGACTATCTATTGAACACGAACTAGGCCAAAACGTTAATTACAGTGAACTAGTAAAAGAATTTGCAGCTATTAAAGCTAGAAAAGTTAAATTTTTGTGATGTGATTACCTGTAAACTATAAACTAACTAAACGGGAAACCCGTCCTCTCCGATATTTGCTAATTTCGTTATGAACGACCTGCTTAGTTATTTCTTTGAGGCGGTCGATTTTGGGGTCCCCTTCTTGTTCTTGTACGTAGACGACATCCTGACGGCTGTTCGTGAATCTAAGATCCAGTTGTGTCTAAATGTCCTCAATGATTATGATAGCCTACTCACTTTCACGTATGAGTTGGAGTCTGACGGAGCCATCCCTTTCTTAGACTTGAAGATTTTCAGAAATCCAGATGGCTCAGTATATGTGGACCTATACAGAAAACCATCGTCAACTAACAGACTGCTCAATTTCAACTCCTCTCACCCCCTCAACCAGAAGGTCGGCATCGTGAGGGCCCTAAAGCACAGAATAATGTCCTTTGTAACCCCCAATCTGATCATCAGTAGATTACAGGATCTCCAATCTCAACTCTTACAAAACGGCTACCCTGCCAGATTAGTTGACAATCTTCTATTTCGTGAAGACCGTTCCAATGTCACGACCGGGACTGTTCAGAGTTCTGTAGACTCCACCACGACCCCCAGATACTGCAAAATCACGTATCACCCTTGGCTGGTCAGTAGACTGAGATCTGTTTTGAGGGAACATATAGATAGCGGTGCTATACGTTTGGCTTTTCATAACCATTTAACATTAAACAACCTAGTTTTCTCGAAAACTAAAGACAAAGTGCCATTACCTTACAAAACCAACGTCGTCTATAAGATCGATTGCGACTGTGGTATGGTATATGTTGGCCAAACCAGACAATGGTTGTCTACTAGATTAAAGCAACATCTATATGATGTGAGATCAGGTGCCAAAAAAACGGGTCTTTCTGAACATGCTATAAAGAACAACCACTCCTTCTCCATCGACAACGTGACGGTTCTAAATACGGAGGCCAATTTTGTAAAACGTTCATTCTTAGAGGCCTCATACATCTCAACGTTGCCCAACAATGTCAACAAACAAACTGACTTCATACATATCAACAACGGCTATAAAGGGTTGTTACTCACCTTTTTGGAGAAAAAATAGTTTTAATTGCCCGGTTGTTGATCTCTCGACCCCAGTGTGTACAGGTTAACCTTTTAATTATTTTTAATGGTTGTAAAATTTAACTTTGATTTGATTTTAATTGTTGGTTTAAGCGTTAAAGATTTGAAAAAGAAAAGAATTTTCTTTTTCAAAGAAAAGATTTAATTGTTGGTTTAAGCGTTAAAGATTTGGAAAAAAAAAAAAAAAGGAAAAATAATTTTAATAAGCGGTTTTGCTCTTTACTTAGTTAGTTTGATTGTCGTGTCCGTTATATTACACGACTGATTGGTTCTCTAGTTGACACCTTCTTCAAAGATGTCACCACTTGTGTCTGTTTCAATTAATTGTGTAAATTTGATTGTGGTCTACCTGAAAGTTATCGTCGAACACTTGTGTGGTTTACATTTATTGAGTTAGTAACAATTTGCATCCAGTAATAATATTCGATTTTTTACAAAATTTATTTGACGTTAGTGATTTCACATTGATTCAGTATTTAACCCTTTAACGCTTTGTGGTTAAATATATAGCCACAGCTCGTAAGAGTTAAAGTTCTATCTAAATAAAAATAAAAATGAGCTTTATGTAATTGTCACACGTTGTAAATGGATTGGGTGCAATCTAATAGCCACATAATATATACATGCGCATTCTACAACTGATGTGGCTAAGTAAATAGCCACCAAACGTTATCAACAGTGTACCGGTTTTACGTGGTTATTTGTTTATTATTTGTTATTTATAAAACTAATTAGTGTTTCTCCAATATTTTGTTTTGTGTATGATCTATAACATACAAGGTATTTATAGAATTATTTACATGTTTTTATTTGATGGCGCTAAGAAGATTCATGTGTTTTTAGAAAACTAACCTCAAATTTCTTGAGCATGGCTAATCGGTACAAGTATTTGGACTTAGAACAAATGAATTCGGACGATTTATTTGATTTAGTTGAGGGCATATCAGATAACATGGCTTATAATTCAGATGTGGGTGGTGATAGCGACGCAGATGACGAATTATGTTATGAAAATACAACACATTCTGGAAACACAACACGCAGTAATTCTGCAGTTGAGATATCTGGAGTATCTAATTCGAATACACCATCAACATCGGCAGCTGGTTGTTCGTCAGGTATAGGCAAACCTAAGATCTACCGAAATGACTTTATAATCCTTTCACAAAAGGGGTTAAGCTTTTAAATATTCAACAAAAGAAAATACACTGACAATTAAAATAAATTGAACGTACCTGACCAAACCCCCGTGGCGTGTAACAGGGCTGCACTTTCTCTGTAGTATGAAGACTTTAAATAGCAAATTCAGGTAAATTTTGTTAACCTTGATGCATATTAAATATTTACTAGAAAAAAATACGACCCTGCTTTAAGAACTAATATTTTTACAGATAAATTACAAATCCTTTTACACCTTTGGTAAGTTGTTTTCTTTTGTGACATATTTTTCTTTTATTAAGGTAACAAAAGGATTATAAAGTCAAAATTCGGTAGAAGTAAATTACTACTATACACGGCTAAGTAGTAATAGTGCCAAAAGAAAAATAACGGACCTAATAGCAGATCTTTCAAATGAAGAGGATTCTGATGACTCAGTCGCAGATCCCGACTTTGTTGCTGACGCTGATCTTTTTGCAGAAGAATGTAACACTGGTATGGGTATGTTGGTAGATAGTAGTGACGATGATGCTGATGATGATAATCCTGTTAATAATAATCATAATGACGCGCTCAATAATCAAAACAAAACTTCAAAAACGTACACCTACGACTTTAAAAAAACTACAGTAACTCCTTCCGCTTATACAAATTATATTTTTGTAAATAATTATGGACCAACATTTCCAGCTCGCAACCAAAATCCGCTAGAAGTATTTGAACAATTTCTTAGCAATGAAATTATAGAGCATATCGTAGAACAATCTAATTTATTTGCTCAGCAGAAAGGTATAAATTTAAATCTAGATGTACAAGAACTAAAAGCATTCATAGGAATCCTTGTGCTTATGAGTATTCATAAATTACCTACTTTGAGATTATATTGGTCTTCAAACCAGAACTTTCACGTACACCGAATTTCCAATATAATGAGTTTGAAACGGTTTCTGTGTATTTTACGCTACATGCATGTCAATGACAACGCTAAGATGCCAGGAAGGGAATCCAAGGATTTTGATAAACTATTCAAAATAAGGCCTCTTATTACCATGTTCAATGAGAAATTTCGGCAAAATTTTAATCCATCAAGAAATTTGGCAATAGATGAGAGCATGGTTGGTTTCAAGGGTCGTACTTCTCTAAAACAGTACATGCCCTTGAAACCAATCAAGCGTGGTTTCAAAGTGTGGGCAATTGCCTGTTCGGAATCAGGGTATTTACTTCACTTATGCTCATGATTATAAAGGACAAATAACTTTTATCTCCATAGTAAAATTTATATTTTGTTAACATGACAACATAGCATAAGCAAAAATTGGTGTTTTTATATTAAAACTTCAAACTTTGACTTTAGTAACGTTGCTATGTTGTCAAGTTTACAAAATATAAATTTTACTATGGAGATAAACGTTATTTGTCCTTTATAATCATGGCCGTTAGAAGTATACGAAGGAAAAAGTAAAATTGTAACAGAAGGCTCATTAGGTGAAAGAATTGTTCTACAATTATCGGAAAATTACCAAGGAATAGGGCACTGTCTTTATTTTGATAACTTCTTTAGTAGCTTTGAGTTGTTGTCAAAACTACTAGAAAATAATACCTTCGCTTGTGGCACTTTTCGGACTAACCGCAAACACTATCCTAAAACACTTCTAATGGATGATAAAAAACTGAAGTCTGGAGAAAGTGATTACGCTATGAGTAATGACATTTCAGTTTCTAAATGGCTGGATCGCGGAAAGAAGTGTGTTGTAGTTATCAGCTCATTTCACGAACCAAGTGTAATAACGAAAGTATTGAGGACCAATAAAACTGGAAAAAGGGAATTGGTGAATTGTCCTCAACCAATTTCTGACTATAATAAGTACATGGGCGGGGTCGATAGATTCGACCAACGATTGGCAACATATCCAATTTCGTGGAAATCACGACGATGGTGGATTAAACTTTTTTACTATATCCTTGATTCAGCAATAGTGAATTCCTATGTTACATTTAGAACATCTGTTATTCAAAACAACAGCAAAGCGAAGGTAATTTCCCATCTAAATTTCAGAAGTTTGCTAGCGGACCAGTTGATTGGAAATTACTCTTCAAAAAAACATCCAGGCAGACAAAACGCTGTAATCATTACAAAAACGAAGATGAAAAAAGTTAATGGGAGAGCAGTGGGTATAGACAACTCGATTAGAATGCAAAATGTGGGACTTCATCTTCCAATAAAAGGAAAAAATAGAAGATGCGCGTACTGTAGCACGAAAGTAAAAGTAACCAGATCGAGCATTATTTGTAAAGTATGTAATATAGCTTTATGTCTCACTTGTTTTGCACCTTTCCATGAAAAGTAAATTAAATGTTTATTTCCTTACTATGTACTGTTAATTATTCAACTGTTATGCGTATTATGACATAAAATAAACAAATAATATTGATTTTGTGCGTAATTCAATTGAAAGTGGCTATTTCCGAAACCACAAAACATTAAAAAATATGTAATATCTAAATGGTTTGTGGCAACTAAAATAACCACCACCCTACACCCTTACGGCTTCATTGAAATTTAAAAAAAAAATTTACAGCCTCTATAAACTATCCTCTATTGGCTGATATTAAAAAACTAACCATAATGTCAAAAATTTAATTTGCCCGTTAAAGGGTTAATTGTGGTGTTTGACGATGCTCGACGGTGAATTACGGTCAGGTTCTTTAATTTTTTCGATCTTTTCGGTGAGTAGACTTGTTTATGATTGGACTGAGAAATTTTTGGCTAGTGAAAAGGTTTTAAAGTTTTTTAAATTTTCAAAAAATTTAAAAAAAATAGTGTAAAGTAGAAAAAGAGTTAGAATTGTTCAATGGTAGCTTGTTGATGTAAACGATTTTCTGTTTAATTGGTGACTGTATGTGAATTTGTTTGCAGTCTTGAGAATGGCTTAAATATATTGCCGAAACTAGTCGACAAAGTATCATCCTGTTTTATTGAAATTGAAAAATATTCCACCTACAACCGAGAGTCATTTTCTTCAATATAAACTAACTATTAATTTATTGTAGTGTGTAGAAATCGGTGAGATGCCAGTAGAGTCCCGTTTACCTGATTTAAGAGTGAGATTCACCTAAGTGTCAACTCCGTTTCGACAAAAACGGGAAAAGGGGGTGTGAGATGGTGGGTTGGCTTTAAAATTATATCTCACTTCAACAAAAAAAAAGAAAGATGCTTTAGGGCCAACCTTTAACACATTTTGCATTTTGTGTGCAATTTTTACCTGCTTAGAGCGTTTTAAACATGTGGTAATTTGAAAGTAAAGAAGGACTATTATTGTATAGTAGTAACTTCTATCTACCGATTTTGACTTTATAATCCTTTTGTAACCTTCACAAAAGAAAAATATGTCACAAAAAGAAACAAATTACCAAAGGTGTAAAATGATTTTTAATTTACCTGTAAAAATGCTAGTTCTTGAAGCAGGGTCGTATTTTTTTTTCTAGTAAATATTAAGTATGCATCAACGTTAACAAAATTTACCTGAATTTGCTATTTTAAGTCTTCATACTAGAGAGAAAATTCACCCCTGCGTCACGCCACGGGGGTTCGGTCTAGTAGGTTCAATTTCTTTTACTATTGTTAGTGTGTTTTCTATTGTTGAATATTTAAAAGCTTAACCCCTTTTGTATAAGGATTATAAAGTCAAATCGAAAAAGCCCAGGTATGACTATAAATAAAATTATACATGGAACGAAATATTTTGTAAATTTAAAAATGATGACCACATGAGACATAATACATAAATATTAATATTTCCTTTAATTAAGACTGTTTGAAATTTATTTAAAAACAACAAGGGATGTGGCCATACGAGGAGCGAGGAACGAGGATTGTCTCTAACATATTTAAAAAATAATAAATATGGCAGAGAAAATTTTGAGAAAATCCATTTTAAAATTTAGACCTATTTGGGCCCCTTAAAGGCAGGCAATTTTAAAACAATTTTAAAATCTACTAAGTTAGGACGAAAGCCCTATATTTTAGCTGTACAATGCCGTTTTGAAATTTTTATAATATTAATTACAGGCCAAGTTATAAGGGAAAAACCACAAAATGGGACAACCGTTCTATTGGCCGCCATTTTGAATAAAAAAATTAAAAATTTTCAATTAGGACTTATATAGGTACAGGGTGACAATAATCTACCCTCGTTACATGGGTAACTTTGTTATTAGAAGAGATACAGGGTCGGTTAAATTAGCAAAGTTGGGAAGAATTATACGGCCATTCAAATTCTGTTCAGAAAAATTAACATTGTTGCAAAGTTTCTTAGTTATTTGACAAAAACTAAAAAAATGAATTTTTTTTAAATGCTTATAACTTTTTTTATTAATGGAGATAATTCCAATTTTAAAAAAATAGGTAAAAGGCACTACTAAAAGCCAAATAAATTAATAACAAAAATATTTTTTTATAGCGCCGTTTTGGAGATATGATGCAAACTTATGCTTTTTATAAAAACAAACCTAACCTCAATTTTATGTCTTTGAAAAGCTAATTTTTTTCTCTTTTCGTTGAGTGCCTAATCGAAAAATTCCAAATTATTATTTTCTTTTCAAAACCAAATGGGGTATTAGAAAAATAAAGAATTTTTCAAAAAATCCAGCGGCGTACGTCTTTATTCTTTAGATACCTTATCGCATTAAATAATTCTACGCCACTGGATTGCGCCAGTGAACTCAAACTCGCATGAATAATTGCATTGGATTAGATATTAGAGTGCACCAAATTTTAGCTGAATATCTTTTCTAGTTTTAGACAAATATTGAAAAAACCGTTAAAAATAATTTTTTTAAATGCCCTGTATTTTTTTAAGGAGGCGTTTTAGGAAAAAAATTTATTAGAAGTTTTATCTTATTTTGAATCACAGAATCTCCAGTTTTCGTTTGTCGGTGATTTTAACTTACATAGTATATTTTTATATTTTTGAATTCTACATTAAATTTTGAATACATTTTCATAAAAAATAATTATTTAAAATAAATTAAAAAAAATTTTCAAAAAATACCTGCGTATTGGCGTATTCAAGTTATATTTGGTTTATAATATTTGCGATCGTGGAAAAAGTATAGTATCCTACTCGCTAATGCTCATTACTCACTCTAATGATTGCGACACGAGCCGTACGGCGAAATTCATTCTTATGAGTAATGAGCTTCATTACCCGCTCGTTGGATAATATACTATTATCTGAGGTAGAATTGTTCCGATATGTTGCCATTTGAAAAAATGAAGTTATTGAAGGAAATGTGACCAAATTACCTTCTGAAAGCTCCACAACACCATCCTTCAGCTTTTGTGGTGTAAACGTAATTTCCATAGTACAAGTACCTCTCAACGATGATTTTATACCACATCACAGCACTCTAGAAACCTGCGTAATTTTTGGAAAAAAATATTTTTTTTGATTACAAAATTAAATTTTTTTATGCTATGGTATTAAAAATTTAATGGAGGCGTCAAAAAAGTAAAAATATATATGGTGTTCCATTTAAAAATCAAAAGTTTGCTTCATTTCAGGCGTAATCGGAAGTGACAGAATTTTCATAAGTAGTTAAAACAGTTGCAATTTATGTGCATATAATCCACACCAAATTTCATTTTGATATGTTGATAAATAACGGAGTTATAAGAGTGTTCCAAACCCCTGTGTCACCCGGTATAACGCAATATAACAGAAATTATGTTTCCGTAATTAGTACCTAGATTATCTAGGTACAAAGTATGAAAAAGCAAACTTTTTGTTGTCGTCTGTTGGTTTTTTTTTGGAGGATAACTAAGAAGCTAATAAAATTAAAATAAATTGTAAAAGTAAATACCTATCAGTTATCAAAAATTGCAGGCGTGTAATTTAAATTTGAAATTAATAATTGACGCCTACCTGCTATTTAAAAATAAGTCTTTCACTCTCGTAATCATTTAAAAATATCTCTTATTTCTTTCCACTCACATATATCCCTATATGCTAACTCAAACTATTCAATCTGTGTACAGGGTGGGCAAAATTGGATGTTTTCATAGGGGAACTTGGTAACTGTAGGAGTTAGAGAAAAACCGATGGCGCATCCTCGATCTCTTTTTTCGAGAAACTAATAGTAGTAAAATCAAAATCGGGCATCTTCATTTGTTTTTAAGTTATAACCCAAAAACCAAATATACGTAATTTTAATTTTAATTGATATCTCTTTTATTTCTCAAAATATTTTAAAACTGTAAAGACTTTCTTAAAACACTTTTTTAAGTAGATTCCAGTGGCGTAGTCAAAAATTATTTTTGGTTGTGCATTGTCGAGTTATTACACAAAATTAACTTTTTTTAAATACGAATCATAGGCGGCTATGACTTTATCGAATAGAGTATTTTTTTCTCTTTTTAATGATATAAAAGTTGCTATAGTTATTTTTTAATTCCACTGACATAGGCTGTAAAAACAGTTTTTTACGATTAGATTCGTTAAGTCAAGGGGTGCCATGCAAAAATATTAACAATTGATATTTACCGTAAGTTTACCTCAAAAAAAGAGACCAAAGGTGCGTGGTTTATTTTTCCATATTTTTTCTAGTTACCGAGTTGCCCTATAATCGACGTTTTCATAGGGCAGCTCGGACAACTCGGTAATTATAAGAGTTAGAAAAAAATCGATGGAGCATTTTTCATTACTTTTTTTGAGAAACTAATAATGGTAAAATCAAAATTTTGCCTTGTTCTTTTATTTTCGAGTTATTTCGAGTGGCCGTAAATTGGGTGTTTTTATAGGGTAACTCGGTAACTGTAAGAGTTAGAAAAAAACCGATGGCGCATCCTCGATCTCTTTTTTTGAGAAACTGATAATAGTGAAATCAAAATCGAGTTGTCTTCTTTTGTTTTTAAGTTATAGCCCAAAAATCAAATTTACCTTATTTTAAGGTATGCCTATGATTCGTATTTAAAAAAAGTTAATTTTGTGTAATAACTCGACAATGCACAACCAATAATAATTTTTGACTACGCCACTGGAATCTACTTAAAAAAGTGTTTTAAGAAAGTCTTTACAGTTTTCAAATATTTTGAGAAATAAAAGAGATATCAATTAAAATTAAAATTACGTATATTTGGTTTTTGGGTTATAACTTAAAAACAAAAGAAGATAGCCCGATTTTGATTTTACTACTATTAGCTTCTCGAAAAAAGAGATCGAGGATGCGACATCGGTTTTTCTCTAACTCCTACAGTTACCAAGTTCCCCTATGAAAACATCCAATTTTGCCCACCCTGTACACTTAGATAACCACTTATAGGACTATCATGACATGCCTGTATTACACGTTTACGATGACATTTTGGAACGACTTACTAACTAACTAACTAACAGAAATCATCATCATCTTTTAACCCGATCGACCGAGATTTTTCTATTACCATATTTCTCATTCTGAGGTACCAAGAATCTACTAGCCTATCAAATTCTATCACATTTATTTCTACCTCATTAGTTAAATTAATCAGGCACTGCTCTGGTTAAGTATCAGGTACGACATGTAATTTACCCTTTCTATGAATAACCGTATAATCAAACTGTTGTAGCCTAAGTGCCCACCTATCTAATCTACCTTGTGAATTATTAATTTAAATTATCAAGCCACTGCAAACTATAATGATCAGTGATAACCAAAAATTTAGCACCCTCCAAATAACATCTTTATTTTTTAATACTTCAAAGAACAGCTAATAATTCACGTTCGGTTGAACTATATTTACGTTCTTGCCGTCATTGGTCTTGAAATATATCAAACAAGATTTTCTTTACCATTGTTGAGATAGAACTCCTGCTACTCCACAACCTGAAGCATCCGTTTGTAAAACGAAAGGATACGCAAAATCTGACGCAGTCAAAATAGACGCAGAAATCAAAGCATTTTTTAGGGCACCAAAAGATTCTTCACGCTCATCATTCCATTTATACTTTATTCCCTTTTTTAACAATTTCGTAAGAGGCGCAATCAAATCAGAAAAATTCGGAACAAATCTTCTGTACTAAGATACCTAACACTCGACGAACTTCCGTAACCGATTGTGGCGTAGGAATATTTACAATAGCCTTAATATTATCAAAATCTACATGTAATCCACGATCATTAACGACGTAACCCAAAAATTTTAATTCATTCCTACAAAATAGCATTTATCGCGGTTCAAAGTTAAACCAGCCTTTTTCAACTTATCAAAAACTTCCCCAAGAATAGTTAAATGCTCCTCATAACTAAAAAACGGAATTATATGAAATTTCATATTGTTATTATAATCATTGTAAGATCCCCAATACTTAATTTATGCATTTTATTAGTGTTTGGGCTTAAAACGACGCTAAAAAAATTCATATTTCAAAATATTTCAGTTATATTTTCATATTTCATCAATAATTTAATATAAAATATTATTGAAATATCAATATTTGCTTCATATTTATTTAAAAAATTCATATTTTCTTTAATATTTTAATGAAATTTACCAAGAATTAATACTTTTTACTATGAGCTTATTTAGAAATATTATAAACATTAGAACATCAGAAATATCTAAACAAAAACGCGACATTTCATATAAAATTGCTAAACTTACAAAGTTGGACCAAAATTGGGAAACTTACAAAAAAAATCGTATACTCTAAAATGATTAAAAGCACCAAAAATAGATATTTTGAAAATAAAATTCAAAAACACCACGGTGATTCTAAAAATATGTGGAAAGCAATTAAAGAACTAATGAACGAAGAAAAAAAATTGCAACAGAAGTATTGTATTTAATGGGATTGAGACCTTTGAAGAAAATGAGATTGCGGAAAAATTTAATGAATATTCTGTAAAAAGTATTTCAGGAATAAACGACGGTATTCCAAATACAAATTTTACGGGAACTCCCATCTCAATTAATATAAATACTTTTCAATTCAAAAGTATGTTTGACTTGGAGTTTGAGTCGGTTCCCGAAGTTCAAAACCTTCTTCCTAATGTTATAAATCTAATTCCAACAATACAAGTTGATTCCGCTGCTACTCCTATCCCAAATAATCCTGAAAGACGAAGACCTGTAAAGAAAATTATTAAAAAAAAAGTTAACAAATGAAGAAATTAAACGTAGAATATATGTAAAAAAATTAAATTTAGCATCGTTTGAAATTCGTTCTAAAAAACAATTATTAAATTTAGACGTAGAAATGAAAAAATTAGACTTAGAATTAAAAAAAGAACAGTTAGAAATAGCTAAACTACAAAAAGCTGCTTTATTAAAATCTATATAAAATTTAAAATAAACATTGTTTTATTGTCTCTTAATAACAGACGTTTTCATTAATTTTATTTATAGGAGGGACATCATTTTCGTCTTCACCATCTATTGACTTTTAAGATGCGTATCTTCAAGTTCATCCAATGTCGTATACAAAGAATCCTTTATGGAAGTCTCCATTTCAAAACAACCTTCTACAACATTGGCTTCGTTCACCCGACACGAATTTTTTCAACGATCCTTACAATTTAAAAACACAAAACTACTATAATTATGGCTTATCCTAGTTTTTTCAATTGCATAAAGGTTCGTTTTATGATGCATCATATAAGAAGTCAAAGTGAGCTACTTCCTAGAAAATGACATTGAAAAGACTTCCTTATTCCCCTTAGTTCAATTTATTCTAAATTAAAGACATTTTGTAAATATTTATAATTGATAACTCAGTGAGCAAAATGAACTGATATTTTTTTACATTTTTGGAATCAGGGGGACACAAAACTAGTATCAACAAACAAAGAAAAATTGCATAATACATTTTTAGTAACCAAGGAATAATGCTACCCAATTTTGATCGGTCAACTAAAAATGTATACTATACTTCACTACCTACTCGTTGTCATTTTTTCTAGTCTTTTTTAATTTCCTAAAGGTTCGTTTTATGATGCATCATAATAAGAAGGCAAAGTAAGCTCCTTCCTAGAAAATAAAAAATTGCATAAGACATTTTTAATAACCAAAGAATAAACCTTTGCTAACCCAATTTAAAAAATCCTTTAGTTCGGATTATTTTAACTTTTTGAAACTTTTCTTTATAAAAAAAAACAGAATAATAAAAATAAAAATGTGTCGGCCTATAAAAAAATTATTTTTATTGAACTACACCTTTCCATAATTAACAAAACTAGTGTCAACAGACAAAGAAACATTGCGTAATACATTTTAAATAACCAACCAATAAACATTACTAACCAAATTTTTTAAGTAGAAAAAGTCAAAAGAAGTTCTTATAGTAAACATCATTGAAAATCCTTTTGTTCAAATTATTGCACCCTTTAAAAGGTAATAAAAAATAGTAAAAGTAAAAATACGACACTGTAAAAAACCCTTGGCCTACGCTTACTTCTACTTTTCAAGCAAAATAAACTGATATGCATTGCTTCCAAGTTCCAAATAATTGAAGGAGTACAATAATGTACTCTAAGTATATAATAATATATATATAAGTATAGTATATAATCTAAGTATATAATCTACTATTGTTCTAATTCGTACATAGTACGTCGTATACGTCTCAAAAAATATCCGTGGACGGAACAATAATTACAATCCAGAATTGGATACACCCACAATTTCGAACCTTTTGTGATTCAAAAGGCACAAGTCATAAATAACATCGATGGATGAAGCAGGATGCCCATTGGTTGGAAAATGTTACCTAGTATCTTTAAAGCAACGCCCCACGTTTGCGTTTTCCAAAATTTTCTTTGGACTTACTTTTAAAGAAAACTAATAGTCAAAATTTATTCCGGTTTTCGGATCCGGCATCAGCATATGACCCTTTCTTATAGGAGACAAGCTCATGAATTTTCTTCAATTTTCGATACTTTTTATTTGTTTTTTGGAAAAACTATAGGCACTAAGATTTTCAAAATCTTTCATTAGAAACTATGTACCGTTATATTAACTCTGAAAAAATTTCAGTGCAATCGCTTAAGCCGTTCTCTTTAAAAGTATGTACCTAGCTCTTATGGAAGAATAACATGGGAAGACGGCACCCTTAACACTAACATTCATTTGTTGTTCTATCCATTAGTACAACGTTCATTACATTTTCGAAATAATATTGCATTTTAAAAGTTCTTAATATACATTAACAAGCTATTTCGGGGTCTGATTGAGTTGATCCACTTCGAATTTTTGATGTGTACAATCCAGATTGACATTTCAGTCGGATGAACGGTACTTTGAACGTTTTGACCTGATTGAAATTTCAATCAGGACCGTATACATCTCATTTCGATCAGTAAGAGGCACCGCAAACTAGAGACTAAACGATCGGCCGACAGTTCAATCAGTTGCTTAATTAGCACACCCAACGATTTGAAATCGCATAATATTTCAATACAAATTCAGCAACCGACTAAACTGTCGGCTGATCAGAAGTCTCTAGTCTGCAGTGCCTCTAAATCATGAACTAATATTTAAAAAAAATTTTTACAGTGTGAATACAAATCCTCTTCGAGAGGCAGTTAAATTGGAACAATCTGTCTGCAAGACTCGTAGATAAGTGATAAATAATAGTTATTTACGTAACAAGTACTGAAAGTGTTTCTTTACAGGATAAGTAGGCAAAATTCAGGACGAGCCGCCAGGCAAGTCCTGAAGGCCTGCGAGTCCTGTAAAGACACTTTCAGTACGTGCTGCGTACAATATTTTTTGTTAAATCGTGACGAAATATCCAATTTTGATTTAAATTATTAAAAAATAATATTTTTGTAATTATCAATTTACCATAATAAACAGTAGATTTTATCAAATTTTATTTATTGACAACGAAAAACAATTTTGAAGTGTTGCGAATTTTGTAAAAAAGCTAAAATATGATGGAAATAATTAATTATGACAGTGATTTTGGTGATGAGTTTGGTACTCCTCCAGAAATTACAGAGGCTGCCAAAGCAGCAGTTTTAAATTTACTGCCAGTCAAGTCGCGAGAAAAGTATATAAGTGAATATCAACGATTTAAAGATTGGAGTACTAAAGAAAAGGCTAAAAAAGTATCCGAAAACGTTCTATTGGCTTATTTTGCTAGTTTAGTTAAAGTGTACAAAGCATCAAGTCTATGGTCTAAATATTCAATGATAAAAGCGGTTCTAATAGTGCGAGAGAATATAGACATTAGTCGTTTTGCACAATTAATCGCGTTTTTAAAACGCAATTCAGATGGATATAAAGCCAAGAAATCGAAAGTATTTTCCAAAGAGGAGGTCAATAAATTCATGGTAGAAGCATCTGACAGAGATTATTTAATGATGAAGGTAATTCATAATTCATAAAAGTTATTACAAGCAGCATCTTTGTTAATTGCCAGTCTTTTCTACCATTAGGTTGACGCAATAATGGGTATTGCAGGTGCTTGCCGTCGACAAGAACTGATAACTATGACATTGGATGATATCCAGGATTTAGAATCCACCATTATAGTGAAGGTACCGGTCACCAAGACTAAAGTCGAGAGAGTTTTTACTATTGTTGCAACAGAAAGTGGTTCATATAATTCCATAGAAATTTTTCGAAAGTACGTAGCACTTCGCCCTGAACATACAGAGCATCGGCGTTTGTTTATCTTTTATAAAAACTGGAAATGCACTGTTCAACCAGTGGGAATACATACTATGGGTAAAATTCCAACTAAAATTGCTCAATACCTTAATTTAAAAGATGTTGGAATGTACACGGGCCACTGCTTTCGGAGATGCTCCGCATCTTTTTTAGCAGATTCGGGCGCTAATTTGACAACTATTAAGCGCCATGGCGGATGGAAGTCCTCTGCCGTAGCCGAGGGCTACATAGAAGATTCCATAGAAAATAAAAAAAAATTTGCCAAAAAAATCTTTAGCCAAGGAAGTATGGGAACAATTGTGGCTGCGACTTCCAGAACTGAAACTGTGAAAGGAGAATCACCAATCAAAATAGCCTCTTCCTCCTGTATTAATGAAATAATTGACGCGAAAGTCTCAGCGTCATCGAAAATTACCGTTAATAATTGTTCAAATTGTAACATTAACTTTCATTTTCTAAAAAATTAAATTCCAAAGGGTTTCTAAACAACGATACGATACTAGTACCGTAAAGAATTACTTTACGGTAATTACTGTACTGTAAACGTGTGTTTTCTATTCATGCCTTAGTTACCATAATATTAATATTACTGTACGATTTAACAAAAATTTGTTAATGTAACCATAGCATCGAATAAAAAACATGGTGTTATAAAAAATCTAATAAATCCATTTAATTAAATAAACTCAATTATTTAAAGTATACTAATATATTCCAAAAATACATCAAAAATACAGTCCACTATTTTATTAGGGGTTTTTAAAAACACCCCTCAGTCAACAGGCGTTTAATAGCTTCAAAAGTCTTAGAAAAGACGAACAGTTCCACAATAGCGAGATTCATTACGGAAGAAAATCATTGAAAACACTAAAGTTTTTAATTAAGTCCAACGTATATTTTTAGACACTCTCTGGCCAGCACAAATTCCTGCACAAGAAGTTGCAATTATATTGTCTGATGCTGCTGCATATATGCTTAAAGCTGCAAAGACTTTAAAAGTTTTTTACCCACGCATGTTACATTTAACCTGCTTAGCCCACGGAATGCAGAGAGTTGTAGAAGAGGTGCGTGCTTTGTCTGCAGATGTGGATGTAATTGTTAGCAATGTAAAAAAAGTATTTCTTAAATAGCCGTTGCGAATACAATTTTATAAAGAAGCATGTGATCTACCCCTGCCTCCTCAGCCGGTATTGACAAGGTGGGGCACATGGCTGAACGCAGCATTATTTTATGCAGAAAAATTTTCTGTACTTAAAGAGGTAACTAGTGTTTCTTTTTTTTACCGTTTCATTAACTACTAAATTTTATAGATTATTAACACCTTGGATGCCAACAGCGCAACGTGCATTAAAGCTGCCCAAGATGCATTGGCAAAACCCGGCGTGTTAAACCAGTTAAAATATATCCAAGTTCATTTTGAGGATATTCCTAAAACAATAGGGAAGTGAAGCACTCGACTACCCCTCCTCGCGGCGAAATTTTCAACTACCTAAAATGGGTTGTTTGACGTTTGTCTGCCTAGTGCACGTGCGTTGCTTACTATTACGAATTTTTTACTTTTTCATTTTGTTTGTTTGTTATTTTGTGGAAAGTGATGTGTTTTGACTTGTACAATCCATTAACGAAACATGAGCGATAACGCGTTGAAAACGATTGGCAAAAAAGGCCGAAACTGCAACCTTTCTTGCTGCGTTTCTAATTGCAGTAGCAGAGCTAAGAAAAGTAGGCATCTTAGCTTTCACGAGTTTCCTAAAACAGGATCTCGTCAAGTACAATTTAAGAAAGCAAATGGGTCAACCGAGCTCATCGACATACGTGAAGCTTGAATGATATCGTTATAAATAGGAAAGCCGGCTTCCAAATATATGAAAGTGTGTTCGTTGCATTTTAAATCGGAGGACTATTTATTTGCTAGTAAGTTTTTTTGTAATCAACTATGATTGTGGTTGATGTAAATACTATCATTTTTTCAGATTTGGAGAGAGTGCGACGAGTATTGAAAAAAGGTGCCATACCATCCGAAAATTTGCCAGGAACATCAATGTCGAAGTTTGAGAGCCAGCCACACAATGGATCGATCGATCCAATGGAACAGTTGCAAGTGACTGAGGTAAAAAAACAATTTTGTTATTTTTTCTTATGTAATAATGCGCTCAATAAAATTTCAGATTTTGAAAGTCTTTTGTGAAGCATCAGGTGAAATTGAGCTGTCAGACAGTGAAGAAATGCTAGCAATGAACACAACCGCTAGAAGCACGGATGAACTAGAAGCAGCCTATACTTTGTGTTCATTGTTAGGAATAACGCCTGTCAGCAAGACAATAGATTCGACACTGCAAGTTACTACGGGTGACTTACAGCAACAGTTTGTTGATACGGACAAAAAATTGTGTAGTGCAGATGCAGCAGTGCAAGTTAGTAGTGGTGACTTGCAGCAACACTTTGTTGATACTGATAAGGAATTGTGTAATGCAGATGCAGCAGTGCAAGTTACTAGTGGTGACTTTCAACAATACTTAGTTAATTGTCTCGACACTGACAAGAAATTGTGCAGTGTCACTGGTTTAAATTCTTTTGGTTTATTAGATGCTCTAACTGATCTCGTGTCGAAGGAAGTAGCTAAGAAGAAACGCCTCAAAGTTCCAGTCAAGACGCGTATTGTAATGACGTTAATGAAGATGAAAACTAATATTTCGTACGTAATACTGTCGATAATATTTAATTCAGTAGTAATACCAACAATGTATCGAGAGATTTTTGCATCGAACTATTGATGCATTAGCATATATTTTAAAGCCATGTGTTTCATTCTTAACACCACAAGAAATTAATTTGCATATGCCAAAGTGCTTTGCAGATTTTCCAGGTGTTCGAATTGTACTGGATTGCACAGAGGTTCATTTACAAAAACCAAAATGCCTCTGTTGCAACTTAAAGTTATATTCGTCGTATAAACAAAGTACTACAATAAAGTTTATGGTAGGTGTAGCTCCAAGTGGCTTAATTACTTACGTTAGTCGCGCATATGGAGGAAGGGCATCCGATAAAGCCATTTTTGAACAAAGCGATCTTGTTCAAAAGTTAGTACCCGGAAAAGATCAAGTTATGGTGGACAAAGGTTTCTTGATCGATGATCTTTGTAATTCATTAAAGATCAAAGTTATTAGGCCACCATTCTTACGAAAGAAATCTCAACTGTCTCATGAAGAAGCGCAGATGACCCGGAAGATTGCACAAGCTCGCATAAATATTGAGCGTGTTAATCAACGGATTAAAATTTTTAAAATTCTATCATCGACATTACCCTCAAACATGATTGCAGATATAGAAAAGATTTACAACTAATTTATCTTTACTAGTTTTAGCCGAAGATAAATTTTAGTGTGAGTCATCATACACACATGATGCACATATCTTTTAGAATACTAATGGCCATAGTTATAGTCAGACGTGTATTTGGAGTGTAAACTACACGCGTGTAAGTCTCTGTTTTTCAATGCTAAATTATAAAATTTAGTTGATTGTGTCTGTGCACGAGATAGTTAGAAGGACATCACTGGGGATTCAATCATCACATTTTGTAATAATTATATTTTACATTAATTATGTCGTGCGGGATTTGTGATGCAGTAATCACTGTTCGTACTAGAGCGGAGCGTATCAATTGCGTTACGTGCAGCGGCTAATTTCATAGATCGTGTGAAGATGTTGGTTCGGATGCGATTAACCCTTGGTCGTGTTGTAATTGTAAACCAGCTGGTCAGCCGTCACTTCAGGATATCTTATCAGAAATAAAAGCAATGAAGCTGGAGCTGCGTGACTCAAACCAGTCAATTGAGTTCTGCTGCTCGGAAATTATGGATATTCGTGGTAAAATGGTTGCCTAAGATAAGTTACTGACAGCGGCAACGTCGAAAATCGAAATTTTGGAAGCTTCGAACCTAAGGATGACTGAAGAGATTGCTGAGCTGCGGAGGGATCAGAATGAAAGGGGTCAATATTTGAGAACCAACTCTATTAAGATGGTTGGTGTGCCCGAACAGAAAGGTGAGAACATTGTATCTACTGTCCAAAGAGTTTCAGAGGTCGTGGGTTTCAAGCTGGAACCCTCAATGTTGGACGCATGTCATAGGATGAAACTCAATGGGTGTGGGTATAAGAAGTAAAATGGTATCAAATATTTGTGGACTAGGAATAGTAAAATGCTCGTATTTATAAACTATCGATTCGTTCAGAGGCATCCTCTTGCATTGATAGAAGAGGCCATAGAGCGCCAGCTAATTAAATAGACGTGACAACAGTCAAAGAGCATATTCAATCTTTTCCATCGTATAAAAGTCATTATACACGTTCTGATGCACCAAACGGAAGATACTTGCAGTCTGATTTGACTATCATAAAGATGTACAAGCTTTATGTAGTAAAATGTGAACAAGATGGTTCAGAACCTATTAAGGAAAAAATGACCACCATCGAAAGATACCTGCCAATTATACGACTCTTTGCAAAATATTCTTGATTTTGGAGACAACAATGAAGAGAAACTCAAAGCAGAAATTGACAAGGAACTTCATATTCGTAAGGCAGAATGTGCTAGAACATCATTGAACAAAGACAAGTTGTTAGCAAATGAAAATAGTTACGTCTTCACGTTTGATTTAGAAAAAGCTCTAGCTTTTCCAAAATATTTCAAATATTTGTTGATGCAGTACCACTAAATTTGCACTAAAAGAATTTTTCTTTTCGTATGAAAAAAATTATTTTTGAAGACGTTGCGTTAACGCAACCATGGGCGTAAATGGGTTAAGACCCTTTACTGTTCTTACTGTTAACTGAAATTAAAAAGCCACTTTTATATTCTAATTGTTATTGTTTGTTGTTATGTATTTGTTTGTTAAGCTGTTAAATAAATTTTACATGATTTTTTTATGTTCATTTTAAGTGGATTTGTGTTTTTGCGACATATACGCAAAAGCGTATGGCGCAACAATGGCGAGTACAGCTGAGATGTCGACTGAATTAAGTAAATTAAAAAAAGACGTACTAGTTGATATAATAATAACAAAACAGGTGCCAGATAGTGTAGTGGTCAGTGAAGGTGTAAGACTGTTGATAGAAAAGAATCAAAAAGACGAAAACTCTACCGAAGTTTGTGGTAACCTCAAAAGTGTGAAGAAAAGTATTGAGATGATAACAGTAGAAAATGATTTGAAAATGGCTAGAATGGAATTGAGTTGTGTAAAACGATTAAACAGTGAGTTAGAAAAATCTAGAAATAACTTAGAACAAATAATAGATCTTTTAAAGCGTGATAGTAAGATAACGGATGTAAATAAAACGAAAAGCGACGTTGCCGCTGTTAACAAAAAGCCGGTAGAAGTGAGAACAAAAATTAAAACGAAAGAGGATGAGAATACAAGAGTAAATGCGACTAAAACCACGAACAAAAATCCAATAACTGGTACGGGTGATACATCGAAGTTGCCGGCTGCCACGAGTTTTGCCGGAGCAGTCAAACGAGCTTGGTTGCATGTTGGTAGGGTGGCGATTGGTGTCGGTGTGGATCAAATCAGAGGATATTTGGAAAGTAAATTTCCTCAAAGTGAATTTTTGGTGGAAGTGATGCCCAAAAGAGAGGAAGCAAAAAGCTTGTCATTTAAGGTGGGTGCTGATATGACCTTATTAGAAAAACTACAAAAAGCCGAAACGTGGCCAGCAGGAGTTCAGGTGAGACGTTTTAGTTTTTTTCGACGCTCAACGCAATTTCAGCAGTTTACACAATAATAATGAGCCGACTAAAACAGCTAAGGACTGCTGCAATAAAGACAAGTTCTGTTTACAGATTATGCACCTAAATATACAATGCATAAAAAACAAAACTGACGAAATTCAAAGTTTCTTGAAAAATGATGGACATTCCAGGATTTATGATGTTTTGTGCTTTACTGAGAGTTGGTGTACTGCAGCGGAATTAAATCTGGTTGACCTACCTGGTTATAGAATGGCAGGTGGATATGGTAGAGTGGAAAGGAAGCATGGTGGAATCTTAATTTTCTGTAAAGCTGATTTACAATGTGCTCCCCTTGAGGAAATTGACTCTTTGTCGAAAGAAATTACATGTGAGGTGTCCTCAATTTGGGTGAAGGATCATCGCCTGTGTATAATAACCGTGTATCGTTCGCCAGCCGGTGATTTTGGTGAATTTTTGGAGGTTTTTAACGAGATGTTTGGTGTGATCTCTAGGCTGAGTAAGAAAATTGATAATGTAGTAATTAATGGTGATTTTAATGTAAATTTTAATGTTAGGGACTATAGATCAAACACATTCTGTGATATGATAAATAGTTACGGTTTTAGAGTGACCATTAACGAAAACACAAGAAACAATTCATGTATTGATAACATTTTAACTAATGTGGATGATGGTCTTTATGTTTGTAACACTTTTGATCCATGCTTGTCAGACCACTCTTTGGTTGCAATTAAATTGTTTTTAGAGATAGCACCTGTTTCTGAAAAAATTGTTAGTTATAGACCAATCACGCAGACTGGCGTAAATCAGTTTTTTAATATTGTTAACGATGTGGATTGGAATGTTTTTTTGTCAAGCGATGTTGAGGTTGATGTTATTTTTAATTCTTTTAATGATAAATTGTGTGCTATTTTTAACGAAGCCTTCCCAGTTAAACGTAAAGCGGCAAGTTCTGTAAGGGGTAAATATGCTATTGATAATGAATGGTTCAACGATGAAATAAGAAGAATGAGAGAGCTCCTTGTGATGCTTGGAGATATGTCCAGGCTGGGTCTGTGTGATGTGTTAATTGTCAAACAGTATAAGAAATTATATAAAAGTGCAATCTCGGACGCAAAGAAAAGAGCAAACGACCGTTTTATTGGTAACTCAACGAACATTTCGGGGGCCACGTGGCAGGTGCTGAACCAATATTTAAAAAGAGACCCTGTTCCGCCATCGACCGAGTTAGATGCAGAAGACTTCAGCAAGTTTTTTGTAGACGTGGTAAATAGCGTTATATCAGAATTTGACCACCGTCAGGTCATTAACAGTGACATTATGGTACCTTCTAATGGTGACAGACCATCTTTTGAGTTTAACGAAACAACAATCATCAAAGTCCGAGATGCAATTCATGCCTTGAAGAAAAGTAACAGTACAGATGTTTATGGTCTAAATGTCAAAGTTCTCCAGTGTGTGAAAAATGTTTTGGCTGCACCACTGGCCGGACTGTTTAACCTGTGTTTGGCGCAGGGTACATTTCCAACATGCTTGAAGGTTGCTAAGGTCATACCAATTTATAAGAAGGGTAGTGCTGATAATGTTGCTAATTATAGGCCAATATCGCTGATACCGGTGGTCGGAAAAATATTTGAAAAAATATTGTCGGGACAAATCGTTGATTACTTCGAATCAAATAATCTATTTTTTGAAAACCAGTTTGGTTTTAGAAGAGGTAAATCCACAGTTCAGGCCATACTTGAGCTGTGTAAATACATATATGGCAATTTTGATAAGGGAGTCTCAACGGGAGTGACGTTCTGTGATCTCAGCAAGGCTTTTGACTGTGTTTCACATGGTATTCTTGTCGGGTCCCTATCCCAGTATGGCTTTAAAGAAACCAGTATGAAGCTGATATCGTCGTATCTGGCGAATAGAAAACAGTGCGTTCTTTATAACGAAAGGTTATCAAGCTGTACAGGGGTGGAGCGAGGTGTTCCACAGGGATCCATTCTGGGACCTTTGTTGTTCCTCATTTACGTGAATAATCTTCCGGAGAGCATTGTGGGTGCCAAAGTGGTCCAGTACGCAGACGACACCACAATAGCGACGGGCGGCAGCGATGTCGCATTGATGAAAAGTGAGCTGACGTCGGTGGTTCACTCTGCAGGGGAGTGGTTTGCGTCGCGTGAGCTCTATTTAAACCACAATAAAACAAAAACTGTGATATTTAACCTTACAAGTAATGAAACAGCGAAGTTCTTAGGCGTAGTGATGGACAGCAAGCTGACGTGGGAAAGTCATATCGAGGCTCTGGCATCTTCTCTGTGTAGCAGTGTTTTTGCACTCCGAAACGTTATAGACAAGGTGTCTATGAGGACATCTCTTATGGCTTTTCATAGCCTGGTGCAATCAAAAATCACATATGCTATCCTAGTATGGGGCATATCTGCTCATACTGTAAGAATCTTTAAAATGCAGAGAAGAGCGGTCCGGGTTTTGTGTAGGCTAGCATATAGGCAAGACTGTAAGTCCGCTTTCACTCGTTATAATTTATTGACTGTACCTTGTATTTATATTTTTCAATGTTTAATCTATGTTAAAGAGAACTACCACAAATATTCTTCCCAGTGTGACGTCCACTCTCATAATACTCGCGCTAACAATAATTTAACTTTAAATTACGGTAGAATCTACAAATCGAGAAGTAGTGTAAATTATTTTGCTCCGAAACTGTTCAATAAGTTACCGAGGTCAGTGAGAGTGCTAGACAATGGGAGGTTTAAGACTGTGGTTAGAAATGTACTTGTGAGAGGAGCTTACTACTCCCTTCAGGAATTTTTTGATGATGTTACTGTTGATCGTATATTCGTATAGATGTGAAGTGAATATCTAGATATATTTTGACTTATGTAAACTCTTTTGTATGAACATCAATAAACATTATTTATTTATTTATTTATTTAAAAGTAGTCCTTTTAGAGCCTTCGACGATTAAAGATTGATTTTCTAATAGTCGAAGTTAGTATGTGTTTTTCTTACTTTAAAATACCACTCTTAACGCTAGCTATAAGTATTTAATTTTGGGATAAAATATTATTTGATTGAATTTGTTCGAGAAATACTAACGTTGTACACCCTGTATACTCCCAGAGAATCTAACAACGTTAGTAGTTCGCGAGAAGTGGGCCACTATTGCGATATCCATTAATATTAAAGTAGTATAACTTTTTCCGCTAATTGCAATAGTCAACACAAAAAAATAATTGAACATCTAGTTTTCAAGATATTCACAAAAATAACTTTTTTTAAATGGAACATCCTATATATTTTTATATATTTGAAAAAGACACTGCATTTAGAGTATAAAATGTCGTACGAGTTTTGTCCTAAAATGAAAACTAAAGTACACTAGAATTTTTAAAAGACTACCGACACGTGACTTTTAAAATATTGAATAATAGTGGCGTCGAATTACGGGAATTAATAGCTTGAAACTAAACTTTTGCGGATAGAAATGTTATGATTGAATAATGTTTAGAACAATGTCAGGAATAATGTGGTAAGTTTTGGACTTCGAACTCGCGCGGCGTCCTTCCGAAAAAAGCATTCCAAAGAACATTTACCCGTTTTCTTTGACGTTTTATTTAATTCCTCAACTTCTAAACATCGGATCGATATAAAAAATTATGGGATTATGGGAAATTGACAGACGATGAATTCTAGACTAAAAATGTATAGTTTGGTTCAGTAGCTTTGGAGATAAAACTTCTTAAGCACCAAATGCGAACCAAAAATTGTTTTATTCAGTGCACTGCAAAGAAGTAATCAAAAAATCTTTTGTTCATGTAAAAGATACTACTTGATGAGTAGAATGAATGAAAAGATTTTTTGATTACTTCTTTGCAGTGCACTGAATAAAACAATTTTTGGTTCGCATTTGGTGCTTAAGAAGTTTTATCTCCAAAGCTACTGAACCAAACTATACATTTTTAGTCTAGAATTCATCGTCTGTCAATTTCCCATAATCCCATAATTTTTTATATCGATCCGATGTTTAGAAGTTGAGGAATTAAATAAAACGTCAAAGAAAACGGGTAAATGTTCTTTGGAATGCTTTTTTCGGAAGGACGCCGCGCGAGTTCGAAGTCCAAAACTTACCACATTATTCCTGACATTGTCCTGAACATTATTCAATCATAACATTTCTATCCGCAAAAGTTTAGTCTCAAACCGTATTTCGACCCCACTATAAATAATTAATTTAATTATAAATTTTCTAAATAAATATTTAATAATAATTAGCAATAAATGTATTAACTAAATTAACTAATTAAACTCACGAAATAAGTCGTTTTCATCTTTATTTACACATATAAAGGTGGTCACGTGTCGTTAGTCTTTAAAAAATTTGACTATACCGATTTCGTATCTCCAGTATTGAACGGATAAATCTATAGCGGCTCACTTGGTATTTTTGCCAATTTAGTATCTACATTTTACCAGTGATCTAAATTTGTATAAAAATATAAAGTGTGCGTGCCAAGGGGTCACTATTGATGTATCTGTTTAATGTTGAAGATACGAAATCGGTAATTTATTTTTAATATAATAAAAATATTAAAATATTATATTTTTATTAAAAATAATAAAAATATATAGGGTGTTCCATTTAAAAAAAAGTTATACCTATACCCAAAGTTCCCAAAACAAGTAAATGTGAGGAGTTCAGACCCGTTAATACTGTACCTATATACGAAAAATTATTGGAATTGGCCGTGAAGGACCAAGTGATACAATTTTGTGATAAAAACCAATTAATCGTGCCAGTCGCGTTTTCGGTTGCGACATTCTTGTGAATCGGTTATGACTTATGTTTGCGACAAGTGGCTTGAGGTAATAGACAGAGGTGAAATTGTTATAGCAGTGTTTTTAGACTTAAAAAAAGCGTTTGAGACAGTCAACAGATCGTTGCTATTGAAAAAACTATCCGAGGTGGGGTTTGGGGGAAATGTGTTGGGTTGGTTAACATCTTATCTAAATGGTAGGACTCAGAATGTTAAATATGGAAATTGCATTTTGCAGGCTTTAGTGTGTCAAGATGGTGTGCCTCAAGGAACTGTGTTGGGTTCTTTAATGTTCATTTTATACATTAATGATATAGTAAAATACAGGGTGATTCAGAACTCGAGGCGAAAAATAAAATGTCTTAATCAGTATCGAATTGCAAGCAGAAAATGTAAGATAAAATTTTTTCCGATTGGATTTTGTTTTCGAGATAATCGATTTGAAAGTTTCCAGAAGAAGTTAATCTATAAATATTAAAAACAAGGCAGGCCTTTGAAAAATGAAAATGGAATGTCATATTTCGAGTCGAATTCTAAGCAGAAAATATGTTATAAATGTTTTACCGATTTTGTTTTGTTTCCGAGATAATTAAGTTCAAAAAGTTTCTCATAAAGATCCAAAATTATCAATTTCAAAATTGAACTAATTTTTAAAACAAATAATTTAAATAATATGTGTAAATTAACTAAGTTAAAAGTGTTTCAAAAGTTATCAACACTCTAATAAAAGCTGTAGAGTGTTTTGTTTTTGCACGGCCACCTTGTTTATATGCAAAAAATTAACTTCGTCTGGAAACTTTGAAAACGATTATCTGGGAAACCAAACCCGATAGGAAAAAAATTTATTTTACATTTTTGACTTTAAATTTGACGCTGAATATGACATTTTATTTTTCGTCTCGAGTTTTGAATCACCCTGTATATAAAGAACTGCGAGATCTGTATGTTCGCGGATGATATGATGTTATTTATTAGTGGAACCCGGTTAATGTCATGAATGAAAAGGTAAATGCAGATCTTGCAGTCTTATACACATGGTTATGTGACAATGGTTTGTGTTTAAATGTTAATAAGTCAAAAACTATGACTGTAGGTAGTAAGACAATACATGTAAATGGTGATTTGCGTAGTATAAGAATTAAAATAAATAATGTGGTTTTGGAAGAGGTCAATGAGATGAAATATTTAGGTATTGTGTTGGATGGTAAATTGAAATTTGGGGAACATTGTAACTTTATTATGAGTAAAATCTCGAAAAAGTTCATTTTTTGAATACAATTAGCAACTGTGTTAGTATTTATATAAGATCATTACTATACATATAAGTCTCTAATTTTAACCCACATAAATTTTTGTACTGTGGTATTATTTGATATTCCACAATACCTCAAACAAAAACTACAAAAGCTTCAAAATCGAGCTATGAGGATTGTGTTGAAGTGTAATCGGTATACACCTATATCTCTAATGCTGGAGACACTGGATTATATGAACATCTCACAATCTATATCATTTAGAACGTTAGTATTTATTTATAACATTAAATTCGAGATGGTTCCAGAATATGTAACAAAAAGAGTGAAATATGTTGCTGATTTACATGATTATGATACAAGA
The DNA here is from genome assembly GCA_963924605.1 of Malthinus seriepunctatus. Classification (NCBI taxonomy): domain Eukaryota; kingdom Metazoa; phylum Arthropoda; class Insecta; order Coleoptera; family Cantharidae; genus Malthinus; species Malthinus seriepunctatus. Next base: position 86,491,044 of record OZ004600.1, on the reverse strand, counting down.
AGTAAAATTGAGGGAAATTTTTATGTGGGTGGCTGTAATACAGCAAAATGTAAAAATGGATTCTCAAGGCCGGGTTTTGTTTTGTTCAATAGTTTGCCATTTGAAATCAAGTCTTGCCAAGACAGGAATAAGTTTAGAAGTATGTTGTATGAATATGTAATGAAAAACATAGAGTAATTTTATATGGTATTTTTGTTATCCGTACTCTTGTGGATTTGTTTGTATGTATTTATATATTTTTTGTTTCTCAATAATGGTTTATTTGTAATTTGAGTAGCTTGGCTAATGAAGAAACGTTATTATTATTAAAAATGTTTCATTAAAGAGTCCTTCATCTTTTAGAGATTCAAAGAGGTTCATCCAATATTGAGTTTTTTGCTTGCGTAATATTGCCCACCAGGATTCAATACGTTGGTTTGCTGTACTTCTACCGTACATGAAAACAGGTTTTCTTTGAGGATCTACATATTAGTCAAATACTTAATACAAGGCTTCTTGAACCTTTTTAACACACACGTTTTCTGTGCCGAAATCTGCACGAACTGATGCTGGGTACCCATTCAATAATTTGATGGCATCCAGAAAATATCCTATTATTACCTTTGGATTACTAGAAGTGCTACCTGCTCGTAGCCAAATAATGTGTCTAGAAAAACCATCTATGCAGCCACTAATGCAGATCCCGTATGGTTTTAACTTGTCGTATACATCCATGTGCAACAAATAATTTGGTCCATTATTAACATATTAATAAACTGCTTCCGGATCTAACTGTTTCAGAAGTTCTCTAACAACATTTTGCGTTACTACTAAATTATTTTGCAAGCATTTCAGATGCATCCAGCGGTATCCGTGCATTTGACCAGATTTGTTTAATTCATTTTTAATAAATTGTACAACACTTTCAATGCTTGAATAATTTTTCCTTCGGTATAACTCAAGTTTTGCTAAAATACGTTTTAATGTTCTGATACTAATTATTTTGTTATGGAGAATATTGAGAAAAGTCAGAATCTCGCATTGCTCTAAACCCAGAGAAAAATAGTTTTCCACAAGTTATTCTAATTCTTTTCTCTCTAAAAACAGTTATCGGTATTACATATACATATACAAAAGTAATTGAAGGGTAGTCCCTAAAGGATTGCATAAAAATTCAGGAAGTTATTCTTTGGGTTATTTTAGAACAAAAAATCCATGTAAAAATTACAAGGAACTGGGTAATGTGCTTCTCGAGCTTTTCGCTTTAAAATAACCGAAACAATAATCCCTTTAATTTTAAGCAAATCAGAACACCCTGTAAGTACATAGTGATTCAAAAATATTTACCAGACATCTTTTAACGATTATAAGGTTCTTATTTATTTTGTTCATTTATACTAAACAATCCTTGAAGACACACGCCAGCAGGAGCAGGCTATTTATAATTTAAACAGTGTTTGCAAATTGCAATCACGAGAGGCCTGCGTAGAAGAAGACCACGCGCAAGCGGGGATTTCTATTAGTTCACGTGTCTTATTTATGTGAAAATTCAAAACGCTTTTTTTTGTTCTATGTGCTAGAAAAAGAATAAATATTTTTAGACAAAGTATTATTACCAACAGTAAATGAGTTATAGTGATTACTTGTTCCTGAATGGTCTAAGTATTCGAGAAAATCATAACCACTAGAGGCGCCACTTACATTCCAAGATGTCGGAAACCGTGGGGATAACATTGGACATATGATTTTGACGTTTACACATCCTGTTTATTTACATTCGTTTAATCAAGTTTATTGTTTACAGGCGGTTGTATTTGATATTTATAACATATTTTTATTTAAATTTTAATATTTGAAGTACTTTTTGTAGCTCTATTGCTAAAATAAATTTGTATTATTGAGGTTATGTTGACGCCCTCCATAAAATTTAGATAAAAATTGTAAACAAATAACACGTAACAGCCCCTACGGAAAGTATTTCATATTTAACCGATAGGTGTCGCACCCTTTGTGATTTTCGCGAATTATAGTTTGGTGTTGAAAATTTTAAAATAGTAAAAAATTTGTAACTACTTCTCCTGTAAATACATTAAGAACGAGAAAGATTAAAATTAGGTAAGTACAAGCGTACCCTATTTTTTTATATAAGAATACACGTAAAGCTTAATTTTGGTTTTCAGTTGATTTTCAAGTATTAGTGGTAGAAGGTTATAGGGGAACCCCCTATACGCGATATTGGTGAAACCTTTAACTCGACGTTTTTAAAAACTATTAACAAAGGACTTTTTGGTAAGTAGGCACTGATTAAACCTAATTTTATGAAGGTTTTAATTGTTCAAAATTATACAGGGTGCTATGTTCGAAATATTTCCCTAATAATATCTTTTTAAGACAGGAAAAAGATATATGAGGTACTAAATTTAACATTTATAAAGTTATTCTCATTTCCGATTAAACCGGAAGTCTAAATACGAATTGTTTAGAACCGCCTAACAGCTCGTTTTAGACTATATAAAAAAGTTGGAAAAGCTTTTAATTTTTGTTGCTTCCACCTCAACAAGCTATTTTATTCTCTAAAATATATCCAAAATGACTAGCAAAATCTAATTATTCGAAGATTCTTTGTCTCATTTAGGCATTCGGCCCTAAAGCTAGAGCGTCTTATATACCGGGTGTTGAATGACCTATCGATACATAGGGCAATACTGCCCAACTATGGAGAAAGCCAGTATCTGCACATTCGTCAATTTGTGGGAAATCAACAAAAACTTTTAACCTCTAGAATTATTACTTATTAATATTGTATTTTATTAAAACTTTGATGTATCATCAAGAACTTAATCAAAAATATTTTTCAAGAAAAATTAAACATAATTTTATCATGGTACCGGGTAGTCAAAAAGCCGTAAGTGGTAGATACTGCCTTTATACATAAAGTTACAGCGTATTTCTATTGAAGTAGTCCATGAAAAGAGAAGACCGGACAAAATATTTATTTAAATTATAACTTTAATGCCAATTTTTTTTTACATTACGACTTCTAACAAAAACTGTCACCAAACAATTACATTTTTTTCAAAAATTGGAGAAAAATATTGGTTCGAAAATACGTATAATAGACTTTTAAAATTTTATTACTGCTAGACTCAATAAACCCTTTGTATGAAACCAAAAAATATGTAGGGTACATTCCAGAATATTGTTAAAAAGATTTACGACCGAAAAAAATAACAATTACACTTTGAGTGTAATATGATGGTTGTATTTAGAACTGATGGGCAACTCTATAGACTTTATCGGTTTATTTAACAAAATCTAAAGATTTGTGTGTAAGTTATCATTTGGCTTATTGTGCAGGTTCACAGAAATTGTTGTTATTGTGTGGAAGTGATAAAGACAACCTACAATCTTTTTTCGTTTCTGTTTAAATTAGAAATATAAGTCTGACCGTATATTTTTACTAAGTTTATGGGCACATGAATCGAAGGAAGAAAGCAGTATTACTGCTTTTATGCACTGACATTGCAAGTGTCTAGTGCAGATGCTGCTTTTATACACTGCAATACGTAGTTACTGCTTTTCTGCTATGTATTGGTCCAACATTTACCCAAAGGCAGTAAGTGATTTATTAATTTTTTAAGCATTTAGGTTTAAAAATGTTGCATTTTTTTATTGTTACTAGGTGTAAAAACCTTCTAGGAATCCAAAAATATCAAAAAGTCCATTTCGAATTTTTTGCAGTTACTGCCTTTCTCCATAGTTGGGCAGAATAGCACGTAAAATCACCTTTTTATAGATTCCTGCTTCCCTAATTGTTTTAGAGCAAATATGAAAGATTCAAAAATGATGCAGATTTAAAGATTAGAAATGATAAAGATATTACATTTTATCATGCTTTTACTGAAAGAGCAAAAAAGACTTTAGAAGTTGTTAAAATTTTCGTTAATCAGGGTAGCGATTTAAATGTTGCTACGATACACAATGAAATTATTGCTTGTTATTCAATTGCTATCTTGATTAATGATAATTTTAACAACTTCTCAAGTATTTTTTGCTCTTTAACCCTTTAAGTAATGCTGGTAAACAGTTTTACCACTTGCTTTTTAAGCAAAGTTTTCATATAATTTTGATTCAAATATGAACTTTATGGTGTAGTAGGATGACAGAAACAATCTCTGGTTAAAATAGTTACCACGTTTTGGCGTTTACTGTGTGAAATCGAAGTGGTACGTATTTTTACCAGTAAAACGTTTAACGCGCGTATGAGCAGGGTTTAATTTGTTTCATTTTTTTTTCGTTTATAAAAGTGTATTTTATACCGAGTTAAAAAAAAATAAGGTATGTATTATATTATTTTAGATGTATAATTAATCCTTTTTCAAAATATGCATTAAATAAATTCAATATTCACAGTTTTAGATTAATTTTAAAAAGTGAGGTTATGTACCGTAATTTATCTTCATTTTGTAGTAATTTATTTTTTATTTATTTTCAATTTGTTATACTTATTTACGAACATAATCAACTTAGCAATCGTTAAAAGAGAATATTAGGTTTCAAATAAAAAAAAGTAGACATCCCTAGTTTATTCCGCTAAGATGTTATTTTAGTTTTAGTAGAAGGATACCTTACATTTCTACTATCTGAGTTGGCTTTTATTTAGAAAATCTATTATAATTACGAGATTTGCTTTAATAATTTTATGTCGCTCTCTCATCCCATGTTTTAGACATTTTTAGAAATGGGCACCAAAAAAATTTTTAATTTAGAAGATCGAAAAGACATTGAATACCTGTTGAGTTCCATAACCGATGAAATGGTGTTAGATTCGGAGGCAGAAGGTGATAAAGAGGCCGAAGATAATTTACCTCTCAGTACTAGTACCTGCAGTACTAGTTGAAAGACTGATGTTTCAAGTGACGAGGAAGAAGAAGTAGATGAGACTTTAGTTGATGAAGTGATTGTGAATAGCATAGGCGATTTGGTAGAGGATTCAAGCAGCTCTGAAGAGGAAGACAGCTCCTCTGACGAAGAAAATTTTCAATGGGAGAAAGAATCCAAAACGCCAGAAACTTTTTCAAAAACCATTTTTGATAGAGACTTCGGAATATCCAAAAAATTTCATGTTGAAAGCCCATCACAAATATTCATATCGGTCCTTTCTTTACGATTTTTGGAATATATGGTTTTGGAATCTAATCTTTATGCCAGGCAATGGAACACAGAACTCAACTTGACAATAAGAGAACTACAAGCATTCATTGGAATCCTTGTAATTATGGGTTTTCAGACATTGCCTAGCATAAAACTATACTGGAGCAATGATTGTAATTTAACCGTTGATAGAATCAAAAGTATAATGCCCTTAAAAAGATTTTTAAAAATTTTAAGATTTATTCATCTAAATAACAATGAAAGAATGCCAAATAAAGGTGACAGTTCTTACGACAAACCCTATAAGATACGGCCATTTTTCGATGTTTTGAACAAGAGATTCAAATTACTTTTTCATCCTTCAAGATTTTTGTCAGTTGATGAATCTATGGTACGATTCAAAGGGCGTAGTTCTATGAAACAATATATGCCCATGAAACCTATCAAAAGGGGATTTAAAATATGGGTGGTTACATGTGCCGTTACTGGATATTGTTTAGGTATGAATATGTACACAGGAGCTGAATCAAACATCGATAAAAAGATGTCTTTGGATGAAAGAGTTGTTACGACACTAGTCTCAGCTTTTGAAGGATTTGGATATTGTCTCTTTTTTGATAATTTTTTTTCATCTATTCTTATGACTAAAAGACTTTTAAAAAATAATTTTTTTCTGCAAACGTCAAAAAAAGTCGACTTTGTGTCACTCAATATGTCAGGGTGAAGTTTAACTTTCCCGCCGAGGCAGGAAAAATTGTCAGCAAAGTATTTATCACTGTCTAGGCAGCGAAGTAAATTCAACCAAGTTACCATTCAACCACGAATAGTAGCAGTAGGAGGTTGGACCATCCGTAAACTTCGCCCAGTTTTATGTAAAAATAGAAGAGCAATTATACAAAGTTGAAACTGCCAAATCTGCTTTGGATATCTGCTTCAAAACTTTCCACGTTCTCCAAGTCCATCCACCGGAAGCGGAGCAGTTATGGTTAGTTGTTCAAAAAGTATTATATGATATAAAAACATCGTTCGACAAAGACCTAGTAGGTGTAAACGAGTTTATAAGTGATTTGCTTACATTGTAAGAATATTGTTAATTATTTAAGAACTATTTTATCTTTTTTCTTTTGTTAATATGGCACTCTGCTATTTATGTTTTATATCTTATATAATCTTATAATATCTTTTATATTTTATATTTATGCTATATATCAAGTTCTTTTAAAGCTCTTTTAAATCATTATAAAAAACAACATAAATTACACTCATGCTCTGCATATAAGTGTCGAGAAGGTTCATGTCGTCGAATATTTTCGTCAAAAAATTCCTTTAGCAAACATCTAAAATTGAAACATTCTGAAAAAACTAAAAGATGTAATGATAAAATATCCATAAATGATCATGATGAGGATGAAATTGAAAGTAGTGTAAAATACGAAAACGGTATTTCAACAAAATTTTCTGAATTGTTGCTACAAAATGCAGTTAAATCACTTATCGCTAAGTTGTATAGTCAATCTGCTATTCCTCGAAACTTTGTACAAATAGTTTTAGAAAGTTTTAATGATTTTTTTGACGATTCATTTATACCATATATAAAACAGAAGATTGCACAAATTATTGATACAAAATCGCAAATATCAGAAAACGATAATGATTTATTAAATTTACAGTCACCTTTTCTCAATTTGAAGTCAGAGTACTTGCGAATGAAATTATTTTCAACAGATTTAATACAGCCTATTGAATATGTAGTGGGTTACAAACAAGATAAAATAAAAAAATCTAGCAATATTATTATTATTTCCAATGAATTGAAAGCTCACTATATTCCATTGCGACACGTTCTCAAACAATTTTTTGAATCAAATGAGATTTTAGAGGCTGTAATTTCGTATCAAAACACTTTAATGAATTCTGAAAATATAACAAATTTTATTCAATGCGAATTGTGGCTTAAAAAACGTACAAAGTTTGATGAAAATGCCATTGTTATAGCTATCTTTCTATATTACGACGACTTTGAGACAGGAAACCCTTTAGGAGCTAAAAAAAGCATACATAAGTTAGGTGGTATATTAGTTTACCCTCATTACCTCCTGAATATTGCAGTGAAGTTGATAAAATTTTCCTAGCAGGTTTACATCACACAAGTGATCGTAAAAATTTTGGTAATTCGAAAATTTTTAATTTAATATTGGAAGAACTCATATTTTTAGAAACAATTGGCGTCGTTATTGATAATAAAAAAATTTACTTTTGCGTTGGATTGATTGTAGGAGACAATTTAGGACTTCATAGCATATTAGGCTTTACTGAATGTTTTGTTGGTAATATTCCATGTAGATTTTGTAAAATTTCTAAGGAAGAATTGAAATATTGTTATGTTGAAAATGTTGAATTACTTAGAACGCCAAAATCGTATCAAGATGATGTTAATATTGCGAATTCAAAAATTACTGGAGTTAAAGAAAACTGCATATGGAATTCATTGCCTTCGTTTCATGTGACCGAAAATTTCGCTGTTGATATTATGCATGATCTATTGGAGGGCGTTTGTCATTATGATTTTATGGCTATTTTACAGTATTACATTTATAAAATAAAGTTATTTTCTTTGGAAACTTTAAATTTTCGAATAGAAACTTTCAATTATGGTTTTGAAAATCAAAACAAACCACCACCCTTTGACTTTGATTTAAAAAAAAATCTAAATTTTCTATGACAACGTCTCAAATGCTATGTTTCACTAGATATTTAGGAATTATAATAGGGGATTTAATTCCAGAAGATGATAATGCTTGGCAATTATATTTAGTTCTTCGCGAAATCCTAGATATTATTTTTGCAGATACTGTTAGTGAAGAGTTGTCAGTTTTACTTAAAAATTTAATCGTGGAACATAATCAATTATATACATCACATATATTTGGAGCTTAACATTTAAAGTTTAAACACCATATTTGTTTACGCCGATATGCGGCGTGTTGAAAATTATGTTAGAAAAATGTGTTCCATTATAAGTTCGTTGGAAAAAACGTCTTTCTTGTTATTTAAATTTTTATTGTAAAGGGTGTTTGCTACCTGCCGCATCTTGTCTGTTTACTGGTTTAAGTTCATTTTGTCTACAGACATTTTTAAGCCTTTTGGCACCAACTTTCTATTCTATTGTACCATTTTTGTATATAACCTAAACCTATTGTTTTGTAAATAAATTCAGTATTCGTTTAGACTTGTTCTTGTTATGTCATTTGCGGTGCTCAAAGAGGCACGTCTACGTTTTTAAAAAATACAAAATAAAGTATAACAGACAACACCTCGAATCTCGAAACAATATTCTAATTCACTATCCAACCATAATGTTAAAAATTGGACTTCTGAAAATTTTTTCAAGCTGTGTATCAGGTTTGTATTTTTTATGTTTCAGTTCAGAAATATTTTAATAAATATGTTACCCTCGAATTTCTCTTGATGTTTTAATTTTTTTCAGGTTTCTGCTGGGAGAATCGACAGACTCTTGAAGAACAAGTCAGCGGGAGCACATGCGCCTCAGGACCGTCGGGGCAAACATATTCCAAGTAATAAGACACCCATTGCGAATACAAACGAAGTAAAGTCCTTTATTGAAAAATTTCCATGTTACGAGTCTCATTATTCACGTGAGAAAAGCAATCATAGAAAATATCTAGCACCGAACTTAAGCATAGGAAAGATGTTTGAGCTGTATAAAGCTGAAACAATGGATCCTGTTACATATGCTATTTTCAAAAGAATCTTCAATACAGAGTTCAACTTACACTTTCACCCACCTATTTCTGACTCATGTCGAAAGTGTGACTTTTTCAATATCAAAATAAAGGCATCCAATGAAGAGCAGAAAAAACAACTTGAAAAGGATCTAGAATTCCATCAGAGGAAGGCCAAAGCAGCAAGGGATGGCCTGAAGCATGATATTCAACGTGCAAAAAATGGTGAAGTTTCTGTTATATGTTTCGATTTAATGAAAACATTACCGACACCTGTTTTAACGACTGGAATTTGTTATTATAAGAGGCAATTATGGACGTATTGTTTCAACGTTCATGACATGGGTACTGATAATTCCTATATGTTTATTTGGAACAAAACCGTCGCATCTCGGGGACCCCAAGAGATCGGTTCCTGCCTGTTGCATTATATTAAGAATTTTCCAACATCAAGAAAAATAATCATGTATTCCGATCAGTGGGGGCCAGAACCGTAATATAAAACTGTCGCTGCTCTGTAATTTCATTACGCCATCTCCAGATTTTCTGGTAAGAAAATTACGGCATTTCCAGATAATCTGAAAAGAAAACTGCCCTAGCTGCTTTTGTTTTTGAATTATTGACAAAAAAACAAAAAATTGATTTTCCGTTTTTTGACTTTATTTTCCTTATTATCAAAAATTTTTTAAATCTGACCGAACTTCTCCTAAGCCATTTTGTATTCTACACCCGATTCCGAAAACACATTTGATGTAAAACGTTTCGGTTTTCTGGAACCATCATCAACTTTAGTTTTTTAAATAGGCGCAATCTTTTGTTTTAGAACCTTTTTTGGTGATTTAAAAAATGTATATTATCACTTGAGTATTTATTTTTAAATTTTGTACTCAAATAAGCTAATTTGTTAATAAATTAATAATAAATTGTTAATAATTGAGGATCAAGCTGCTCTAGAATTAAAACAAAAGCCGGTATAACAAAACATAAATCCATGCTTCGATTACGACTAATTTTATTTCTTTATTTGTGTTTATTACAAAAATAACTGAGTAAACAATGATATTAATGTACTTCATAATTTAGGAAATAAAAACTATAAAAACTTGTTAAAGGCGTTTAAATTTCAAAATCTCGGGTTGTATTCGAACCATGGATTTATGTTTTGTTATACCGGCTTTTGTTTTCATTCTAGAGCAGCTTGATCCTCAATTTTTATTAACAAGTAGCTTATTTGAGTACAAAATTTAAAAAGAAAAGTCAATTTTTTGTTTTTTTGTCAATAGCTCAAAAACAAAAGCAGCTAGGGCAGTTTTCTTTTCAGATTATTAATGGGCCTAAAATTCTGCAACTTTGACCTAATTTAACCGTTTCTCTATCTCTTCAAATAAGCGAGATCCCCATGGTGCCGGTCAAATTTGAATAACCCTGTATGTTTGCCTTAGATATATGTAGTTTATAATTTTCTTTATAGTTTGTTTTGTTACAGAATTTTGTATTTTTTAAAAATAAAATATGTATTATTCTATACAGGCTATTTTTGCATCTCTTATTATTATAACACCTATTATAACAAATCTTAATTTGCTATTACTACAAACTGTGGAATCTGGAATTTGGCTAATGGAGTACCAGGGCTTTGCCCTTTACCTCCTTCATCGGTCGAATCTGAAAAAGAAAAAACGTTGATTAATGTTGAAGTGTGAAATGTGACCGAAGTAACTGACGATAAGCGATTTTGAAGGCGGAAACTAGCTTATAATTAGGCTCGGTCAAGAACCAACTTGGGTCATTTCCGAAGCCTAGACTCGTTGATGTTGTATCCCCATAGTCCTTGGATGGTGGGGTTGTCGTGGTCCAGTGTTGTCTCATGGAACTTGGAGGCTACTTCTCGAATGTAATCCTGGATGCTGATCATCTGTAGGTCCCGTTGAAGGTTGCTGTTCCGGATGAACCATGGTGCGTTGACAATGGTCCTCAGGATCTTGTTTTGGATGACTTGCATCTTCTTGATATTGGACGGTGCGGCGTAGCCCCAGGCTGGTGCGGCGTACGTCATGATGGGTCGAATGACGGTCTTGTACAGAAGCAGCTTGTTCCTGAGGTCCAGCGTTGTACCAGAAAAAAGCGGATATAGTAATGAAAATGCAGCTCGTGCTCGGACGATAGCTCCCTCGATGTGTGGTTTCCAGGTCAGTTCTTTGTCGATGGTTAGTCCTAGGTATCGGGTTTCCTCTTTCCAAGGAATGGCTTCGCCGAAGATCTCGATGTTTGGCGGACGACGAAGACTTGGTCGCTTGGAGAAGTAAATGGACGAACTCTTCTGTGCGTTGACAGAGATTCGCCATTTCTTAAACCAGAGCTCCAGGCTGTCGGTTGCTCGTTGAAGTCGGTATCTTGTAGAGTAGACCTTGGTGCCAGACCTTGTCGAAGGAGACGTCCAGGAAGGCGGCTGCGGCGCAGTCCTTGTGATCGAATGCATCGGCGATGAACTCGACTACACGAACTGTTTGGTGGACGGTGCAGTGTGCTGGTCGGAATCCATATTGTTCGTCTTGGATGACGTGTCCGTCTTCTGTGTGTTCTCTCATGCGGGATAGGATGACCCTTTCGGCGATCTTGCTCATGGTGGTACTACAAACTGTCGTATCTCAACGATCTTTAAATATTTCTGAGAGCAAGTAATGCCCTCTATATAGCAAATTTACTTTGTTACCATTACAAATTTTACTGACTGTCCTACCTAAGTTTCGCCAACAAAAACGAATTGATTTCTCTACTCTAACAAACAAATTGGCTGTCACCTTTTTAACAAATTTTTTTGGTAGTTATAACAAATTATTTTTTTCTGTGTAGGAGTACTTATTTAAATAGACCAACTACTTGGGCTGCTTGTCATCGACTCGGCAGTGGTATAAGTAAAAACATGTTTATTTTCAGAGTTGCCGTATCAATGATACATGTATCTTTGATACGTATCTTTGATACTTTTGTATCTTGTATCTATGATACTTGAGGTGAAAGTATCTTGTATCTTGTATCAAAGATACTGAAATTGAATTATCATGTATCTTGTATCAAAGATACTTTTTAGTCTCAATGTGCCCAGATACTTTTTTTAACACTTTTTCAAAAATCAATAGAAAAAAATAAAATAAAATTTAAAAAAAAAAGTCAGTAAATGAAACTGACAAAAAGCAGGTACAGGTTGTTTGTCAAATGTAAGACCTTTCTGGCGCAATGCTATTGTATGAGAATTTTAAATTCTTTAAAATTGCAGGCGATAACGGTAACTACTAATGACACTTTTGTACTGTGTAAAAGGGGTAAAATACGACTCCCAGGGTAATATTTCCAAGTAGGACATTATATTGTATAAGTATCTAGCTTTTTTGAGAATTAACAAGGGAAAGGTTATTTTTTGCAAAATCAAATTTCTCTTCTAAATAAAACAACCCCTTCCCCATGGCCTTCCTCTATTCTGATTGGCTCTTGTATTCAGACAGGCACTGTAACTATTCTGAATCCTTGGCTCAACTTCCATTTACCTTTTTATCTCGAAAAGGTTCAGTTATTACATTATCAGTTAACATGGCTTGTTCTATAATTTTGGATGGAAAGTTTTTCCTTGTTAAGGAAACCGTAAAAGATAAAGTAAAAGCAGAGTGTGTTATATGTCAACAGTTATTAAGTGGTACTGTGAAGTTCACTTCGAACTTCAAGTTGCATTTAAAGGTAAGTAAAGAGTTTCTTTCATTTTCGTCGTATGTGTCTACACATATAAGTCTTCCCAATTATGACCAGATTATTTGATTTTGATATTTGTTAATGAAGCTAGCATATTAATTAACGTTATTTGACAATTCACAGAGGAAGCACCCAAAGGCCTTATCGGATTTCGAATTCTACAGGGATCAACAGCTGAAGAAGCAAGTAAGAGAGAAACGGAAAAACGAGGAACCATCTACAGCTACCCCAGCCAAGAAGCAAACAACGTTGTCATCTTGGCAGACGTCAACCCATCAAGCAAAATTTGAGCGCAATGTGTTGCGCTTTGTTGTCGGGGGCATGCATGCACCCTATTTCAACTGTGGAAGACACGAACTTCAAGAAGATATTTGAAGGTATAAAATCACTATGATTTTTTTCAGATTAACTTTAACATCCTTGTTTTTTCTTTTCAAAAATAGGCTTCATTGGGGTTATTTTTAAAATTTTAACATTATCGATTTATTTTTCAGATTTGAAGGTTGGAGTGGAAGTCTCGTCACGGAGGACTCTTGGTAGGAGAATAGAACAGGAGAGTGTTCAAATGCATAGCCACTTAAAAAGCGTTCTTCATGAAGTAGAGTATGTCTGTACAACGGCCGACATATGGTCCACAAGAACTAGAAGTTTTCTTGGCGTCACAGTTCATTGGGTAAGTCTTAAAACAAATCTGCAATGAATTCTCGACTATAGACGGATCGTTTATTGTGTCAATTTCAGAGGTTTTATTAACATACCACCAATTACCACGTAAATAATTAATAACAAATAAATAATTAATTGAAGAGGTCGTTGCTTTGCGAAAATCCATAATAAAATTGAATAAATAAATAAAAGAACACGCCACTTGTGGTTTAAGTTAATAAAAAATTGTGAAATATAGAGGTGCTCTTTTATTTATTTATTCAATAACAAATAATATTGTGATGTCATTGTTCTTACAGATAAACGCTGATTTTGTGCGCGAGTCAGGTGTGCTGGCATGTAAAAGATTTTCCGGCACCCACTCCTTTGATAAAATTGCCGAAATGCTGCATGAAGTTACAACTTCCTTCGACATTCCATTCGAAAAAATTGTGTCGACCGTGACAGACAACGGATCAAACTTCGTGAAAGCCTTCAGAGAGTTTGGAGTTTCGTTGCAATTAGAGTCTTCGAATGGTAAGTTATTGATTTAATATTTTTATTAATAAGTTTATGCTTAAGAAAAATAAAATTATCATTTTCTTATGATAAATAAATCGACAATCCTCTAGACACAAAATCTTAATATCAATGTTTTTGATTGTAGGTGATAGCGAAGGGACTTCAGAGTATGATGAGGACCACATAACGTTCACGCACTCAGACATCATGGGGGATTGCGAGGAATCTCTTCCAGGGATCATGCTTCCTCGCCATGTCAGGTGCGCCTCACACACACTCAGTCTGGTTGCAACTACGGACACGGCAAAAATCGTTCAAGGGAATAAAACCCTCTCAAGAATCCACCATCCTACTATGGCGATCTGCACAGCTCTTTGGAATGCTTCCGGCAGACCAAAGAGTGCAGAAGTAATCGAAAATCTGCTGGGGCACAAACTTCTTTACCCCTGCCCCACAAGATGGAACTCGGTTTACGACTGCATCCGTCAGCTAGTTGCAGATCAACATCTACTCCCAGAGCTCACAAATGTATTATCGTTGTCGCCATTTAAGGAGCCGCATATCCAGTATATGAAAGAGTACGTGGAAGTATTTGCGCCCCTGGCCAACACACTCGACCACCTTCAGGGGGACGTTTTCTACGGCGACTTACTACCAAGTTTACTGCAACTTAAAATGTCATACCAACATATGACTAAAAACAAAAAATTCAATTACTATTCGCCTCTTGTGAATGGTCTTTTAAGAGCACTGGAACGGAGGTTCGATACTGCTTTTACGCTTCATAGTGAGATGATAGACGCAATTCTCGCCACTTGCAGCAATCCACAATTCAAGCTAAAGTGGTTAAATAGAATGCCTAAGGAAGACAAAGAACGAATTCAAGGTATTTTTTTGAAAGCTATGTTTGAAATTTCTACTGAAAATTCGGCTCAAAGTCCGAGAACTCCGGCAGAGTCCAACGAAAAATTTGGGTTTTTATTTGGGGCAGAAGATAAATCCGGAAAAGTTGCCCAATCTGATAATAGTCTCGAAGGATTACGATTTCTAGAAGACATTAGAACGGATATGGTAATACTAAAACAATATCCAACGGTTGCAAAACTATTTATTAAGTACAATACAACATTACCTTCGAGTGCAGCGGTTGAAAGATTATTCTCCTTTGCAACCATATTAAATGCACCAAAAAGAAGGAACTTGTCAGACCAGCTCTTTGAGCGATTAGTCTGTCTTAAAGGCAATTGGAAAGCTAAAAGAGCAAAAATTGAGTGACTGAAATTCGTCACGTATATTTATTATAATGTAGGTACATAATCTAATTAATTTTGTTTTATATAATTTTTCATACACTCTTTTAATTTTTAACTTTTTTACTTTTGAAATAAATATTAATGCAAAATAAAATGTATTTGACTTTTCTAATACCTACTATTAGGTAATCTATTTTTAAATAAATCCACGGAAAAATAGAATGATGAAAAAAGTATCAAGTATCTTGTATCTTTCGATCAAAAAATAAAAGTATCTTGTATCTTGTATCTATGATACTCGAGGTGAAAGTATCTTGTATCTTGTATCAAAGATACTGAAATTGGATTATCATGTATCTTGTATCAAAGATACTTTTTATAAGTATCTTGCCCAACTCTGTTTATTTGCAAGGTAGAGTGTGCAAACGCCTAGATAAAACAATTTCTGTTCTACAGAAATTTGTCCGAGATAAGCAGTTTGATAGAGTCTTGAAAATCTTAAAACGGAAAAACAGCGGAAAGTTTCAAGAATGCAATAAAAAACATATGATTGCTTCATCAGACACCACGATGACAATTTTAGAAGAAAAAGAAAATTAATGGATAGTGTCGTCAGGCCAAAATAAGTATTCGGTTATTAGAAACATTATTTCTCAACATGATTGTCAAATAAATTGTTCTATGTGTGGTGCTTGTTTACAAACATTTCAATGTAATTGTTTAGACTTTTAGTACAGGCAAAATACCCTAAAATCAGCGGTTACCTTGCATATGCTAGGGTCAAGCTGAAATTTTGCATACACGTTGTCTTCGGTGTCCTAAAGAACATACTAAAAGTCCTCGCGAATCCCGTGTGAGCTTCCCCCAATATTGTGGATCTTAGTCCCTCAAGTGCAGTTTTTAGGTATTTACTCCGCCAGGTTGCATTTATCGTAAAAGTAGCTCAGTAATATTTTATTAAGCATTCAATTAGCTATTAAATGAGCCATAGAACACATTTCTACGATGAAAGGATGTGGAGTTAGTACGTAAAAAGAGAATAGTGGTGCAGAAGGGTTTTTCACGCGGAATTATTCGGATAATGTTTAAATATCTCCACAGCATTTGAAAATATCGAAATTTTTAGCAGAATTCAACACCTGCTCCTTTAGTCCCAGTGAATCCGAAGACATTCTAATTCTCGAATATTAGAGTATAAGCTTTTATGTTTCATTTTCTTAAGGGATTATTGAAAATGTGCAGTACTTTTACCTTAGGAGGAATTTTAAGAAAAAATTGCCTATTTATCCACTTCTTCAATGTTGAATAGAAAGAGGAAACTTGAGCTAATTAGTAAAATTTAGTAAAAAAAGGTTAGGATATTCTTACTTGGGCATTGCGTAACTAGGTAACAACTTAAAACGTCTATTTGGTTTGCACCATCAAATTATACTAGGCGGTTCCTATGGTAAGAATTTCCTTACTAAACGACAGTTGGCAACAGTTGTTTGTAATTTCTCACATTTGACACATTAATTTGACACATTTGTATCATTTGTATGTGTTAAACATGAACGATTCAACTAAACGCAAGAGATCATCAAATTTTAACGACGAATGTAAATTACGATTTCTGCAGGTATTACAAAAGAGAGGACAAGTTATAATAACTAAAGTTACTTCACACGATACGAAAACAAATCGATTTAAGGAAGCAGCTTGGCTTGAAATTACACGGGAAGTAAATGCTTGTGGTAATGTCGTAAGGTATGTAAATTGTAGTACTGTGTAATAAAAGGGTGCTTGAAATTCGATAAACTAAAATGTGTTTGAACTCTAGAACCACCGAGTCACTAAAGAAGCTATGGCAAAAACTGAAAAGCGAAGCTAAAACATACAGGGCAAAGGCTCGTAGTGTAGTTACTGGGACGGGAGGTGGTCCTCCAATAAAAGTTCACAATCCTGTACTAGGGTTGGTGGTCGAGTTGACCGGTCGTGGCAGTTCTGGAATAGATGATGTAGGAGATTGCGATTCTGGAATGTCGTGTATGTATATAACATGTTTCGTAACAAACAATTGTTATATTTTAAATTTTTTGTGTTCCAGGGGATATTCAAAAGATTACCCCTAAGGCGTCTATCCAAACCGTCATTGCAGGTCAAAGCACCTGCTCTAGTTACATCACTCCCCCCAGTAACAGCGCCCTCGCTAGTAACAGTGTCATTGCCAGTACGAGTATTAACGGAAGTAACAGCCCCATTGTCAGTAACAGCGGCAGTCACAGCGTCTACGTCAGTCAAAGCGCCAATGAAGAAGTGGACTTTCATTTTCTTCTTAATGACGAGGTAATATTGATTAAATTAGTTATTAGTCATATGGGAGGAATAATAAAGAGGATTTGTTAAAAGATCTCTATTGATGAATATTTTTACCGACATTATCTGCACCTATGATATTATTGTTGTTTTTTGTATAATTTGAAGTTAATTCTTAGGATGAATGTATTCAAGATAATATGCTTACGAAATTGGACGTTGTAGAGGTGAATGCGACTCCAAATTTAAAACGAAGACAACCTCAGTTAAGTAAAGAGAATGAAAGAACTGGTGTCACTACAAGTCGCGCTCGCATAGCAAATACTTTTGCTTCGGAAAGATTGAAAGCAGAAAAAGAAAAAATCAATCTCATCAGTTTACAAAGTCGGCATATGGAAGAACTCCACAAATTAAAAATGGATCAAGAGGCTCGTCATTATTCATTAAAAGAATCTATTTTAAAAGAAATTTAAAAAAAAATACAAAGTATGCATAGTGGTATTTAACTTTTATTTTTAAAAACTTATTTCAACCAAAAAAATTATGAGTAAGAATGGCCCTCCTATCGCCATCATTATCTTGTAGACGATAGTTAGGATCGATTTGACCATTTTCTATCAATTCATCTAAACAACCCACTTGAAATTCATTTGGAGGCAAATTTTCTCCAAATTCAACACATATGTTGTGAAGAATACAGCAAGCAATAACTACATTTATTGCTGTTTCTAGTTGTATTCGCAATCCAAATGCAAGTGCAGGAAAACGCCGTTTGATAACTCCGTATTGCCTTTCCACTGTATTTCTCGTCTTAACCCAGATATGCCTATTGTCCTTTTAAAAGGACAGTCTGCAGATTTATACTTTTAAATTTTTATAGGTGTTGTGTAGTATAATTAAGAGATGGCAGTTATGCTATCATATGCGAGATAAGTTTGTTATTACATATATTAAGTTGGTTGTCTGAAAACAGCTCGTTTTCTCTGTGTAATCGTTTTACTAAAAAGTGCCATTTTCTAACATGTCGTTTCCGCTGGATCTAAAATTAGTTGGGTAAGTATTATTTTAGTTCTATAAAAATTTTGAAGCTCATATTTCAAAATTAGCTTTAGGGAAGTATGTTAATCACATATATGGAATGTGCAATCAAAAAAATTGCTGTATGTGATCGTTATACCTGTCTAAACATGAGTGTCCTTTTAAAAGGACAATAGGAACATCAACATAATATTATTAAAAGTTCAATATTTTGTTTTAGAGGTCTTACTCTTCACGAAATGCTAACTAGTTTGGAGGAAAGTGATCCACAAGATAAAAAAAAGGTGACTTTGAACATTATGCCCCCCATCAATGAGATCCTGACCGATGAGGATTCTGGCGAAGAGGATCAAGTTTCGCTCAACAATTTGCCAGGTAATCAATTACTTGCGGAAGCGGAAATAACTAATGTATCATCTGATGATGACGATGAAGATGATGTCCCATTAAGAATTTTACAGTTGGGATGGTCAAAATCAAATACGGTTTATAAGTGGGAAAATGTTGATTTAAAATCAGAAATAATAGAGTGGCCCGTTATGCATACGGCACAAAATAATAGGTCCCCCATAGAACTTTTCTATCAATTTTTTGATGCCGAAGTTATTAAAATGTTTGTTAATAATTCTAATATGTATGCTGCAAAACGCAATAAAATTGGAAACATCACCGAACACGAAATGAAATCGTTTTTTGGAACACTACTACTGAGTGGTTACGTACCTTTACCTCGGCGTCGTATGTTTTGGGAAAATAGTAGAGACACTCACAATGCTCTTGTTGTTAATTCTTTGTCAAGGGACCGCTTCGAATTTATAATGTCAAATTTGCATTGTTGCGACAATGATAATTTAGATAATAGTGATCGCTTTGCCAAAGTAAGGCCATTATTTAATTTATTAAATAAAAAGTTTTTGGAATTTGCACCTCTTAGTGAGAATCACAGCGTGGATGAGTCTATGGTGCCGTATTTTGGAAAGCACGGGTGCAAACAGTATATTATGAATAAACCTATAAGGTTTGGGTATAAAATGTGGATGGGCTCTACAAGCAAAGGGTACGTTTGTTGGATAGAACCTTATCAAGGTGCCAAATCTGTAATTAAAAGTGCATATAAACAATTTGGTCTTGGGCCTTCGGTGATTCTAGAATACGCAGATGTTCTTCGTTCAACAGGATGTCATCCTTATCATATATACTGTGATAATTTCTTTACAAGTCTTGCACTTTTAGAAGCTGCATCTGTAAAAAATATTCGCGTGACTGGAACAATTCGTGACAATCGATTACGCAATTGTCCACTAGATGACAAAAAGACTTTCAAAAAGAAAACTAGGGGTGATTTTCAGTTTACATCTTGTAATAATAATAAAATTATTGTTACAAAATGGAACGATAACAATGTAGTTAACCTCGCATCAAATGCTTCACCTGTCTATCCAATCCACGAAGCTTCGCGTTTTCGCAGGACAGACAAAAACACACTCACAGTAACACAACCCCACAATATTCATGTCTATAATAATTATATGGGTGGAGTTGACCGCTGCGATCAAAACATAAGCCTATATCGCACGAATATTAGGGGCAAGAAGTGGTATTTCTCTTTGATTTGTTACTGTTTGGATTTAATGGTACAAAACGCCTGGCTACTCCATAAAGTGCAAAATGGTAAATTAGATCATGTAACATTCCGTCGACGAATAAGCATGGCCATTTTAGAGACCAATTTGCAAACTAGAAAAAGAGGTAGACCATCTAGCTTAGAAAACGTCGATTCAAGGTTCGATCGAATTGATCATTTAGTGGCTTCGCAGGAAAAACAAACAAGATGCAGATTATGCCACAAAAAAGTTAAAACAAAGTGTGTCAAATGTGATGTAGCATTACATGTTGATTATTTTATACCTTATCACACAGTATCTTAAATTTAAATAAAGTTCTTATTAATGGTTTTTGTGATAAAGAATAAAACAATCGATGTGCTTCTCCATCACATTCTATACGACTACGCGTTATACGATACGAGTGTATTTATATTTTTTTATCGACAGTGTGCCGATTGTCCTTTTAAAAGGACACCCAATTTGAAGTACTTTGAGTTTGTTTAAAATTTTAATTTTAATTTTATGATGTTATGTAACGTCCATGTAGACAGTTTCAATAAAAAAATTTTAAAATTTGGAAAAAAAATAATTCAGGCATATCTGGGTTAATATGGCTTGAATTATACAGCTCTTGCGCTTCATTATTTGGATTTAAATAAGGTGTAAGTAAATATCTCTAAAACAAAAATTGTTTCAGACGGAGAACATGTGGATGCTGCTGTCGTGAATGTCGCATTGAATACAAATGAAAAATAAAAAAGTTTTTGAATTTTATTGTATTAATGTTTCCACTTTTTAAATGTTGCAAATAAATAAATAAATTTATTTATCGTTCTTTACTTTCATTATTATACCTTTAAAGGGTATCCGCTATCACCTAAAAGGCAGGCCCGTCCATAACGGCCTGATTCGAAGTCTTGACAAATTTGGCTGTTTGTAAATATAGAAGAATCGTGTGTGGCACCAGGCCAACGTGCAACAACATTCATCACTTTCAAATTTGAATCGGATATTGTTTGAACGTTTATAGAGAAGTACCCTTTCCGATTCCTGAAGAGCTCCGCGTCATTACCACCTAGAAATATATAATTCAATTTGAATTTAACTCATAAGACTTATGTAATATATTAATAGGAAGTATTCCAATATAAAATATATAAAGAGACCTGGAGACTGCAATTTTATGTGGGTACAATCAATAGTGCCAAGAACAAAAGGAAAGTTTGCTATATTGTAAAAGTCCGTTTGGCATCTTTCTATTTCTGCATCAGTGGAAGGAAATTTAATGTATTGGGGTCGAAGCTGTACAATAGCAGCCGACACTCTTTTAATTATTCTGCTCACTGTAGATAGATGAACTCCATTTACATCACCAACAGCCATTAGATGAGTTCCCGTAGCATAAAAACGAAGGGTAATCAACAATTGGTTTATTGGAGGTATGCTGCAATTCCTGAAAAAACAATACTGAAAAAAACGCTTTTCTTAGATAAAAATAAGGTGTTCACTGTTTCTTTCTTTGAGCGGTATATACTTCTACATAGTACTTACTTATTTATCAAATGTATAAAATCATGTCTTACCTATCACTGTCGTACTCCAAAATGGTGTCAATTTTATCTAAAAGGAACAACACCACTTCTTTCGACATTCGATATCTTTTAAAAAAATCAACATTATCCAAATCGTTAAATACATTAGGTCTTGGCCTAATTACGCGCGGTCTAACACCATTTTGCTGTAGATCATTAAGATTATCTATAAAATCTACAAACTCAAATAAATCTTCCATAATTGTTAGAAAAGTTACGTTTTGACGTCTCTAATACTGTAACATAAGCTAATACTTAATTTTACGCAACCGATATTCCTTGTCATAAAATTAGGCGACGCCTAAAACGTTTAGGTAATTCTTAAGGTTAGTGCAAACAAATATAGTCTTTAGGAAACTCTTAACGATTTAGGCAACTCTTAAGTCGTTGCCTAGTGTTAGTGCAAACGGGCTTAAGTAAACCAACAATACAAGAAAAACAAGAAATTGAAAAATGTTTACTTAAAAAATAGTAAAATAAATATTATTTTGATTGATACGTATTTAATTGTTTTAGATTTGACTCTCTACCGTGTGTGTCCCAAACGGTGTAGATGTTGTAAAGCCAGGCTTGAAACTGAAAACTCATTTATATTACACTGTTACTGCATTTTTTGATGATTTTTTTTGTTATTACTCTTGTAACCCTGTTAAGTATGTGTGGATTGTTAAATTCTAGGTTTTACTGCGCACGTTTACTTATTTTAATTATTAAATTAAAAAAAAAGGATACTTTATTTTTTAGTAGTTAATATTTTTATTTAATGTACTTAAGTGTCAACGAATTGATTTATATTATCTATAAGTTTGTGGCATTGGAGGTCTTGTGAATGACGCACATTACAACCTGTATATTATTTGTTATTATCACATAATTTATTATAAACCAAAAAATAATTCTGTGACTATTTGAATATATTTGTTCGCAAATACTTTAACTACTATTATTTGACGTACACGATAGTAATTTACGACCATCACACTTGGTAGAAAACTACAGCTAGTCTGTTAAAAGTAACGAGTACATAGATTGATAATTACATATTGTTATGAGCGCCTATTTGTTGACTAATATTACACACTATACTATCACGGTATCATCAGAGATAAACGGATCTGATCTTATAAACCTAAAAAAATTATTAAAAAACATTCCCAGTGAAAATAATTATATAACACGCAATATAGTTAACTTTAAGATTCTGCAAGATAACTGCAATTCAAACTGGCAACAATATTTTGAAATACAAACTCACTAACGTGCTTTGCTCTTATTGGTGGTCCCTCAGCTTCACTCTTAATTGGATAGATTATTCCTGGAGGTAAGTCCTCGTTGAATGAGCTAACTTAAGTGAAGTTATGTATAGTTGCCATTTACTTCTACCGAATTTTTACTTATAATCCTTTTGTTACCTTAATAAAAGAAAAATATGTCACAAAAGAAAACAAATTACCAAAGATGTAAAAGGATTTATAATTAAGGTGTAAAAGGATTTATAATTTATCTGCAAAAATATTAGTTCTTAAAGCAGGGTCGTATTTTTTTCTAGTAAATATTAAGTATGCATAAAGGTTAACAAAATTTACCTGAATTTGCTATTTTAAGTCTTCATACTAGAGAGAAAGTGCAACCCTGTTTCACGCCACGGGGGTTTGGTCAGGTACGTTCAATTTATTTTAATTGTCAGTGTATTTTCTTTTGTTGAATATTTAAAAGCTTAACCCCTTTTGTGAAAGGATTATAAAGTCATTTCGGTAGATCTTAGGTATACCTATACGCTCGTGGCGCTGGTGTTTGTTTTGTTTGCTATTGTCAGTCGCGTTTAAATGTACAAAATTTCTACCTGCTTTTGGGGTGCCTATTGTTACAAAAAATTTTCGTAGATTATTTTACCTGATGCTTGATGTGTATGCAACGGAGAGTCCGAATAGAGTCCCGTTTACCTGACCACCAAAATTTAGATGTTCGAATAGAGTCCCAGAGAAAGATGTTCGAATAGAGTCCGGGGTATGCGCGGCAGGGAGTCCGGTGCATAATCACAAACAGGTATAAATAAAACTACAAGAAATATACTTCACTTACTTTTATGCCCAGTTGCTAGTACATTTTTTAACTCCTTCATAACTAACAGCTAGTTAACTTTATAGAATTGATAACTTGATGTAACGGGTTTCTTGAAGCTTTTCGAATAGTTAGATAGTTGGGCGACTTGGATCGAAATGAAACTGATTCTGTTTTTCGACAATAAATGAATAGGGTATTTTCCAATTTTTTAAAATGTATCTAGAAAGTTACCTTATTGATAACGTAATCTCAAAACCACATTAAAGAAAAATTGCGACTGTAGGTTTTGCCAAAAAAATTATTTGAAATTCAAACTATAAAGTTTCCCGCATAAAAGCGGCATGACGTCACGAGTCGTAGCTGTCAATATTCGTCAATATTCAACTAATGAGCTCCAACTTATTATAACCTTTATTACACATTAACTGACATTTAACACATGTAACTAAGCAACAAAGTGATGGGTACGACCAGCTACGTCACTTCCGTTTTAATTTTCACTTTGAACCTGCAGCATTTAATGCTTTTACTAAAGCACTTTTTAATAAAACTTTTTTGATTAACATATTTTTAGTGTGGCCAAGTCATTGATAATCGACTTTGCTATGCAATAAAGCAGCAATAATCGATATTTAAAAAATTTGAAAATACCCTATTGTCAGAAAATATTTAAAGTATTGTTTTGGCTTGCCGTATTTAAATCCTCAAGATGTGGGAGACTGCTTTGCATTAGATTTAAATGCTATCAAACCTTGCAGCTCCGATTTAACGCTATTTGTGGATTACCTCACAGATACATATATATATATATCGGAAGATTCCAAATTTCCACCACGCATATGGGCTGAAAATTCAAGTAGCCTGCAGCGAACTACCAATGCTTGCGAAGGTTTTCATTCCCAGTTAAATTCATCCTTTTACCATTCCCATCCTAATTTTTTTAATCATCAAAAACTTTGAAGAATAAACATTTTTTGGATATGCAAATAGATAAGTTAAAAAATTGTAAAATAAGTAATTTTGAATTTGTGGAGGTAGTTGGAAATTATTTAAAAATATAAAACGTTTTTTCTTCATTGTTGTCTATTTTATTCAGCATGGTAAAAAATATACGTATATACAGTGTGATTGAAAAAACGTGATAATGCAGATTTCTTGGTTATTATTAAAGATAGAAAAAAAACTTATTTAGGTAACTTATAGTACTCAAGAAGCTTGTTATTTTGGTCAATTCAAAAGTACCAGTAAAATTAAAACAAAAGAGTAACGTTAGTTAGATTCCTTTTCTTAAATGGAATGTGTAGATTTTTTCTACATATTCTTCAAGAGTATCAAATTCTCTTTACAGTGATACTAAATAACAATATAATGTTTGAAAAAATAAAGTCGTAATAAGGTTTTAAAAAATGAATCTAGCAACCCTTATAACCATAGCACAACAATCGATAACAATCAAAAATACAAAAACATCTACTATCAAGTTGCATAAGTATTAAAACAAATAAATAACGACTGTTATCGATCGTTGTGCTATGGTTATAACGTTGTAAGGGTTACTAGATTCATTTTTTAAAACCTTATTACGACTTTATTTTTTCAAATATTGTATTGTTATTTAGTATCACTGTAAAGAGAATTTGATACTCTTGAAGAATATGTAGAAAAAATCTACACGTTCTATTTAAAAAAATGAACCAACTAACGTTACTCTTTTGTTTTAATTCCACTGGTACTTTTGAATTGACCAAAATAACAAGCTTCTTGAGTACTATAAGTTACCTGAACGAGTTTTTTTTCTATCTTTAATAATAACCAGGAAATCTGCAGTATCACGTTTTTTCAATCACACTGTATACCTATACTTACTATACTGTAACGTCAAGTGACGTTTATTTATAAACGAGCGCGAATTAGCTATTCTTTTAACTATCCATCCATCGATTGTCGAAAAACAGAATCAGTTTTTCATTTCGATCCAAGTCACCCAACTATTTTAACTGTTCAAAAAGCTTCGAGAAACCGAAAAATGAAGGAGTTAAATAAATTTACCAGCAACTGGGCATAAAAGTAAGTAATATATATTTCTTGCAGTTTTATTATACCTGTTTGTGACTACGCCCCGGACCCCCTGCCGCGCATACCCCGGACTCTATTCGGATATCTTTCTCTGGGACTCTACTGAAACATCTAAATTTTCGAGGTCAGGTAAATGGGACTCTATTCGGATCTCACCGTATGCAAAATATTTCTTTAAGCCTTTCTTTGTATTAAAAATTGTTTGAAAAGGTTGGAGAATTTGTTTCTTTTTCTAAATTTTTAATCACCGGCCTACAGGAATTTGCATTTCTTGTGCTTTCTCTAATTAATTTTAAGGAATACCAAATATCAACTTTTTAAGCTTCTTTTGGAGTAAATTAATCATATTAATATTATTTCATTCTATTTTTTTGGCTTAGGTATTTAATGATTAATTTTTTAGAGATAATAGTCAATTTTATATTATTATTTAATACATATTTATTAATTAATTGGCTATATCTAAAAAAATAATTATTTTATTCGTATATTTTGATCAAAAATATTATAACATCAAGTGACGTTTATTTATAAACAAGCGCCAATTAGTTATTCTTTTGACAATCCATCTATTGTCGAAAAACAGAATGCCAAATATCTATCCAAGTTCCAAATATCTATCCAAGTTACACGAAAATTTTAAATGTTAGCCAGCATTGAAGAAACCCGATGTCAGCTAGAGCTAAGCAAAAATGTACCAGAAACTGGCCATAAATATGGTTACTAGTAAAGGTCTACAATTACTAGACAATGAAACTAATAATCGTGCAGAACTTTTTATGAGTATTCTAGCACGTTTTAATATGGGAAAACGCTTAAAATTAATTCAACGTGATAGTTTCCAAACTCGAGCCTATTTATCAGCCATGAGGTATAATAGTGGACAAAATTGGCATGAAAAAGCATGAAAAAAGGGCTTTAAAAAGTCCTGGAGAATTATTAAAAAAATATATGAGCCAACAAACACAGCAACACCATAAAAGAAAACTTCGCAAACAAGAAAAGCGTAAGCACGTCAAGAGATTAAAATTTTCTGCCGTTGATAATGTCCGAGTTGTGGAAAAAGATTATGGCGCAAATATTGCGGAAATTAATCTACCACTAGAGGAAATCAAGGAAGAAACTAATAAACTCATTGCACGGCTTACATTTTCACTTGCTCAACAAAAGGAGATAGCTCAACAAACTATTGGTCAATTTGACAATCCTCGATTTATATCCGAGAGATTACATCGTCTAACGGCTTCTAATTTTGGTTCTGTAATTCATAAAAGAGATGCTACTTCCTGCAATGTTCTTGTAAAACGGATTTTGAAACCATCGTCTTTTACCTGCACGGCTGCTATGGATTATGGGAAAAGAAACGAGATTGTGGCAATAAGTAGGTTTGCAGAATTAACTGGCCAAGTAGTTTCTTCAGCGGGTCTATATGTTGATGTTGATCATGGATTTTTGGGTGCTTCTCCAGACGGAATAATTGGCGAAGGTGAAGAAATTATCGAAGTGAAGTGTTCCTATAAAGTTGCTAACCTTGGAATCACTTTGGAAGCAGCTACTCGAAATAAACAAGTAGATTAACCCTGTATATTTACTAGAAGGTGCGTCAACTGCCAGGGTTATTGGCACCTATTGTAAATATTATTAAACATATGCCCTTAAGAAAAGTGTTTTCTTATTATTATTCTATTCCATTAAGGTTTCGTTTTAATCCCTTTTCTCGATTAACAATAATCTTAGAGAGGTTCGAGCCTTTGTTCCCGAAGTTACTCCTGTATAGAACCCATTAGTAAGGCTGATGTTGTTACATTCTTAGAATAAGATTAATGTTCAAATTACATCGGCGCGGTGTTTGGTTTTCTAGATAAAAGGAAAAATTAGTATTTTAGGAAAATACTATTTTCAATAAAATTCAACACATTTATCTAGTTTGTTTTAATGCGATTTCAAGCAATTTGATTATTTTTTTAAAATTTGTGAGAGAAAATATTGTTACACCTGTCATAAATGAATAAATAGTGGAAATACTTGTGGAAAATCATTTACTCTATGATTTAACAGTTGAATAAAATAATAATAGCAATCGATTGCTAGTGTCAAATACAGTAAGCAGTTTTCATTAACTAGTATTACCTAATACAGGCCATTCTATACTACGTTCATTTAATAGAAACAGCTAAGTCACTCCCACAAAAATTGCGCGATATTGGAATATAATTTTTCTATATTTTGTGGTAATAAATTATTGTTTTTCGTATTCCAATTCATTTATTCAAAGAATCGGTCTTTTAAAGGTTTATTGCACGTTTGTGTATAATAAGGTACCTTAATGTGTATAATAAGTATGCAAAAAGATTTGATAAAATGTTAACAACCACTTTTTAAGTAAAACCTACTTCATGATGAATGAAGCTGCTCTTTCACCTCCGAAGAAACGTGTAGTCGGCCATTTTTCGGTTGAGGAAACAGAACTTTTGCTTAATATTTTTAAGGCTTACTTTGGAGAAAACCCAGACAACGCCAAAACACTAATATTGAGTTTACTGCCTTAGAGGCAGACACGTTTCTATTTTTGTATTATGATTTAGTATATTACGAGCCCTAACAACTAAATGTTGGGACAAATAGTATTTGTTTATAATTTATTGTTCGCATAAGCAACGTATTTTAATCAAATATCTTATCTAATTTTAAGGGTTATTAAAATTTATAATTTTAAATAATTCTGAATTGAGTGGTTCTGAAAATTCAGAATAGAAAAGGTATCCAGAGGACATTATTTGCTTTGAGATAAAAAATTTTGACAACTAATTAATGGGACAGATAATATAAAACTTACTACCACTTACTACCAATAAACATTTATCAGGTTGCTTTTTAGAAACGAACAATTTTAGCTCTCCAATGTTTTGTTTTTTAGTATTTTTTTAAAAATTGTCAAATTTGGTTAGTAAAATTCTGAGAAATGACCCGCCTGCGAAATGAAACACCGACAAATATGTATAAATTTACGAACGGTTATTGTAAATCCATTATTGATATTACTGCACAATGGAATTGTGGGGTTGTTGCAGGTATTTACTTGGTGGTGAACACAAAGACAATTGTACTTAAACTAATTTATTATCACGTGGTTATTATTAGCGGTTATTTTACAACGTGTTTACAACGTGAACTACGATACGCGAATGCCATGCGGCTACTGGTGTAAGTTTTACACACTTACGAAATAAGTAACTATTTACACGCTAGATAGCGCTACAAATTTCTCCCCTTCTAAATTGAGGAACAATATTTAAATAAACATTACAAATCAAACATAATAAAAAAACACAAAACTGAAAGTTGAGAATAGTAAAAATACAATACTAAAAAGTTGCGATTTCAAGTTTTGTAACGTATTTACAAATGTTCAAGTGGAACAAATAAAAACTACTAAATACAAATAAAAACATACTAAACGATAAAATATAAAATTACAATGAACTCATGTGTAATATACAAGGTTGATTGCTAACTACCAGTATGATACATTCGTTATATACGTGTTACGTAATACGTAAATTGCGATCATATTATTCTTAATTTTTACTAGGTGTATCGTGCTGGCAGTCTTACAGTTCTACCTCTAGATGTTAGTTTAGGCAAAAAAGATACTTTTCTTTTATTTTTTAAATCTGTTGTTGGCAAGTCATTTTGAGGAACATGTGAAGGTAGTGCTGACTGTGGTAAGGAAACACATGAATAAAATGAAGGGCGAGATTGATTTACCTTAGTGTTAATTTTGGTATCGCTACATGTAACAGGTTCATGTGGTATAAAATTTTGTTTTTTAAGAATAGGCTTTGAGTTGTTTGAGTGATCAGTTGTATTGCTCTCAACTGCAGGTTCATGGTTCGCTTTGGATTCGTAAGATTCTTCAATGTTCAATTCATATGCAGGCTTTAATCGATCTATTGCAATATTGTCTTCTTTACCATTTAAATTAAGTGCAAAATATTTTTGCGATCTACGAACGACCTCAAATGGACCATCATATGGAGTTTCTAGTGGTAATCGTACTCTATCCACTCTTACGTAAACCTTTCTACAGTGCCATAAATCTTTATGTACAAAAACTTTCTCTTTTGTTTTATGTTGAAATGGAACTGGTTTAATTTTTTCAAATGCTTTGCGTAATTGACGAACAAAATTTGAACTATCGTTAATATCGTTAGCTGTTGAATGAAACTCACCCGGTAGTTTTAAAGTTAGACCAAAAGTTAATTCCGCACATGATATCCCGCTGTCGTCCCTAGGAGCTGCACGTAAACCAAGCAAAACTGTAGGTAGACTAGAGGTCCAATTTTGTTTATGACATTTTAAACCCTCTTTTATTCTGCGGTGCAAACGTTCTAGTACACCATTTGCAATTGGGTGATATGAAGTAGTTTGAATGTGCTCGGCACCCAAAAATTTACATAATTCGTTGAACAAGGCAGATCTAAACTGTGGGCCCCGGTCTGAAGTAACACGTAGTGGGACACCATATCGAGCTATCCAATTCTCATAAAAAGCTCTTGCGACTGTTTCTGCACTTATTTCTCTCAAAGGTATTGCTTCGATCCATCTTGTAGTTCGATCGATGAATGTGCACAGGTATCGATACCCTTCAGAGTTGGTCATTGGTCCAACAATATCAATGTGTACATGTTCGAAACGATTACTGTTTGGAAATTGCTGTAAAGGAGATTTGGTGTGCCGTATGACTTTCGTTTTTTGGCATTGTTGGCAAGTTTTACACCATTGTCGAATATTTGCAGTCATTTTTGGCCAGTAATATTTTGATCGTAGTAACCTCACTGTACTCTTGATTCCAGGATGTGCAAGCCCATGTATTTGTTGAAACAAAGGCATGCGTAAACTTTGTGGAATTAATGGTCGATTAACGTTATTGAAAAAACTACAAAAAACTGTTGTGTGATCGTCTACGTAGATATGTCGTAGTTCATGATCACGGTATCCTTCTTGTTTTATTTTTAAGATTTCATCATCTGTAAGTTGTTCATCTGCGATATTTTTAATAGTAATAGGCGCTTCAATCGCGTCGACTTCAGGTCTGCTTAATGCATCAGCAACAATGTTTGAAACTCCCGAAATATGTAAAATGTTGGTTGTAAATTGCGAAATAAACTCGATGCATCTTGACCTACGTTCCAATTTAATATGTTTTTTTGTACTAAACATGTGTGTCAACGGTCTATGATCTGTGACGATAGTTACATCTCGACCTTCAAGTAAGTATGAAAAATGTTCTACTGCAGCGTATATGGCATATAATTCTTTGTCGTACGTAGACCAACTTTGTTTGCTTTCATCAAATTTAGCAGAATAAAATCCCAAAGGTTGTCGCTCGGTTTTATCAACTTGTTCGAGGACTGCACCTACAGCTACGTTTGAGGCATCACATGTAAGTAAAAGTTTTGCATCAGTTTTTAAAAAATGCAACAATGTGTAGTCAGTAAAAGCTGATCTAGCTTTTTCAAACGCTTCTTTTAATGCGGGCGTCCATAATATTGGCGTTTTGTCATTTTTTTTTGGATGACCTTTAAGTAAGTCATTGAAAGGAGCAAGGTACTCGGCAGCATTTTTGCTAAATCTACGATAAAAATTAAAAATACCAAGAACTCTTCTTAAAGCAGTTATAGTACGTGGGCGTTCCATGGCTGCAATGAAAGCAATACGATCTTGAGTAGGTTGAAAACCATCTTTTGTAATTGTATGTCCGAGAAAATCTATTTTGTCAGAAAAAAATTTTGATTTTTCAACATTAATTACAAGTCCGTATTTAGTTAATCGCTCAAAAAGAATATCTAAGTGATTATAGTGGTCTGTAATACTATCGGAAAACACAAGAACATCATCGATATAACAAAAAATAAATGGTAAATCACCAATGATAGTATTCATGAAACGCTGAAATGTAGCTGGTGCGTTTCGCAGACCAAATGGCATTTTTATATATTCATACAGACCACAGGTGAGATTACGGCAGTTTTAGGAATGTCAGGTGGAAAAATAGAAATATTGTGAAAGGCTCTTACCAAGTCAACACATGAAAAAATAGTCTTACCACTTAACTTTTGCGTGCTATCTTGAAGATTAGGAAGTGGATAGCGATCCGGAAGTGTCTTGGCGTTTAACTTTCTGTAATCTCCAACGATTCGAATTTCTTTTTTTGGTTTTTGCACAATTACTAATGGCGATGCCCATTGTGAATTTGATTGACGACAAATTCCTAAACCTTCCATTTTTTCAAATTCCTGTCGAACCTTTTCTTGCAGATCTGGTTGCAATCTTCTGGCTTTATCGTATGCAGGTGCACCAGAAGTTTCGATGTGGTGATAAACATCGTGTAACGGCTGATCATTGTATTGCGGAGGTTGAGTGAT
This sequence comes from Malthinus seriepunctatus, assembly GCA_963924605.1. Lineage (NCBI taxonomy): Eukaryota > Metazoa > Arthropoda > Insecta > Coleoptera > Cantharidae > Malthinus > Malthinus seriepunctatus. Next base: position 86,458,904 of record OZ004600.1, on the reverse strand, counting down.
TGATGTATATTTTTTAAACAGATCATGTACTCTTTGGTCCAGATTATTGTTTGATGCAATTGTATGGATGCTGGATTGATGAGATTGTTTAAGGGTACACGAAATACTACACAAAGATTCTCCATCTACAAGTCGTTTACTTTTTAAATCCGGAAGCAAATTATACGCAGCCATAAGGTCGGCTCCAATTATAGGCGTTTTGACAGCTGCAACGACGAAGTTCCATACATAAGTTTTTGGCAATCCAATTGAAAGCGATAACTTGTGTGTGCCATATGTTGGAATTGGTGTATCGTTCACTGCATATAATTTGTAATCCGTTCTTTCGCCCAGAGTTTTCAAAAATGTAGATGGAAAAACTGACACGTCTGACCCGGGATCAACTAAAAAATAATGTTTATTATTATTATCATAAATAAATAGGCGAGAGGAAGTTTGTGAGGGTGAGGTTTTCGCCGTAGAAACTTCTCCCTCTAGGAGTTTTCCTGTGACATTTTACACCCTGGAGCACAAGCTGTTGCGTCATCACCAAATCGGTAATGGTACCAACAAAGTCCGGTGTATAGTCTGGTTCGCTTGTTTGATGCACTACGATGTCTGTTTTCGTTGTTGGGAGACGAGTGTCTTGCATTTCTATATCGTTGGCGATGGTGGCTTCTATTCCGTTGCTCTTGTCTACAGGATTTTAATTCCGCAATCTCAAGCGACAAGTTATGCAACATTGTTAAAATATGCGTATTTACTTCACTGGCATTATTAGTGTTTGTATGTACTTCTGCCACGGATTGGGGTAGGGCAGTATCATATATGCAATCTGCCATTTTTGCTAGTTTATCTAATGGTTCATTGCTAATAGCTAAAAATTTTTTGGTATCCTGAGGCAATTTTTTTAACCATAAACTTTTTAATAGTTCGTCGCTACAAGATGCGCCTCCTAACGTTCGCAACTTACCAAGAACTACTGATGGCTTAGCATTTTCTTGAAAAGTCGTACCATTCAGCAATTGATTAAATTGTTGTTCTTTGGTTGTGCCGTGTATCGCTATTAGCTTTTCTTTGGCCTTTACATATATATCTGTTAACGCATTATTTGTGATGATTTCCTCGAGGTCATTTAGTTCTTCATCCAGTACTTGTAATAATTTACTAAATTTAGCCTGGTCGCTAAAAATTCCATTCTCATTAAAAATTATGTCGGCAGCAGAGAACCATAAAGCTGGATTTCGTCGGTTGAACGAAGGTAAATTAAATTTTAGAATTGTATGGCGTTGTCCCGGTTGTTCGTTTACAGCCGCCGATGCTTGTTGGGTAGCCATATTGTTTTTGTTTTTTTTTACACGCGTTTTTTTTTTTAATAATCCACGCACAAACACACAAAGTCAAAGTACAATTCACTATTTACACTGTCACGGTCGCCAATTTGTGGGGTTGTTGCAGGTATTTACTTGGTGGTGAACACAAAGACAATTGTACTTAAACTAATTTATTATCACGTGGTTATTATTAGCGGTTATTTTACAACGTGTTTACAACGTGAACTACGATACGCGAATGCCATGCGGCTACTGGTGTAAGTTTTACACACTTACGAAATAAGTAACTATTTACACGCTAGATAGCGCTACAGAATGAACAATCAGGGTTAAAATTATCACGTGAATGTTGCAGCAAATGGATTCATAAATCTGGATTGAAATTTTATAAGGTATAACATATTGCAGTGTCAATATTTAAAATATTTGCAATTTATCGTTATCTTAGAGGCTAAGGAAAAGTCGCTTTTGACCAAACAACAAAAGAAAAATAGACTTAATTGGGCAAAATCTAGAGTATTGAGGACTGTAGATGACTGGTCAAATGTTATTTTCAGCGAAGAGTCTAAATTCGAAGTTTGTGTAGGAGATTTTAGAAAGCGAGTCATTAGGACAAAAAATGAAGCTTTTCATAAAGATTGTATTAAACGTGTGGTGAAAGGCTTAGGGAGGTTTCAGTTTATTGAGGATACTGTTATTGCTGAAAAATACCAAGCAATATTAACAAAGAACCTTCTTTCAAGTATTAATATGCTGTATACTAATAAAAATTGTATTTTTCAAAAAGATGGGGCTTCTTGTCATACAGCCAAATAGACAAAAAATGGCTCTCTGATCGAGGAATAACAGTTCTACCGTGGCCTGCCAACAGTCCAGATCTTAATATCGCTGTGGCACACGATGAAACAGCAATTACGAAACAACCCACGACCAACTGTAACAGAATTAAAGGCAAAACTGGAGGAAATATGGAATACCTTTACACCCGAGTTTTGCAAATCATTAACAGCAACTATGTCTGCTCGAATAAGAGTTGTTATTAAAGCAAAAGGCGAAGTTACATCTTATTAAAATTCAAAATGTTGATTTGTCCCAACATTTAGTTGTCACTAATTGTATAAATTTTTCTGTTTTTTATGTAATAATTCGTTGATAAGATTTTTTTTATGTTGTGTTTGGTGTTTTCGGTAATTGGATTACATCATGTAATAATAAAACAATATTTTTTCTTTTTTCTTGAAGATAATGATAAGCCAATTCCAACAGAAGTTGTAGACATCTTAAGCTTAGGACCTAACTTTAACATCCACAACCCTAATCATGACATCCCTGTTGAGAATTTAATAGCGAATTTCGAAAAAAGTATTGAGACCTTAAACAGCGACACACAAAACACTATCAGATCAAAATTTTGCAACAAATCACTACAAATCACTACTGACAAATCATAACAACACCAATAAAAAGAGACAAGTCCCACTACTGAAAAAAAAACAACATAACGAATTCCAAAATAAAATTAAAAAAACTAGAGACTTCTTAAAGAATAATCCAAAAAATTTAATAACAAATGCTGACAAAACACAAAAGACAGTCATATTATCAAAAGACGACTACCATACCAAGATAACAGATCTCCTAAAAGACTCAAAAACTTACAACCGAATCAATAAGGATCCTACCTCAAAAATACAAAAAAAAAAAAACAATAAATTCATAAAAGACCTACTAAGTGACGGTTCAATAACCCAAAACGAATACAAACAACTAACCACCAACAGCAGCACTGTCAAACTTCAAAATACCTCTCCAACATCTTATCCAAAGTTACAAGTACCAATGAGTTCAGCGTGAAAGATTCATGGACTTTTAAAAACCAAATCGATAATTTCAGTATACCACCTAATTATTTAATGTTGTCTCTCGACGTCGTCTCATTATATACTAACATCCCTGTAGAACTCGCCATCCAATCTATAGAAAAAAACTGGAAAAAAATCGAACAATACACCAACATCAAAAAAGAAAAATTTTTAGAAATCACAAACTTTGTCCTCCAGTCAACCTACTTTTCTTACAACGACGAGTTCTACTCCCAAATTTTTGGCGTCCCAATGGGTTCACCCATATCATCCACCATCGCAGAACTTGTTCTCAACGACTTGGAAAAAAAACTCGTCAAAACTAACAAAAACATCTCATTTTACAAACGTTACGTTGATGACATTTTCTTGACAACCACCTTTCCTAACATTGATACCATCCTTAAAGAATTCAACAAGTATCACCCACGCCTCAAATTCACAATCGAGCACGAGAACCAGAACAAATCTATAAACTTTTTAGACCTTACTCTAACAAGAGACAACAATTATAACATTCAAACAAATTGGTTTCGCAAAGAAGTAAAAACACAGCGTTATCTAAATTTTAACTCGAGTACTTCAATTAAATATAAACAGAGCGTCGTGAACGGCTTAGTCGATAGAGCCATTCTACTATCTGATGAAAAATTCCATAAATAAAACCTAGCTAAAGTCACAGACATACTTTTAAAAATTGATTACCCCACATCCTTCATAACAAGTAATATAAAAAAACGTACTGAAATTCTAAAGAGTCGTAACAACAGAACCTTCAACCTTCAACCAAAATTGAAGGTTAAAACCTTCAACCAAATTGTTTTGATGACGAGTTCAATAATTTCACCACCGTCGACAAACCGCACTACGCAACTCTCCCATTTATACCTAATGTATCAAATAAAATCAAAATGGAACTTACAAAATTAAACATAAGCACATCCTTCACAAACCATAACACCATAAAAAAAACTTCTTCACTAAATTAAAAGACAGGACACCTTTACTTGATCAGTCCGATCTAATCTGCTCAATTGAATGTAACAACTGCAACGCAACCTATGTGGGCCAGACAAAACAAAATTTAAAAGATCGTATTAATCAGCACAGCTCTATCAAAAAAAAATCCTGATACCATTTTATTTTTCATTGCATTTAATTACTTAAATTTTATTTTTCATTTCATTTTATTATTTAAATTTTAATATGGGGGGTGACATCTATTACTATTCTGGAGTAATTGAATTGAACGATAAGTAGAAGATCGGCGCGAGCAATGATAAATGGAGGATTCGAGCTTCCGGTGTCCTCGTATAAAGTACTATTGTTATTATATTTTATTATATTAAAGTTTGATCGCTTTTTGCAGATTTTTTTCGAGGCACTTAGTTGAGGAATTTTTTTTATATATTTCTTCCGTAAGGGATTTTGTTGAAGTCGGAAAAAAAACCCTAAAATTTAGGTATGTACTAGTCGTTCAATTATTCCAGATGGTAATAGATGTGTTTTATTTTCAGGGTTTTTTTATTGGGATAATTTTTATCATAATATTATTTATCATCATCGTCATTCGTTATCATCGTACAAATCCAAAACATATGTGTATATGGTTTTTTATTTATGTCGGATTTTTCGCAAGAAATTTTGGTTTATTGCTGATTATTGGTGGAGATTTGGTGGTTGGAGAACGGAGGCAGCGCAGCAGATAAGCAATTATAATTTTTTTATTATTATTAAATTTTTCGTCGTTTATAATTCAAAGTTTTAAAAATCGCTTTGATAAAGTGACATCTTTTTAAAATTTTATAGTCAAGGTTGATTTAAAATCACATATTTTGTTTAAAAAGTTTGAAAATTACATTTAATCAATTTATTAATTTTTTTTAATAATCATATTGGTTTTTTTATATCGTACTGTAAGTCTTCGTTTGGCCAAGCGCGGGATTCTTTTTGCCGATTTAGGCGTTGTTGTTTTTTTATTAATTTTCATATTGTATGATAGTTCATCATTTAAAGGCGTTTAGTATTCACAATAATCTTTTTTACATTGATTAATAAATTTTTGTTGGTTAAAAGTAATCATTTGTTTTGTATTATTTTTTTACGCCCTATTCACAGTTTGAGGGTTGTTACAGTAGTTGGAACTGTGTGGCGCCCGTTTACCAACTTAACCCATGCCATATCTCGATTGAGTGGCTGGCAACATAAATTTTTATTTACAACTACTGTAGTGTTTTTCATTTAATACACAGTTATCGCGTAACAATCCTTAACCCAGATAAACCCAACACCGCCGCGACCATGCCGTAGAACATTATCACTCCTTCGACTTCAACAACCCAAAAATCCTTCAAAAAGAAACCTATTTAAAAAAAAGACTCTACCTTGAAATGATAGAAATTAAAAAAAACAGAAACTCCATAAATTATCGAACGGATATCGAAAAACTACACTCGACCTATTTCAACCTAATAAAACCAAAAAAGAAATAATTATAACGCTTTATCCACACAATTTTCTACTAAAATCAATTTTCAAATTACTCAATTTTTGTGAAAAAGAAAACTATTTAAAAATTTAAACTTCTCCCCACTTATAAAAGCAATGGCTTTAGTGTTTTCAATTTTTAACTAAAAATTTACTACACTGCACATTATCAATTCACACACCACCATTTCGTTTCTTTCACCATGTCATATAAAAATCAAGTATTATTCCAAATAGTGTAGTCAACGAACCAAAATTTATCCTGATCTTCGGACTTTTTTTGTAACAGCGAGTTTTTTTCCTTAATCGGTCGAATCCACTCCTATGAGTTTGTGTATAAATTGTCTCCACTCAATTTTGACCGGAAGACCCTTATGCTGGGTTGCAGGAATAATATATTAAACGCCGATTAATGAAACATTGATTAAAATCTGACTGACCGTCATTTTTTTTTTGGTTGCACAAACGTATTTCATAAAATTTAATTCTCACATCATGTAACCAACTGTTAATAAAAATTAAACATGACAACGCTGTAATACGTCAATTCAATTCTGTCAACTGTCAAAATTATCTTTAATAATTTACGTGTTTGTGGTGTGTGCTAAGTTGAAGAGAATGGATATTAATAAAAAACGTAAAAACTTTTCGGAAATTGAAAGACAAATATTGCTTTCTATGATTAACAAGTGAGTATACAAGTTTTTAAATTCATTGTGATCGATTTCATTATCGATTAGCACGTGAGTATATTATAACCTTAGAAATTTTGTATAAAATTTCAAAACATGTAAAATACATAATACAATATCCAAATTTCACCATTTTATACATGACTCAGAATCTCCGGGATATATTGTGAGCTCAGAGTATATTCGAGGTTTCATTAGTCATACTTTTCATATTAATATGCCAAGAAATGTTGACAGAGTACCTATTCGAATGCCCAGAAAAATTAGTAATGTAGAAAAAGTTCCAATATTAGAAACAAAAATAACAGATATTGGTAAAGCCATGTCTTATGTTCCAGGAGTGTATCACCCATTCTATCAAGAAGTTTTGGAATGGCCAAAAAAAATGTCGAAAAAGAAAGCGATTGCATTGCAATAAACATTTTCAATATTATGTTATTATAACCCGGTTTTTCAGTCGTGGTTTAACTTTTGATTTCACTTTGGGTTTTTAAAAGATAACCAAAATTTTAAACTAGTTTAGCTCAATACGAGTTTCTCAGTGGATAGATTAATATTCTAGTTATATCTAACCGCAAACTATGAAATTTAGCAGTTAACTATTTTTACTTGGTTTAAACCACGACTGAAAAACTGCTAACTACGAAATTTATGAGTTAACAACTTTTATTTGGTTCAAACCACCACTGAAAAACTGGGCATTATGTAAAATAAATAAATAAATATTTAAGGCTTATTTGTTATTTAGGTAATTTTAAGAAAAACAACTCAATATTATAGACATTTCAGTGATAACATCAAGCGAATTCGTTAAAAAAATAAATAATTTTCATATATTTGAGAAAGGTACCAACTGCATTTTTTCAAAATTCAAATCTTTTGGTTTGTGATAAAAATTATACCTGTTTAAACATAAAAAACATAATGACTACTCTGTCTTAAACTATTTATGCCAAAAAAACGTTGCTATCAAATATTTTAAAACTGCCAGTAAGTTTTTATTGATTTTCTCCAAAGTAACAAAATGTTAGTTGGGACCTTTCTGAAATAAACGATTCAATTGTTATTTGTTCCATTACAAAAGATAAATATTTACTCCTTTGCTTGTAAATATCTAAAAACATTATACTTTGTTTAAATCTAACTGTTGTTTTATTTCTGCGGTAAAAAGGCTAAATAAGAAAGATAAAAGTGAACCTTGGCTTCACGACTACAGTGATCCCGATAGGCAACTCACACAATTTAATTGCACACTATCCTTCCCAAGGTTATAAGTCAACCAAAGGGAGAATCGTGTGGTACTACAATCTATTGGTGGGTGTTTTCAACCCAAACAATTCACGGTAAGGAAAAGTGGAAGATAATTGTCGTATTGTTCCGAAGAACAGAAAGTCGTTCGCATTATTCTTTACTACCAATGCAGTTGACTGTTCAATAGCCATGAACCGTTACGTGAAGAAACCGTCAAAGGAACCGAATACGAAGAAAAAGAAGTCGAATAAAGAAAAAGAAGTCATCATCGACTTTTCAGTATATATACCGGGTGACACAGGGGTTTGGAAAACTCTTATAACTCCGTTATTTATCAACATATCAAAATGAAATTTGGTGTGGATTATATTCACATAAATTGTGCGCAAAACAAAAATATTAATGTTAGTTTGACGGATTTTCAAATCAACAAACTTAACATCAAGTTTGTAGATTTGAAAATCTTAACTCTTCGGGTTCCAGTTGGAATCCGAAAGGATTAATTAGAGTAAATTGTAAAAAAAAAAATTTTTTTTTTAAAAGAAATTGTTTTATTGATTGTTACCTACATTTTGGTCCCGATCCGGCCAAGTTATTCAAAAAATAGTGAAACGGAAACTTGAAAAAGTCAAACTTTTACACAGTCGAAGAATAAGGGCCTTCCGGTCAAAATTGAGTTGAGACATTTTATACACAAACTCACAGGAATGGTTTCGACCGATTGAGTAAAAAAACTCGCTGTTACAAAAAAAGTCCGAAAATCATGATAAATTTTGGTTCGTTGACTGCACTAAAACGAAAAATGATCAAAAATAAAATAAATAAAAAAAACAAAATGTAAGTATTGCAAATCGTATTTAATTCACTGCTTTTCTCTCGCACTTGTTATAATTTGAATTTTATTTAAAGTGATGTAAGTTTTACAGATGTATCGTTATCCTTTGTACATTAACCAAAAAAAGGAATCTTTTATAAAACTTGAAAAAGCCCTCATAGGCGAAACGTCGAAATATAATGTAACAACTCCTAATTAATAAAAGGATGCAACCATGAGTTAAAAATTATTGGCTTATCATTATCTTCAAGAAAAAATAAAAAACCATAAGCCCAACCCTTATCAAAAAAATAAAATAATATGTTGCTTTATAAAATTTAATAATTGAGATATAATATGGTAATTATGAAGATATAAACAAATGCTTATAACTTGTCCCAACATTTAGTTGTTAGGGCTCGTAATAAAATATAATTTAGGTGTCAGCGGCAGGAGGGTTTTCAAGATTCTTAATGAATGCAAGGAAACACGTCCTTAATCCACCCAAAGGTTACCAACCACAAAAATTAATTATACATATATAACATTAATGATGGGACTAAAACTGTTCTTATGCGTTTAGTTCATTCCCTTTTTCAAGGAAAAGAACCACCAACTTTGAATAAAATTTTAGCAGTTGTTCAGAATGATGAAGATTTACCAGCGTTAAAACGATCTACTTTATGGAAGACTACTACTAATCAATCAAGACTACTAATGAAGTTGTGTGCATTTTTTTAACTTCTTCGGTTGTGTGGTAGACACTCGCTTACATTTCGTGAAAAAGAAATTGAGGAAATCTTTTACTGTGGTGGGTAATAAATGGCAAAAAATTCGTTTTTCCCGTTTTCTTGACGTTATCCAAAAACCACGAGATATATTTTGATGAGAATTACATAATGTTGTATATGTTCTTGCAATATAAGCGTTCCGAAAAAGGCTTAAAAAGTCAAAGATATAAACCAAAGGGTAAGTAACACCCGGTTTGTCTAATTCTCTCTTTCTTAAACTTTTGTATATACCTGTCTTTATTTGCTTTTAAACCTAAAATTTAACAGGTAAATATGATCTGCAGTTCTCAAACTGTGCGCTGGCAGGATTAAAATAAAACTTTTTAATGTAACAAAAAATAATGAATTAAATACTTACTAAATAAAGTACGGTAAAATCTGCGTTTGTGTAAGTTCGCCACAAAAATTATTTAACTTTGTTAAGTTTTAAAATACGTTAACAATAAAAAAATAATAGTTTTTATAATTATAGTACAGGCAAAATACCCTAAAATCAGCGGTTACCTTGCATATGCTACGGTCAAGCTGAAATTTTGTAGACACGTTGTCTTCGGTGTCTTAAACAACATACTAAAAGTCCCCAAGAATCCCCTGTGAGCTTCTTCCAGTATCGTGGATCTTAGCCCTTCAAGTGCAGTTTTTCGCCATTTACTCCGTCAGGTTGCATTTAATCGTAAAAGTAGTTTAGTAATATTTTATTAAGCATCAAATTATCTATTAAATAAGCTATAGAACACATTTCTACGATCAAAGAGCGTAAAGGAGTACGCTATTAAAGAATAGTGGTTCAGAAGGATTTTTTACGCGGAATTACTCCGATAGTTCCAATTTTTTAATATGTTTTATAAAGTGGTCTCCTAATGTTAAATCCGAGATTTCGACCTTAGCGAGCCTATGCGCGTACCACTATCTTGAAAATAACAGAGGAAACTCTAGTTTTTCTTGTATCTCATTTTCAATGAAAATTATCATAAAATAGTCTTAACAAATTTTTTAGACCAAAAAATTTTCTACAACTTCTATATTTACAAAATACGATGTTAGAGCAATGGTTTTCTCACAAAATGAAATTTAAAAGAGCTGTCTTCAAAAATAATATTAAGCAGGCGATTGCTATGATGGACAAAAAATTGTTTTACTCCGAGATGAACAATGATAAAATTAAAAAAATTATATGAATTTAAAGCCGAAGGATTCAGCCTTTATTTTCGTGTCTATTAAATTTACTTTTGTTACACCTTGTAATATTAAACAACAAATAAAGTTTTTCACAGTTTTTCATGTACCATTTTTTAAACAGTAAAAGATATTTTGTGGGAAGGATTATTTTAAAAACTTTTCGTCCAAGGATATTGTTCCTTATGAGTTGTTTGTCAAAGTTAAGTGATTAGAAATCGATTGTACATTTATTTTAAAAAAGCACAATGATTTCATATTTCGTTGTTTTTTGCAAATTTTATTTTTAATAAAAGTTTTGATTCAAATTGTTGTAAAATGGTTAATATTAAACGGATTGAAGAAACTAAGAACTCGTTATGAAGGAAAATATGTCTACTTTTTGATGCACTGGTTAGATTTTACTAATCAGCTCAATTTTCCTCTTTCTATTTAATACATTGAAGAAGTGGATAAATAGGCAATTTTTTCTTGAATTGCAGAGTTAATTGCATATACGAGCACGTATATACAGGGTGTTTGATTTATCATGTCACATCAGATATTTCGATTATTGTATTTATTTGAAATAAATAATATACACGTGTACACATCGGTGTACTAAACAACATACTAAAAGTCCACGTAAATCCCGTGTGAGTTTCCCTCAATATTTGGATCTTAGGCCCCCAAGTGCAGTTTTTCGCTATTTACTCCGTCAGGTTGAATTTAATCATTAAATTAGTTTAGCATTTTATAAAGCATCAAATTATCTATTAAATGAGCTATAAGGTTTGTTCCCACACAGCTCGAACTAGTTCGTAACTGGGCAGAGTGTGCGCAAATTGAAATTTGTATTGCCAACTTCAATGTGCGCTTGCGCTGTTCAGTTCTGAACCGTTCTGAACTGGTTCGACTGTTTGTAGGAACAAACCTATAGAACACATTTTTACGATCAAAATATGTAGAGTAGTTAGATGAGCCAGAGGATTGAAAGTCAAGCGGGGTTGTGACATGGAAATTAAACAATCCAAATTTTCTACCGGAAAAGAATTCTTTCGAAGGTTTTCCGCCCGGATCTTTTTTTTAAACCACTAACTTTTATCCGATATCCGATAAATTTGAAAATTCTTTTTAAATACTGGCAAACATTATGCAATTCCCTACAATTTTATATATCGAAAAATGCCCGGCAAAATTAGGGGACAAATTTAACATCAACTTTTTTCAATCAAAAATAATAATCACTTTGCTTTTTGATTTTAATTTTAATACTGAGTATAATAAGCATCAAACAACCTTTTATAATATGTATTTCAAATATATACAATAATCGAAATATCTGATGTGACATGATAAATCAAACACTCTGTATATACGTGCTCGTATATGCAATTAACTCTTTTAGAGGCATTATAACTTCTCTAAAAAGCATAATAAGTCGTTTTTGAGAACACTTTTATGATAATGTGTTAATATCCCCACAGCATTAGATAATGTCGAAATTTTTAGCAGAATTCAACACCTTCTCGTTTAGTCCCAGTGAATCTGAAGACGTTCCAAATCTCGGATATTACAGTATAAGCGATTATTGAAAATATGCAGTACTTTTACCTTAAGAGGAATTTCAAGAAAAAATTGCCTATTTATCCACTTCTTCAATGTATTAAATAGAAAGAGGAAAATTGAGCTGATTAGTAAAATCTAACCAGTGCATCAAAAAGTAGACATATTTTCCTTCATAACAAGTTCTTAGTTTCTTCAATCCGTTTAATATTAACCATTTTACAGCAATTTGAATCAAAACTTTTATTAAAAATAAAATTTGCAAAAAACAACGAAATATGAAATCATTGTGCTTTTTTAAAATAAATGTACAATCGATTTCTAATCACTTAACTTTGACAAACAACTCATAAGGAACAATATCCTTGGACGAAAAGTTTTTAAAATAATCCTTCCCACAAAATATCTTTTACTGTTTAAAAAATGGTACATGAAAAACTGTGAAAAACTTTATTTGTTGTTTAATATTACAAGGTGTAACAAAAGTAAATTTAATAGACACGAAAATAAAGGCTGAATCCTTCGGCTTTAAATTCATATAATTTTTTTAATTTTATATTGTTCATCTCGGAGTAAAACAATTTTTTGTCCATCATAGCAATCGCCTGCTTAATATTATTTTTGAAGACAGCTCTTTTAAATTTCATTTTGTGAGCAAACCATTGCTCTAACATCGTATTTTGTAAACACAAAAGTTGTAGGAAATTTTATGACGTAATAAATTTGTTAAGACTATTTTATAATAATTTTCATTGAAAATGAGATACAAGAAAAACTAGAGTTTCCTCTGTTATTTTCAAGATAGTGGTACGCGCATAGGCCACTGAACTGTATTAAATTACTGGAACGATAAAGCAATGTCCTGCGCGTGAAAAATGTGTTCACATTTGAAGAAAACAATAAAGTCGAAAGTCGCTAAGAATTTAACTTCAAGAGCATAATCGAGTTTGCGCACGTTGCACTTCGCGACGTGAGAGCTAAGTTCACGTGGTTCAGTCCCTCTACCACGCATTTAGCGCATGGGTTGTGTTTACGTTTCGAAATCAACATATGAACATAACCTCAGATGCACATAAATATTTTTTGTTAATTCGCTTTTTTTGGAGTGAAAATAAAATATTTATTTTATTCTGTTTTTTGTATTAATCATTTTCATTATAGTAAAAATATTCTATTATTATTATTGTTTAATAGTATAGCTTTAAGATTTAAATTGCCAGACTTTTTAAACTAAACTGCGCATGACGAATTTCGCCCTGCGCAGATTCAATTTGGTCCCCAATAAAACTCCATATTATTGTTCCATTTATTTATAAAGTTCTGTGGCATAGGCTCGCTAAGGTCGAAATCTCGGATTTAACATTAGGAGACCACTTTATAAAACATATTAAAAAATTGCAACTATCGGAGTAATTCCGCGTAAAAAATCCTTCTGAACCACTATTCTTTAATAGCGTACTCCTCCACGCCCTTTGATCGTAGAAATGTGTTCTATAGCTTATTTAATAGATAATTTGATGCTTAATAAAATATTACTAAACTACTTTTACGATTAAATGCAACCTGACGGAGTAAATGGCGAGAAACTGCACTTGAAGGGCTAAGATCCACGATACTGGAAGAAGCTCACAGGGGATTCTTGGGGACTTTTAGTATGTTGTTTAAGACACCGAAGACAACGTGTCTACAAAATTTCAGCTTGACCGTAGCATATGCAAGGTAAAATTGGATTTTGCCTGTACTATTAAGTTTTTCACAGTTTTAGTGGTTTTATCCTGCCATGAACGCTTATTAGCCCCTCTTGCAAAAATCCACGTTTCATCCGTAAATACTATTGGCTTCGGTTTATCCGAATTCATAATATCTACGTATTTTCTTAAAATCCTAGACCGTTGTATCACGACATCTTTTTTCTCACATAAACCTGTTATCGGTTGTCTTCAATTTAAAAGCTAAATTATGCAAAAGTTTGACTAAACTAGACGACGAAATTTCAACTACATGCGTTTCCGAAAGTTTTAGCCTTAATTTGTCCAAAGTGATATGTTCTTTGTTACGAAACATGTTATAAACGGTATTCCGTACATCATGCTTCGTGTTTTCATCCAAATCGGATGTTTTCTTCTTTAATTTTTTTCTGCTTGTGTCTTTCGGTTTTCCTTCCTTTTCTCTATTTAAAATTTTTCTTATCGTTCTCGTAGTGATACCGACAGCTTGAGCTGTTCTCTCTTGAACATTTAGTACGGATAACAGAGGACCTCCATTCTCTTTTTCCCTTTTAAAATAGTTTAGCACTTTTAAAATTATCTCTTCCGTTTGTTGGTTTAAATGAAGAGCCATTGCTACAAGCACTATTCAGTTCACACTCACTAATTATAATTACGTCTGTATCCTTGAGTAGGCAATACAAAACTACCCTTATTGCACTTACATCTCCAAAATTAAATTTACTTAACAGTTATAATAACGGCACTTTTTAACCAAAAGAACTCTAACGGTAATTGGAAGGATTATTTCGTGTTACCTATAGATACTAATGTCTTTTTAATAGGGTGTATTGTTGGATTTAGTTAAAAAAAAGTTATTTGAATACTCTTAAATAAAAGAATTTTGAAATTACTTAAGTAAGAAATAAATCATAAATTCAATAAATTCTCTTAAATATTTAATTTCTATTATCAATTTAAAATTATCATTTTTTATAGTATACAGTGAGATTTATTTAAGATTGGCCATAGGATTTTACATATTAATTTTTAAATTCCTTGGGATATTTTATTCTATAAGGAATATTTAAGGAATTTATGCTATACAGTTGCAGGATGATATGAAATAGCGAAACAATTCCAATTTATCCCCCTACAAGTAACCAAATAGCTGCAAAAGAATAATTTTAAAACTCCGTTAGCATGTTTTTTTGGTTACTTTTTAATTTGTAGAAGGCTAAAATTTCACATGACGTTTGTAGTTTGCATCTGTTAAACGTCAAGTAAAATTTCAGCCTTCTACAAATTAAAAACTAACCAAAAATACAAGCTAAAGGTGTTCAAAAATTGTTCTTTTGCAGCTATTTGGTTACTTGCAGGAGGATAAATTGGAATTGTTTCGATACTTAATATCATCCTGCAACTGTATAGCATACATTTCTTAAATATTCCGTATAGAATAAAATATCCCAAGAAATTTAAAAATTAACATGTAAAATCCTATGGCCAATCTTAAATAAATCTCACTGTATATTAGACCCACTTACTAACGATAGTTACTACTGTTGATGTATTTTAAAAATTTAAAATATTAAGTACGTTTTTAATAAATTACTCTTCTCAATTTAAACTGTTTTAATAATTCTAATACAGAACAGTTTGAGAACTGCAGACCATACTTACTATTGTTAAATATTATGTTTAAAAGCAAATAAAGACAGGTATATACAAAAGTTTAAGAAAGAGAGAATTAGACAAACCGGGTGTTACTTACCCCGTTGGTTTATATCTTTGACTTTTTAAGCCTTTTTCGGAACGCTTATATTGCATGCACTATACAAGTAGGTTTACACAACATATATTTTTTTAAATTTTTAAATTTGTTGTTCAAAAAACGCAGTCTGAACTTAAACCGTATAGACTATGGACCTATAACAGAAAAAACGAAGAGATCGTATGCAGGCCCATCTTTTGGGAATAAGTTATTTGAGTGCCAGCGAACACGAAAATCTGGTTGGCTTCCACACAGGGATGTTAATAATTAACTTCTAATTGGTAACGAGGGCGGAAGACCCATTTGAGAGGGATGCCAAAGTAAAATCTTACTTTTTTGACAGTGACAACTCAAATACCTGAGCCACGAGTTAATGTTTGCGGGTGTGTAGCATAAAGACGTTAATTTCAGTTAGGTAAAATTTTACTTTGCCATCCCTCTCAGGTGAGTTTTCTGCCCTCCTCACCAATTAGAAGTTTATTATTAACAGTCCTGAGGCCTTAAGCCACTACCTGTGGAAACAAACCAGATTTTCGTGTTCGCTAGCACTCAAATAGCTTATTCCCAAAAGAGGGCCTGAATACGATCACCCCGTTTTTGCTTTTTTAGTGGTTTTATGCTTAATTTATTTAAAAACGCTTTTTTTGGGTCTTTTTATGCTTATTTTTGTGCTATTTAAAGTATAAAGCTGCACGCGCACTGAATCGACTCGGCTCGGATCAGCCCGACTCGGCACAGCACGGCGCGGTCAGGGTCCACGTATTGAAACGGCTCGGTTCGGATCAATCCAGATCGGATCAGCTCGTTTCTATGTCAAAAATAAGAATGTTCCCAACACTTTTCATAAATTCTAATGCCATATTCGTTCTCAACGACTCGAAATCTATTAAAAATAGTAGATTGTTTGATTAGGAGTAAAAAAGTATTTTTACTCCGTATGAAACATTAAATTTTTTCTTAAACGTAAATCTTAGAAAAACCAAAAATAAATTTTTTTGAAGTGTCCCATCTCTTGAAAATTATTTGTAGTTCAATTGTCAAATATTTAAAAAAATTAACCTTAACTTGTAAAAAGAAGCTAATTATTAAACGCAACGAATAAATTATAACAGAAAATTTATAAAAACATTACCCTTTTACATTACAAATGCTTAGAAATATCATTTTACGTTACAATTTGTTGTAAATATTTAGGGTTAGAATTGACTTTTACCTCCTAGGATGTAAAAGTAGAACTTTAACCTTACTTGTTCAGTAAAAAAATGTCAACTTTTTTTGACGTTTGAAGAAAAAAGTATATTTTTCACTATCGTACAGTGGTCCAAGAACGGCATTTTTTGGCCAGTCTGTGAAACTATGTTTGCATTTTTAATCTCATGTCTAGTTTGTAAAAAAATGTATTAAGTCTAAAGTAGAAACAAGTTGTAAAAGTCATGTTAATTAAACCATTTGAGAGTAAACTCGTTATTATTAATATTTTAATTCATTTTATGTTCTTAAGTCAAGAACATAGCATTTTGGCGAAGAGCCTGTGGAAAATAAATCCATAAATCCAAGAAATTATTATAATTAATAGTCATAGTGCGAAAACCACGTGGTTGGTATTCGGTCGTAGTTAACGTCGTAAAAAAAGGTGTCAGTTGTCACAAGGAAATGGCGTTGATTGGAACCATTGAACCTTTTAAAGGGGATGCAAGTGAATTCGAGTCTTATATGGAAAGACTGGAACATTTATTTGTAGTAAACGTAGTCGAAGAAAATAAAAAAGTGTCGCTATTTGTAACATTAGCTGGAGTAGGAGTTTATAACGTTTATAACTAAAAAACCTAGTAACGCCTACAAGTCCAACGTCACTTACGTACGCTGAGGTTAAAGAAAAGCTCAAGAAATACTAAACACCGGAAAGGTCGGTTATAGGAGAAAGATTCAGATTTAACAAGTGTACTCAAAAGTCAAATCAGTCAGTCGGAGAATACAGGGTGTATTTTAATTCTTGGTATTATGTAACAGAAAAAAGTACCTTCCACCCCTTTTTTCGGGCGAGTCCAAGTAACATATGATCGAAATAACAAAAATAAAGTTACCGATTTTATCGACCTGTTTGTACCGACTTTGTTATTATGATTTTAAGCATGATTCGTATGATTTTTAAGTTTGTTTTGAATTGCAGGTTTATAAGAAAGAAAGAATTTGACAGAAAAAAGTAAAAAATAAAGAACAGCTGTGATTTATTTGTTTCATTCATTTATAGGTTAGAATTTAGTTCAGTTCAGCATTTCAGTTAGACGGCAAATAAACTTTTGGTTGATTACATAATCCCAAGAATTTCCGTACACCCTGTACCATCATAGAATTAAGAAGGTTAGCAAGTACTTGTAAATTTGGTACCTTTTTGAACGATGCTCTAATGGACAGAATAGTCTGTGGTCTGTTAGCAGAATCAGTGCAAAAGAAACTACTTGCGGAAGCAAACCCGTCGTTCGCTAAAGCTTGTCAAATAGCCCAGGCTCATGAGTTAGCGGAAAGTCAAGTCAAAATATTTGGAATTGGAACGGAGGATCTGAAATATGTGTCAAATAAAAATAGTCAAGGTATGTCAAGGTCAACTAATAATAACATGTCACACAATAAAATTCAATATGGTCAGTCGTCTAATAAAAGTCAATATGGTTGTAACGGTTACTTTTTCGTAGCAGATAGAATGTGACCATTGGAGACTGTCAGAAGAACATTCTAGGAAAATGTTGGTTCTTTAAATTATGACGATCGCAAACAAAATTTTAGTAGGCATGATCAAGCAAGTTTTCAATGTCAATGTTTGAAGCATCCATAACCTTCTAAACATTGACATTGACGATGTCAATAAGACAGTTGATTTATCACTCCCTGGTCAATATATGATAAGGAAGGGGATTAAGAAATTATCTCTCACCTGCGAAAAATATAAAAGTCGATTATATGTATTAAGGGGAGAGAAAAGTGGTAAGAGTTAGCACACAACACCTACTATATAAGTGTAAGTTTAATGGGAAGGCATGGAGATATGTTCACGTTCACAAGTTTAGTTCCGCCACAAATTACTCGTGTCACTAGCGTTCGTACAGATAAAGAAATCTATATTACCGTTCTGTCACCCGCCACTTGCTTAAAATTTAAACGTCACGTCTAGTCCTCTGTCACATTCATCTGTTTCACTAATATTTATTACATTTATTAACTGTCAAGTATCGTACAAAATAAGTGTTAAATTAATTTTTTTTTAATTTTTGGTGCAATAGTGAACTTTTCTTAAGAATCTATCGATGGTGGCTAATTGTGTCAGTTACTCAAATGCAAAATGCATCAGAGGTTTGTCCTTTCCTCCAATAAATATCGTGAATAACCATTCATCACATGATAAATAAAATTCGTTACAATCGAAATTGGATAGTTTACGAGACGATCTGTTAAGATTACAACCTAACTTGTGATCGATTGAATTTTGAAAATCGTGTTCTGTACTTTGGTACATATTCAAAAGTAAATAATGATTATCTTATCAGCATCGAGCAATGTGAAGTCGACCGATCACAAGAGTTTCATTTAATGACTGGTGAATGAAGGTGTTGAAAATTAATTTTTTTAAGTTGTTCTTTAAATTTTAATTTAACTATTTTTATTGTAAACATAACTCTTTTTATAATTCCTTATGCTAATTATAAAAGTTTTTTATACTTTTGCTTTTAGAGAATATTTACAATAGTAAATGCTGTTTCTAAAAGGGGGATGTTGATAAAAAGTCCTGCTTTATGAATTAGAAAAAGTGTTATGTAAAATTACCTTATTGGTAACAGATATCCTTTTGTTATTGTAATTGTTCTTGGTATTGATTATTGATGATAATTGATAATGTGTAACGAATTGAAGAAAAATACTTGGTTTTGCTTCTAGAAGAAATAGCAGTTAATTTATTGATTCAAAGGACATGAAATACTTTAGGTCTTTCTACTTTTCAGTTTCTACTGGAAAACGAATTAAAATATTTCGAAAAATTTGAGGCAAAACCCTGTGTTTCTCAGGAATTCATAACATAAATACATTTGTGATCACAAATAAGTAGTCGTAAAATATGTAAGGATACCCATTACCTCAATACAATGCTTGTTATATGTGTATGTGTATATATATCTCGTTTTTCTTCTAGAGTTGGATTTTCATTCCAAGCGAAATTTAATTGACTATTAAAACACAGAAAGTTTCAATTGCTTTCTAAGTTTTTTGGTCGTTAAATTACGTGGAAGTTAACCAACTGCATTGCTAGTAATGCACTAATTAATTATTTGAATTTCGCGGGCTTTAAGCCGAGTTTTAAACATTTAGCCGAGTTTTCAACCTTTAGTACCGCCACAAATTACGCGCGGCTCTGAAAACAGTGCTTTTTTTTTTAACATGGCACTTACACTTATATAGTAGGTGTTGTGTGAGAGTTAGTGAGTTCGTTGAATTCGAAATAAACCATTCGAGCTCTAATATTAGCCGCGAGCTGATATTAGAAAAACGCGATATCGGGTCTGATAGACGTCGTTGAGGGTAAGTGATTTTGTGATTATTTTTTGCTCCGTGGAAGTTCGAGTACACTTTTACGCTTGTTCGTTGACTTCGTACGCTTCCTCGAGTTTTACCGTTTATTTCCGAGTCGTGAAAGTTCGAGTACACTTTGACGCTTGTTTGTTGATTTCGTACGCTTTCTCGAGTTTTATTGTTCATTTCCGAGTCGTTGAAGCCACAGATAACTGAGATATATCAAGATATATTTACAATAGATGCGGGAGCTAGGGTGAGACGTAGGTTACCATCATCGGTAGGGGGGTAGGTAGTTCTTACCGTTATCACGGTATGGCGCTGGCAGCATCGAGCTCCGTGTATTTAATACATAGGGATCAAGTAGGAATGTGATATAATGTAAAAATTGAAGTTTATTTGTCAGTTGTGTGAATGTTTGAGTAGTCACCCCCAAATCAGAAACCATGTATTGATTATGGCATCTAAATTGAAAAGAACAGTTTAAAGTTTGAATTTAAAAACGGTGTTCAAATTATGAAGTTAATAAGAGCGAATTTTAGTGCATGATAAATAATGTGTTCGACGAGGAGTGTAAAAGAAGAGTTACTATTTTCAAAACGGTTTAACTTGGTTAATACATTGGCATCGTAGAGAAATCGGATGAAAATCTAATTGAAGACAAGTTTAAGTTAATACTTAGTTGATTGTGGAAACACCCAATTTAAAACAAAGTTGAGCAATGACCAATTTGTAGAAATGTAGTAAATAATTAACAACAACTAGTTAATAAATATATTACAGTAAAATGAACAGTTATTTTATTTTAATTTTCACAGGAAGTTCAAAAAATGAAGAGGTGGTCATAACACGATCACTTACGAAAAATAACGAGTTAAATTTAGCAAAAATTATTATTATTATTATTACAAGCACCCCAAGCACCAAATGTGTTGTCAGCGCCAACAACGATAACGGTAAGAACTAAAACATGGTTACCATTTAGAGTGGGGACTCAGCCATCTATTTCTAAATATATAAATCTATAATCTATGGTTGAAGCCTCGTGTAGCTGGTGACGCTTGTTCGTTGCTCTCGTACGCTTCTTCGAATTTATTCGATCATTTCCGTGTTTTACCGTTCATTTCCGAGTCGTTGAAGCTTCGTGTACCTGTTGACGCTTGCAATCGTAGGCTTCTTTGAAGTTATCCGATCATTCCGAGTTTTCCCGTTAATTCCCGAACCGGTTAAGCTTCGTTTACCGAGTGTGGAGTCGGCGTAATTCTTGTGAGGAAGTCTTCACGACTGTCACCCCAGAGACCATCCTAAGTGCAGAAAAGCGGGAGGCAAATCGATTAAGCCGCAACCCCCTCTGAAGTAGCCCCAACGAGGCCAGAGGGTAACCTGAACCGAGTCAAGTGCCGGTCAACCACAGTTGCGAGTCAGATATCAGAGTCAAACAGTAGCTAGGCTTACTGAGATATATTAAGAGAAGAGCATCGTGTAGATAATAGCAATACAGTACCCGTCTAGTGTGTACCTAGCTAAATCCATTATACGACTGTTTAAGTAGATTGTGTTTTATTTCTGTCATTGCAAGTAAATAAAGTCGAATCTTGGCTTCCCGAGTGAGGATACCCAATTACAGTATAAATAAAGAGTGCACCGAACTTTACTGGGACGGCATAAGGCCGCCCTTAGAAAAGTACGCTACATGGTCAATCGTCTAATAAAAGTCAATATGGTCAGTCGGGTAGTAAAAGTCAAAATGGTCAGTCAAATCAGTCTTACATACCAGCCAAATGGTCCAAAGAAATGTCAAGATGGCGAATGTGTAAAAGTCATGTTAATTAAACCATTTGAGAGTGAACTCGTTATTATTAATATTTTAATTCATTTTATGTTCTTAAGTCAAGAACATAGCACAAGTGGGTTGTGATCTGCGTGGCCATCATTGTATTATGAGTAAGAATGTATTTAATATAATAAACATGTATTTGAGTGGAACTGTTGGTCTACATTAATCCAATCCCTATCATCCTGGTACAACCTGGAGTAATCCAGGCCGTCACGGCAGTAGTTGTGACATAATCTACCCAAGAATAAGAATGAAAGATGAGTATTTAAATGGTTGTACTCCAGGAACCATAGGATTTGGAACAAAATCTGGTTGGATAGACTCCCCAACCTTTTTAAAACTGCTGCAACATTGTAACGGTTCCGTTTTTAAAATTGTAAATGCTATTTTTACTGTGAATAATTGTTTTTTTTTTATGAAAATGCCAAAGCGTAAAAGGTCGTTCACACTACATACATGTTTACTACAAATGTATATACATGTTTACTACATGTATTGAACAAATCTGATACTTTGTATAGCACAAGTTTGACAGGTGCAGTCGTTTATACTTCATACATGTCAAGATGTCAGTCAATACTCAAAATCATGTCGAGCAGCGATGATGAACTTATACTGTTGGCGCATCAGCATATTATCACATTATTAATGGCAAAACAACTAAATGGCAACGAAAAAAAAGGAGATGGTGGGTCAAAAAATTTTTGTACAAAAGAGCATGCAAATCTGTGATGAACGATTTACGCATAAAGGACAAACAGGAATTCAAAAATTTTGTTCTGTCGACTTCTACAGATTTTTAATCTTTATTAGTAATTGTTGCTCTTCTTATAATCATGAAAGATACAACATTCTGTCATGCCATTTCACCAGCAGAACAGCAGAAGTTTTATTAACTTAATGGTATTGTCTTTAGACCAATCCATCGTTGTAAAATACCTTCAAACACTTTAATAGTAGCACAAACAACATGTAAATAACAACTCAGGTATCAGCTGATTGTTTCGTTGCGCTTGTGCTACCCGCAATAAGCTGCATACATGTATTTTACGAAATTATGGAAAACAAATCTGGGTATCAAAGTTGTCGTATACACAATCATCGTACTTCAAAAATCTATGACATGTATGAGAAAATATCAGATTTGTATGGATTTTTTAATATACTTGTCGCATACATGTCGTATACATGTATATACCAAACATGTATGTAGTGTGAACGACCTTTAAGAATTCAGTGTGGAAAAACTTTGAGTATTTACTATTTAACAACAACAAACAGTGGTAACTGTGGCAAAAAGTGCAAAAAAGGAATGCAAGGTATTCCGTCTCGAATGGAGATTCACGTGAAGTCCTGTAATGCTACAAGAAATGATGTTACTGTATCATTAGCCGAAGACGATGATTCTCAGCCATCCACTAGCAAAATAGGTTAGTAAACAAAATAGGCCTTATTAAATTACTATAATATAGTTGGTTTAATTTTAATGGAAGTTTAAAATGATTTTACTTTTCGATAAATAGTCGTATTATTGATGCACAAAGTAAACACTATGTTTACTTTTTTTAGTGGAGCAAGAAACGCAGCTCAAGACACCTAAACTGGCCAAACCTAAACGTCTTAAACAACAGGCAACAGTAGTACTTTCTCAGCTTAAACGGCTTACCCCCGCCGAGGCAGTCATCGCGTCTACCGGAGCGGCGGGAGAGCGACACACCACCCTTGCCAAGGCGGTGGTCGCGTTTACCGGAACGGCGGGAGAGCGCCACACCACTCTCGCCGAGACGGTCGTCGCGTCTCCCGGGCGGCGGGATATAGCTACTCCAGAGGGCACACCACCTCCCATTAGGCGGCAGACAACACAGCCGGAAGCTCCCCGCTCTTCCCCCTCTACCGTTTGTGTCTAGAAGACAGCAGCGGGCCGCAGCATGGAGGGGCAGAGGGGGTAGACGCGGTAGAGGTGCACTCAGAGAAAAAGCAATGATTAAATTAACCAGATTTGACCAAAGACCTTATAACAAAAACTAGATAAGGAATGAACCACTGCGCATCCAAATTCTGCAAGCCGACCGGGTGCGGCCATTGTAGAAATTGTGCACGTGATTTTTGAACATACATAATGCCAACGCAAATTTTTTTTAGTGATAAATCAGTTTATTTATGTCTGCCAACATTGAACACAGATTGTAAACTAAACACTAGAAATTGGCGGAAATGGGTCGAGAGGTGGAGGGAGTTGTGGTTTGAGCATGGCATTTGAGGTTATGTTTTAGTGGTTAAGCGCGTGGGTTACACAAGTTTGGCTATAGCACGTGGACGTGGTTATTAGTGGTGTAGTTTGAGTTATACGTGTTATTTCCAAATTATTACAAGTGCAAACCATGTCCTGTTGTGTTAAAAATTGTAAAAACGGTAGACGCTTTCGTCCCGAAGATGTAACGTTCCATAGGTAAGAAAATTTGTTTTCACATACTGTGTAATTATTGTAAAGCACGTGTAATAAATGCCCGGTTTCCTATTAAATATATACGGAATTAAATTTAAATTTCTTCTAAAATCCTTTGTATAAAATGTTTGGAAATTCATTGCTAAGTTTTTTTTCTATAAATTTCCCCTTTTTTTCACTTCTTCTTAATTTTTGTTTACTAGATTTCCAAAGGGTGTTCTATTTCTACTATGGCCTTGAGGCTATTGGAAATGATAATGATTTAGAACATATTTCTTGGAGTCCGTATAGATATATTTGCTCAGATCATTTTCTTGAAGAAGATAAGTATACAAAAAGTGGTGAAAGGGTTTATATACGACCCCATGCTATACCTACTTTAAAGTAGGTAAATGTTTTGGTGGAAAAATCATTTTCCACCAAAAAATGTGTTGGCAAGTACACTTACCTAAGTATCAAATATTTCTCGTATCGATAGCATAAACGTAATGAAATTTTTAGTTATGGAATAAGTTCTTTATCTCACAACAAAGAAGAAACAACAGAAGGTATAACAAGTTTACGTTCTCTGAACAGAAGGCTTTCACAGCTTTTTACTTCAGAAACTTTTCCTTTACAATCATGTGCTTCAGCAGCTTCTGCTCTGCATGTGCAAAATCCTTTTGTATGTATGAAGTAATAAGGATTTTTATTTTATAAGTAATTGCTTGTATTTTAGGAAATTGCATACATCTTTTGTTTCAACAGCTTCTCTTTCACAAGCTTGTGCTTCAAAAGCTTCTGCTTTGCATGTACAAGATCCTTTAATGTATGAAGTAATAGTAGTTTTTATTTTTAAGTAATTGCTTTATTTTAGGGAACATATATATTTTACTGTAGGAGCTTCTTCTTTGCAAGCTTGTGGTTCATCAGCTTCTGCTTTGCATGTGCAAGATCCTTTAATGTATAAAGTAATAATCATTTTTATTTTTTAAGTAATTCTTGTGTTTTAGGAAATCTTTTACATCACATACGTCTGCAAGTACATCAAGTGGTACTGTAAGAAAACGCGTGAAATTCATTCATAATATTCATAATTACAGGTATGATGAATCAAATTTTACATGATAGTCCTGGGGCCTGTAACAGAAAAAAGGGGGTGATCGTATTCAGGTCCATCTTTTGGAAATAAGCTATTTGAGTACCAGCGGACACGAAAATCTGGTTGGCTTCCACAGGCAGTGGCTTAAGCCCTCAGGATCCTTCAATGAAATTCTTAAAGAAGGAAAAAAGTAAGAAATATGACAGCATTCGGGATGCAACTTTGACATTTTATCGTTCTTATAAAAAAAATCGACCAAAAAAATTGGCTGCTCTCTACAATGTCTCTGAGAGCGTGGCAGCTGGACTGAAATTAACGTCTTTATGCTACACACCTGCAAACACTAACTCGTGACTCATAAACGGTATTTGAGTTGTCCACTGCCAAAGTAACTACTTTTTACATAAAAAGTAAGATTTTACTTTGCCATCCCTCTCAGGTGGGTTTCCCGCCTTCCTCACCAATTAGAAATTTATTATTAACAGCTCTGAGGCCTTAAGCCACTGCCTGTGGAAGCCAACCAGATTTTCGTGTTCGCTGGCACTCAAATAGCTTATTCCCAAAAGATGGGCCTGAATACGATCACCCCCTTTTTTCTGTTACAGGCCCCAGGACTATGAATTGAGTTTACCAAAATAATTTTAGTTTAAAATCACCTTCGACACCTTCGTACTAGGAGTGAACTAAAATCATCGAGGCAAAAACTCCGACTTGCAAAAAGAGCCATAAAAAAGTTGAAACTGAAAAACTGAAATTCTTTAAAACTTGTCATTACAGATTTGAAACAGAAAGTTTCAAATAATGTCTTAAATAATGCAGTAGATCATTTACAAGTTTCTGTTGAAGATGTACCAAAAGCCCTTATGGCAAGGTATTTAAAAAATATAGGACGTGGATCTACAACTACCGAAACTTACCCACCAGAGTTACGCCAATTTGCGATGACCCTCCAGTTTTATTCGAGTAAAGCTTACGACTATGTATATATGAAATGTATTTAACTTAGGACTGCCTGACCAAAGCACTATAAGGAGGTGGTGTACAAATGTGAATTGCGAGCCGGGACTTACAGCTGCAAGTTTTGAAGCTTTAAAAGTTCAAGTAAACCATGACAAACTTTCCAACAAAAAAACTGTCTATTCTCTAATGTTAGACGAAATTTCAATAAAAAAACGAATCGATTTTGACGGTAAAAGGGTGTGGGGTTATGTCGACTGTGGGCGTGGCTTTAGGATGGCTTTAGATGAAGATAAAGTAGCAGCAAGTGAAGCCCTTGTAATTATGGTTGTAGCTCTTAATTCAAGTTGGAAGATTCCAGTTGCATATTTTTTTATTAAATCGATGACTGCAGAAGAAAAAGCCAATGTTGTTCAAGAAACATTGATAATATTGCAAATTGCACGCGATTGATGTGGAAATTGCTAGTGTAACTTGCGATGGACCATCAACTCACTTTTCAATGTTTCGACACCTAGGTTGCAACTTTTCCAACGTCAACAATCTAAAAACGTTCTTTCCGCACCCTGTTACAAAAGCTTCAGTGTTTGCAGTATTTGATGCATGTCATATGCTCAAATTGATGCGTAATAACTAAGGCCCGGATTTTAGGCCGTTAAAAATCTGATTTTAGGACAATATTTAGGCCATAAAATTGTGTAATTTAGGCTCTAGAAATCTAAATTTAGACCCATTTAGGCGAAATATCCTAAGAAGGCTATCCGATTTAAAACAAATTCTTGGTAAATATTTTATTCAAATATTATAATGAACATAGCATTTTTTTTATAACCGAGGATTAAACAATGAACACTTTTTGGTCAAAATGAGTACTAAGTAATTTACGTGTTCAACAACAAATGTGCAATAATACCTAATCCCAGGTTATTAAAAAAATAATCAAGAAGTAGTATGTTTTTAAAACTTGAAAAAGACTGTACAACACATCAAGATGTGGTAGGGCAGTATTTGAAAGTATATCAAGTCAATCCAAATTCCGAATTATGTAAAGCCCATGAAATAATTTAAAAGTAGCTAAAACCAAATTTCATTATAATCGGTTCAGTAGTTTTTGCTCCACAGCTTTTACAGACACCGACGACACCAGATACGGTCCGACGGACTAGAAGAAATTTTTTTTTCATTCTTAGAATCAGGGGAACTCAAAACATCAAGATCAGAACAAAAAAAAATTTTTTTTCAATCACTAACTTTTTAAAAGTACGAGGAAGTTTGAAATAGGTACTTAAAAATGTATTTTTAGGCTACTTAATGTGATTTAAGGCACGCATTTTGAGTTTTAGGCGTAAAATAGGAAAATAGGCATTTAGGCAAAATTAAATGCGACTTGGCTTATATGACTTAATTTTTTGAGAAACAAATTTGTGTGTAAGTTTCATCTCAGTGCCTACACCCAACTAAATAGGCATTTTGCCTATGATTCGGGCCTTAGTAATAACTTTACTACGTTGGAGAAATTTAGAGGCCCTAATGGCGAAATTATTGAATGGTCTTTCAATTCTACATCGTACTTATTCTGGTATTAAATCTTGGAATTTATTTTAGTCTGGGTATAAAACTGAAAAAGCGTTCTACAAGTATCGGATAAACACGGAATAGGATAAATTTTCGGTACAACTTTATACCCTGCGTTGGACTACCGGATAAAATTCAGTTAACTTTATTCCGGGTGTTCTAGCCAATGAAATAACACAACGTCTAGCCCCCGCCCCGAGAAAACGTCGGATACGATCGCTTCTGCGTTCGTATTTTTAATAAATAAATATATTTTAATTTTTTGTACTTACTAGTAATTATTATTTTAATTATTTGAAATTAAACAAACGATTTAAGTAGTAATACTAAGCGGGTCCTAGACCGGATGTGACGTCACAGCCGACTAAAAATGGCGGGAAATTCAAATATGGAGGCAAGTGGTCGTGTAATTTAAAATTAAAGATGGCCGCCGGACGTGACGTCACAAAAATGGCGGGAAATTCAAATATGGAGGCAAGTGGTCGTGTAATTTAAAAATTAAAGATGGCCGCCTGATGTGACGTTACAAAAATGGTGGTAAATTCAAATATGGAGGCAAGTGGGCGTGTAAATTTAAAAATCAAGATGGCGTTGAAAAAGGGGTGTGAAGTAGGTGTACGATTTTAAAAAAGGGGTGGGAAGTGGGAGTACCAATTTAAAAATTCAAAATGGCCCTCGAAGTTACTGGTGGTAAGTTGGAAAGTGGGATGTGGGAAGTGGGATAGTGATATTTTTCAGGATAGTTAAATAATTTAAATTAACTGAAACGAAAATTGAAGTAATTTAGATTTATTTCTACCTCTCAAATTCTAACAATTTGCACATAAACAATGTTTTAATTAAAATTTTGAGATTTGTTAACAATACTTAGCTCTTAAATTATGAAAAATCTGATAAAGATGTTGCTTTAAATTTTGTAATTCTACGTTTGTGAAAAGAAAATGTAATTATAAAAATTTGTCTTTTAAAGAAAGGCCCTTAAAAAGATAAAAAAAAAGGATCCAAAACAAAAAGCTCTAAAAAAAAAGCCCTAAAAATACAAAAATGAGCATCAAAATTTCATTTTTTTTCAAAATTTCAATTTTCATTTAGAAACAAAAATTAATTATTTTCTTTTATGTAATTTTACGTTTAAACAAAGGCACCTAAAAAAAATATTAAAAAATAGGTAAAATTTATAAGGTTTTAAGAGATGGCTACACTTTAAAAATCATTATTTTTGGTTTTTTCTAAGTTTCATGCGGAGTAAAAATACTTTTTTTTAATAGCTCGTCAGGAGTTGTCAGACTCAACGCTTTGTGTCAATATTCATTTTTAACTAACTTTTCCCCTATTAAATTTCAAAGAAAAAAAAACCAAAACTCAAAAATGTTAAATAATTTTTTATTTCATACAAATTATAGCACTCAAACCGACCTTGTAGTAAAATTTTTCAATTTTATTTATTTTCCTAAATTACGTAATTACTTTTTATTTTTCACATTGAAAACAAATTTCTGAACTATCTAAAAGCATACGAAAAGAAAAAACAGGAAAAAAAAAGTCCACAAGGTTGTATTTACTCACAGTCTTTGTTAACTTATCAATACACGATTAAATACAATAACGTATGAATACATTTTTACAATAGAGAGTTATTGCAAAAACCCTTAATTAGCGTCTACCTTATTAAGGTAAACGTTATACAGTATAGCGTGAACAAAATAGCGTTTTTATAAACTATAGTTATGGCAGAAGATTTAACGTAATACGCTATTAGAACACCGACAATGTCATGAAATGACAAATTTCGTCGTTTGACAGTGACTTTTGAGGTTATATTCAAGTTATTAAAGTTAAGGTGATAAAATAAGGTTGACTTTATACGAACGTTAATAGCGTTGTACGCTAAACCATAATAGCGTAACGTTATGTGTTTTATAATCTGCGCATGCGCAGATGTCAAAGTAATGTCAAAATATTGTCAAAATAAGGTTTACTTTATTAACGTTCACGCTATTTGACTTTGCAATAACTCTCTAATATTATAGAGAGAATCTTATATTATATAAGACAGTGACAATTTCAACTTTTAGTATCAAAACAATTGTGTGTTTGAGATTTCATATATTTACTGTGTTTGTTCGAGATGCATTGCATCAAAAGAAATCTTTTCCACGAAGAATTAAAGTCAAACAAGAACATCGAAGATGAATTTAATTTGGAAGAATATGAGAATGGTTGGGTGAATAATTTCAACAACTTAAACATTTATGATGATTTGTCAGATTTGGATTTATATGATTCTGACAACGACGAGAATGAAGATGACGAGAATGAAGATGACGAGGACGAGAACGAATGGTATGAGAACAAGAACGAAGAGGATGAGGACGTTGATATGGCTGCACATGTTTGCGACTATGATGATTGTGACATAAAGTTACACCCCGAATGGAGATACGAGGACTATCAAAAGGCTGGGTGGATAATATCTATTCATACAAGTGCCGATCAAGTTTTATCGTGGTCCGAAGATGTTTGGGAGAAAGTTAAAGCTGACAATGATGCTTGTAATGCTGAATATCCATATATAACTTCGTCACCGCCAGGAGGTCCTCATCCGGGTTAATATTTTTTACTTATACTTTATTCATTATTATTATATTTTATTGAGTGCTATAATTTGTATGAAATAAAAAATTATTTAACATTTTTGAGTTTTCGTTTTTTTTTCTTTGAAATTTTATAGGGGAAAAGTTAGTTAAAAATGAATATTGACACAAGCGTTGAGTCTGACAACTCCTGACGAGCTATTAAAAAAAAAGTATTTTTACTCCGCATGAAACTTAGAAAAAACCAAAAATAATGATTTTTAAAGTGTAGCCATCTCTTAAAACCTTATAAATTTTACCTATTTTTTTATATTTTTTTAGGTGCCTTTGTTTAAACGTAAAATTACATAAAAGAAAATAATTAATTTTTGTTTCTAAATGAAAATTCAAATTTTGAAAAAAAATGAAATTTTGATGCTCATTTTTGTATTTTTAGGGCTTTTTTTTAGAGCTTTTTGTTTTGGATCCTTTTTTTTTATCTTTTTAAGGGCCTTTCTTTAAAAGACAAATTTTTATAATTACATTTTCTTTTCACAAACGTAGAATTACAAAATTTAAAGCAACATCTTTATCAGATTTTTCATAATTTAAGAGCTAAGTATTGATAACAAATCTCAAAATTTTAATTAAAACATTGTTTATGTGCAAATTGTTAGAATTTGAGAGGTAGAAATAAATCTAAATTACTTCAATTTTCGTTTCAGTTAATTTAAATTATTTAACTATCCTGAAAAATAATTTTGAAAGATGTCCATGTCAAATACTGATAGTTAATCTTTCAATATTGTAGTTAGAAAACGTTATTACATCTGGGATAATTTTTGTATAGTTAGCACATTCCAGGTTTATAAACAGTCTGTTCTTGTTGAACACAGGGTCCCAAGAATTCATTTTAAAAATTATGATTGCAATTACTTAAAGAACAAGCCCTTAAAATATTTTACAAATATTTAGAAGCACTCTGTATATCATTTCAACTTTCCATTATAAATGTGTCATTACAAAGTTTGCTTAGTTTGTGTTTCTTTTAATTTATTCAAGAATTTAAAGTTGCTATATGTAATTTAAAAGCTTGCAAATTGTAATTAACCAAGGTCAATTTTAACTTAGTTATTTATGATGAGTAATAACTTTTATAAAAAAAAGTGCATTTAATGTAATTAGAATGTCCCGATCTCCCACTCGAATTTAACAATAGGATATAGTATTCCATTGCTCTATGTGCATGTTAGAAAACGAATTTAATGTAAGAAGAAGAATGCCAAGGTCTTTTCCACTCGAATTTAACAATCGGACATCGGATATACCATTTCTCTATGCGAAGAAACCGCGGCCCCATTCGAAAAGTTTAAAGCCTCCTTCAGGAGCCCTATTTGAAAGTTTAAAGCTCCAAGCCCCCTTCAGATGTTGGATTCACCCCCCATTTAAAAGTTTTTCGTCGAATGCAGGGCCCCCAAGGAACACTTCTTAGGTCGAAGACAAGGACCTAAGCCTCTTTTGAAAGTTTAAAGCCTCAGGCCCCCAGGGCCACCCCAAGGCAGATTGTTACGCCTCATTTACGGCCATTTTGACATCCCACTATCCCACATCCCACTTCCCACATCCCACTTTCCAACTTACCACCAGTAACTTTGAGGTCCATTTTGAATTTTTAAATTGGTACTCCCACTTTTTCAACGCCATCTTGATTTTTAAATTTACACGCCCACTTGCCTCCATATTTGAATTTACCACCATTTTTGTAACGTCACATCAGGCGGCCATCTTTAATTTTTAAATTACACGACCACTTGCCTCCATATTTGAATTTCCCGCCATTTTTGTGACGTCACATCCGGCGACCATCTTTAATTTTAAATTACACGACCACTTGCCTCCATATTTGAATTTCCCGCCATTTTTAGTCGGCTGTGACGTCACATCCGGTCTAGGACCCGCTTAGTATTACTACTGATTTAGATTAGATACTATAGCACATCACACAGCTAGATGTTCCAAGAAACTATAGATATACCTTTTTAAAAAAACAACCCTTATAGACCTAGAGCTCGCGTGACTTTACTGCTCTCATAAGAGTCCAAAATGTAAGTATCATAAAAGGGAAGTAATGACAATAGTGAACAAATACCCACTGTCTGCCACTCGAAAACGGTAGCGTTTAGGCGTGAGCGTCGATCCAAATTTGGTTTTTTTTTTTAAATTGCTCTCATTTAGTCCAGCGGCAGACTATGAATTTATGATTTAGAAACCTCTAACAAATATAGAATTGAAACGGCAGACAAAAAAAGTGGTAGCGTTTTTGAGTTATAAGCGTTAATAGTTTCACCGCTAGCGCGTCACAATTTCCTGCGGGTGAGAACGAGATAGTTTAATTCTCGTTCGCACGTATTGGAGAGAGAAATGTGTCGCTTCATTTATTTCTTTAATTTCGTTAACAAGTTGATACATGGATAGTAAAAACTGAAGAATCATGTGTGGTTTAGTTTATTTGATTATAATACAATAATGTTTTGTTCATTATTTACACCTGCATCATCAGCTTATTTGTCTTAATCTCTTAATTGTAGCCATGTTTATAGTGGAAGCGGTACGCCCGAAAAATTGAGAGAATGTGGCAAATTGGGGTAAAAGCAAAAAATTTGGCACACTTGATCTTTAAGACATTTTAATCGATTTGACCCGAAGTACACCAAAAAAACTCCCTTAGGGAGGGGGTTTTCACCCCTTTTTAATTTTTTTTAGTTTTTCCTATAAAATCGCATAGATTTGTTACTTGATGGTGATAGGTGGACAAATAACTTGTTTTGGACATGGTCAAATCTTTACCCGATTCGTAGAACCAAGTCAAGTTTCTAATAAGGGTTTTCACCCCCTTTTTTGGTGAATTTGAAACAATTTCGCGAAAATATTATTTGGGCTTCTTTTTTACAGGACATACGTGGTTTCTGAGAGTAGTTCACTCCTAACAATATTTGCGATTACCAAAAGTAGAAAATAGAACGTAAAAGAGGGTTTTTTTAACTAGTTATAGTGCTATTTATGTCGTCAAGTAGTGTTGTGTACTTCGTACGGAACGGACGTGTTTTGTAAGCACATGAATGTGTTTGTAAAGCGTTGCATTTGTTGCTGTTTTCAAGTTCAAGTTTGTTGATGATTTATAAAATATTTAATCATGGAGAATTGTGGTAAATGTAATAAAGAACTTAAAAGAACTGATAAATCAATAATGTGCAAAGGTTTTTGTGATAAAATGTTTCACATTGCATGCGTTGACCTAAACGATAAGGAACTTCTATATATCGAAAACAAAGAAAATATTTTGTGGGTGTGTGATTGGTGCCTGAAATTGATAGAAAACGGGATGTTAGATAGTCTAAAAACTCTAAGTAGAACATTTGAAGAAAATGAGAAACATGCAAGCGGACTGAAAGAATCTGTTAAAGAACTTATAACAGAAATTAAAAAAGATTATGGAGAAAATAAAGGTATTAATACCCATACTAATGATGCGTGCAGCAGTACGAGTTATGCTGATAAATTGAAACTAAAGAAACATGAACCAGTAATAATTGTGAAACCTAAAAATCATGATCAAAAAAGTATAGAAACTAAGAAAGAGGTGAAGAAATCAATTGATCCGACAGAACTGGAAATCTCAGGATTAAGAAACGTAAGCAATGGGGGAATTCTGATTGAGTGCAAAAATAAAGAGGCAATTAATAAAGTAAAAGATACGGCTATTAAAAAACTTGGAGTAAATTATGAGGTAACTATTCCAAAAAAAAGGACACCTAGGGTTAAAATTGTCTTTTGAGGAGATAGAAAGGAAAATCTGGGCACAAAATACTTATCTAAAATTGGACCAAGCAAGGATAAAAATTGTACATATTAAAGAAGCAAGAAACAAAAAAAATGGTTACACTGTAATTGCAGAGGTCAGTGCAAATGTTTATAGGTCAATGATGATTGAAGAAAAACTAAATATTAACTGGGACAGATGTAAGATATACGACGCTATTGAGGTTACAAGATGCTTTAAATGCAATAGATTCAATCATAAGGCAAGCCAGTGCAAAGCAACTACAGCTTGTCCAAAATGTGCTGGACCACATGATGTATCTCAGTGCAAAGAAACTGATGACAAACTTAAATGTATAAATTGTATGAATACAGTTGAGAAATTAAAAATAGAATTGGATACAACTCATGCAGCATGGAGTATTGAATGTCCAGTTTATAAAAGAAAAGTGGATCAATTGAGAAATCAAATTGATTTTTTAGAGTAAACGAAAAAAGTGGAGACATTATCTATTTAAATATTCAAAGTATGCTAAAACACATCGAAGATTTGGAAATTTTGATAGAAGCTACCCATCCGTTTTTAATATTATTAAGTGAAACCCGAGTAACAGATGAAATCCATGATTCCGGAATCAATGTTCCTGGCTACAACGTTATACGATGTAACAGTGTAAGTCGTCATAAAGGCGGTGTAGTGATTTTAATTAGAAAAAGCATTGATTTTATAATAATTTCAAATTTTGTTCACAATACAAACTTTTGGCTACTTTCGATAAAAATAACAAAGGGCTTTAAAGGAGGTGTGTACACGGTGATATATCATTCTCCAGGATCCAGTGACGCTGAATTCATAAACAAATTCGAAGAATGGTGCGAAAATATGGTGGAAATACAGTGTGATCATATAATCACTGGTGACTTCAATATTGATATATCTAAAAATACGTTTTATACTAGAAAAATCGTTAATGTTTGCAAAAATTTAGGTCTCAAACAATTGGTAGCTGACTTCACGCGTGTAACGCAAAACTCGACAACGTTAATTGATCTTGTTTTCAGTAATGTTACAAATAACATAAAAGTTGAGGTTCTGGATACACCCAAAATTACAGATCATTCCATAATTGAGATCACATTCCACAAAACAAATCGTACAAGGAAATTACATGACGAAATAAAAAAATGCGCAATTGCATATAATAAAATTGACCTTCTAAACAAATTACAAGATATGCAAGGCTGGAATAAATATAATAACAATGTAAATGAAATGTCAGCAATTTGGACGAAAAACATTCAGATCTGCGTCAGCGAATCAACAACCTTCAGAATGTGTAAAAAACTTCCTGTAGTAAACAAATGGTATAATAAAACATTAGAAATATCTAAAAAAAAACGCGACATTTCATATAAAATTGCAAACTTACCAAATCGGACCAAAATTGGGAAATTTACAAAAAAAATCGTAATGAATACTCTAAAATGATTAAAAGTACCAAAAATAACTATTTTGAAAATAAAATTCAAAAACACCATGGTGATTCTAAAAATATGTGGAAAGCAATTAAAGAACTAATGAACGGAGGACAAAACAATTGCAACAAAAGTATTGTATTTAATGGCATTGAGACCTTTGAAGAAAATGAGATTGCAAATAAGTTCTATGAATATTTTGTAAAAAGTATCGTAGAAATTAACGAAGGTATTCCAAATACAAACTTTACGGGAACTCCCATCTCAATTAATATAAATGTTTTTGAATTTAAAAGTATAACATTAAATGATCTTCAGCGAATAATTGAAAATATCAAGAGGAAAGGCAGTACAGACGGTATCTCAATCAAAGTAATAAAAGATTGTCTTCCAATTATTGGAAACATGTTGGTCAATATAATAAACGAATCAATGCAAAGTGGTGTGTTTCCAAACATATGGAAAAAATCAAATGTCATTCCTTGTCCGAAAATAAAAAATACAAAAAATTGTGAAGAATTTCGCCCAATTAATACTCTACCAGTCTATGAACAGATCTTGGAAATAGTAGTAAAAGAACAATTAGAAGAGTTCCTTGAAGTAAACAAAATTATAAGCCCAAATCAGTCAGGATTTAGAAAGAAACACTCGTGTGAAACTGCTTTGAATCTTGTTTTATCAGATTGGAAGAATGAAATAGAAATCAACAAATCTGTAGTTGCGGTTTTTCTAGATTACAAGCGAGCTTTTGAAACAGTAGATAGAAATCGATTAATACAAAAGCTAGATAAGTATGGGATTCGTGGAAAAGAAAAACAGTGGTTTCAAAATTATTTAAACGCTCGGATTCAGAGCACAAGATTTGGTGATGAAGAATCTTCAGAAATTCCTATTGAATTAGGGGTCCCCCAAGGCTCAGTTTTGGGCCCCCTACTCTTTATATTGTACATTAACGATATGGATTTAAACCTTCGACATGGATCTATAAATTTCTTCGCTGATGATACATTGTTGTCAGTCACCGACGAAAATGTAAACAGTGCGGTTAGTAAAATTAATAGTGATCTGGCAACTATAAGTGAATGGCTCAAATTAAATAAATTGAAACTCAATGTCTCAAAAACGAAAGTTATGGTTCTGGCAAACAAAACACAACAGCAAGTTAATGTTAAAATAGAAATAGAAAATATGCAGTTGGAACATGTACCTGAAATTAAATATCTGGGAATAATTATAGACGATCGCCTAAGCTTCAACAAAAATGTCGAACATATTATATCAAAGGTGTCAAAGAAAATAAATTTCTTAAGTCGACTATCAAATAAACTAAAGGTACGTTTATACTAGAGATTTTATTCATTACATTTCTCTCAGATGTCGGAGAGAAACTTTTTGAAGTGTTTATACTATGACATAAATGTAACTGAATTAAGTGCTGACATTTTTGTTTGAAAGAAGATGTCGATATTTAATTACAATTTTGTTTAGACTAGAGATAGAAAAATAAAAATCTTTCCATGATTGACTCATTGTCATGATTCCATTGATTAGATGGAGTCAAATTAGACTGAAAACAGCATAAACTGCGAAGTACCCACGCCTTGAATAAATTTTAAAGCCCAAAGTTTGTAAAAAAAGTGTGCATTTGCCTCATCATTTTTTAAACCACTTCTTGTTAATTCAATTTTAATAATCTTAAAAAGAATCTTTCTTTCATAATTTTTGGTACAAATACTTACACTTCTGATAAAATTAGTAAGTAACTACACAACAAGTTTACGAAAAAAATATTTCAAAAAGGCATGATGAAATTCTTATTCACATTTATGTGTCAACAACTAATGAAGCATTTCTATCTCATAAACTTTAAATTTGGCACCTTTGTATACGATATCCTAAAGATTCATAAAAAAATTGTCAAGTCCTGAAAACCTCGCGGAGGACAATTTGAAGGGGGCAACACTCCCGTTTTTTTAAGAGAAAGTCAGACCTATATCTGTGAATCCTGAAAGTGTAATATACAATAACACCAAATTTCAAGTTCTTAGGACGCCTAAAAGTGGTTGTGATTGAAAGTAACATCATCTTAGGAATTAGATGAAAAATAATATTACTGAGAACTAACTCAAAAAAATGTGCATTTGCCTCTTCATATTTTTAACCAATTCTTGTGATTTTGAATCACAAGCACTATTAAGCATCCTAAGAACTTGAAATTTGATGTCATTATACATTGCATTCTAAGAATCCCTAGAAAGGTCTGAATTTTTCTAAAAAAGTACGGCGGCGTCCCCCCTCCCCCCTTAATCGGCCCCGGAAGATTTTCAGAACTAGAAGACTTTTTTTTATAAATGTTGAGGACATGATATGCACTGGTGCCAAATTTTAAGTTTTTGAGATGCCTAGAAGTGCTTCATTAGTTATTGAAACGTAAATGTTAATAAGAATTTCATCACGCCTTTTTGAAATTTTTTTCCCGTAAACTGGTTGTTTAGTTACTAATTAATTAATTAATTTACTAAATTTTTCACTTGCTTATTAGCGAGAGCTTAAACTGTTTTAAATCGAAACTCTCGAGAGATTGATAAAAAGTAGACGACTATTCTACTTTTGATATATCTATCCGAGACCTGTTAAAACTTGTCTCAGTACCGTTTACACTTACGACATTTTATCTCAAGTAATATATCTCAACTATATCAATCTATATGAATAAAATCTCCGATACCTTCTATAATAATCCAGTCAAACTAAACACAATTACAGCGAAACCTCGGAAAAATTAGCAGAAGGCTGAATTTTTGTATGGGCCTTGATATTGTCCTTTTAAACAATGTCTCAAAAGTCCCCATCGATCCGAGTGGAGCTAAAAATTTTATAGGGGGGTGAACGTAAGAAAATACAGTTTTTGCCAATTTACTCGTAAACTATCGATTTTTCGATATAAATAGCGATTACCAAAATTGTAGATCACAAAATTTGCTACAGGAAATGTTCATTACTATTACACAGTGTCCTAAGTGTGCTGCACATTGTATTACTTAAAAAGAAGATAACCTCTAATGCTTAATTGATTCGTATCTTCCAAGGTATCCAGTTTAGGGATAGTAAACCCCAACACAATTTGAAACATTATTAAATTCTTTATTACTCTACGCAAAAATATACAGAGTGTTCCATTTAAGAAATCAAGTTTTCGTCACTTGAAAATGACCAAGTTTCTCCCTCTAAAAAAAACACCCTGTAAAATAAAATCAATTTCTTGTGATGGGAAAGCATAAAGGACAGTCTTAACTATGTCTCCAGCAAAAATATTTTCTTAACTTGTAAAAACAACCACTCTGGGATTTTTTTAAGCAACTATCCTGCATTTATAAAATAATAGTAGTCAAATTTGGATTCGTATGTTCGTCTACGGAAAAATTTCCAGAAAGCTGGATTTTTGTGTGAACCTCGATATTGTCGTTTTAAACAATGTCTCAAAAGTCCCCATCGATCCGAGTGCAGCTAAAAATTTTGTAGGAGGGTGAAAGTAAGAAAATGCAGATTTCAAGAATATCTCGTAAACTATTGATTTTTTAGCCAAAGTAGCTATTATCAAATTTGTAGTTTATAAAATTTCTTATAAAAAGGATATTATTATTATTTTTAAAAAGTTTTCTACATATTAAAATCAATAGTTTGCGAGATATTCTTGAAATCTGCATTTTCTTACTTTCACCCTCCTACAAAATTTTTAGCTGCACTCGGATCGATGGGGACTTTTGAGACATTGTTTAAAACGACAATATCGAGGTTCACACAAAAATCCAGCTTTCTGGAAATTTTTCCGTAGACGAACATACGAATCCAAATTTGACTACTATTATTTTATAAATGCAGGATAGTTGCTTAAAAAAATCCCAGAGTGGTTGTTTTTACAAGTTAAGAAAATATTTTTGCTGGAGACATAGTTAAGACTGTCCTTTATGCTTTCCCATCACAAGAAATTGATTTTATTTTACAGGGTGTTTTTTTTAGAGGGAGAAACTTGGTCATTTTCAAGTGACGAAAACTTGATTTCTTAAATGGAACACTCTGTATATTTTTGCGTAGAGTAATAAAGAATTTAATAATGTTTCAAATTGTGTTGGGGTTTACTATCCCTAAACTGGATACCTTGGAAGATACGAATCAATTAAGCATTAGAGGTTATCTTCTTTTTAAGTAATACAATGTGCAGCACACTTAGGACACTGTGTAATAGTAATGAACATTTCCTGTAGCAAATTTTGTGATCTACAATTTTGGTAATCACTATTTATATCGAAAAATCGATAGTTTACGAGTTAATTGGCAAAAACTGTATTTTCTTACCTTCACCCCCCTATAAAATTTTTAGCTCCACTCGGATCGATGGGGACTTTTGAGACATTGTTTAAAAGGACAATATCAAGGCCCATACAAAAATTCAGCCTTCTGCTAATTTATCCGAGGTCAAATCGTAGTTTGATTAGACTATAAGCAAGGTTTACACTTATTACATTTTATTCTAGAGAGAAATGTAATGAATAAAATCTCTAGTATAAACGTACCTTAAGTTTACAGGCCAGAATATTAATATACAAGACCATAATTGCTCCACACTTTGACTACTGCTCTAGCATCTTATTTTTGTGTCAAAAATCGGATATGGTTAGGCTACAGAAACAACAAAATAGGGCAATGAGAGCAATTTTACAATGTTCCAAATATACAAGCATAAATCTGATGCTGGAAGCCCTACAATGGTTAAACATCAACCAACGCATTCATTTTAACACGATGACTTTAATTTACAAAATTGTTCATGGACTATTACCAGATTACATGGCTAAAAAGTTATTGTTCAATAATAGTGTACATAATTATGCTACTCGAAACCAATTTGATTTCAGGTTGCCTAAATTAAAAAAATCGAGCTCCCAAAATTGTTTATATTACAAAGGCCTGAAAATATATAACACCATTCCATTAGACATTAGAAATGTATCTAACATAAAAACTTTCAAAAGACATCTAAGTGAATATGTAAAACAACACTACTAATCAGGAATGAAATCTAATTGTGTACTTATATCTAGATTTAAGATTTAAATAATAATTATTGTAAATTTTCAAATAGTACTATTACTAAATAAAGATACTTACTTACTTACTACTTACTCAAAGTGCAATTGTCACTCTAAAGACATTGGTGATAGTATAATTGGTGTTAAATAGTGTCTTTACCTCGAAAGAGGGTGTTTATCCACCATTTTAGCCTTTTCCACCCCCATTTCCTTACATTAAGATTACAATCACGATTTTTACGATCGCAGCTGCGTTAGAAGGTGGCCGCTGGATGGTTACAGTATAACCGCTAATAAAGGGGGGTGACACATTTTTTTGTGTACCGCACCCACTATTAGGCTAGCACTGATTAATGCACTGTTAAACTTTTTTGTGATGATATTAGTTTTGCCATTTAGTATCTAAGTTATTAATTTCTTCGTGGTAACTCATAAGAACGGATGACTGATTTTTTACTTAGTTTAGTTGTGGTTGTTTTATAGTTTTCCAGTTTTTTCAACAATTTTTTCTATAATTATGGTAAGATTAATAAAAATTTAAATTCGATTTTTTAAAATTTAATATTATTGTTAAGACGATGGATGCTTCGAAAGCTGTTCCAAAAGAATGTTCAATACACATTGACAATAAAACTCTTTCCTATTCTGAACCCTTAAAAGTATTTACTACGGAAAACTATCAAAAGTGTTTAAAAATTTTAGCTGTTCTTAAAAAATTTACAATGAGTTATTCTAAGTTTGATTTACCGACGTCTTTACAAGATAAAGGTGACATATATTATCATAGTCAATGCTACAAAGGCTTTACAGCAATAAAAAAAATAAACTTGACAGTATCACTAATGATGAAATTAAGAGTTTACTATCCAAAAAAAGTGATTTGCCATGTCTTCAAATTCGATCAATTCCTTCAACCAGCGCAAACCATACTATTACTGCTATTACTAGAACTAATAGTTCAGTTTTAAAAAATAAAAATAGAGGACTTTTAAAAAAAGTGTGCATTTTCTGTGATAAGAAATTCACATATTTGAAAAAACAAAAAATTGGTCTAAGTGCTTGTGAAACTAAAAACTTTGAAAATAAAATTAAAAAGTGCGCAGAATCATTGAAAGATCAAACTATGCTAAAAAAAATTAACTGCATTGATTTTGTAGCAAAAGAAGTGCATTATCATCGAATCTGCAGAGTTCAATACGTAAGAAAATTTAATAAAAATTTTGCTAAAAAAAAACCTGCATCAGTTTGGTCTTTCTGTCGTGACCACCATAAAGATTCTTTTGAAGTAGTTTGTTCTTTTATAAACACACATATAATCGGAAGTGAAGTAGCAGTTTTCCATATATCTTACCCAATTTTTATGATCCCACCCAACATGGGTGGATAATTAAAGATAATCAGTAGGTACATCATTAATTGGTTCACTGAATTACAGTGGTCAAAGACTTTGGATGATATATTTTTTAAAGAAGCCGAACCCGATGATGAATTTGTTCAATATGACAGTTCTACCAGCGACGAAGAGGCTGAAGACGATGAAATGTCATAATCTGTTAAATTTTTATTAAAGTTAATTTTGAAAAAATATGTATTATACAATTATTTCCTTACAGATAGTCGGAGATAAGCAGTAGTAATGGTGGTACATGCTTAGAAATGATTAAATGTTATTCAATTTAAAAAATGTGTTTCAATGAAAATAAAAGTGTTTTCAGATTTCAGTACTTTTTGTTTAATTATTACATATTTTAGAAAAATGAAACGTGATTTTTAAGTTCTTACTACCCACTTGTTAACGAAATTAAAGAAATAAATGAAGCGACACATTTCTCTCTCTAATACGTGCGAGCGTGAATTAAACTATCTCGTTCTCACCCACAGGAAATTGTGACGCGCTAGCGGTGAAACTATTAACGCTTATAACTCAAAAACGCTACCACTTTTTTTGTCTGCCGTTTCATTTCTATATTTGTTAGGGGTTGCTAAATCATAAATTCATAGTCTGCCGCTGGACTAATGGCCGGTTTCTGGTACATTTTTGCTTAGCTCTAGCTAACTTAGCTAGAGCTAACTTATGGAACCCATAACTCGTCAAATCGGGTTGCTCGACGGTCGGCTAACATTTAAAATTTTCGTGTAACTTGGATAGAAATAACGTCATTCTGTTTTTCGACAATAGATGGATTGTCAAAAGAATAACTAATTCGCGCTCGTTTATAAATAATCGTCACTTGATGTTACAATTTTTTTGATCAAAATATACGTATAAAATAATTATTATTTTTTTAGAGATAGCCAATTAATTAATAAATATTAAATAATAATATAAAATTGACTATTATCTCTAAAAAAAAATCATAAATACCTAAGCCAAAAAAAAATAATATTAAATATGATTAATTTAAGTTGATACTTTGTATTCCTTAAAATTAATTAAAGAAAGCACAAGAAATGCAAATTCCTGTAGGCCGGTGATTAAAAATTTAGAAAAAGAAACAAATTCTCGAACCTTTTAAAAATATTTTTAATACAAGGAAAAGCTTAAAGAAATATTTTGCATACATCAGGTAAAATAATGGACAAAAATTTTTTTTAACAATAGGCACCTCAAAAGCAGGTAAAAATTTTGTACTTACATTTAAACGCGATTGACAATAACAAACAAAACAAACACCAGCGCCACGAGCGTACATAACTTGACTTAAGTTAGCTGCAGCTAAAATAACCGGAGAAAATCAGTGGTTATAGAATGGTTAAAGTTGACTGGCCATCGAGAGACAGAATGAATAGATATCTATTCGTCAGTAGATAACTCTCTTTTCAGAGACTCGCAATAAATGAGAGCAATTTCAAAAAAAAAACCAAATTTGAATCGACGCTCACGCCTAAACGCTACCGTTTTCGAGTGGCAGACTAGGGGGTATTTGTTCACTATTGTCATTACTTCCCTTTTATAATACTTACATTTTGGACTCTTATGAGAGCAGTAAAGTCACGCGAGCTCTAGGTCTATTAGGTAGGACTCATCTACGACTAAAAATGTATAACATCTATATTCCAGTACCGTCGACATCATTAAATGATTTTTTTAGTAAAAAATTTATTTAAAATTGCCTAAATCTATTATTTATTTGTCTCTGATCGTACAATAGTATATTATAATACATGTGTATAAGAAAGACTTTATCGCATTAGCGACGAAAATTACAAGCACGAGC
Organism: Malthinus seriepunctatus; assembly: GCA_963924605.1. Taxonomy (NCBI): domain Eukaryota; kingdom Metazoa; phylum Arthropoda; class Insecta; order Coleoptera; family Cantharidae; genus Malthinus; species Malthinus seriepunctatus. Next base: position 86,414,861 of record OZ004600.1, on the reverse strand, counting down.
TTGCGAGTGCTTGCAACGGCGCGTATGCGATAAAGTCTACTTATACACGAGTATTATACGATATTTTTTATTATAATTGCAACTAAAACCTCTATAAAAGAGAAAAAATTTGTATTTAAAAATTAAGCATGCCGATTTTGGATATATTTGTTGCCACAGAGATGCTTTGTGTTTACATTGCAGAACAACAGTCGTACAACAGTTAATATTATTGTTGTTACCTAGACGACTTTATAGAGCACTTGTGCTATAAAGACGATTTTATGAACGCTTTTTAGTGTGAAATTGGCAGATTATAATGCAAGTATAATAAAAAAAACGTTATAAGCATGTCGAACGTTAAGGATTACTTTTGACAATAATAATAATAAGACAATAATTGGAGGCTTCGATTCTCTCAGCCTCCAAACAATTTAAAAAATTATTTTTGTAGTTAGCCGAGATGCAATTATTTTGTGGACTATTCATGGTTTTCTGGTACCCTCCAATAAAATTACTAGAAATGACCCTACTACGTTCAGATTTACGATAAAAGATTCGCAAGAATCTTTTATATTTGTAGGAAAAAATCATGGAGAAATTGAGGATCAGATACGACATTTAAAAAATACTAAAGAAAGTATTCAGCCATTTATTGTATGTATTTGCCACGATATTTTAGATATAAAAGAAATATATTTATATTTCGACGACATTAAGTATTCGTTTACAAATTTTATACGAGCAGTTGGCATAATATGCTATAAGATTTTCTACGTCTTTAATTTAAACTTTCCAAGTGAGTATCGAACGTTCTGGAGTTTCATTGATTCAAGACGATTCATCATCTAATTTTCTTTGTTTATTGACCGATTTAAATTGTTAATAATTTCCACAAAATGCCCGAATGTTTCAAGTGTAAAGAATCCGGCAAATCCGGATCAATTTTCGTAATTGATAAACTTATAATGAATTTTAAACGTTTTCACGGTTTCAGTTCTTGTGACAATTTTCGTTGCGTTCAATGCTGCCACACTTATCAGTCATTAAGGGCTTTCAAACGATATTTTAAAAATTCAATTGTTGTTTAAACGAGTATCATACTACTGGTTATAACAGTGTTTTGTGATGATGGCTACATGATAATTGCTCGTCTTAACAATAATCCGAAACTTTAATGCCAATTTTTAGACAAACGGCTGCTATTACGCATATGAACTAAGAGTACCTTAGTTTTCTCTTTTTTAATGCTCTTTCAGAAAATAACACAATATTGAAAAAAATTTCACCGGAAACGAAGTTATAGCTAAAACAAGTTGTAGAAGATAGGTTAAGTGCCTCTTATAGTCAAGCCTACTTTATGAAAAAAATTCTCTTGATTTAGTTCTTAATTATAAGCATCTGTACCAAATTGGAAATAAATATCTTGACATGTGTGGAAATTATCATAAAAAGAAAATATTGAACTTTAAGGCCCTTTAACTTGGAAACGGAGGAATTTTGTATTAAGGTATATTAGATTTAATCGGTTTATTTTAACCTAGAGAATCAGTGACCAAGCGTTGTCCCATTCTTTTTGAGACACCCTGTATTGAAAGACAACTATGTACCTACATGTAATTCAACAATTTTAATGATTGAATCTAACATTTATAAGTTAAACGCTCGTTTAACAATTTTGTCTTGGTTATTAATACCATGAAGCAAGCTTGACGTATTTTCATATCCTGTTTGTGGTTGATTTTACCAATCTACACTCAAAGGAGTGTAGCTGGCAAAGAAGAAGAGCGTAAGTTGTTTTGTACATTAAAAAGGAATTTTAAATTATAAACTAATTTACTTTTCTCCTTTTTTGTAGAGCACTTCCAGCTTCACCTGCACCTGCACCAGCACCACAACCTCCACCAGCGTATGCACCTATTTATGCACCCATATATCAACCGCAGTATTGGTAAGTTGGTAGTTGCGAAAGAATTAAAAGTTAATTTCATTTCCCTGTTTTTCGCCATGTGCCTCCCGTTATGTGTTTAATCACATAAGCTAGTCTTTTAAGATGAGAGAAAAGTTTGGGGAATCCAAATATCCAAAAATATACAGGGTTCAATTTAAAAAAAAGTGACATATTGGCATATCTCTGCAACTAGGCCGTATTCCGATTTTCCAACTACCCAGCTAAATGAAGACGACAAAATACTACAACTTCGCTAATTTAACCGAATTTGTAATTTCATAAACAAAAAAGTTAGCTATTGTAAACTGTTTCGTGAACGGTCGGGTAACTCACAGCATACTTGACCACAAAATGAGCTATAACTCGGTTATTTCTAAATATTTTGATAAACTGCCTTAATACTTTTATATAGAGAAATGTTTGAGGAATCCAAATATCTAAAAATATATAGGGTGTTCCATTTTAAAAAAAGTGACATATTCATGTATCTCGGTAACTAGATCTTTTTCCGTTTTTTCAACCACATTACTAAAACCGGGAAAAAAAGTACTATAACTTTACTAATTTAACCGTATTCGTATCTTCGCTAATAAAAAAGTTAGCTATTGTAAACTGTTTTCATGAACACACTGCATATTCTGAAAATAATCCATCGCATTCGACGTCAAAAACAAGTAATAATTAAATATTTTATATTTTGTTTTAATTTTTAGTAATAATAATTTGTATAATTTCAGGTCTACGTCGTGAATTTCTTGAAGTGCTGGGTGAAAATTTGTGCCAACCACATATTAGAAAAAGATGCCTAAATAAACACATAACGAGTTACTTTCAAACAAGAGCAGCAATGGAGTGCATCTTGGGCTGCAAATTAGAGTGTATAAACACTTCTAATACAGAGGAAATTCAACCAGATGATGATAATGGTGAAAACTCTAAAGTCAAAGGAAATTGCTTCATGTGCAACCACGAAGCACATAAAAGAAAGCGCGTGACAAGAAAAACATGCGTCACTTGCAGAAAGCCTGTTTGCCAAGAGCATAGTCTCAAGCAAACAAAATGTGAAAATTGTTATATGAAATAATAATTCTTTTTGTAATCATAAAATTCAAAAATATTTACAGAAAATAAAATGTATACATTTTTTATTATAATTATTATCTACCCAACCTTGGCCAAGTTCAAAAAGACTTTTTTTCACTTTTAATTCGAGTTGCTAAAAAAATTCATACTAAAAATATTCAAAAAACAATCTTTACAAAAAATGAAACTCCTGTCCACTAACGCAAATTATATATAATAGACTAGGCGCAAAAGTTAAAGTATTTTATGCAAGCGGCATTTCATATAACATTTTGGTAACCGATATTTTCCCAATATTTCAACCCTACTGAATACGAAAACTGCGGTTATCAAAGCGAAATCTTAACCTGAAGCGTGATATTCAAGATGACACCCAAGATGTCAGCTTTGTTATTTTTGATAAAATAATTATGAACAATTAGGACAAATATTGTCATTGGTTGGGATAGATAATTTTATACCCTACAATTTTTATTAGAAGTAAAATTATCTTCAGATCACTCCTAAAAGAGCTACAGTTGATAAAAGCACCAGTGTTGTATAAACCGTCTTAATACATAAAGCAGTATATGGAAGCATCTTGGTGAGTTCAGCGAGGTAGCTTTCCCAGTATCCAGCTAGGATGTATCTGTTAAAACATGATCAGAGCAAATCAAGTCCATAAAAGTCGATCATAAAGAGGTCGATCATATCTTCTGTTTTGACAACACACGGTGCTTCTCCCGACTCTCTAGACCCTTAAAGAGTGATTTTACTGTAATTTTTTATAGACCATAAAATTATCTATCCGAGCTAACAAAAATATTTGTCTTAATTGCCATAATAATTCTGTGTTCTCAGGGTAAAAGTGCTTAAGTCACATTTTTTCTAAATTCTTATTTCGGCGTTGTTGGGTGTTAAAAAGCATGATCTTTATACGGGTAGAACTGCCTAAGTCATAAGATGCATATTAATGTAAATATTACGATAGCGACTTTTTGACTAAGTCTAAAGTAGGCAACTAAATTTGAGTAAAATGTCATATGTCGACTTAAGACTATTGCAAACATATTTTTAATCGAACACAATGACTTAAATCTAGATAAGTGTTTACCACTTACCATTGACCACAAATTTATGGTCAGTGGGCATTCTCACATGGAATGTGATACCGCTCATGCAATGATCGAGAAAATGAAAAAAAGAACAAATATGAGAATACATCACCCTCGCGATTGGCTGCAATTAATAAGTTCCGTAGGGAAAACTAAGAAGTTCAAAGTTACGCAAATGGAGCAGCCCCATTTCCTAGATTTTAAATCGTTGTTTAAAAACAAGCTTCAAATAAAAAATAAAGATACTAATAATGACAAGTTTATTTGGCACAATGTCCAATGGGCAAGATTTGAGAAAAACGAAATTGGAGTTATGAAGTTTAAGACTAGTTTAAGTGAAGAGGAAAATTTTAAAACTATCTCTTTTTTAAGACGACTTCACAATAATCCCCAATTGGATGCTAAGCAACAATACTCGTCACCAGTGCCCATAAGCAAAGAGAAGAAAAAAGATTTAATAAGTATTTTGCACTTGGTGGACACTATTTTCCATGATTTTTATAAAAATCTTCCAACCTCAGAGTCAGCACTATCTGAAGATGAAGAGGAAACTGAATAAAAGTTGTTTGCTTATTATAAATTTAGTGCATGTTGGTTGTTACAATGTTACTTTTGAAAGAATTTTAAAATGTTAATTTGTTTTATAAGAAAAATTTTTTTTTACTTCCACAATAAAAACTTACTTTTTTATTTATTTTTAATTATTTTTATTTATTTTTATTGTTTTAGTACTAAGTCAACTACCTTAGAATATTTAGTTAATTTTATTACCCCATTTTAAAGACTGGATGCGTTTAAATATACTTTGAAACCAAGTCAAACTTGCTTGCTCAAAGTCTTATGTCATAAAAAGATCATGATGTAATTTCACTTAAGTCATGCAGAACTCTAAATTATTAATATTTTTGAAATTTTTCTTACTACATCTAAAATAACATGAAACTTCATCATTTATATGCAATTTATTTTCGATAAACTCTCAAACCTTCATGAGTACACGTTGATCAATATTGGTTAAATTTGTTTTTGTAGATATCTCCATTCCTACAATTCTGACTTAAGCACTTTTACCCTGAGAACACAGAATTAATCCATCAAAATAAATAAAAAGAGCAAACATGTATATTAGGACGATTTTTACGCACACGATATCTTTAGCTGGCTTTCGCTCCTTAACAAGCAATCTTACGGTACTTTTACATTTAATAATAATTGTAGAGAACCTTGTATATCTAATTCAATCAAAACAGTTGTCCAAGTTTCAATAATAATTCTTCCATCCAAATAAATCTTAATTAATAAAGCAGACAACCTAGTCGCCATCTTGAATATCGCGCTTCCGGTTTAAATTTCACTGTGGGTAACCGAAATTTTTGGATTCAGGGGGGTCGAAATATTGGGAAAACATCGGTTACCAAAATGTTATATGAAATTCCTCTAGCATTTCGATACTGGGATTTTGTTCCAATTTCACGGTGCTTCTTCCGACTGTAGCTCCTTAAGGAGTGATCTGAAGATAGTTATACCTCTAATAAAAATTGTAGAGTATAAAATTATCTATCCGGCCCAATAAAAATATTTGTCTTAATTGTCCATAATGATTCCATCAAAAATAACAAAGCTGACATCTTGGGTGTCATCTTGAATATCACGCTTCCGGTTAAGATTTCGCTTTGATAACCGCAATTTTCGTATTCAGCAGGGTTGAAATACTGGGAATACATCGGTTACCAAAATGTTATATGAAATGCCGCTTGTATGGTTAAGGATACGTTTTTTCCGATAACAGTCCTAGTCTATAATACCACTAGAGATAAAATTTTGTCGGCAAAATTGTTCGATTGTTATGAAAGTTTGTTGCTTGATAATTTCGCGAATGACATTTGTCAAAAAATCACGAGCCGTACGGCGAGTGATTTTTAATTAAATGTCATGAGCGAAATTGTCAAAAAGAAACAAACTTGAATACTTACAAGAGAACAATTTTGCCTACAAAATTTTATCTTGAGTTGTATTCGACATGACTATTTTACGAGAGAAAAATTAAGTCTATTTTCACTTAAAAAACTTATTTTTTACTGCAAAACGCAATGCGATGCAAAAATGTCAGTTTGACAATGATTTAATTTCCAAGCTGACTTGAACGTTTAAAACGTCAAAAAAATTGTCGCTGAGATTCCATGTTGTTAGTTTTGCCAAGGTACTTGTTTTGTCATATATAATACCACTAGAGATAAAATTTTGTCGGCAAAATTGTTCGATTGTTAAGAAAGTTTGTTGCTTGATAATTTCGCGAATGACATTTGTCAAAAAATCACGAGCCGTACGGCGAGTGATTTTTAATTAAATGTCATGAGCGAAATTGTCAAAAAGAAACAAACTTGAATACTTACAAGAGAACAATTTTGCCTACAAAATTTTATCTTGAGTGGTATTCGACATGACTATTTTACGAGAGAAAAATTAAGTCTATTTTCACTTAAAAAACTTATTTTTTACTGCAAAACGCAATGCGATGCAAAAATGTCAGTTTGACAATGATTTAATTTCCAAGCTGACTTGAACGTTTAAAACGTCAAAAAAATTGTCGCTGAGATTCCATGTTGTTAGTTTTGCCAAGGTACTTGTTTTGTCATATATAATACCACTAGAGATAAAATTTTGTCGGCAAAATTGTTCGATTGTTAAGAAAGTTTGTTGCTTGATAATTTCGCGAATGACATTTGTCAAAAAATCACGAGCCGTACGGCGAGTGATTTTTAATTAAATGTCATGAGCGAAATTGTCAAAAAGAAACAAACTTGAATACTTACAAGAGAACAATTTTGCCTACAAAATTTTATCTTGAGTGGTATTCGACATGACTATTTTACGAGAGAAAAATTAAGTCTATTTTCACTTAAAAAACTTATTTTTTACTGCAAAACGCAATGCGATGCAAAAATGTCAGTTTGACAATGATTTAATTTCCAAGCTGACTTGAACGTTTAAAACGTCAAAAAAATTGTCGCTGAAATACCATGTTGTTAGTTTTGACAAGGTACTAGTTTTGTCACCTGAATACTTGATTTTATTGTCGCTATAATACACTCTAGTGAAATAGTCACCTGAATACTTGATTTTATTGTCGCTATAATACACTCTAGTGAAATAGTCATTTAAAAATTTCTGTAAAATCGTTAATACTTAACGAGTTGAAAAAAACCTATGACTAATTTTGAAGGAAAATAAATCTACTTTTTGATGCACTTATAATAATTTACTTACAATGTCAAGTTTACTTTTTATATTTAATACAGTTGAGAAGTGGATATATCGACGACATTTTCTTAAAATCCCTACTACATTTAAAGTACTGAAGTTTTTTCAACTTTCTTTTATGCAATTGACACATAATAACCCATACTTTAGTCTATGAAAACCACAACTGACTCAGATGTACTAGTACTTAACAACTGGCTGTTGAATTCAGGTAAATAAGTGGAAATATTTGGACTTAAAAATCAGTCTCACAAAAATATTTTCAAAAAAGGCTTATTATGCCTTTTAGAGCTATTTACTGCGTTAAGAAAATATAACTGCATAAGCGAGCACATATTATACAGGTGGTTTTAAAAGAAGTGCGCGCATCATTGCTTACTTTCTTATTATTGGAGCTACAAAACTGGTTAAATTAGCAAAGAATCATAATTTTTTCCGCTGATTACGATGCTCAACATTAAAAATCAATTGAACATATCGTCGGCTTACTGCAAGAACCAGATAACTCGCATTTTTATTGTTTCGAGAAAAATGAAAATTAAGTTTCCGGTTTAAACTAAAAAACGGTCTAATGAAAAAAGCGTTCAAAAAAACAAGGATTATTTTGTAGATACATTTTAATTGAAGATAAATTTTAGAATTAATAGTATAGTTTATAACAAAAACGTTTTATGAACAAAACAAAATAAAAAATTAGCACTTATCTCATTTTAGCAGTATACAAATCAGTTAAATTCTAAGATTTTAATCATTCAACATCAGTTTCTGAATCACTATCTTCCGCAGCTGGTTCTGGAACCACATCTTGTGCCTCTTTTGATGAAAATTTTTTAATTTAACCGCTATTATGTTGATTTTTGGATTCCTAATTTAAAAAAATTAAGTTTGAAGTGACAACTTGCCAATTAAAAGAATGTTTTTGTGTGAATATTAGAATATTATAGGTTAGAAATTTATTCGAATTTGAAAATTACTTATTTACTTATTTTTTTAAAATAAAATTTTAAATTTCTACTCGAATCTTTTCGTTCTAAAAATTAAAATGTATACGGTCGTAATACTGCGAAACGTACTTACGAACGATAACAAACAGGTTTTGTGCTGTTTTTTGTAACAGTTTGCCACAGAAAATCAAGTCCTGTGAAAATAATGCTAAAGGTTTATTGTATAAATATGTGGCTGAATTGGTGGCTGAGAACCATTGAGAACATGTTCAATTGCATTTGGCAACTATCCGTACTCTCTATAGGTACTCGTACGTTTATAAAAAATATGCAGTTTATTCATTTGCAACAAACATTTTAAAATTACTCCTCAAAGCGTCTTGTTTCAGACGAAACGTCTGAAAACCACCGACTAACTACTAAAGCGAGTTCTTGAGATCTTGAGCCAAAATAGGATATTTGTCCCTCTTAAATTATTTATATCCACAAATTAATCCCTAGAAGACTGTCAACGTTGGGGTTATAAATGTTAACAAATCACTTTATCTCCAAAAGCAAATTAAAGATTAAATTAAAAATTAAAAAATAACACGTCTATTTCCATACAAACTTTATTTAACACTACTATAGTTTCACCCTCACGGACATTATCAAGTGAATGAATTCATGAATATGAATATCAAGTGAATTCACTTGATAATGCCCGTGAGGGTGAAACTATAGTAGTGTTAAATAAAGTTTGTGTGGAAATAGACGTGTTATTTTTTAATTTTTAATTTAATCTTTCAATATGAATTTTCACAAAGTTACGACCTCCTCCATCAACTATTTAAAAGCAAATTATTTTAATGCTTTTCACACTGTCAACATAAATATTATAAGCCACGTTGAGAACTTTTAGCGGCTGAGATTGTTCTCTCTTTAAACCAATGGTTTCAGAGAAAAATTTAAAGAGAAATGTTTGAAGATAAAGTGATTTTTTTATATTTTAATCTTCACTTCAAATCTTTTTCCGCGGCAGAAAATGGTGAGCAACAAAAAAATAATTACAGACTTTCAAATAGGCAACATAAAGGTAGAAGATAATCCAAAAGTTTTTAGAAAAATCGATGCTTTGGGAACTAATTTCGAAATATCACACAAAAGTTTTTTGTCGTTATTGACTCCACTAATGTAGATATTTTGTTTTCTCAATATTTGTATGGCGTGTTTTTGACATTGCTAATAAATATTTATATCTTATTATTTTTTTAAAGTTATAAACGTTTTATACATTAATTTATTAGCATTAAGGAGCGCCATATTATTCGCTGGGGCCCGCCGTACCAAACCATTATTTTCCAAACATGATACTGACCGTATTTTTTCGTGAAAAGTATGCTTACCGTCTATTTCATGGGTGCTAAAACCGCAATTTTTATCTTTGACACTGGTATAATCGCTCGATGTGTATTGAAATGTGCAAAGCAAAAAGTGCAAATCATTGATATACAGTGTGAAACGTTTTGGACGGTTCCTACTTTGCATTTAGAAAGACAACTGCCATAACTTCTCAATAGCGAAGTTAGAACACATTTGAACAGTGCATTCAATCAAAATACCTATGAAAAATTCTTTAATAAAACTAATCAAGTTTGATTGTAAAATTGTAATAACAAAAACAATTGTTAAAAAAGCGAATTCGTAAGTTAACACGCAAACACGTTTGTACTTGTACTCTACTACTATTCGTTTTCTTAGCTGTCGAAAGTCATTTTGTAGTTGTAAAGTATATATATTTGCTATATAGAAGGTAAGTAATCATTTTTAATATATTAGATATATTTATGTAAATGCTAAATGGAAATTCATTTCTAAAGATTTTTAGTGAAATGGCGTTTTTCTTGGTTCGGGGAGTTGTTATGGAAGTGATCGTTGAGCGAGAGCGGAGGCAGGCTCTAACAAAACACAGGCGTATGCTCCGAGATTCCACGGACCCGTTTCAACTAGGCGAAAAAGATTTTCGTTCCCTTTTCAGGGTCACTAAAGAATTTGGGCAATCTTTGTGTGAACAATTTGATGTTCATTTGAGAAGAGCTGCACATGGCATCCCGGTGCACATACAAGTATACATTTTTAAATTTTTTAATATTTCTTAATACCTAACATAAAATTTCAAAAATAGGTTCTAGCAACTCTACGATTTTTGGCGACAGGCAGCTACCAGCTAGGGGTAGGTCAGGACTTTTTCGTTGCCTTAAGCCAACCATCGATGAGCCGTGCTATTAAAGCAGTAACTCGGCTCATCGTTGAGAACTTTGGGCACGAAATCAAGTTTCCGGTTACCGTAGAAGAAAGGCTGCCTATCAAAACCAAGTATGCTTTGTATTTATTTTACATTTATAAGTGAATATCACATCCAAACGTTTAATTTGCAATTCTATAATAAATATTCATCGATTGTAGTTTTCGTGAAAAAGCTGGATTTCCGGGCATACTGGGTTGCATCGACTGCACCCATGTCAATATTGCCACACCCTTCGAAAATGAAGAAGCGTTTAAGAACCACCATGGGAATTACTCCCTTAATGTTCAAATGGTATGCATTTAACTTTTAAATGATGCGATTAAAATGTCATACACCAAAGTAGTGCGCTGGGCGTATCCGCGACGCCCATTGGTGTTTGTCAATTTATTCTTATAAATAAACTCTTTTTTATATATATAATAACTACGAATAGCACCAATTAGCCTAATACTCTATGCAGCTTTTAAATAAAATATCAACGCGATTTAGTTAGAATAGACGATTTAATTGAAATCCGTATTCACAAAAGCGTAAACAGTGCCAAGAAATATTTTTTTAAACAAATGTTAGGGACAACTCTTCAAACTATAAACGAGGAATAGGTAGAAGCAATATTTTAAATTCTAATAATTACAGAAATACATAAGATTTTAAAGTAGGTACTCGGTAGCCTCTGGCAGTCTACCGCATCACTTAAAGGTTAAATTGTTGTAAAATAACTTGTGCACTAATAAAAATTCTTATTTAGATATGCGATGTAAATCTAATTATTTTGCACTGTGACGCCAACTACCCCGGCTCCGTTCACGATCAGTTCATTTGGACGAACTGCAACATCCGGGATGAAATGATTAGGTTGCGTACCAATAGGCTTGGAAATTTCTGTTTACTTGGTATGACATTCAAAATATACAAAGTTTAATGACTGTTATAATAAATTGTTTCAATCATAATCATTTCTATTTGCTAGCGTTTTACGTTAACATTTTACGTCACTACCTCAGACACAATGATCGATTTAAAACCACCTTTTTTTACCACTTTTTGCTTGATATTTTGTCTGAGATGGGCGAAAAACGTGGTTAAACGCTTGCTTTATATAAGTATAGCCATATTATATAGGTATAGTCAGCCACAGCCGCTAAGAAAACGCCGCTATACTCTACTTTATTCACAGGTTTATCGGTTATTAACATTAAAACTTACTTTATACAAACTAAAACTTAGGATCTAGGTACAAAAAACTCGAATTTTTAAAAGACTACCGACCCGTGACTTTTAAAATATTGAATAAATGATTAATTAATTATAAATTTTCTAAATAAATATTTAATAATAATTAGCAATAAATGTATTAACTAAATTAAATAATTAAACTCACGAATTAAACTCAGTCGTTTTCATCTTTATTTATACTTATAAAGGTGGTCACGTGTCGGTAGTCTTTAAAAAATTAACATTAACATAAATATCACTAATGGTACGTTTAAATTGAAGCGAACGAACGAACGAACGAACGAACAAACAAACGAATTCATTATCATTAATCATAATTAACAATGAATTCGTTTGTTTATTCGTTCGTTCGTTCTTTCATTCGTTCGCTTCAATTTAAACGTGCCATAAAAAACGTATTACAATTTACTAAACTACTAACTAACTAACTAACTAACTAACTAACTAACTAACTAACAAAAACGGAAGATACCGGAGGAGCCCATATCGTTTTCTGAAAATTAAAAGTATTGTTAGTATGTATTTATAAAGCAATGTTTACAGGTGATTCGGGGTATACACTGGAGACATTTATGTTAACTCCCATAACAAATGTAGCAGCGGATACACCCGAAGCTAGGTACACAGAACGCCATTGCCAGGTACGCAATTGCATAGAAAGAGCCTTTGGAGTAATCAAAGCGCGGTTCCGTTGTCTACGGAAAGACCGCATTTTGCATTACCAGCCAACACGTGCACTTAATATCATTTATGCCTGTGTGATATTACACAATATAATGATAAAAAGGAGGTAACATTTTAATCTTCAATTTATTAAAAGTTTTGGATATGTAAAGTTAACTGTTTCCAGACTGCCTTTGCCAGACGAAAGGGAGATTATCGAGGCAATTGATCAACCCCAACAGCAAATTAATATTGCTGGGGCAAATGCAAATAGACTTATCGTAGCTCGCCAGTTTAGAGAAGATATTGTCAATACATATTTTGCATAAGGTATGTAGGTATGTAAAATTGTTTATAATACTTACATTTTTTCCACCCTTCCACAGCCTCCAACAATCGTCGATTTATATCGTTGGCTTCACTTAGTAAACGATTTTTGATTATTTTTTGCTCGATTTTTTGTGCAAGGGCGTCTCTCGCTATCTCGTTCATAGTATTGAGACCATCAGCTATGTTCTAGAAATTAATTTATTTCATTATTTTTTTTGATATTGTTATTCGTTGTTTTAGTTTGATTTTGTTATCGTAAAAATGTTTATTATTATTAGGTTTAATTGAGGGGTCAACCACTGTTCTGAATTTGTACACTGTGTTGACTGCCTATGACTGCATATGCTATGGCTGCCATTAACTGTATATGACTACCGTTGACAGCTCAATTTTTGTACATTAACTGCAGAGATTGGATATTATTGGACCCAAATTTACCTGCTTTTGTAATTGCTATTGTAATAGTTAATATAAATACGGAACTTACTAAAATCAAAGACTATACAGGGTAAGACTGGCAAAGCTTACGGGGAATGTGATCAAAAATCCCCGCTACAGAAGATGTCGCTAGTCATCGGGGCATTTTCGAGTGAATAAGATAGCTTGTCGAGGCAAGAGCAACGAAGAAAGGGATAAAATAAGTTTACCCTTCGAGGGATTTTAAGCGATTTTGACCTTAAAAACCCTTTCACATTTTTTAATATAGGTTTTGCTAGTCTCTTCTATGGTCTTTGCTAAAATGTAGTGCCAGTTCCAATTTTAACAGTAGACACTGTTGTATTTTTTTTTATACTTAAAAGTTAGAAGTACTTAGTACTCTTAACTTGTGTAATCATTGTTAATCACCGTAAGCGTTTGTAATTTCTGTAATCATTGTAATCAGTGTAAATATCTGTAAATCTAGAAATTGTAAATCCGTTTAATAATTGTGTTTTTTAATATAACTAAATTTTATCGAAGTTGTGTTTTAAAAATATCCCAACAGTGTTCGTAATGGTGCAGTGGTTCGAATCACAATTCGGGTCTGCAATGTTAACATCGCTTTTGGACTTAGTGTACCGAGCCCTTGAAATTGAGTACATGGCTGCATAACCTGTGGTAATATATAATAAGCGATGGTCGTAGTGCTTGACACACTACCTCATAATGCCATGGCTAAGAAGGAGTACCTGCAATTCCCTAATGGCCAGTCGTTCTATCGATACTTATCTACTGACGAATAGATATCTATTCCCTAAGTGTTCAAAAACCGGTTTCAAACAATAGAAATGGTTAAGTTTTGGAATGTTATGGATCCATAACTAAGCAAAAATGTACGAGCAACTGGCCATAAGGCGTTTAAAAAATACCCCAAGAAGAAAAATATCTATTATTAATAGGAGTGTTCACCCCGTCGAGATTCGAGGAAGTATTTGAAGATATGAATACATTGGAAAAATAAAATTTTCAAAAATTATTATAATGCACCTACAACCTTAATTTATTATTTAAGAAGAAGGTATGAAATTGATAATTTGAAGAAATAAAAATTAGTCATGACACATCTGTGAGTCGAGACCTCAAGTCGAAAATCGGTATAAAGAGCTGCTATAATTATCGTTAAAGAAAAGCCTTTTGGTTTTATGGATAAGAAAATAGAGTAGAACACGTGTATTTTCTCGTGAACAGTGTCTAATGCGACGCAGAAGCGAAAATACTGAAAATAGTCTAAAGTTGAATTATCAACTCAATGGTAAATGGTTCACGCCTTAAAGCAGCTTTTACAAAGACACAGTTTGTAACAGTACTTTTCCACTAATATAATTTTTCGAATATTTAGATAGTTGGGATAAACAAATTTCTCACCTATAGTGATAAAATTCGATGTAAAATAAGATTGACGCCAAAGAAAGCTATTGTTTCAGTAAAATATAAAACCGAGTTGTGATGATTTTACAAAACATGGATACTGAGAAATTAAATAGAAGGTTATAGAAGGAATTGTTATGGACCAATGAGGAAAATTAATTCTTCTTGTTGGAGGTGGGGAAAATCATTTTTTTTAAATCTGTTGAAATAAAGTTAGTCTTCAAATTGGTTAAACTGGGAGCTGAGGACTGCTTTAGTTAAGAAGGTACCAATAATTATTATTGTTCATCGCATTTAGGTAGGTAAATAACTTAATTAAAATTTGTTGAAGAATTCATTAATTACATTAATGAATGTAATGTAAAAAACAATTATGGTTTCCAACTACAAGGGTAAATTTTTCGGTACGCTACAAGTTCACTCGAAAATGCACGCACTCTACTTAGGACCGTTTTAATTAGTACGACATTTAGCACATCTAAAACGGCCCTTACAATTACCTGCATAAGCACATTTCCGTCTTCAATGACCTCGGCACAAACACCCATAGTCTGATTGTCTCCACGAGCACGAGATGCATTTTTTTAGCTGCATTTATTAGCATTTAATTTAAGTAGTCAAAATTATTACATTTTTTTTGGTTTTGGTGGGGCTCCTCCGGCTCATCAGTTGGCTCTAACAAAACAATAATGTACAGTTAATATAATTTTTTTTATTAAATTATAGTTACCTATTAATGGGTCTTCTGTGTTCGAATCTAAACATCCATTTAAAAAAAATTAATAACGTACTACTTAGGTATTAACTTATCAAATATGAAAATTTTATAAAATAATTATTACCTATTGCTACTTCTAGAAAATCCTGAAAAAAATTATTATTGATAATAGTTTTATCTAAGTGTTATATATAAATTTACTGTTGCGGCTGATAGGTCCTCTTCAGCGACCTCTATCTCGGCAGAAGACCGTGTTGTGGACGACTGCGCTTGTACCACCTATAACATACAAATATTTAAGAAATATATAAATTGTAGCTAATATACATTACCTCTCCAAGCGAGCCCATGCCTAAACCACAAGAGCTCGCTTTTCCAACGATTTTTATAATTTTTTCCTCATTTGTTGAAAGAGGAGGAGGAGGTGGCATGTTTCCAGTAGCCCGCATTGCCTTTTGGACGCAGGCATGTCTTTTGCGGGTTTTGGAACGCAAGTCTTTCCACACCTAACACAATATTCATTGTTTATTAAACTTTGTAATTACAATATTTCCAGTAGATACTTACGATCTTCCACTGATCCGGACTTTTGGAGGGGCCATGATCGCTCAGGGTTTTGCATAGCATTACCCATTGCTCACGAAGCCCCTCCTTACCACGAGGACCCTGGAACCTACCAGTCGCAAAATCCCGATGCTCCAGCATATAATTGATTAAAATTTCAATTTGCGTGGGCGACGCCCGGCGTGATCTTTTTCCTCTTTCACTAAAAAAATTTTATTTGTTAATTTAATTCGTAAAATAAATAATGTAGGTACTATTATGTAACAAAAATTAGACACTGCATATAAATGCATATAAAATTATAAATTATAAGTGAAATATTTACTTACTCTAAACTTTCCATTTTTTCACTATTAAAATTTACGTCACTTCACCGTAACCTCAAATTTATTTTGAAATTTTGACGTTATACGCGTGCGCGCGCATGACATTTGCACTTAAAAATACAGACAACATAAAAAAAACAATTTCCCTAAAACGATCTCGCTAAACTCGTCGAATCATAATAGTAATAGTTCTAGGGAAATTGGTATTTTACTGTTGTTCCATGTTATTTCTTTACCACTTACCACAAACGTCAAGTGCAAACTTTAGGTTAAAATTATTCGGACAGATTGAATATTTCAAGTAATATTTCAAATTATGTGGTTGTTGTTCTTATATTGTAACAATTTTATTGTAAAAATTCCAAGGGAAATAAGAATTCTTTCGAATTATCGTAGTTTCACCCTAATTGTGTTTCAGTTGGAAGTTATGAATTAAAAAATACGACTTATTGTGGTTTCAAAGCATTATTATAATTTTTAGTGGTATGAAGGCTATCGGAAATACAAGTTGAACTTCTAGATGTTAATTAAATAAGATGATAATTCAAGTCACATTATATATAATCTCTAGACTTCGACGTAAAATCGAGTAATATTTTACTAAATTTATGTTATAGAGGCAAAACCTACACGGGGACAACTTTGCAACTGTTTTCAGTTATAAAATTAGCTTTTCAAGATCAACGGAAAGGAAACAATTATTAATACTGGCTTTATAGCTTAAAAGTTACTAAAATTTCACTGTAGATACTGAGAAAAAACGTTGCAAATATGTCAGCATTAAAAATTTAGGCTTGTTTAGTTGTTCGATAACAACATTTAAAGACCCTAAGTACAAATTCAAATCAAAATGCCTCTAAACACTCCCCAATAATAAATTATCTAAATTCAACAGTCATTACATAAGATAATTTGCCTTTATTTTACAAATACAAACTACCTTAATTTTTTAGAATTCGTTTCTATTAATCTTGATAATAATTTATTAACAATTCATGCAGTTCTAATCCTTGCTTACTACGTATAATAGTCTTCCATCTAGGTATTTTGTATTTGGTAAAGCGATATAATAAACTTAATCGTATGTTGATACTGTAAGAATAAGCTCTTTCTCAATAACAAATTAGATTAAAACCGCGAACAAAACTCTCATAAATAATTTTCAAACGCGGCGCCAAAACTTGTAAATTCAATTGAATTTATAACCTTACATTTTCTAATATTTACACAAAAACTTGAATATAATTGCCAAGTTTTCAATTCAAACTAATTTTTTTTTAATTAGAAATCCAAAAATAAACATAATAGCCGTTAAATAAAAAAATTTTTACGTTCATATAATATTTTTGACTACATCGAAAAGTTATCGCTTTTATACGTCAAAAGCTTATCGCTTTTTTTAAACACCAACATAGAATAGCACCGCTGATAGAGCTTAATCGGTGTCTTAACTTTAACCAGCTATTTCAGGACCCCCTGTTTATATATATGTGCTCGCTTATGCAGTTATATTTTCTTGTCGCAGTATATAGCTCTAAAAGGCATAATAAGCCTATTTTGAAAATATTTTTGTGAGACTGATTTTTAAGTCCAAATATTTCCACAGATTTACCTGAATTCAACAGCCGGTTGTTGATTACTAGTACATCTGAGTCCGTTCTGGTTTTCATAGACTAAAGGATGGGTTATTATGTTTCATTTACATAAACGAAAGTTGAAAAATCTTTTGTACTTTAAATGTAGTAGGGATTTTAAGAAAATGTCGTCGATATTTCCACTTCTCAACTGCATTAAATATAAAAAGTAAACTTGAGATTGTAAGTAAATTATTATAAGTGCATCAAAAAGTAGACTTATTTTCCTTCAAAATTAGTCCTAGGTTTTTTTCAACTCGTTAAATATTAACGATTTTACAGAAATTTTTAAATGAAAATATTTAAAAAAATTGAAATTTTTTAAAATTCAGAAGTTTTAAGTCACTACACTTTTATAAAATAATGTATAATTGATTTTATATGCTGTAACTTTAAAAAATGATTCATAAGAAACGATAATGCCTTAAGGAAAAATTTCTAAAATAATTCATCCAACAAAATATCTGCAACTTTAAATGGTACAAAGAAAATTTCATTAGCTGTTTAATAGTACAAGACGTAACAAAAGTAACTCAAAAATATACAAAAATGAAAGCCAAAATCTTCAGCTTCAAATTGAAATTATTTTTGTAATTTTATCATTGTTCGTCTAGGAGTAAAACAGTTTTTCGTTCATCGGCGTGCAATTATTTTGTACGACATTGATTCGCCTGCTTAAAATTATTTTTGAAAACATATCTTTCTTAAAAGGAATTTTGTGGTTACACCATTGCTCTAACGAAAACTTTTTATAGAACATTTGTTTTGTAAAAATGCTTCATCTATAAAATTGTACTCTAGTCATTTTTCGCTGAGTTGCACCCTTTCCGAGAAATTTACGCACCAACATTTTTTTCCTCTTCAAGTCCATTTATTCACGCGCGCGCCTGTGATCCAGCTCGGGACTCATCGGATTCTTAAAGTATAGGTACAAATTAACATATTAAGAAAGGTCTCAATACGGACCTAATTTTGTTAGGCTAAATATCTAATTCTGTTGGACTAAATTGCAATAAAACGTATCAAAAACTTATTTTTCGATTTTTTTTTTTGCATTTTATAAAAGATCTCAAAATTTGATCCTGAGTCAAAAGAATTTAAAAATCGGTTTAAAAACGTCTGAGTTATTCAAAAAAAGCTAAAAAGTCAAAAAAACCACAACTATAATTGTATAGATAATAAAAGTATCAAAAACATATTTTTCCAATTTTTTTTTGCATTTTCGAAGAGATTTCAAAAATTTGATTACTGACTCAAAAGCATTTCAAGATCTGTGTAAAAACGGCGGAGTTATTAAAAAAAAAGCCAAAAAAATCACAACTTGCAAATAAAACTATCAAAACCATATTTTTTCAAATTTTTTTTTGCATTTTCGAAAAGATCTAAAAAATCTGATCACTGACCAAAAAGCTTTCCAAAATCGGTGCAAAAACGGCGGACTTATTCAAAAATCTTTACATCTGTAACTCTAGTTCACTAATGCTCATGATTATAAAGGACAAATAACTTTTATCTCCATAGTAAAATTTATACTTTGTTAACATGACAACATAGCATAAGGAAAAATTGGTGTTTTTATATTAAAACTTCAAACTTTGACTTTAGAAACGTTGCTATGTTGACAAGTTTACAAAATATAAATTTTACTATGGAGATAAACGTTATTTGTCCTTTATAATCATGGCCGTTAGTGAAGTAAAACGACAAATTGCAAATAAAAGTATTAACAACATATTTTTTCAAATTTTTTTTTTTGCATTTTCGAAAAGATCTCAAAAAGTTCATAGCTGAGCCGACAGCATTTCAAAATCGGTTCAAAAACGGCGGAGTTATTCAAAAATTAAAATTGACATCTTTACAAAAGTACGCCCTGCCCATGCGAAGGTTAAGGCGGCCGAGAATTTAAATAGTATATTAAAAAGCAAGTATCATTAGGCACCTTTTTAACGTATGAGTCCAAAGTTTAGAAAACAAGCGCGCAGCGCGCGTTTTCTAAAGGGACGAATGCGATAAGGGCCTAATGAAACGTGTTTTTTATACTATTTTTTCTATTTCGCTGCATTATTTTATAATAATGGTATTAAAATTACGTCAAAATATAGTTTTTGGGATTTTGATGCGCAAATTTATTTATGTTGGCAGTGTAACCCCCGGCCAATTATTTTGGAACATTTTTTTTTAGATTTAACTTTATATTTAATCATTTTAATTCGTTAACAATTAATAAGTTTATAAAATTGCAAAGGTAACATCTCTTCGTGCGAACACCTAAAATTGGAAACGTCTAGACAAACCAAGCACGAGTGCAATAGTCGGCACGTATTTTGGATCTTATAACAATTCCTATTTGAGAACTGTTTATTTAGAAAATGTTCGATCTAGCGTCTAGACAACCGGGTAGTTTGACGTAACGATAATTTCTCACAAATTCAGCATGAGAACGGCCTGGCAAAATTTATGCTTAAATAAGGCTTTTCACTAGGAGATGATATTTTTGAGTTAGAGAGACTTCATTTCGCCTTCAGCACTCAAACTAACAAGTTTAATTATTTTGAATTTTTTAGTGCGTGTTTTATTTTTAAACTATAAACGTTAATTAATTGTGAAAACAACTACCAACGATTAAGGCAAGTCATATTATACAGGGTGTAACTACTCGACTCATTCAAAGATATAGGAGTTGTAGATCTCGAAAAAACTAACATTTTTTTTATTTCGCCATTTTGAATTTGGAGCCTCCTATTTGAGATACAGTCGATATAAGTTTTTTTGTTTTTCTACTCCAGTTTATTTAGTTTTAAGTTTTAAAAAAAAATAAGAATTGTTTTGAAATCCTCGTAAATTTCTCTAAAACTTTTGTATTTAGCTCAATCTTCTATCTATTAAAGTTAAGAATGTCAAAAATAGGCGAAATAAAGTGTTTCGACCCGTTTATCGACAATTGGACAGTGTATCAAGAACAGCTAGAGCAATTTTTCGAGGTCAACGATATTACACCTGAAGAAAAGGATGTAACCGACAAGAGAATCGCAGCACTAATAAGCTTAATAGGTACAACTACGTACAAAACTTTGAGAGACTTATGCACACCCGAACTGCCAAAAAACAAATCTTATGATCAATTGTGCAAACTCCTAACCAAACATTTCTCTCCAACCACGTGCGTATTTAGAGAAAGAATCGAATTTTATGAATCAAAGCAAGAATCACAAGAATCAATTAGTAAATGGCATGCTAGAATCCACAACTTGGCTATAAATTGTGAATTTGGCAACCAATTAAAAAACGTTCTTCCTGACAAATTCTTATGTGGTATGAAGAAAGGAAAAATTAGGGACAAATTGTGTGAAGAAAAGAAAGACATCAATTTGGAGAAACTATTGGAAATGGCTTTAAACAAAGAGACGGTAAGTTTAGCAACTAACAAAGAAGCAGAGGTCCATGTAATACGTAAGAAATGCCAAACACCACCAGCAAAGAAGACCACACTAAAAAGTAACGGTAGGTGGAAGTGCAAGGCATGTGGCAACTTTCATACAGGTAATCAAGATTGTAAGTTCACCAAGTATACATGTGGAATTTGTAAAAAAGTTGGTCATCTGGCTAAAGTTTGTATGAACAGACAAAATTTGTTAGAAGTAGATAGTGATAATGAGATAGAAATAAATAACATTCATTTTGTAAATGAAAAGCCAATCTATGTAGATATATTTGTTAACGAACAAACTGTAACGATGCAATTAGATTCAGGGGCAGGGTTATCTATTATATCACATTGTTTGTACAAGAAACATTTTAAGAATTGTAATGTGATTGATACGAACATAAAACTTAAACCGTTCGCAGGGAATTCAATCAAACCATTAGGAATAATGGAAGGTTCAGTAAAATATAAGGATAAAGTTTGTAATAATTTTAAATTCTATGTAATAGAAACAGAGAATACTAAGTTAAACTTATAAGGGAGAGATTTTTTGAAAGAATTCAATTTTAGTCTGACAACGGACATTTTAAATGTTGAAAATAACTTAGAATTATTAACTGATGAATTTAAGGAAATTTTTGATGGTAAACTGGGTTGTTACAGGTACAAGAAATTTGAATTAAAGTTAAAAAACGATGCTCATCCTATTTTCCTGAAACCAAGACCAATCCCTTTAGCATTCAAAATCAAAGTGGAAGCGGAATTGGACAGATTGGAAAAAGAAGGAGTAATTTCACAAACAGAAAGCAGCGATTGGGGCACACCGCTAGTACCGATAATCAAAAACGATGGTAATTTAAAATTATGTGGAGACTACAAAGTGACACTCAACAAGCATTTAGAAAAAGTGAAATATCCTTTACCAAAGATAGAAGAAATATTTTCGCAACTCAACGGTGGTGAAAGTTATACTAAAATCGACCTTAGCAATGCATATAATCAAATATCGGTGGACGAAAGTTCAGGATTAATTCTAACTTGGAGCACTCATAAGGGTTTGTACAAGCTAAATAGATTACCGTATGGAATTACACCGGCAAGCGCAATATTCCAAAAAACCATGGAGCAACTTTTACAAGGAAACAAAGGAGCAGCAAACTTTCTCGATGATATAATAATAACAGGCAAAACCAGATCAGAGCATGAAGAAAATTTGAAAGGAATATTTACCAAATTAAAGGACGCAGGTTTGAAAATCAAATTATCAAAATGTGAATTTTTCCAAAGCGAAATAACTTATTTGGGACATACAATTTCAAAAGAAGGTATAAAGAAAAACTCTGACAAAGTAAAAGCTATTGTAGAGGCACCTACACCAAAAAACATCACTCAGATAAAAAGTTTTGCAGGACTCGTTAATTATTATGGCAAGTTTATTCCAAACCTTTCAAGTAAAATGAAGCCAATTTATAATTTATTAAAAAAAGATTCTAAATTTATATGGAACACAGCATGTGATAAGGCATTCGCTGAAATTAAAAAATAAATTTCATCGGATAAGATTCTAGTACATTTTAATGCAGAATTACCAATAATTTTGTCAACAGACGCTTCGCAAGAAGGTATAGCAGCATCATTATCGCATAAATTACCAAATGGAGATGTTAGGCCCGTAGAATTTATTTCTAGAACCTTATCAACACCAGAAAAGAACTATTCGGTAATAGATAAAGAAGCACTAGCTATATATTGGGCTGTAAAAAAATTGTATCAATACTTAATGGGTCAAGAATTTGTAATACAAACCGACCACAAACCATTAATTACGATTTATGGTGAAAACAAAAGCATTCCAATAATGGCATCGAGTAGATTACAACGATGGGCTATATTTTTATCAGGTTACAATTACAAGATAGAATATATCAAAGGAGTCGATAATAAAGTAGCAGACATGTTATCGAGACACCCACTAGGAAGCGATTGTGTAACTAAACCTACACAAGAGACTACTTATTTAAACTTGGTAATAGCTGAAGGTTTACCCATTGATTCTAAAAAAGTAAAAATAGAAACAAACAGATATGTAACTTTATCGAAAGTACTAAATTATGTATTAAATGGATGGCCAGAAAAAGTAGAAAAAGTAGAAGAAGCAATAAACCCGTATTTTAGAAAGCGCGAAGAAATATCGTGTGAACAAGGATGTTTATTGTGGGGTTACAGAGTATTAGTTCCACAAAAACTAAGAAAACAAGTAATGGACGAACTTCATAGCAGCCATTTAGGCATAAGGAAAATGAAGTCAGTAGCAAGATCTTATTTTTGGTGGCCAGGATTAGACTCCGAAATAGAAAATTTGGGCAATAGTTGTTTACCATGTTTAAAAACATCAAACGAAGTAAGCAAAACTGTACCAACACCTTGGTTCAGACCAAACAGACCATGGCAAAGAATCCACATTGACTTTTTAGGTCCTATTAATAATTATTTTTATCTAATTTGCGTAGATGCATATAGCAAATGGCCTGAAATATTTAAAATGAAGAAAATAACATCGGAAGCAACCATTAAGAAAATTAGAGAATTGTGTACTCGTTGGGGTATTCCCGAAACAATTGTATCAGACAACGGACCACAATTGGTTTCCAAAGAATTTGAAAACTTTTTAAAGAAAAATGGTATACGACACATAACGTCGGTCCCGTTTCATCCGTCGACAAACGGACAAGCAGAAAACAGTGTGAAATCGTTTAAGAAAGGATTTTACGCAGCTATGGCAGACAAACGAAATCAAAACACCGAACATGACATTTTAGTAAGCAGATATTTATTGAGCTATAGAAACTCGAAACATAGCACTACAAATGAATCACCAGCATTTTTAATGTTGGGAAGGAATTTAAAAACAGTATTAGATTTGTTAAAACCAGATACAAATAGAACTGTAGAGAATAATCAAGAGAAACAAATTCAATACAGAAAAGAAAAGTGTTACGAACAATTTAAAGAGGGAGAAAGAGTACTAGTGAGAGATTATAGAAACGTAAATAAAAAAGCTTGGGCAGAAGCAATCATAAGCAAGGTGCTGGGAAAAAAGACTTATGAGTGTACAGTGAAAGAAAACCAACAAGTATGGAGAAGACATCAACATCAAATTCGTAAGGTCAAAATATATAATAATCCAGAAACTCAAATAACAGTTGAAGGCATACCAAACATTCCTAAGAGAATTATAAATCCTGATCCTACAACACCTAATATTCCTAACATCAATGAGCACTCACCTAAGGTAAATAGACCAAAAAGACAAATTGTTAAACCACAACATTTAAAGAATTTTGTTCTTAATATGTAATGAAAATAATATGTTGTTTGTTTAGTTACAAGATTAAACTTAAAAAGGAAGATATGTAAGGTATTGGAGCCACAGCCAAGAGTACTACGTCACTTCGGCTTGGCAGTTGTTTGTGTTAAGTTCATCTAATAAAGTTATAGAAGTATCTGAGTTTAATTACTTACCACTTACCACAGTATTTTACACTTATTAATTGTTAATGAATTAAAATGATTAAATATAAAATTAAATCTAAAAAAAAATGTTCCAAAATAATAGGGAAGTCTCTTCAATTTCAAAAGTATTTAATTATTGTTCGTCTTGTTTCAAAACATAGCGGTTTTTTTTTTTTAATTTTTTGCGATAATATTTCGTATTTTAAAAAATATTTAAAGTTTGAGTCACAGATATCGCGCCAAAAACGGTATTTGAGGTTGTGACGTCAGAATATAGTATGACTAGCATAGCAACTTCAGCATACAGGCACGTAACTAGGTTTAAAAAAATCAGGTGGGCACAAAGCGAGCCCAAATTATTTTGTGTGAGCCACGTGCAAATAGGAAATGTTTGAATATTATACAGGGTGGTCACTTTTATCTTGCACACTATGGGCATCTCCTAAACGGTAAGAGTTACGAGGTCGGTTAAATTAGAGAAAAGTTGCACAATTTCATGTCCTATAAGAAATAATAAAGAAAATTGCGATAGCTTGATTGGGTTCTGAAATATCCTGAAAAAACTGAAAACTTGCATTTTCTTGTTTATTACATAACTCTCTTATTATTTAAGGTATTGATATGAAATTTGGTAGATTTACATAACTTGACACGAGCTACGAATTAAATGTATGAAACTTTTTCTAAGCCTACTAGATGTCTGTGTTTTAATAGTCAACTTTTGATTTTCTTATGGGCGCTATGTTGAATTTTGACATAAATAAATTGGATTTTTTATTCTTATTTCAACGATGTGTAATAATCTATGTTTAAAAAGAAATATGGCGGCACAATTCATATTACATTTATTAAATCAAGTAGCCATGAAGAAACTACTGATAATTAAAAATGACAACTCCGGATAGATTTTGTTTTAAAAAAGTTCTTATACTTCAATTGTTTTTTCATGGCTAATACTTGATTTAATAAAAGTAATATGGAGTGTGCCGCCATTTTTGTTAAAAGATAGAAAATTGCTTATCTTTGAAATCAGAATAAAAACTCCAATTTATTTATGCCAAAATTCAACATAGCGCCCATAAGAAAATCAAAAGTTGTCTATTAAAACACAGACATCTAGTAGGCTTAGAAAAAGTTTCATACGTTTAATTCGTAGCTCGTGTCAAGTTATGTAAACATACCAAATTTTATATCAATGCCTTAAATAATAAAAGAGTTATGTAATAAACAAGAAAATGCAAGTTTTCAGTTTTTTCAGGATATTTCAGAAACCAAGCAAGCTATCGTAATTTTCTTTTTTATTTCTTATAGGACCTGAAATTGCACAACTTTTCTCTAATTTAACCTATCTCGTAACTCTTACCATTTAGGAGATGCCCATAGTGTGCAAGATAAAAGTGACCACCCTGTATACCTAAACAAAATCTATGCACAAATAAATTGATGGGCTTTTATATAAGTATATTTAGATAAGGCAAATCACCGAAATTTGCTTTCTTGTACCCTTTTACAGCCATAATAAATGCAATTTCAATGAACATGTGAAATGTGACAAGTATGACGCAGTAGGTGCTGTGTGATGACGTGATGACAATCCAAAGCATAGGTATATTTTGACGTCACATAATCGTTTTTTTCATGCCTACTGTTTTCCTGTTTACAATCAGTTTAGAAAATGCAAAAACTACGCTAAAAAATTTAATTTAATTTTAGTGAACCCCATAATTGTGAATGAATTAATATTCTACACCTCAAAATTGGTATTTGATTGTAATATAAATTTGAAGAGACTTCCCTATTGGCCGGGGGTTACAGCAGTACATTATTCTAAAGTTTGACGTTCGTGTTTGAAAGTTAGTCTAATCTATCCAATGAAATTAATTTTATAACTGTCGAATATAATTCATCTGTCAACATGCAGTGCTGCACATTGAAAAAAATTCCCTAGAAACAGTGCTCTTATAGACTCTATAAGCGTACTATTATGACGTCAAAACAGTGTTCTTATAGGCTTCTTAACGTACCGAAATAGAAAAAATATTTTATCCAAAATTAATACATGTTACTTGCTTAGTGCACGGTTTAAATCGTGTAGCGGAAACCATTAGAAAGTAGTTTCCCCTTGTTAACGACTTGATAAAAAATGGTACGAAAGTCTTTGTAAAAGTTCTATTAAGAGTGCAAATTTTTCGGAAATTGGCACCTGATATTCCGTTACCTCCTCAGCCCGTTGTAACAAGATGGGGAACCTGGCTTGATGCTGCGCTATATTACGCTAATAATTTAAAAATATATAAAGAAGTTATTTTGCAATTTGAGGATAATTCTCAATCAATAAAGGATTGCCAGGCAGCTTTACAGTCTAAAGGATTAGAACAAAATTTGGCTTTTATTCAAACAAATTACGGTTTTGTGAGCGTATCAATTACCAAATTGGAACAACAAAGAAGCCTACTAATAGAATCATTAAAAATAGTAGAAGATTTTAAAACTAAAGTTAATGGAGTTCCTGGTACAATTGGAAAAGTTGAAAAAGTTTCCTCACCTACAAAATGAAATTCAATGTTTTTATGATTCAAGTGCAACAAAGAACAGCTTGTACAATTCAGGTAAAAGTTGCATAGAAGCGTTGTATGGGTTCGATCCAAGCAAAAATGAAGAATTACACGTTTTGAGATACAAATGTTTTCAAAAACGAATTAAATCTAATGCCTGTAAGTTGCCACATCTTCCACCTGCTATAGAAGGCGCACAGGAACACTTTTTAAGAGTGTATTTACAAGTTCAAAAATGGCTATGCAATTCTGATAAATTATCAGAAAATTATGGTTGGAATATGACATTGAATGGATTGCAACCCATAAGACTCCCAAGAAAAGTGAAGCCTCACCAGATAATATTTTACAATTGATAGCGTGTAGATGCAAGAATGGTTGCAAAACGAAAGGTTGTTCTTGCAAGAAAGTTGGTCTTAGATGCACTTTTGTGCAAGTGCTGCAATGGAACAAATTACCAAAATTGCGAAGAATGTGCTCAGATTGTCATTGAAGATGATGGTGTAGATGAAAAATTCCCGAAGGATATTCATAGTGATGATCCTGATTTGCAATCAGCACCATTATCAACCGCTAATTTTGACGAAGAATTTGGAAATGAAGATTTCATGTTTTCATGTCGGATGAAGAAACATCAGACAAAGATAATTGTGAAAAAAGTTACAAACGAATGCGTTTGGAATAAATTACACCATTTTAGAAAAAAACTACTCGTAGTATGTATATGTATTATAGTAAAACAAAATAACTGTTGAAGAATATTACTTTCTTTTTCACGTAATTTTCAGAGATGAAAAAGTCATAGACACAAATTTTCACCAATAAAAATTGTTTTTTGGTGAAAAAATTTTATTTCTTTTTCGAAAACACCATCAAAAAATGTTTCAAAACCTTTTATTTTCTGAAAGAGCATTAAATTTCCTACACTTCAAGAGATAATTTATTGCCGTGAGACGTATTGTTCACAGGAATTATGCAAAAGCAAATTTAAAGCAAAATCAAAATTTTGTTCGTTGTTCTTCATATTTTTGTAATAAATGTGGTATACGTATTTGCTATTATACTCAATGACATAGAAAATTGCAACACCAAGAAGGACTAGGAATTTTTTGATAAAATTTGGCAAAACCGTTAAACTACTCAAGGGTAATAATTGATTAAAATTTGGATGAGATTCATCAAGTGGTAATGGTATATCCGACACTTAGTGTTTTTTTTCTTGCTAATTTTCGTTAATTTCGTTATTGTTGTACTTGTAATTTTTCTGTTTCACTTGTTTTGAGAGTTTGATTATTCCTAGAATACGACAGCGTACAAATTATCGTCAGCTGAGCGAATTTTTTCGTTTAGAGAAAAACGCCGGTTCTAACCGAAACCAATCCACTACCATGCGATGTTACCGAGCATGGACTAGAGAGAGTCAACAACGTCGTAGAAGAGGATTCGGAGGACGAAAACAAACCAATACCGGTATTTAGTCGTGAGTGGTAACACAAGATGTGGTCGATAAGATTGCAAGCCGAAAGCTCTAATTCGATGTTAAACCGTTCGAAGAATTACAAGACGACTTTAATTACCTAACCATTGGTCAGCAATTGCTCTGGTACTGGAGAATGGGTCTCTTATGCCATAAGTCGAAGATGGCTGTCCTGCACCTCATTGGTTCGTTTTACTCCCCGGGATCTTCTTGTTGACTCTCTCTGGTTCATGCTTGGTAACATCGTATGATAGTGGATTGGTTTCGGTTAAGACAAATGGCGAATTTTTTCTCTAAAAGAAAAACCATTTTACGTAAGTCAACAATTCGACCTCTTTCAAATTTGCTCAGCTGACGATAATTTGCACGCTGTCGTATTCTAGGAATAATCAAACTCTCAAAACAAGTGAAACAGTTATTTTTTCGAGGTCGTAGCTTACGCGACGTTAAGCAGGGGCGTGAATCGTAAATTCGGCATGGCAGACATCAAAGACGCGGTGAAGCATGGTGGTGACGTGATCTCAGCGGCTGGCGATGATAAAAAAGTTGATAAAAGAGATGTAATTAAGAAAGAGGATTCTGAAGAAATCCATAAGAAGTCTGTTGATATTACAAAGGCTACATTAGCCCAATTTATTGATATAGTGGGTCAGATTGGTATTATTCTTAAATCTGAAACGTCGCTAAGAATTACCACTGGTGCTTACCCTTTCGTTGGTGTTTCTGGTGGAGAACTACCTTTGACGAAAGTCGTATCGTTGCCAGTGATGTTTAAAATATTTACTGCAGGTGATGATCTTAGGCCTTGGGTGATGACTGACTTTCCAGGGATTGCCTCGTTTGTGAATTTTGACGATTATATGCTGGCACTGTGGGAAATGATGCAGAGCAAGCTTAAATGCGCGCAGAGTGTGCTAACATGTCCACGCTCTACGATGTGGATTAATAGAA
The DNA here is from genome assembly GCA_963924605.1 of Malthinus seriepunctatus. Lineage (NCBI taxonomy): Eukaryota > Metazoa > Arthropoda > Insecta > Coleoptera > Cantharidae > Malthinus > Malthinus seriepunctatus. Next base: position 86,385,023 of record OZ004600.1, on the reverse strand, counting down.
ATCCTGAACCACATAGTTTGGGATATCCCACTGATGAGATTCTGAATGTCAATGCTACTGTACATGATATGATAGATATGATGATTAGAGGGATAAATTTGGTGGATATTAATTCAGTGTTAGTTGAGATGACGGTCTGTGGAGATGCTTCCATTTTACGAGCGTCTGCCGGGCTTATTCTTTATGGTGAAGAAGTTATGCCAGGTATAAGACATTATGCAGGGTTTTTTGAATAACGTAAGTGGCGGTAACGTACATTCGAGTGTATTGCCCCGTAATAGTGTCGCTACGCATCTTATTCCGATGTATGATTTTAGATATTGTGGATTTGTTTACTATGATTTACCGATGTATTTTTTTTCTTTAAATTATTTTTTTATAAATAAATAAATTTTTAAATTTTTTTCTTATTTAAGTGGACTGATGCAGGTTACTGACATAAATTATTTTCTTACAAATGGTAATTTTAATAAAAAAATGTACCTGTACAGGGTGGGCAAAATTGGATGTTTTCATAGGGGAACTTGGTAACTGTAGGAGTTAGAGAAAAACCGATGGCGCATCCTCGATCTCTTTTTTCGAGAAACTAATAATAGTAAAATCAAAATCGGGCTATCTTCTTTTGTTTTTAAGTTATAGCCCAAAAACCAAATATACGTAATTTTAATTTTAATTGATATATCTTTTATTTCTCAAAATACTTTATTTAAAACTGTAAAGACTTTCTTAAAACACTTTTTAAAGTAGATTCCAGTGGCGTAGTCAAAAATTATTTTTGGTTGTGCATTGTCGAGTTATTACACAAAATTAACTTTTTTTAAATACGAATCATAGGCGGCTATGACTTTTTTGACTAGAGTATTTTTTTATCTTTTTAATGATATAAGGGTTGCTATAAGCAGTTTTAAATTTCACTGGCATAAGCACGTTTAACGATTAGATTTGTTAAGTCAAGGGGTGCCATGCAAAAATATTAACAATAATTATTAATATTTATCATTAGTTTATCTCAAAAAAGGTTAATTTAAAAATCAACACTTTGGTATGAAAGTGAAGGAATAATTATGTATTTTTGCCTTAACAAAAATCTAATCGTGAAAACGGTTTTTAATGCCTATGTCAGTAAAATTTAAAAATACATATGGCAACTTTTATATCATTAAAAAGAGAAAAAAATACTCTATTCAATAAAGTCACAGCCACTTATGATTCGTATTTAGAAAACATGAAGTTTGTGTAATAACTCGACAATTCACAACCAAGGATAATTTTTGACTGCGCTACTGGAATCTACGTTAAAAAGTGTTCTAAGAATATCTACAATTTTTAAGAATTTTGCAAAATAAGAGAGATATCGATCAAAATTAAAATAAGGTAAATTTGAATTTTGGGCTATAACATAAAAACAAAAGAAGACAGCTCGATTTTGATTTCACTATTATCAGTTTCTCAAAAAAAGAGATCGAGGATGCGCCATCGGTTTTTCTCTAACCCTTACAGTTACCGAGTTACCCTATAAAAACACCCAATTTACGGCGACTCGAAATAACTCGAAAATAAAAGAACAAGGCCAAATTTTGATTTTACCATTATTAGTTTCTCAAAAAAAGTAATGAAAAATGCTCCATCGATTTTTTTCTAACTCTTATAATTACCGAGTTGCCCGAGCTGCCCTATGAAAACGTCGATTATAGGGCAACTCGGTAACTAGAAAAAATATGGAAAAATAAACCACGCACCTTTGGTCTCTTTTTTTGAGGTAAACTCACGGTAAATATCAATTGTTAATATTTTTGCATGGCACCCCTTGACTTGACGAATCTAATCGTAAAAAACTGTTTTTACAGCCTATGTCAGTAGAATTAAAAAATAACTATAGCAACTTTTATATCATTAAAAAGAGAAAAAAATACTCTATTCGATAAAGTCATAGCCGCCTATGATTCGTATTTAAAAAAAGTTAATTTTGTGTAATAACTCGACAATGCACAACCAAAAATAATTTTTGACTACGCCACTGGAATCTACTTAAAAAAGTGTTTTAAGCCTGCAGAGCATGGGTTAGGCTTTTAAGGCCCATGCCGTTTTATTTCTGTTGTACCATGTATATTTTTTAAACTAGATTTATAAAACTTAATGTACCTTTCGACATTGATTGTAAGTGTAAGATTATATAATAAAAACAATTAAATAATTATTGCAAGTATATTAAATTTCGCATAGAACAGCAAATAGGCTTTAAAAGCCTAACCCATTCACTCCCGGGATTTATTTTCGCTGAGTGTCTGTTAGTTTATTATGAATTTAAGTGTTTATTTTATTCAAATTTATTTTTTTTTGTCACGTTTTAGATTTAAACAGAGTGCATGATTAGTTTATGAGTATTAATTCAAAACTTAAAATATTTTATTTTAGTTACTTATTGGAAATAAGATAGGAAATGAGGGAAAATATTGCTCTTTTTGGAATAGGCACAAAAGTCGTAATTACAATAAAATGTGTATAACTTGAATTTCTCTGGAACATTCTACCTTTGTTTCTGCTGATTGTGCGAAAAAAATTTTAGTTTTGAAAATTCAAAGTGACTTTTTATACCTAAAATAAAAAAAGTGTAAGTTATGCGTATGCTATGTAAAAATGCCATTTTTATTAATTTGTAGTTACTTGATCACAAATATTTATAAATATTTTATGTTTCTAAATGTTAATGATCATTTTCTACATAAAAAGTTTTAAAAAAATTATCAAACTATGACGGGAAAAGCTAATAAACTATGGGCTTTAAAAGCCTAACGCATGCACTGGTGGGATTATTTTTCACGCATTTACTGTAGGGTTAAGAAAGTCTTTACAGTTATAAAATATTTTGAGAAATAAAAGAGATATCAATTAAAATTAAAATTACGTATATTTGGTTTTTGGGTTATAACTTAAAAACAAAAGAAGATAGCCCGATTTTGATTTTACTATCATTAGTTTCTCGAAAAAAGAGATCGAGGATGCGCCATCGGTTTTTCTCTAACTCCTACAGTTACCAAGTTCCCCTATGAAAACATCCAATTTTGCCCACCCTGTACAGTCGACTAAAACAGAATTTTACACAACCGAGTTACAGATGACTTTACAGTTTTAGGAAATTGCAATTCTGTGCAAACGTCTGTAGCGCATATCGTACGTTTGTCTCACAGCAGAAAGTCTCACACTTCAAAGCACATTTGAGCACATAAAAAATATACTAAAAAAATTTGTGGATTGTAATACCATAAAAAATATTAAATTGATCAAATGACTTACCCCTTTTTTCACTCTTTCTGCTGCCACTTATAAAGGATAGGATAGCGAGATAGGATAGCGAGATAGGATATGGTAATATCTTTTTATCAATATATAATTAAATTAAATAATTGGTAATGCGAACATAAAACGTTCATACTTTTACATTGAATATTAAAATTAAAAATGTGCCTATCAAAGTTTGATATGAAAATAAATTAAAATTTCTTTAAATGTCTCCATCTATATATTAGTAAATTAATCAAAACTAAACAAGATCTTTAAAAAATAAGCAAGTTTTGTAGAGAAAATAATTTTATTACTGACACCGCTTTTGAGTAATATTTGATGGAAGTTAATAAACATAAAATTTAACATCGCTATTTTATTTTAAAAGTCTGCATTTAAAAAATTATTTAATCAACTAATGTGTTATAAGGCCGATTAATAATCGAGATATTTTAAAAATGTTAAATTAGTCATGTTCAATTTTAAGTTTATTAACTTAAATCAAACGAGCGGGCACCCCCGTCGAAATTCGACGAAGTAGTTATAGAGATGAATATGTTAGAAAAATGAAATTTTCAAAAATTATTATAATGCACTAACTTACTTCCTACACCGATGATTGTTTGTTAATTTATTATTTTAAAAAAATTTATGAAGTTGGTAATTTGAAGAAAATAATTAGTGCTGACATATTTGGGGATCGACAGCTTCAATTTAAAAAAAAATAGCGGTCACCCCCGTCGAAATCGACGAAGTTTTTGAAGATATGAATGAGCTATGACTATTTTATAAAAAATATAAGAAAACTAACCTTAAAGATAACTAAGCCAAAGAGGGTAACATAAAAAACCGTCTCAAAGATCCAAAATTCACAAAAGCACGAAACGTAATTAAAAATGTACGCACCAAACTGACCATATCGCGTATTAGAAACGTACTGGTCGAATAAAAGTATTGAAAATTTTATCACCACGACCAAATGTATAATGTGTGCCTTATCGTATAAAACCAAATGCTATCTACATTTATTCTCATTTATAATTTTTAATATTGGATTATTTTAAATTATAAAATTGATTATTTTATTATGTATATTATAAAATATAAAACAATGTATGAAATTAATAATTTTGAGAAAAAAATTAGTGGTGACATATCTGTGGGTCAAGAGCTTCAATTTAAAAAAAATCATCAAAATCGGTCCAGTAGAAGTACGCTAAAATTAGCGGAAAAGAAAAGGCTTCGCGTTTTAAATATATGGATAATATTCAAATGGGGTGACAGTTTTACGCTTTACGTTTGCAGAAAAAATTTAATGTTTTATACGGAGTCAAAGTAGTTTTGTGTGACTCACCTGTATTGCCTGACTCGCTCGCTACGCTCGCTCTTTAGGCAAACACAGTCTTGTCACACAAAACGTCACTTTGTCTCCTTATAAAACAAATAACTATTTCTCCATAAAACTTGCTTATTTTTTTAAGATCTTTCCAACGATACCACTTTTGACCTATCGTCATTTAAAATTTTTGAATTCTTGACATTTTGAGGCAAACTCTTGCCGACGTCTCCGCGGAATGACAATATCACATTACATTCTTTATTACGGCTTTTATGATCAAAATTGTTGGTCCAATTCTCTACGACTAACCGTTTTTGAAAAAAACGCTTGCTACGGGTGCTCTGATTCACCCTGTACAGGGTGTATTTTAATTCTTGTTATTATGTAACAGAAAAAAGTACCTCCCCTTGAAATAACAAAAATACAGTTACCGATTTTATCGACCTGTTTGTACCGACTTTGTTATTGTGATTTTAAGCATGATTCCTATGATTTTTAAGTTTGTTTTGCATTGTAGGTTTATAAGAAAGAAAGAATTTGACAGAAAAAAGTAAAAAATAAAGATCAGCTGTGATTTATTTGTTTCATTCATTTATAGGTTAGAATTTAGTTCAGTTCAGCATTTCAGTTAGACGGCAAATAAACTTTTGGTTGATTACATAATCCCAAGAATTTCCGTACACCCTGTATAATATGTCGGAAGATCATCAAAACCCCAAGGAGCCGCCTATGTTCATTGTAATTCGAAGAAGTAGACCGAATCGGAATGTAAAACTTCTACCACAAAAATGTGTACCCACACATGAGGGGATGTGTGCATTTAAAGAAACCAGATGGCAAGGAACACTTGTCTTTGGGCATTAGTTCGAGCTACATTGGTTAACTTGTGCTTGGACAAATTAATTTGATTAAAGTCATTGTAATATACCTGGTGTTTAATTGATCATGTCGTTAGAAAATAAAGTGATTAAATTGATGCTTTCCGCGGTGGGCGCTTGATGAAACATTTTAAATTAAATTAAAATAAAAGGAGTAAACACTTGTGAGTTCCACAAATTTATTTAAAAAATTATTTAAAAAAACTTGACAATATTGTTTCAACCTTACGGTTATCCTCAGAAGTTGAGACTAAACTAAAAACAAATGCTAGAAACACACCACTTTAAGTAAACGAACCTAACGGTATGCGACTAACCACCGGATGCCTTATTGAAAATTTCGGAAAACCCGAAGTTAAGCTCCATTTGGTTATTTACCAAATGGTCGCCTTTTTGAATGGCGTTTTTAATTTTTATGGCTTCCCAAAGGTTTAGTCGACTACCCTTTTGTTCGCTTACAAGAAGCTTTACTTTGTCCTCCGAAAACGTATGATTGAGAGAAATACAATGCTCGCTAAATCCTGTCGCGTTTTTATTATTTAAAATATTAAGTTTGTGTTCTTTTAAACGTGTATTTATTGCCCTACCTGTTTGACCTATGTATAAAGCATCGCAATTATTGCAGCTAATTTGATAAACTCCGCTTTTTTGTAACGGGGGAATTTTTGGTTTATTGTTGACAAGTAATTTACCTAAATTCATTTTATTGACTTCTATGGCGTGTATGTTTGATTTAAATAATTGTTTTTTAATTTTGGAGGACTTATTCCCGGAAAACGTGATGGCAGTAAACTTTTTGTCTGATTCGTGTATCCCGCTATAAAGAAGTTTTTGCGTTAAAAGCCTATTTTTCTTTTTCAAAATCCTATCTACAACATCACCTTTATATCCATTACTGATTGCTATTTGTTTTAGGGTTTCTAGTTCTTTCAAAAAATTTGATTTGGATAAAGGTATATTAATTAGTCTGTGAATTGCGCTATTAAAAAATGACATTTTGATCTGGTTGGATTGCCATGAGTCAAATGGGATGATTGTATCTGTGCAAGTAGGTTTTCTAAAAATATTGAAGTTTATGCTATTGTTGAGTTTTGATATTGATAGATCTAAAAAGTTAATGCTATTGTTTGATTCCTTTTCCATAGTAAATTGAATGTTATTATTGATAGAATTTAAGAAAATTAAAAACGACGATAAATTTCTCTCTGAGCTTTCCCATACACAAAAGACATCGTCGACATAACGAATCCAGGATTTAATGTGTCCAATTAATTTGTTGTTGTTGTTAAAGATAAGTTTCTCAAAATGATCCATATAAATTTCGGCAAATAACGGAGAAAGAGGCGAGCCCATAGGTAAGCCTTCTGATTGTTTATAAAAATTGTTATTGTACATAAAATAATTTTGATTAAGGCATAAATCAATTAGTGACATTAAATCAGTTTTCTGGTTATCATGTAAGTTAGTTGAATCAACTTTATTTGTTAAAATGACTTTTAACTCAGTAACTGGGATACTCGTAAAAAGGTTTTTGACATCGAATGAGACAAATTTACTGCCCGAATTAAGTTTGATATTTGTGGTTTTTTTCACAAATTCTATGGAGTTTTTGATGCTGTACACAGATTTACATTCAAACAGATTGGTAATAAAATTGTTTAAGAACTTACATTGTAACAATTTTAAAATTTCATTTTGTAAATTGTTTAAAGTTTCCTTTCTTAAAATTTCCTTTAGTAAATTATTTAAAGATTCCTTTTTTTATAAGTTGGTTTATTGACTGATAGATGTCTCGAGTAGAGAGTTTAAGAATCAGGCGCATTAAAAAGTAGTTCGAAGCGGATGTGGAGGATTCGCTTGTCAGACCTCAACGAATACAGACATATATTATTCAAGTATTAAGTTAAAAAGTACGACGGGTTGTGTTAAAGATTCATCGACGAAAATTTAAGTAATTTAGAATCATCCGTTTAATTTGATTGAAAATTCATCGAGCCAAAATAATAAACCTCAACGTTATTTAGTTATTTTGTAAAAAACGTGAAGTTATAATTAATTCGAACACGTGAGTAACCATTTTGGTTTTGGTGTTGGAGTATCTTCACATCTTGGTGCTAAGTACTGGTTGAATGGTTTCAAGAGGTTCGTCAAACCGATTAATTAAAATGTCGGATGCTTCTAATGCAAAAGTCGAAACGTGGTGATGGATAGTTGACAGGGATCGTGAAATAAGATCGATTTGGAAGTATCGGCAGCTACGATCATCATCTCGTCAGGATTGAATAAGTCGTATTTTTTAATTTATTTAAATCGTAACATAACATCATTTCTTTTCATTCAATTAGTCCAATTATTTTACAAAGCATTAACCGTATTTATTTTATTCCGTAATATTTTTTTGATTTGCTCATCAATTACTATTATTTCCTGTGTATGTAATTTTTATGAAGTTCTAGCTTGAAAATCATCAAAGTACGTCGACTCTTTCGAAGCAGCAGGTTTGAGGGCCCTTACGTCTGAGGTTCGGAGAGGAATTTTGACGGTGTGAGTAACGTAGCGTAGGGTGAGATTTTTTTGAATTTTATAAATTTTGCATCGCTGAGATTTTGGTGGTTGATTTTGAGTAACGTTAACTAATTTTGATCACAATCTGTTTGATTGTGAGTTCTCGTTTAATTCTTTGTAAATTAATTCATTTGCTAGTAATTTTACTCATTTAATTTGGAAGTGTTGGTCTTAAAAAACCACATCGTAATTTTTTTGTCAATTACGCCTAAGTGCAGGCAACCAGTCACGCATATCATTAATATAACTTATTTTGTTGAATTGCTAAGTACGTTCTGATCTGTCGTCAAATAGTACGAGATACTGTACGCATTACTTATTTTATTTATATTACTATATTATCATTCATTAAGATTTTAATTATCTTTAGACTTGTTATTCTGAATCGTAGACGTATCAAAGGAATTTATATTACTTGTATTATATTTTTTTATGTTCGAATTGTTTGAAACACCTCTCCGCAGAATAAAACTGTTACAAAGTTATTTGTGTTTTACTGTTACAAGTGACAACATCCAAATAAACTTAGTGTGGACTCAAGGGTATCATATCGCTAGTATAATTTGCCATTGCCGATTTTTGAATTTAGCGAATTTCCTGCCGTCATTCAAAAAATTTGGTTACAATAAAGTGGGGGCTCGTGTTCGGAATCTGTTTTTGATCAATTTGATTTATACTTTTGTTTTTTTAACACACTTTGGTGAGCACTGTAACAGTAGAGACGCAATTCTTGGATTCTTAGTGTTTAGAATCGGTAGTCATGTCACTCATAAAAGCCAGACATTTAGATAGCGATGAGGTCGAATTCGAATTACGGGTAAGGGGAATTACGTATGAGACGGAAGCGACGTTAGAAATAAAAAGACGTTTGCTTAAAAAGGCTTTAGGTAGGGAAACGTTGTCGTTATCGGTCAGAGAGTCGTATCCAGTAATCCCGTATAATAACGAAGTTGAAATCAACGCGTGTCAGGATAAAATGGTCGAAATAGAGTTAGGTCTACCAAGGCAGCTAGATACTGAGAAACTGTTGTCAAAGGTGTTACATGTTGGTAATAGATTAGAGAGGCTGACTGCTTGCGACGATAGCGAACGAGTCACAATAAGTAGTTTGCAGGCGCGAGTTAACGTAGTGTTGGGGGTGTTAAAACCCATCGAAATTGACTCAAGTGAGGAGGAGGTTACTCCAAACTTGCATTCGACGCGTCGGGCTACATCGGCAAATATTGCTGAGGGCGAGTTAAGGTTAGCCGAACGATTCACCAGTCTAATAGGTGACTCGCTGTCAAAATTTGAGAATGGAAGTCGGTTACGACCAACTTTAAAGAAATTAGGGGTAACATTTAATGGTAACACCCGGGAAGTCTTGAATTTTTTAAAGCGAGTCGAGGAACAACAGACCTCACTAGGATTGTCAGACGATAGGTTGTGCTCGGGGGCAATAGATTTATTTACGGGTCCAGCGTTGACTTGGTACCGGTCCGTTAGGGAGCAAATTAGCAGTTGGAAACAACTTACCGAGCGTCTCAAGACCGATTTTCTTCCCACCAATTATTATTTGACAATATGGGATGAAATACGGGCACGTCGTCAACTTAGGGATGAGTCGCCAACGATTTTCATAGCGACAATGCGCGGGCTATTTAGTGTTCTCTCTCCTGTACCTTCTCAAGAAGAGCAATTAACGTTAACAATTGCAAATTTAAACGATCACTTTGCACCGGCGTTGGCGCTACACGAAATAAATACGTTTGATCAACTAACTTCCTTATGTAAACGGTTGGAAGACGCGAGATTAAACTGTGCACGTAATAATCCGGTGACGACAAAGCCGTCAAAACCTAGTGATGATTGCAAACCCTCATCGACAAGTACTGTTAGGTGTAATTTAGATAGTAAAGTGTATACGGTAGCAAAAGCTACAAAGCCTAAGTCGACTGCTAAGGCACTGTGTTGGAACTGTAAGGAGGAAGGCCATAATTATAGGCGTTGTCCTAAGACTCCAACCGTTTTTTGTTTCTATTGTGGAAATACCGGATATACAACTCTGGATTGTCCCCGTCATAAGCTTCGAAAAAACTAAGTAGGCAGAAGAGGTCCATCAACCGACCCTTCGAATGCAAAAGTGCAAAGGTTGATATGAATGAGTGGAACGAGTGGTTACTCAAAGTAAAACGTTTTACGAGACCGGTGATTGGTTGTGTGAATGCGAAAGTTCATCACCCTTCAGGCGATGCACGACCCTATGCCGATGTAACTATAAAGAACTATTCGAATAGAGCCATGATCGATTCGGGTGCTAGTGTGTCAGTTCTGGGTTCGGAAGGTTTATACTTGATAGATCGACTAGATTTAATTATGAAGTTCAATAGGCAGGCGAAAGTGTCCACTGCGGATGGAACGGTGTTATCGGTGGTTGGTTACGTGACCATTCCACTAACGGTAGCCGGAGTTACAAGGTCTTTGGAGGTGGTTGTTTGTGATTCAATTGATAATTGGCTAATTTTGGGAATAGATTTTTTAAAAAGTTTTAAAGTCAAAGTAGATTTTGCTAAAGATCGTTATTGTATAAACACAGTACATTCACTGACGAAGGTGCGTAGCGCTGACGATTTAGATATACACCAGCAAGTTAGATTAGGTTCGGTTGTAGAAAAGTTTAAATCACTGGCACACGATAGGTTGACGAGAACTAACTTGGTTCAACACGTAATAGATACGGGAGATGCTTTACCAATTAAACAGCGTTATTATCCTCTATCTCCTGCAATGCAGAAACATGCCAATAAAGAACTCGATAGCATGCTCGAAATGGGAGTTATAAGACCATCTAAATCTCCTTGGAGTAGTCCCATGTTATTAGTAGGTAAGCCGGATGGTTCGTATAGGCTATGCTTTGATGGGAGAAAGCTTAACAGTGTCACGAAGAAGGATTCATATCCTCTTCCATATCCTCTTCCCCTCCGTTAACGTAGTGTTGGGGGTGTTAAAACCCATCGAAATTGACTCAAGTGAGGAGGAGGTTACTCCAAACTTGCATTCGACGCGTCGGGCTACATCGGCAAATATTGCTGAGGGCGAGTTAAGGTTAGCCGAACGATTCACCAGTCTAATAGGTGACTCGCTGTCAAAATTTGAGAATGGAAGTCGGTTACGACCAACTTTAAAGAAATTAGGGGTAACATTTAATGGTAACACCCGGGAAGTCTTGAATTTTTTAAAGCGAGTCGAGGAACAACAGACCTCACTAGGATTGTCAGACGATAGGTTGTGCTCGGGGGCAATAGATTTATTTACGGGTCCAGCGTTGACTTGGTACCGGTCCGTTAGGGAGCAAATTAGCAGTTGGAAACAACTTACCGAGCGTCTCAAGACCGATTTTCTTCCCACCAATTATTATTTGACAATATGGGATGAAATACGGGCACGTCGTCAACTTAGGGATGAGTCGCCAACGATTTTCATAGCGACAATGCGCGGGCTATTTAGTGTTCTCTCTCCTGTACCTTCTCAAGAAGAGCAATTAACGTTAACAATTGCAAATTTAAACGATCACTTTGCACCGGCGTTGGCGCTACACGAAATAAATACGTTTGATCAACTAACTTCCTTATGTAAACGGTTGGAAGACGCGAGATTAAACTGTGCACGTAATAATCCGGTGACGACAAAGCCGTCAAAACCTAGTGATGATTGCAAACCCTCATCGACAAGTACTGTTAGGTGTAATTTAGATAGTAAAGTGTATACGGTAGCAAAAGCTACAAAGCCTAAGTCGACTGCTAAGGCACTGTGTTGGAACTGTAAGGAGGAAGGCCATAATTATAGGCGTTGTCCTAAGACTCCAACCGTTTTTTGTTTCTATTGTGGAAATACCGGATATACAACTCTGGATTGTCCCCGTCATAAGCTTCGAAAAAACTAAGTAGGCAGAAGAGGTCCATCAACCGACCCTTCGAATGCAAAAGTGCAAAGGTTGATATGAATGAGTGGAACGAGTGGTTACTCAAAGTAAAACGTTTTACGAGACCGGTGATTGGTTGTGTGAATGCGAAAGTTCATCACCCTTCAGGCGATGCACGACCCTATGCCGATGTAACTATAAAGAACTATTCGAATAGAGCCATGATCGATTCGGGTGCTAGTGTGTCAGTTCTGGGTTCGGAAGGTTTATACTTGATAGATCGACTAGATTTAATTATGAAGTTCAATAGGCAGGCGAAAGTGTCCACTGCGGATGGAACGGTGTTATCGGTGGTTGGTTACGTGACCATTCCACTAACGGTAGCCGGAGTTACAAGGTCTTTGGAGGTGGTTGTTTGTGATTCAATTGATAATTGGCTAATTTTGGGAATAGATTTTTTAAAAAGTTTTAAAGTCAAAGTAGATTTTGCTAAAGATCGTTATTGTATAAACACAGTACATTCACTGACGAAGGTGCGTAGCGCTGACGATTTAGATATACACCAGCAAGTTAGATTAGGTTCGGTTGTAGAAAAGTTTAAATCACTGGCACACGATAGGTTGACGAGAACTAACTTGGTTCAACACGTAATAGATACGGGAGATGCTTTACCAATTAAACAGCGTTATTATCCTCTATCTCCTGCAATGCAGAAACATGCCAATAAAGAACTCGATAGCATGCTCGAAATGGGAGTTATAAGACCATCTAAATCTCCTTGGAGTAGTCCCATGTTATTAGTAGGTAAGCCGGATGGTTCGTATAGGCTATGCTTTGATGGGAGAAAGCTTAACAGTGTCACGAAGAAGGATTCATATCCTCTTCCATATTTAGCAAGCATTTTAGATCGGTTGAATAACGCGCGCTATCTGTCATCGATAGATTTAAAGAAGGCCTTTTGGCAAATCCCTTTGTCAGAGGATTCAATTGAGAAAACTGCCTGTACGGTGCCGGAAAAAGGATTATTCGAATATTTGGTTTTACCTTTTGGTGTTGCTAACGCACCGGCGTCGCAACAACGGTTAATGGACACTTTGTTCGGTCCACTGTTAGGCGAAAAGCTCTTCGTTTACTTAGATGACATAATTGTAGTTTCAAGTTCGTTTGATGAGCATTTAAACTTGCTCTCGGAAGTACAACGTCGGTTAGCTTCTGCCAATTTAACTATTAATTTCGAAAAATGCAAGTTTTGTAGACCTAGTTTGAATTACCTCGGTTTTGTTGTTGATAAAGACGGTCTCCATACAGACCCAGCTAAAGTCGAAGCTATTGTTAAGTTTCCGAGACCAGAAACCGCGACGGCGATGAAACGGTTCATCGGTATGTGTTCTTGGTATCGACGTTTTGTACCAAATTTCTCTACGGTGTCATCTCCACTTACGGATTTGATTAAAGGTCGGGTGAAGAGACAAACGATATCGTGGACTGATGAAGCTAATAAGTCGTTCGAGTTACTGAAGAAACTTTTGTCATCAACACCAATTTTAGCTAGTCCAAATTTTGACTTACCATTTAACATCCAATGTGATGCGTCTAATACGGGTTTAGGTTGTGTTCTTACGCAGGGTGAAGGTGACGAAGAACATGTAATAGCTTATGCGTCACGCACTTTAAATAAAGCAGAGCGTAATTATACCGTTACGGAACGCGAATGTTTGGCGGTTATTTTTGGTATTGAGAAGTTTAGGCCGTACGTTGAAGGTACTCAATTTAACGTGATTACAGATCACTATTCGTTACTTTGGTTATTTACAATGAAGGATCCAGCGGGTCGCTTGGCTCGTTGGAGCGTTAAACTGTCCCAACATTCATTTGATATTACACACCGGAAAGGTAAATTAAATGTGGTTCCCGACGCACTTTCGCGTGCACCTTTAGGTATTAGTTTAATTAATTTAGTAGACGATGATTATGATAAATGGTACCTCAATATGCGCGAACGTGTTAGGACTAATGCTAAGTTTTACCCGGACTGGCGAGTAGAGAATGGTGTATTGTATAAGTTGATAGTTAACAAACATGAGATAATATCGAATCTAGTTGAATGGAAGCAGGTCATTCCGAGATCTCGACGTAATGAAGTGTTAGAACAATTACATTGCGAACCAACATCGGGTCATTTAGGGATTTTTAAAACTCTTAGAAAAGTTTGCGAGTTATATTATTGGCCTCGAATGAGTAAGGATGTTGCGAGGTTCGTGAGGCAGTGTAAAGTTTGTTTAGGAAGTAAGTCATCTCAAGTCGGGAGATATGGTTTGATGGGTGCCGGAAAAAAGGTTAGGTTTCCCTTCCAGTGTATATCGGTAGATCTCATGGGGCCCTTCCCTCGTTCAAAAAGCGGTAATTCAATGTTGATAGTAGTATGCGATTGGGTGACCAAGTTTATTCTTGTGAAAGCTGTCAGACGCGCGACTGCCAAGAGTGTGACTCAATTTTTAGAGAACGAGGTTTTTCTTGTGTTTGGCGTACCCCAAATCGTGATGGTCGACAACGGACCACAATTTGTAAGTTCCGAATTTAAGAAGTTTATCTCTTTGTACGAAATTCCTAAGTTATGGTACAACGCGGTTTACCATCCTCAAATTAATTACGTTGAGAGATACAACAAAGTGATAGGGACTGCCTTGCGTTCGTTCGTCGAAGATGACCATCGTAACTGGGACGTACAGGTTTATAAAGTAGCTCATGCTATTCGCACCTCGGTACATGAAGTCACGGGGTATACTCCATCCTTCCTTACGTTCGGGCGAACAGTACCTGTAACAGGGGATTATTATGGTCGTTTACCGAGTTTTGGGGAGGAGGATTTATCGTTAGAGTCTCGTGAGCAAATAGCAAAAGATGTAACCAAGTTAAACGAATTGCACATCGAAGTAGGTCGTCGTTTAAAACAGGCATATGATAGGTACGCTAAACATTACAATTTACGTAAACGCTCGATTAAGTTTAAGAAAGGTGACGTAGTTTGGAAGCGCAATTATGTTTTGTCTGACGCTGGTCGGAATATTAGTAGTAAGTTAGCTCCCAAATACGTTCGCTGTATAGTTAAA
Source organism: Malthinus seriepunctatus (assembly GCA_963924605.1). NCBI lineage: Eukaryota > Metazoa > Arthropoda > Insecta > Coleoptera > Cantharidae > Malthinus > Malthinus seriepunctatus. The sequence goes on along the minus strand of OZ004600.1, from coordinate 86,369,948 downwards.
GAAGTAACTGGGCGGTTGACCTATCGGTTGAATGATGAACGAGGTAAAGATGTGGGTGTGTGGCACGTTAAAGACCTGAAACCACAGCCGAATGATGATGACAGCGAAGCCGATTAGGTAGAGTAGCGTCGAAAGCTCTTTTTCTTACGTTTGTTTTGTGTTTTAGTGTAGTTCCAAGGGAGGAGGTTGGGCATCTGATGAAACTTTTGTTTCATTAGATCGAAGTTCCGTACATCTGGAACGGTACGGTTTCCATCCGTACACTCTTTTACGTATTTGATCCTGGCAGTTAGTTTAACGGGTGATTGGTAGAGTAATTGTATGGAGTTGGAACGTATTTATAATAGCCAGTACATTGCTATGTGTGTTTGTTTGTAATTGTAGTTCCAAGGGAGGAGGTTGGGCATCTGATGAAACTTTTGTTTCATTAGATCGAAGTTCCGTACATCTGGAACGGTACGGTTTCCATCCGTACACTCTTTTACGTATTTGATCCTGGCAGTTAGTTTAACGGGTGATTGGTAGAGTGATTGTATGGAGTTGGAACGTATTTATCATTGTATCAGTACAATGTTATGTGTGCTATGTTTGTTTTTAGTATTTGTATCAGGACAGAGTAGTTAGGTATGTTTTGATTGGAAGGTGTTTCTGTTTAACGCTGTTATCTTTTACCTAATTTTACTCCGGGTTAGTACTTTGCTGTAAGAGTGTTGTTTTTGGTAGTTGTATTAGTGCAGGGTAGTTCGGTGTGTTTTGATTGGAAGGTGTTTCTGTTTAACGCTGTTATCTTTTACCTAACTTCACTCCTGGCTAGTGCGTTGCTATGTGTGTTTATGTTTAGTTATGAGTAACGTTTGAAAGAGTTGCTTTGCGACTGAGTATGGTTGAGAACCAGTTTGTTTTCTGGTTAGTCCGAAATCATACCATCTTGATTTCCGTTTTCCGTGGAGCTACCGAGTCCAAAGCTCAATTAGTTTGTATTCCTGACTTGAGTTCTGTGGGAGCTGCCGGACTGACTTTCACTTTAGAGCTAGTTAATTGTGCAGATGTCGGGGGGATGTTAGTGAGCCAGACGAGTGTCTCTCTCGGGAGCCTCGATCGTACACTTGGGTGTGGTCGCTACATCTACTGCATCTGTGTGGTTTCTGGTTTTGTGGAGTCAGGGTCGTTGGCTGTACAGTATTCGAGTCAGAGGTTAACGTAGTCGTCCTATTAACTTCAGTTCGCTTCACGAGCTGTAGTCCCGTTTCACCTTTTGTTCCACGTTTACGTGAAGGACCTGTTCCCGGTCAAACCTTTGTACCTATCCAGTGTCGAACGGTTGTTGTGATGATCTGAGTGTTCGGAGGTGGAGACTTATTGTCAGCGGAGCCACGACGCGTTGTTATGATCTATACGCGAGGCCGGGGCATTATTTCCATCATCGACCACGCTTATCAATACAATATATCGGGGTACTTCCTTCAATACCTATCCATATAGTTTCGTTATATTTTCCTATTTCATTTTTAGTTTACTATCTCTTTTCATCTATTTCTTCTTGAATTGTTGTGCGGTTTGTTATTTGGATTTGACTGAACATTTGTTTCGGTGTAAGTGATAACGATGTATGATTTAGTTTAGCTACATTAGGTACTCTTATTGGAGAGTCGAATGTATTTTTGGTACTCTTGTTGGAGAGTCGTATGTATTTTTAGTACTCTTGTTAGAGAGTCGGATGTATTGAATTCGCCGCCTGGTGGGCGAATTATACATTTTATAAGTACAGTTTAGGGTTTATTCTTGGGACGTAACAAGAATATGACCGTGTTTGAATACTTGTTGAAGTATTTGGTTGATTGCGAGTGCAATTAGCGGTTGTTAGTAGTAGTACTAGCGTATGTGGTACTAGAGTAAGAGGTTGTTAATGCGGAAGTGTTAGTTTAGGTCGCTTAGTATTAAGGATCAATGGTCTTGACTAATTAATGAGCTTTCGGCATTAAAGATTGGGGTAACTGTTAGATATGCGTAGGCATAAGTTATCCGTTATTATGTTATCACTACAAAAGAACCGTACAATAGTGTTGGTGGGTTGTTTTCTATGTAAATAAGTTTGTAGATTTTTAGTAGTTAGGAGTTGTACATAAAGCCTGCGGGTTTATATCTGCCGAGAGGGTGTGTAACAATTTTAAAATTTCATTTTGTAAATTGTTTAAAGTTTCCTTTCTTAAAATTTCCTTTAGTAAATTATTTAAAGATTCCCTTTTTTATAAGTTGGTTTATTGACTGATAGATGTCTCGAGTAGAGAGTTTAAGAATCAGGCGCATTAAAAAGTAGTTCGAAGCGGATGTGGAGGATTCGCTTGTCAGACCTCAACGAATACAGACATATATTATTCAAGTATTAAGTTAAAAAGTACGACGGGTTGTGTTAAAGATTCATCGACGAAAATTTAAGTAATTTAGAATCATCCGTTTAATTTGATTGAAAATTCATCGAGCCAAAATAATAAACCTCAACGTTATTTAGTTATTTTGTAAAAAACGTGAAGTTATAATTAATTCGAACACGTGAGTAACCATTTTGGTTTTGGTGTTGGAGTATCTTCACATCTTGGTGCTAACTACTGGTTGAATGGTTTCAAGAGGTTCGTCAAACCGATTAATTAAAATGTCGGATGCTTCTAATGCAAAAGTCGAAACGTGGTGATGGATAGTTGACAGGGATCGTGAAATAAGATCGATTTGGAAGTATCGGCAGCTACGATCATCATCTCGTCAGGATTGAATAAGTCGTATTTTTTAATTTATTTAAATCGTAACATAACATCATTTCTTTTCATTCAATTAGTCCAATTATTTTACAAAGCATTAACCGTATTTATTTTATTCCGTAATATTTTTTTGATTTGCTCATCAATTACTATTATTTCCTGTGTATGTAATTTTTATGAAGTTCTAGCTTGAAAATCATCAAAGTACGTCGACTCTTTCGAAGCAGCAGGTTTGAGGGCCCTTACGTCTGAGGTTCGGAGAGGAATTTTGACGGTGTGAGTAACGTAGCGTAGGGTGAGATTTTTTTGAATTTTATAAATTTTGCATCGCTGAGATTTTGGTGGTTGATTTTGAGTAACGTTAACTAATTTTGATCACAATCTGTTTGATTGTGAGTTCTCGTTTAATTCTTTGTAAATTAATTCATTTGCTAGTAATTTTACTCATTTAATTTGGAAGTGTTGGTCTTAAAAAACCACATCGTAATTTTTTTGTCAATTACGCCTAAGTGCAGGCAACCAGTCACGCATATCATTAATATAACTTATTTTGTTGAATTGCTAAGTACGTTCTGATCTGTCGTCAAATAGTACGAGATACTGTACGCATTACTTATTTTATTTATATTACTATATTATCATTCATTAAGATTTTAATTATCTTTAGACTTGTTATTCTGAATCGTAGACGTATCAAAGGAATTTATATTACTTGTATTATATTTTTTTATGTTCGAATTGTTTGAAACACCTCTCCGCAGAATAAAACTGTTACAAAGTTATTTGTGTTTTACTGTTACAAGTGCCAACATCCAAATAAACTTAGTGTGGACTCAAGGGTATCATATCGCTAGTATAATTTGCCATTGCCGATTTTTGAATTTAGCGAATTTCCTGCCGTCATTCAAAAAATTTGGTTACAACATAATTTATATGATGGTGCATGTATGTACGAGACAACTGGTCTGATTGGAATATCTAGTTTATGTATTTTTGGTAAACCATATAAAATAGGTGCCATCGGGTTTAATTGTTTGATTTTAAAAAGGATTTCACTTGCCACTATTGAATCACATTTCTTAATTAGTTGAATTAAAGCAGTTTGAAAGTTTTTTGTAGGGTCACTTTTTAACTTAATGATGTTGGTTTCCTGGATGAAGGAAGTTATTTTTTCTTCGTATAATTTTCTTGGTAAAATGGTAATGGTATTACCTTTATCGGCTTTACTTATAATTAAATTGTCGCTAATGCATTTTTGTTTAATACTCTTAATTGTGCGTTGATCTTGACTTGGGTGATTGATTGTTGTTCTATCGTCTTGAATGATGTTAATGATGTGGTTTTTGATGTTTAAAGGTACATTTTGATTATTACATCGATAACATCATAACCTTTAAACATCAAAAACCACATCATTAACATCATTCAAGACGATAGAACAACAATCAATCACCCAAGTCAAGATCAACGCACAATTAAGAGTATTAAACAAAAATGCATTAGCGACAATTTAATTATAAGTAAAGCCGATAAAGGTAATACCATTACCATTTTACCAAGAAAATTATACGAAGAAAAAATAACTTCCTTCATCCAGGAAACCAACATCATTAAGTTAAAAAGTGACCCTACAAAAAACTTTCAAACTGCTTTAATTCAACTAATTAAGAAATGTGATTCAATAGTGGCAAGTGAAATCCTTTTTAAAATCAAACAATTAAACCCGATGGCACCTATTTTATATGGTTTACCAAAAATACATAAACTAGATATTCCAATCAGACCAGTTGTCTCGTACATACATGCACCATCATATAAATTATGTAAGTTCTTAAACAATTTTATTACCAATCTGTTTGAATGTAAATCTGTGTACAGCATCAAAAACTCCATAGAATTTGTGAAAAAAACCACAAATATCAAACTTAATTCGGGCAGTAAATTTGTCTCATTCGATGTCAAAAACCTTTTTACGAGTATCCCAGTTACTGAGTTAAAAGTCATTTTAACAAATAAAGTTGATTCAACTAACTTACATGATAACCAGAAAACTGATTTAATGTCACTAATTGATTTATGCCTTAATCAAAATTATTTTATGTACAATAACAATTTTTATAAACAATCAGAAGGCTTACCTATGGGCTCGCCTCTTTCTCCGTTATTTGCCGAAATTTATATGGATCATTTTGAGAAACTTATCTTTAACAACAACAACAAATTAATTGGACACATTAAATCCTGGATTCGTTATGTCGACGATGTCTTTTGTGTATGGGAAAGCTCAGAGAGAAATTTATCGTCGTTTTTAATTTTCTTAAATTCTATCAATAATAACATTCAATTTACTATGGAAAAGGAATCAAACAATAGCATTAACTTTTTAGATCTATCAATATCAAAACTCAACAATAGCATAAACTTCAATATTTTTAGAAAACCTACTTGCACAGATACAATCATCCCATTTGACTCATGGCAATCCAACCAGATCAAAATGTCATTTTTTAATAGCGCAATTCACAGACTAATTAATATACCTTTATCCAAATCAAATTTTTTGAAAGAACTAGAAACCCTAAAACAAATAGCAATCAGTAATGGATATAAAGGTGATGTTGTAGATAGGATTTTGAAAAAGAAAAATAGGCTTTTAACGCAAAAACTTCTTTATAGCGGGATACACGAATCAGACAAAAAGTTTACTGCCATCACGTTTTCCGGGAATAAGTCCTCCAAAATTAAAAAACAATTATTTAAATCAAACATACACGCCATAGAAGTCAATAAAATGAATTTAGGTAAATTACTTGTCAACAATAAACCAAAAATTCCCCCGTTACAAAAAAGCGGAGTTTATCAAATTAGCTGCAATAATTGCGATGCTTTATACATAGGTCAAACAGGTAGGGCAATAAATACACGTTTAAAAGAACACAAACTTAATATTTTAAATAATAAAAACGCGACAGGATTTAGCGAGCATTGTATTTCTCTCAATCATACGTTTTCGGAGGACAAAGTAAAGCTTCTTGTAAGCGAACAAAAGGGTAGTCGACTAAACCTTTGGGAAGCCATAAAAATTAAAAACGCCATTCAAAAAGGCGACCATTTGGTAAATAACCAAATGGAGCTTAACTTCGGGTTTTCCGAAATTTTCAATAAGGCATCCGGTGGTTAGTCGCATACCGTTAGGTTCGTTTACTTAAAGTGGTGTGTTTCTAGCATTTGTTTTTAGTTTAGTCTCAACTTCTGAGGATAACCGTAATGCTAGGGCCACACTTGCGTCTAACGTGATGCTTAACGTGCATTAATGCACTAAAATGCAGATATAGCCACAAATTAACGTGCTAATCTTGTAACGGCGTTATTGGTGACATTAGACGTTAGGCGATAGCTCGGGTAGCGGTCTATTTTGACACATCAAAGGGACTTAATGCGTTAGATATCGCGCAGTTGTGGCTACACTTGTATTACTCATTCGCACGCTTTCTGCAGAGCTAAACACTACTACACGTGGTTTAATCGTGTTTGCTTATTCTTTTGAAAAATTAAAAATATAAGTGTTAAATGCTTTGTTAAATTTTTTTATCATCAATTATAAATAAAACAAATAGTAATTACAAAAAAAAAAGTATTAACTGGTACACCGTACACAATGGATTGGAGTAACGAAAAAGCGATCGAATTTTTGGAACTTTTTCAAACGGAGCCTTGTTTATGGGATCCTGGACTTAAATCACATAAAAATCGTGGTGCTCAAAGTGACGCTTGGCGTAGAATTTCAGAAGCATTGTCATTTTCCACAACAATAGAGGAACTAAAGAAGAAAAAAGATTCTCTTATGGGTTATTATCGAATCCATTTAAATAAATACAAGAAATCTCTTAAGTCTGGTGCAGGAACAAGCGACATTTATACGACGAATTGGTTCGCTTTTAATATTATGAACGACTTCCTGAAACCTATATACGAGGGTAATACAACCATGGCCACTGAGGTGAGATTATCATTTTTTATAATTAATAATTAGGTACCTACCTCTACTTAAAATACAAAGAATTGATTTTCGCTTAGCTGTTGGTGAAACATTATGAGAATCACAGTAGTTACTAAATTTAAACACTTCGTTAAGTTTCACAATATTTTATTTTACTATAAAATGTTCCAATTGTTTCAGTATTTCAACCATTTAATTAATTATTTTGATAGGTATACTTATTACTAATTACATGAGGAGTAAGCACTAATTTACAAATTTTGTTTGCTTTTTATTTTTAAATTCAGTAGCTTCTTTTTCATGCATTACAATATTCGGCTAATTTATTTCTAACGTTCATTGCTGATAAATTTGCACGTCTCGCCGTTTTTGGAAACGATCTTAAAGCACCACCAACCTCAGTTCCTATGTCTGTTCTCCATGTTCCGGGTAAAGTGACTTCCCCATTTTCAATAGTGTCTGCAAAGCCTGGTGGAGTATAAATATTTGAAGAAGAAGCACTATTTCTTAAAAAGTTATGCAATAAACAACATGCCATCACAACTTCTGTCGCTCGTATTGGCTGTAGAGCAATAGGTTTTCTGAGTACTCGAAAAACTGCAGACATTATGCCAAAGGCATTTTCTACCACGATACGAGCAGAGGAAAGTTTTCTATTAAAGTTTCGCTTTAAACTTCCTTCTGGATGGTCACCAGGAAAAGGTTTCATTAAATTTTCATGTAGTGGGAAGGCATTGTCAGCAACAAAAACATATGGCATATTTATATCACCATCGCGCATTGGAGCAGGTTGTGGTAGATTTAAAGTGTTTGTTTGGATTTTATCGTACAAAACGCTATTTCTAAATACTCCTCCATCGCTGATTCTCCCTCTGCATCCAATGTCACAAAACATGAAACAAAAGTTACGATCTACTAAAGCGAGCAAAACAATGCTGAAACAATGCTTGTAATTGTAAAATTCTGATCCACTATGTATCGGTGCTAATATTACGACATGTTTTCCGTCTAATGCCCCCAAGCAATGAGGGAAAGTGTCTCTGAATTGAGCTTCTTTTTCTAACCACCCATTTTCGTTAGTAGGCATCTGAAAAACAAAGTATTGTTTGTTAAATGTTTTCTTTTTAGCTCTCTACGCCGACTACGCCGGCTTCGCCTGATGTAGAAACTGTGAGAGAGGAGACACAAGAAACTCAAGGACTTGATCGTGAAAGTTCAGAAGTTCTTTCTTCTGAAAGCAGATCAGAAGAAGGTTCTAAAGTTTTTGCACAATCTAAAACAGTTAAACGTCCCCTTAGTTCTCAATCAAATTATAAACAACCCACACAACAATTTCGTCATGTTACAAAGAAAATGCCGCCAGAAATACTTGCAGCTAAAAACCAAATGGATGAAGCTTTTAAATGTTTGAAATCAATGTCTGCTGAAAAGCATACAAGCGCAATGGATGAGTATGATCACTTTGGATTTATGATTGCGGCCAAAATAAGAAAAATTAGTGACTGCGATGAAAGAGAGATTCTTATGAATTCTATTCAAAACTTAATCTTTAATTCACATATGGAAAAACGTCAGTCTCGTGAACACGGTGAATTCCAAGACAGCAACATTACACCATATTCAAGTACACCAAACTCACACTATGAACTAGATATTCATTCATCAACTTCACGTTGCACTTCTGCAGAAGTATACCAACAGAACCACGGCAATCTGGAACGAATGGAAACAAACACTTACTTACACCCACTAACTCAGGAATTAAATTTTGAAGCAGCAGCAAGGCCGCGTATTCTAGGAATGTCAGAAACAGGGGCAGTACAAATCCTGTCTAATGATGTACTAATTGCAGGTGGCTACAGAAATAATGAAAATACCGTTTAATCACCTATTTTAAAAATTGAAGTAACTACATAATGTGCTCAAATGTTTAAAATAAAATATGACATGACTTCTTTCTCTTAATACAATATTACAAATTACTTAAAAAATTCTTACCTGTGGCGCATGTGGGTTAAAAATAAAATGTTACCACAAAATAAACCCTTTCATTTACCTTTATCATATCCTTTAGAACTATAACGATAGCCGAGCTGACTTCCTTTACGATCTTAGAAATGAGTTGGTGAGAAATTTTAAACAAGAAATGTAAACTTCTGAAGCTGTCTCCTGTAGCATAATACCGTAGAGTTACTGCCAAACGCATTTTTTCTGGAATAGCTTCTCGAAATCTGGTGTCTCTTTTGAAAATTAGTGGACCCACTTTATTAAGCAATGTTTCAAAATCAGTTGTTGACATTCGAACAAAGTTATAAAACTGTAGAGATTGTTCGGCCAACAAATCAGAAAACAATTGCTCCATTGTATTTCTGGAAAATTAAATATATTTATGAATTTATTGAGTGTAGTGTATACCTGTACATGTTAACTCAATAATGAACACTTTAAACGCTTTTTTATTATTAATTTAGAATATTTATCTACTCTAGACATTTACCGTGTTCGACGTCGATGCATTGTTATCATCCACCATCTTCTTTTAAGTCTCACTTTTTCTTTCGGTTTCCAATAATACTGAACATTCAAAAAAAAGTTACAAGCGCTTATATAATAAAGCAGTGCAGCCGCTTTAGAATCCATCTTGAATTTAATGCACAAAGAACTACGTTAACCGTCACTAAAAACATACACGTAAATGTAGCCATTCAAAAGGATGTAATTTAGCGCGTAATTTTTTCTCTCGTTAAATAACGCGTTTTATACTGTTAGACGTTAACGCAGATGTAGCCCTAGCATAAGGTTGAAACAATATTGTCAAGTTTTTTTAAATAATTTTTTAAATAAATTTGTGGAACTCACAAGTGTTTACTCCTTTTATTTTAATTTAATTTAATAAAGTGATTGTTATAAGTTGTTTGATTGGTTTTAATAATTAACAATAAACATGAACGGCGTTAAAGAAGGAGATATACCGCCCCATATCTCCTCTACGATTTCGGCTTCTTCCATTTTTCTATTTCCGACATACACAAGTACATAGGACTTGTACAGGTTACTGACATAAATTATTTTCTTACAAACGATAATTTTAATAAAAAATGTACCTGTACAGTTGACTTGAACAGAATTTTTGAAAAAATAAGAAAAAAATTTTTTTTGAAAAAAACCAAGAAATGGTTTTATTGATTGTTACATCTGTGGCCTCAAGGCATAAGCTGATATGTCGTTTTTTTTACGATTTTGAGATTTTTTAGCAGATATGTCTAAAATAATGTTACCTATGCTGTGGCAAAAGCAGATAAGTCCACTTCGTTATTTTCAATCTTGAACCCTATTTGACAAATATTGATATGTGTTAATTAACGCAGACCGAATAAGCCTAAAGTTGATATGTCCACATATCAATTTTTGGCATGCAAATATTTTCGTCTTTTACGGTGCAATCAGATGATGGCATAACTAGATATGTCGCTGCGTTCGGAGAAGAAGTAGGTACGCAATCTTCTCTTTACAATGAAGTAGTGTTGAAGCTGTTTTGTTTATTTATATTATAATACGCTAATATTATCACAAAATTTATCCTATACCTCCCTTCAGAATTTTTACATTAATATATTTAGTCTTTCGCGATTAATAGTGCGTTTCATTATTTTTTTGAAGTCATTAGAAAAAATAAAAATAGACTGTTTAATTTAAATTAATTGTGATAAAATGATTACTAGATGTGCTAAGCTAGTTAACCTGGCATTAATATCTACAGGTGAGTAATTTGAAGTAATACATTTTCTTTAAATCGCAATAAATTATGATTAGTTTGTCATAAGGGCTATAGCGAAACACTGTACGAGTAATATACTTTTTTAATACAGTAGACCCCACTTATTTGAATCAGTGGTTAATTGAGTCAGCCGCTTTTATAAGTCAAAACGTGAAATCCAAATCCATTTGTATAGCATTTAATATAAATTTTGTCTTTTATTTGAATCACTAAAAACGAACCCCCGTCGGTTTTTTGAATCGTTACGTAGAAGATTAGTACCTCCATTAGTAAGTACTAATAATTTTTTAATGGTAGAAATTTACCGTTCGTTTTTGAATAGTTAAGATTTACCGTTAGGTACAAAAGGGAAGTGAGCTTTTTTTCGGAGAAATTACTTAAATAGGGAAATTTTGAAATAAACAGGTAAACATTTTTGAGCATTTACGTACTTTCACTTTTAGTTGTGTTATCGTGAGTGAAACATCAACATCTAAAATGCCTAAAGAACTTATAGTCCAGTCAACGAGGTCCGAGAAGTTAGCAACACATTAAAAGCAGGAATTTCGGGATACATTCCTGCTCGTGCTGTTATATTCCTGCTTCTTCCTGCTTCAACTCCCGACCCAGCAACACAAACCGTTTTCGAAATATACCTAAGTCTTTTGGTGTTGCTGACTTCCCTTCCAGCAACACATTGGAAGCAGGAATTACGGGACCCAAGCCTGCTTTTGCTGTTATATACCTGCTATATCCTGCTTCAACTCTCGACCCAGCAACACAAACCGTTTTCGAAATATACCTAAGTCTTTTGGTGTTGCTGACTTCCCTTCCAGCAACACATTGGAAGCAGGAATTACAGGACCCAGTCCTGCTTGTGTTGCTATATCGCTCCTCCATCCTGCTTCAACTCCCGACCCAGCAACACAAACCGTTTTCGAAATATACCTAAATCTTTTGGTGTTGCTGACTTCCCTTCCAGCAACACATTGGAAGCAGGAATTACGGGACCCAGTCCTGCTTGTGTTGCTATATCGCTCCTCCATCCTGCTTCAACTCCTGACCCAGCAACACAAACCGTTTTCGAAATATACCTAAGTCTTTTGTTGTTGCTGACTTCCCTTCCAGCAACACATTGGATGCAGGAATTACGGGACCCAAGCCTGCTTGTGTTGCTATATCCCTGCTATATTCTGCTTCACCTCCTGACCCAGCAACACATACCGTTTTCGAAATATACCTAAGTCTTTTGGTGTTGCTGACTTCCTTCCCTTCCAGCAACACATTGGAAGCAGGAATTACGGGACCCAGTCCTGCTTGTGTTGCTATATCGCTCCTCCATCCTGCTTCAACTCTCGACCCAGCAACACAAACCGTTTTCGAAATATACCTAAGTCTTTTGGTGTTGCTGACTTCCCTTCCAGCAACACATTGGAAGCAGGAATTACGGGACCCAGTCCTGCTTGTGTTGCTATATCACTCCTCCATCCTGCTTCAACTCTCGACCCAGCAACACAAACCGTTTTCGAAATATACCTAACTCTTTTGGTGTTGCTGACTTCCCTTCCAGCAACACATTGGAAGTAGGAATTACGGGACCCAGTCCTGCTTGTGTTGCTATATCGCTCCTCCATCCTGCTTCAACTCCTGACCCAGCAACACAAACCGTTTTCGAAATATACCTAAGTCTTTTGGTGTTGCTGACTTCCCTTCCAGCAACACATTGGAAGCAGGAATTGCGGGACCCAAGCCTGCTTGTGTTGCTATATCGCTCCTCCATCCTGCTTCAACTCCTGACCCAGCAACACAAACCGTTTTCGAAATATACTTAAGTCTTTTGGTGTTGCTGACTTCCCTTCCAGCAACACATTAGAAGTAGGAATTACGAGACCCAGTCCTGCTTGTGTTGCTATATCGCTGCTCCATCCTGCTTCCACTCTTTTAAAATTAGCAGCTTCATTTACTAAAACAGTTTTTATTTCGTTATACATTAATTTTATGACAACTTATGGTCAGCACCAGCCCTTTAAGTTGACACGCGTTACGTCAGCATTCATAGAAATTTTTGTTACATTTTTAATATGTTTTATCACTAGGGCTCGGATTTATATGCGCTAAGAAACATGCAATAAATGTGGTAGATATGCGTTATAAACTTCAATATTGACAAAAAATATTTATTAATATATATTAATTGTATAGGTAAATTTAGTGAGAAAAATAGATATTTATGCAAATCGTTTTTTTATAAATAAGCATTAAATTATTTTTTCAGTTCATAGAATTTTTTTAGTGGTTTTGAGCCAGCGTTGCCATGTACCCCTTTTCTACCAGGAACTAAAGTGTTTCGATACTTGGGCTCACTTCCTCAATAAATCTGATTTGCACGATCCCACTTCTGGAGTAGAAAAAATACATTGCCCAAATTGCAAAGAGAGAAAAAAATATCCCTTTCTTAGCTTCTAATGAAAAAAATAATTTTTTTGCCACTTTAAAAATTTATTTCAAGAACATCGATGAAAATTGTTGTGGTAGGTAGCAAGTGTCAGACAAATGTAGTCTCTTGCTTTACATTAAAACCGTATGTTTTTATTGATTGTGATAAGGGCCAATGTGAATTAAATGACATTCCAGTCGCCATTGAAATTAAAGATTGCAGTTACTTATTAAGGGCCTTTGGACATTTTGAAGCTCCCATTCTTAACGATACTTCTGCAATAGGCAGGCCATTACACAGCATATTGTGGGAGAATTGACGGAAAATGGGAACTTTTTGATGATTGTGAAAAAGAATTCAAAAGGACAACGTTGTCGCTTATCGTCAATCCGCATTTAATTTTGTATTCACTATAATTTTTATTTTTATTTTTATGTACGTAACGTAAAAGTATCTACCTGTATACAGAGTGAATCCTAACGTACTGACGAAACTGAAATGGCAACTAAAGGGGACAAATATAGTGTTGTATGAAAAAAAAGTATTTGCTAATACTACAAATAGTTACTTGAATTATGTAGTAAATTCTTCGACAGTGAAGTAAATTCTTACTTAATAGCATACCAAATGCTTTGTTTTTGGAGTACATGTTTACTTACACTAGTATTTACAGGTAGTAATTAATTAATTCTACTACGATTATTAGCAAATATATTCATACCACCAATTCTTCTCTTCCAAATAAATTTTAGGACAAAATCGAATAACAAGGAAGTTACAACGGTTTAAGGTTCTTATAAATTAACACCTATTGAGTACCACTGAGCATATACAAATAACCTATTTAATTTCAGCGATTTTCAATAAACCAGCACTGATAACTGAGTATTTTAAAGAACAATTTAAATAGGCATCACTTTCATCTTATAAAACTTTTATTAAAATATGCAACTGAACTTTGTATAATTATTTCTCAAAAATTTAAAACTTGAATTCAAATGTAAATTAGTCATATTACTCTATTTTGTACAGTGCGCGGCAAAGTTATGGAACATTGCATATAAAACTGAACCAAATGCTTTCTTTGCTAAATCATGAAACACGTTGATTTTATTTTTTTAAATGCACATTTTTATGTCAAAATCATAAATCATTATCCAATATCCATTTCCTTTTAAGTAATGATGTTATCAACATTTTTTTTAAATGACACCGTACTTTTTTTTTCCTGATTTGGGAACTTTATTCAATTGTCTTAAATCACAGTATAAAAATATTGATACCTGACGTAAAAAATTTTTCCGGAAATAAGTTACATTGATTTCTAAATTCAAGTACAGTAAAAAAAATTTAACTTGAGATCAGTTCGCGCAGGTTTGGCCACGCCCCTTTAATAATTTAAATACGTTGACTACTGCGTTGGTGGGGATAAATACCAATTTAGGTATCTGCGCATTGTCACCGCTCGTCTACTTAAAATATTATTATTCTGTACAAACATATTAAAAAAAATTTTTATTATTATCTCTTTTTCTTCGTGATTTGGGTACGTTATTCAATTGTCTAAATGACACTATAAAAATGTTGATACCTTACATAATAATATTTTTAAGAATTAAATTATTATGATTTTTAATAGAAGTTTCATTAAATATTAAATCATTTATTTCTCCAAAATTTTCTTATGTAAGGTATAAATATTTTTATACAGTCATTTAGACAATTCAATAACGTACCCTAAATACGAAAAAAAAATGTAGGTACGTTGTCATTTAAAAAAAATATTGATGATGTCATTACTTAAAAACAAATGAATATCGGAAAATTGTTTTGACATACAAATGTGTATTTCAAAAAAATAAAATCGACGTGTTTCAAGATTTAGCAATAAAACCATTTATTTCAGTTTTATTTGCAATGTTCCATACCTTTGCCGCGCAGTGTATAAAAATTGTTCAAGTATATAAGAACTAAAAACCGTTCTAGCTTTCTTGTTATTCCATTTTGATTAAAAGTTTATTAAAAAAAGTTTGTTAAAAAAAATATATGTATACTTTGCTTCTCTCTATAATCCGTTCACTATTTATTTGCGCTATGGTTGGCCATGAACTTTTGTTTTTTAGTTTGCCAAAATACAAAATCCCTATTAAGTTCACTGACAGCTCTTGACAGTTGTACCAAAAAAAATGACAGACCTTTGACAGACCAACTATTAACACAATTGAATAAAAGCCGTAAATCTACAATACTTATCCTAACTGATTTTTTTCTAATTTATACCGGGTGGAATCTGTCACCCTAACATGGCCAACCATAGCGCAAATAAACAGTGAACGGATAATAGTTGCGCTCTCAATTTCGTCCGTACGTTAAAATTCGTCCTGTATACAGGGTGAATCCTAACGTACGGATTAAACTGATAGGGGACCTAAAGGGGACCAAAATATCATTTTTTTTTAAATAAACTTTTAATCAAAATCGAATAACAACAAAGTTACATGGGTTTTAAGTTCTTGTAAACCTGAGCATTTTTTATTAAAAATAGAGTGATGACTTACGTTTTGAATTGAAATTCGGAATATTTGAGAATTATTTAAACGAAGTTCAGTTAAAATTTTAGTAAAATTCTTATAAGATGAAAGTTATGCCTATTTAAATTGTTCTTTAAAATACTCAGCTTGGATGCCCACTTATTGGAAACCGCTGATTTATTTAATTCAATCATGTACGTCAAAATCAGTCAAAATTAATCAAATGTCAGAAATTAAATAGGTTATTTTGTATATGCTCAGCGGTACTCAATAGGTGGGTAATAATTTATAAGAACTTAAAACCAATGTAACTTTGTTCTTATTCGATTTTGATTAAAAGTTTACTTTAAAAAAAGTTATATTTTGGTCCCCTTTAGGTGCCCTATAAGTTTGTTCCGTACGTTAGGATTCACCCTGTATACCTGTATTATAAATAAATTTTGAACTAGATTTGATGTCTGTGTTTGTTTGTATAGTTATTCTTATTATGCCTTAATTCGCCATTAAATAAATCCCCCAGCCGTTTTGTGGGTTCAGAATTAAGCAACCAAAGGCATCTTTTAAATTTTGGTAAAAGATAAGAACATGGTTACATACCGGGTGCCCACGATCAAAGCGGAACATAGCTAGTTTACACAGGGAATTACATTTGCAGTTGGTGGCTCATCAGTTTCATCTACAAGAACTGTAATGATATCAAATTAATACAATAATTTGAATTTGACATATCATGGCTGTTCATGTGTTCATAGTTCTTCAAATTATGAGAATATTTAAATTACTTATTTAATGTTAAAAAACTCATTGATTAAGAAGTATTTGGTATCGAGAGATTCAGAAAATAATTCTCTTTCAATAAATATCATTACAGTTCTTGTAGATGAAGGGATGAAGCTGGTGAGCAGCAAACTGCAAATTAATGTAATTCCCTGTATAAACTGGCTATGTTCCGCTTTGATCGTGGGCACTTGATATAAAATAGGTTTGTTTTGCTGGATGAGTGAACAGGTTAGCGTATACAGGGTGTGTCCGAAATAGGGTGACAAACGCCGAGAGTATGTGTCTCACCTAAAATGAAGGTACCCCTATATTTTTGTTTTGGTCAATTCTAATTTTTGAGCAGTGTTAAACACACCGCTTAAAACGCTATTTTTTTAACATTTAGAAACCCCTTAAATTAACATAAATACCATATATTTTAGTTAGGCACTAGTTAAGGGCAACTACAAGTTTTAATAGAAGTGTTTATTAAATATTAATTAATTTCTCCAAAATTTCTTTATGTAAAGTACCAACATTTTTACACTGCCATTTAGACAACTATAACATACCCAAATCGAGAAAAAAAGTTCTTTTTAATTTAAAAAAATATTTATGATATGATTATTTAAAAACGAATATCGGAAAATAACTTTGACATAAAAATTGGTATTTAAAAAAAAATCAACGTGTTTCAAGATTTAGCAAAACAGCCGTTTAGCTCAGTTTTATTTGCAACGTTACATACGTTTCACGAGCAGTGTATATTTCGAAAACGGTTTGTGCTGCTGGGTCAGGAAATAAAGCAGGATAATGCACGAATCTATCAGCACAAGCAGGACTGGGTTAAGTAATTCCTGCTTCTAATGTGTTGCTGCAAGAAAAGTCAGCAACATCTAAAGACCTCGTTATATTTCCAAAACGGTTTGTGTTGCTGGGTCAGGAGTTGAAGCAGGATAGAGCAGAGATATAGCAACACAAGCAGAACTGAGTCCCGTAATTCCTGCTTCTAATGTGTTGCTGGAAGGGAAGTCAGCAACACAAAAAGACGATATAGCAACACAAGCAGGACTGGGTCCCGTAATTCCTTTCTCTAATGTGTTGCTGGAAGGGCAGTCAGCAACACCAAAAGACTTATGCCCGTATTTATAGACAGATCTCAAGCACTTGCTCGTACTCAAGACTGAGACGTTTCTATTGTATTTTAGTTTCTATATTATGTTTCTATTGTATAATACAATAGAAACCAATAGCAACCGGCCTCGTCTCAGTCTTGAGTACGAGCAAGTGCTTGAGATCTGTCTATAAATACGGGCATTAGGTATATTTCGAAAACGGTATGTGTTGCTGGGTCAGGAGTAGAAGCAGGATGGAGCAGCGATATAGCAACACAAGCAGGCTTGGGTTCCGTAATTCCTGCTTCCAATGTGTTGCTGTAAGGGAAGTCAGCAACACCAAAAGGCTTAGGTATATTTCGAAAACGGTATGTGTTGCTGGGTCAGGAGTTGAAGCAGGATATAGCAGCACTAGCAGGCTTGGGTCCCGTAATTCCTGCTTCCAATGTGTTGCTGGAAGGGAAGTCAGCAACACCAAAAGACTTAGGTATATTTCGAAAACGGTTTGTGTTGCTGGGTCAGGAGTTGAAGCAGGATGGAGGAGCGATATAGCAACACAAGCAGGACTGGGTCCCGTAATTCCTGCTTCCAATGTGTTGCTGGAAGGGAAGTCAGCAACACCAAAAGATTTAGGTATATTTCGAAAACGGTTTGTGTTGCTGGGTCAGGAGTTGAAGCAGGATATAGCAGGGATATAGCAGCACAAGCAGGCTTGGGTCCCGTAATTCCTGCTTCCAATGTGTTGCTGGAAGGGAAGTCAGCAACACCAAAAGACTTAGGTATATTTCGAAAACGGTTTGTGTTGCTGGGTCAGGAGTTGAAGCAGGATGGAGGAGCGATATAGCAACACAAGCAGGACTGGGTCCCGTAATTCCTGCTTCCAATGTGTTGCTGGAAGGGAAGTCAGCAACACCAAAAGATTTAGGTATATTTCGAAAACGGTTTGTGTTGCTGGGTCAGAAGTTGAAGCAGGATATAGCAGGGATATAGCAGCACAAGCAGGCTTGGGTCCCGTAATTCCTGCTTTCAATGTGTTGCTGGAAGGGAAGTCAGCAACACCAAAAGACTTAGGTATATTTCGAAAACGGTTTGTGTTGCTGGGTCAGGAGTTGAAGCAGGATGGAGCAGCGATATATAAACACAAGCAGGACTGGGTCCCGTAATTCCTGCTTCTAATGTGTTGCTGGAAGGGAAGTCAGCAACACCAAAAGACTTAGGTATATTTCGAAAACGGTATGTGTTGCTGGGTCAGGAGTAGAAGCAGGATATAGCAGGGATATAGCAACACAAGCAGGACTGGGTCCCGTAATTCCTGCTTCTAATGTGTTGCTGGAGGGGAAGTCAGCAACAGCAAAAGACTTAGGTATATTTCGAAAACGGTTTGTGTTGCTGGGTCGGGAGTTGAAGCAGGAAGAAGCAGGAATATAACAGCACGAGCAGGAATGTATCCGGAAATTCCTGCTTTTAATGTGTTGCTAACTTCTCGGACCTCAGTCAACGAAGCCCAAAAAAAGCCGCTCGGCGGAAATAAATCGTGTAGTCCTGGATTTTTGTACAGAGGTAGGGAGAACCTCCTTGAACAACATACTAAAAGTCCTGACCGGTGGGATGTGAGCGTTGAGAGGGAGGGGGGTCTAAAGGTTCGTTTTTTAGGTTTTTCGCGAATATCTCGAAAACGGCAGCCTCTAGCGGAAAAAGTGCCGTATACAAAATTAAAGTAAATTAAATTTATAAATTAAAAATGAAATAAAAAATCCAATATTCTGAAACACCCGTTCTATGCAAGTATAGACTCAATAATAAACGTATGAAGTACATATCGTCCCTATCGTGGTACGAGGGGTATGAAATATTGTGAAAACTAATTCAACTAAATTTTAAAATTCGTACTTCTTTAACAAATATTGTTATAATTTTAGATAACCCAAACAACTTTTAATACTGCATGTTTATACAAAAATTATCATATGCAAGACTTTATATAAACTTCCGCAAGTTATTGTATAGTCTTATCAAATTTTATAATTTTTTGTATTTAGCTGCTATTTAGTTGGTAATTTTTCTGTATAATCAAGCTTAGTGTAGTCAACGAACCAAAATTTATCCTGATTTTCGGACTATTTTTGTAACAGCGAGTTTTTTTCCTTAATCTGTCGAAACTATTCCTGTGAGTTTGTGTATAAAATGTCTCAACTCAATTTTGACCGGAAGGCCCTTGTTCTTCGCCTTTAGTGTAAAAGCTTGACTTTTTCAAGTTTCCGTTTCACTATTTTTTGAATAACTTCGCTTGTATTGGTCGGATCGGGACCAAAAAATTTTCCTTTTGTTTGTAATGAATCTCTCTTTAAAACTGCCTGGGTTAAAATTATTTATATTAATTTCCTAACCCAAAAAAAAATTCAAAACTGTCGTCATTGGTCGGTTGTGTTTTTTTTCTAGAGAACTTGAGTTTTAATTAATGTTATGGTATGAAACTTTAGGAAGTTGCAGCTGATATAGTAACAAATCCATATTACAAGTTGGGTCCAAAAATATTAAGAACAACGGCTAAAATTTGCATTTTTCATATTTCTTGTGAGCAATTGGAGGTATCGCAATAATTCTTCTCTTGAAATGTAGGAAATTTAATGCTCTCTCAGATGAAAACAAAAACAATCACATCAGACACTTTTTTTCTTCCGATTTCTTTGAAGATAAAAAGAAAATCTTTTAACTGTTTGTCTACAAAACCAATTTTATTGGTCGAAATTTAATTCTTCTTTTATGTATTTTTGAAAATTAATCATAAAGAACTCCTATAAACTATTTTTGAACATTAAAACTGGTTTTAAAGTCAACCATTTCGACCACTAAATTTGGTTTTGTGGGTAAATAGTGGAAAAATTTTATTTTTCTTTTCAACGAAATCGGAAGAAAACGTGGCCTAGTGTGATTGTCTTTGGTTTCATCTGAAAGAGCATTAAATTTCCAACATTTAAAGGAAAGAATTATTACGCTACCACCAATTGCTCACAACAAATATGAATTAGAAAATTTGAACCAAAATGCAAATTGTAGTCTTTGTTCTCAATATTTTTGGATCCAATTTGCAATATGGATTTATTACTATATCAGCTACAACTTCCTAAAGTATCATACCGTAATACTAATTATTACTCGAGTTCTCTATAAAAAACTACGACTCACCAGTGACGGCAGTTTTAATTTTTTTTTTGAGTTAGGAAATTAATATAGATTATTTTAACCCAAGCAGTCTTAAAGAGAGATTCATTACAAACAAAAGGAAAATTTTTTGGTCCCGATCCGACCAATACAAGCGAAGTTATTCAAAAAATAGTGAAACGGAAACTTGAAAAAGTGAAACTTTTACACTAAAGGCGAAGAATAAGGGCCTTCCGGTCAAAATTGAGTTGAGACATTTTATACACAAACTCACAGGAATGGTTTCGACCGATTAAGAAAAAAAACTCGCTGTTACAAAAAAAGTCCGAAAATCGGGATAAATTTTGGTTCGTTGACTACACTAGCTGTAAAATTTCTTAAATTTAAAAAATTAAAGTAATCAATGAAAAATGTAGTGCAGTAGCGTTCGTGCCGTTCGTTAATTCACCACCCAGTGACTACAGCACAATACATACAGCTCTAGAATACGCTGTCCAGGACAGTCTCAAGCGAGGTGCCACAGTTTGTTTCGTAACTTTTGACCAACCACTCTACATAAAGGCTCGACACATGCAGTCTGGGATGATTGCTGTGAGATTGGGCAGATTCCATACGCTGATGTCTTACCTGGGATGCATTGGGCACACAATGGCAGGGTCTGGGTTGAAAGAAGTGCTTTGTCTAGTTTATGCTACAAATTCAGTGGACAAGATGTTAACTGGGCATGCGTATGCAAGAGCCGTTCGAGGACATTTCCTTGTTCAATCTGTTTTAGCGCAAATAGTTCTACAACAAGCTAACGTCTCAGATGAGGAAAAGAAAGGGATTGTGAAGCTTTTGAGCAACATGGATGAATTTACTTCACAAAAGGTTGAGAGTGATTTTTTCTTGACATCCATTTCAAATAAATTCAAGAATAAGCTGGATCATGTCAAGGAGAATGGATCCATCGCTGCTTTGTGGCGGCAGTATTTTAATATGGTTACATTGATGAAGAAATTCATAGATTCTGAGAGACGTGGTGATTGGAATGCCCATTAGACCTGTGTCCAGCAAATGATTCCTTTTTTCATGCAAGCGGTCATTTTCTATATGCAAAGTGTGCACATCTTTATGTGCAAGACATGGTAGCATTGCAATCCAGCCAGCCACATGTATCCAAGGAATATGCAGATAAGGGATATTTTACCATAAATCGAACTGGGTCACGTTGGGCAGGGGTTTGGTCAGACATGACCATAGAGCAGACTCTAATGCGCTCCATGAAAACCTCAGGTGGTCTGACACGAAGAGGAGTCACTGATTCTGTTCTTGCAAAGTGGGTTGCTGGATCCCCTGGAGCTACTACTATCTGCTTGTCACTAGAGGAGTTGTACATTGTACAACATTCGTACAAAATTTCTTATAACTTACAGTGGTTTCATTTCTCCAGATCCAGCAATGGCTGAACAATTCCACCATACGACCTCTCGAGTGAGGATGGATCGTTGATCCCACTCACCACAACAAACCCAGTAGCTCCAGAAGCCATTTTGCATAACATTTTCTGCCGATGTTCCAGTGGACGTGGAGGTCCTTGTGGGTGCAGGAAAGCTGGGATCCTGTGTTCGAAGGTGTGTGGCACGTGCCATGGCACATGTACCAATGGTGCACCAGTGGAGAATTTATTCGACGACTATTACGATTCCGATGTAGAAAATTCATATGATCATTATTAACCATCAAATATTTCCTGTTGCTATTATTTCTTAATGTATTGTATATTACACATACAAATTCACTTTTTACTCCAATAAAACGAGTTTTCCAAAATTTTCGATTTTTTATTCAAGTTTTAATTTATAAATTTAATTTACTTTAATTTTGTATACATCACTTTTTCCGCTGGAGCCTGCCGTTTTCGAAATATTCACGAAAAACTTAAAAACCGGACCTTTAGCCCCCCCCTCCTCCCAACGCTCACACCCCACCGGTCAGGACTTTTAGTATGTTGTTCAGGGAGGTACCCCCTACCTCTGTACAAAAATCCAGAACTACACGATTTATTTCCACTCATTTTGCTTCGTTTACTGGACTATTAGAGGAACTTAGAGAATCATCTTTAGAAGAATTTAAACAATTGTACAAAACCGAAGAAACTGCCTTCTCCAAGATTCCGACCCGCCAGGCAACAATTTCTTCGTTTTTTAATCCAGTTTGATGTATGTATTATGTACTAATTTGTATATAAATGTAATAATATGTAATTTATACAGGGTGATTCAAAACTCGAGGCGAAAAATAAAATGTCATATTCAGCGTCAAATTTAGAGTAAAAAATGTAAAATAAATTTTTTTCGTATCGGGTTTCGTTTCCCAGATAATCGTTTTGAAAGTTTCCAGAAGAAGTTATTTTTTTGCATATAAACAAGAAAAGCCGTGCAAAAACAAAACACTCTCCAGCTTTTATTAGTGCGTGTGGATAACTTTCGAAACATTTTTAAATTAATTTACACATATTATTTGAATTATTATATTTCAAAATTAGTCCAATTTGGATCTTTATGGGCAAGTTTTTGAATTGATCTCGTTATCTCGGAAACTAAGCAGAATCGGTAAAACATTTATTACATATTTCCTGCTTAAAATTCGACTCGGAATATGACATTCCATTTTCCTTTTTTAAAGGCCTACCTTGTTTTTAATATTTATACAGGGTGGTGACCGGACCTCTTGGTCATACAGATTTAACATGTAAAAACATACTTGGGTAATTTCCTGCTTCCCAATGTACTTTAGAAAGAAAATCTTGAAATAAAAGTTTTAGAGAATAAAATTCTGGATCTAGATGAATAAACAAAATTAATTTTGGATGCTTTATAATGCCTGAAATTTAATTTGAAAATTCCCAAAATTAGCAGAAATAGCGATTGCCATGAAATATTCCCAATAAAAATTATCAATATTTGACATCGACATCTTTCAAAATTATTTTTGAGGGTAATTTAAATTAACTGAAACTAAAAATGAAGTAATTTTTAGGGATGAACATACGTAAATATCATTTATTATTAAATAAATTCAAGAAATGAACAAAAAATGCAGAATTATTGTGACATATAAAGCATAAAATATTTGACAATTTTCAATTGTGTTTCAAGGCAATCGCTATTTCTGCTAATTTTCGGAATTTTCAAATTAAATTTCAGGCGTTATAAAACATCCAAAATTAATTTTGTTTATTCATTTAGATGCAGAATTTGATTCTCTAAAACTTTTATTTGAAGATTTTCTTTCTAAAATACATTGGGAAGCAGGAAATTACCAAAGTATGTTTTTACATGTTAAATCTGTATGACCGAGAGGTCCGGTCACCACCCGGTAGATTAACTTCTTCTGAAAACTTTGAAATCGATTATCTCGGAAACAAAATCCAATCGGAAAAAATTTATTTTACATTTTCTGCGTACAATTCCATACTGATTACGACATTTTATTTTTCGCCTCGAGTTCTGAATCACCCTGTATTATTGTTCTTTGTATGTATAACTGAATAAAAATTATTTACTTATTATTAAATATTGCTTTTTTATTACATTAAATAAATTTAATTACTTTAAAATGGTATAAATATGCTATTATGACCTTAGATTCTTAATAATGCTCCTCAATAGTGTTTTTACAAGAAAGTTGCTTTATTGCATCGTCGCTTACTTGAATCAAAAACCCTTTGTACCAACGTGATTCTAAAAAGCGGCGTCTACTGTACTACTGCATTTGCTGCGTTTTAGAGAAAGAAGACGAAGAATCATCAAATGTTAATAAGAAAATACAAGCAGAACCAACACCTGGTTGCTCAAAAGAAAATATATCTGAAGAAGATTGCTCATTTGATCTAAATTCTGAGCAGGAAGAAATTGTTAAAACTGTTGAAGATTTTTTTGATTCCGACTGCTCGGTACAAGACGAGAACTACGTGCCACCAAGCTCGGATTCTTCAGATGACGATAAGAATTTCTTAAAATTTATAAACAGTTTTTTTTCATTTTTACAATCAGTCAAAACAAGATAAGTTCTTTTATTATACACTATTTTTAATATTCCTGGTTATTTTTGAAAACTTGTATAATTATAATTCTTATAAATTGATATCAGAAGCTTAAATTAATCTCATTTCAGAAATCAAAATTTAAAAAAAAACACACTAACAAAAATTCTGGGGATTTATTTTTTTTATAATTAGCACAAACTTTTTTTCTTATTTTTATCTAATTTAAAATATTTAGACCCAGTCGTTGAGGATATGTACCAGGTCGACGAGGTCTTATTTTATCTAATTTAAAATATTTAGACCCAGTCGTTGAGGATATGTACCAGGTCGACGACAATGAACGTAACAAAAATGAAGAAAACTCCTTACCTAGTGATGGCAAGTGCTTTACAGAATATTTTTTAAACTATATTAATGGAGTTTTTGTAAATTTTAGGTCAACAAAAAAAGAAAAAATTAAACAGAAAGGCTGAAAGAGATCGTAAAATACATGGATTGGGATACGTAAATAGAAAAAGGGAATCAATACGTGCAAAAACGTGTCAGAATATCGAAATTTGTTGCCGAGCTAAGTGTCACAATGTTTTTTCGCCTGCTAATCAAGCCGCAATATTTAAAAGCTATCATGAAACTACAAAAGAAGCTCAAGAACAAATTCTTTTTAGCGGTATTTCATTGAGAAATAAAAAGACAGAAAAGAAAGGTAGATCAAAGACCGATAAAGAACATCACAGAGACATTACTGTAACATATCAAATAAAGATCGACAACAATTTTGTTAAGGTGTTGTAGCGTGAGATTTTCCGATGTTCATAAATGTCACGAATGAATCGAAATTCATTCACAATTTATGTGTAAAATAATTAACCCATTTTTTCCAAGCATTAATCCTTTTTTTCCAGTCCTAGAAAAGACAAACATTAGCTTCAGGAAGTCGAAATAAAGATTATCGTAAACATCAATTTGCTTTCGAAGAAAAGTGAGGTTAACTTTTCTTCAAACGCATTTTTTGAAGTAACTACTAAATCATTGTAAAAAGCAAAATACGTTACGTAATTGGCAGCAGATGCAGGTCCTTTTTGATAAACTTTCGAAGTCCAAATCCAAAAATTTATATTTTATGTCAATAATATAATTAAATTCGAGAAACGTCAAAAAACCCATTAATTCATCTCAAGGCCAACAGATGTCAGTGACGTCACCGCTCGCCAGTAAATTTCAATTGTTGATTGCACAAAAAGGGTGCAAAGTAAAGTAATAATTGCCTACCGGGACGTTCTGTGAATGTCCCCAAAATTTGACAAGTCTGTTGAATGGTTGTCGATTCTGACACTCGAAAGATGTGTTCGATCGATAACAAATTTTCTGCGATGAAACTAACGCAGGTAAAACTCAAGTTTCACTCATCGAACCCTTCAGGTTAGTTTAGCGAACGTGACCTCCTTATCGTCGTGGTCAGTTCGTAGTTCCCGTGCATAAGACTCTTCTAGTCAACCCGAACTTTTCTCCCAAATGTCGCTTGGAGCGTCGAGACTAGTTCGTCCCCTTTTTTAGATAGCTTCATCGAGTTAAACTTTTTTCCCAAATGTCACTTGGAGTGTTCGAGTAAAGTTTGCTCGTTGATTGGTTAGAATCACTCTGCACTTAGTGATTTTGTAAACGAAAAGAACGTTCGTAGAGTTACGGATCGATTTCGTTGTTCTTCGTCAGTTAGATTTTCAGTTGAGGGAAAATAGGAAAACGTCGAAGAAAATCCCCTTTGAATAATTAGATAGTTAAACGACATCGTCGTAGAGTAGATAGCCCCAGGTATCATAGAATTTTGGAAACTATAAAATACATAGTTATTGGTTTGAGTTCAAATAAAGTAGAGTAAAATATTAATTGGTACTACTTGCCTGTTTTTGCTTATTCCCAAAAGGTCATTCAACGCCACCAGGTCGAAGAACCTCGTTGAAAGAGTTCCCCAGCCTCTCCGTTTAGTAGTTATAGAAAGCTACATTTATTAGGCTCCTTGAAATTGTAAAACGCCTGTGCACCAGCTTGGTGGAATTAATCCATGAATCAACTTAATGTTAGTTGAGTGCAAAGCTACCATAGGTCTCTTGCAGAAGCGTAAGAACCCCAGCTTGTAGTGGCTTGTACGAATTCACCTGGTGAATCGTAGAAATTAACTTCGATAATTTTGCAGTTATAATTTTCCTTTCGAAAACTCTGCGTAACTTTAATAAATTGATTTGGCTTATTTTGCAATTCAAGTAAAGAAGGGAAACGAATTGAAAAGTCCCTGTGTAATCTGAAATTATAAAAACCCTTGTAGTACAAAGCAAAAACACGTGAAGTTTTCATTACCTTGGTTAATTTTGTTGATCTTCAATAAAATTCAATGTAAACATTGAATGTTGCACAACACTTGAACTAATAACTAGAAACAACCCGTGAGATCAAATTTATTGATCATTATTATTGATTTTTGTTTAATTTAACAAATGACATTTATTTAGCAAACCACGCAACGACAGTAACTAACGCCTAGTTCCTGGTTCCAAACTAACTACCAACCTAGAATTCCGTTCCCGCGTCATGGCTAATTTGATTATTTAAATTTTACGAAAACATAACTCAGTTGTTTTATATTTTGTTTCATATTACATCTAGTGAATACTAGAAAGTAGTTAAGTTGTAAATTATAATTTGTGAAGTAATCTATTAGCGAGTAAGTTAATTAATTTGTATGTATTGTTTAATACATAAAAAACGTAAATAATTATAAACTCTAAATATTTAAACTTGTGTTTTATTCTGGTGTTAATAAGGCTAACTAAAAAGACTAAAATAACATCAACTGGACTCTGGAGCACGACTGTGTTATCCAACTAAATAAATTTAAGTGTGAGCGACTTCTGTCTTTGGTAGAGCAAAGCCATTGAGGGAAGTTCGCGCCACAGTGTGCAAGAAAATGTTTCAGTGTGTGTATGGACTTTCTAGAGGAAAAGTCGATATTTTGGTGATGAAAGTAAAAGCATCCGATGGAGCATCATTACCACTTAGTGATATGCGAGGCCGACATGAGCCTACAAACAAAATGACCATACAACGAAATCTAATAAGACAACACATTGAAAAATATCCAAAGTATGATAGTCATTATACTCGAAGGGATACAACCAGAAAATATCTTCCCAGTTATTTAAATGTTAGGAAAATGTATGATGAATATAAACATGATTGTGGGTTGTCTGGTATATCCAGCTGCAGCTCATATAGCTTTTTTAATGACGAATTCAGAAAAACCGGATATAAATTCAAGCAGCCTAAAACAGATACATGTAAAACCTGCAATTCTTTTATGTTGAGTTTAAAACAATGTAAAATTCTGGAAGAAAAATCTTAACTGCAGAGTGATTTTGAATCACATAAAAAATTGGCCGATGATGGCTATGAGCAGAAACGCCTAGACAAACAGCATTGTACAGAAAATCCTAATAGCACTGTTCTTGTATTTGATTTGCAGCAGGTCCTTGCCACCCCTTCACTTAGTACAAACATCTCGTTCTATAAACGTCTTCTTTCAACGTACAATCTAACAATAAGAGACTGCTTTGGAGAAGGCAGTACAGAATGCTACATGTAGCACGAAGCCATTGATGGAAGAGGTTCTGAACAGATAGCATCTTGTTTGTTCCTCAAGTTACAAAATATTTCGGTTTCGCATGTTACTACATACTCCGATACATGTGGGGGACAGAACCGGAACATCAACATGGCGGTTATGTTTAGTTATTCCGCAAGTATACACAAAACTATTGAAATAATTGATCAAAAATTTCTTTTACCTGGCCACACACACCTCGAGTGTGACGCAGACCATGCCAGAATTGAACGTGCTAAAAAAAGTTATGATGTTCCAATCATGGTCCCTAGGGACTGGTACACTTTTGTAGCAACAGTGAGGGGTAAGATACCGTTCAAAGTTGTAAAGATGAAGCAAGAAATTTTTTTATCGTTTTCGGAATTTTTGTCAAATAGCTTAGTCAAAAGAACGATAGATATAGAAAATGATAAGGTCAATTGGTTACAAATTCGCTGGTTTCGTTACGAAAAAGAATTTGGCGTTATCAAGTTCAAATATTCATTACTAGAAGAAGACCCGTTTAGAGTATTCTAAGTAGTATTTAACTACTTAGAATATACTTACTAGTATTAATACTTAACTAGTATTCTCTAGTATTCAAGCTAATATCAAAACTCCTGGGGCCCAATTCTCGACCCTTCGTTTCGATAACGAAAGTGAGATAAAACGAATGGTAGCATGCCGAGCCATTGCCGAAATTTGTCGAATAGAAGGTTTGGCAACGTTTTAGAAATGCCATTTACTTGTCAAATGTCTTATGCAGAGAGCCACGTTTAAAATCTCGAAATTATTATGTTTATTTTTATCTTATTTTGAATTTTTTCTCATAGATCGATTGGTTGAATTATTTTTACAGAAATTAATAAAACTAATTAATTAAAATTAATTTTGTATTAATACATTTAAGGCATTATTTTTATATTTGTGGGTGTTCTATTTATTTTCTACATAATTTATGCCAATTTATGTTAATATTTCCTATTTTTTAATACTTTCTCTATAAACTATTTTTAAGGTAATTGTCTATTTATGACCGACCCTTGAATTCCGGTCGGTACGAGAGGTAATAAAAGCGTCAAACAGTAAATACACGCTACTGTGACTGTAATGGATAAGCGAAAACGGTTCTATCTTTCATACTTTTAGCCAGTTTAGCATACGTTTACTTCTCACTCGCCAAAGTGCACTCGTGTTATCTCGAAGGTTTTAAGACGAACGTTTTCTCGAGAAAACCATGTCACTTAAATTTCTTCGTTATTGACATCATCTGTGTGGCGTTTACAAAAGGATTTGCAACGTTGTCAAGCTTCATTCGAGATAAAACACTCGTTTTAACTCACCGTTCGTGATAAGTCGAAGGATGTCAAGAATTGACCCCCTGGTTGTTGTTACGACGGACAACTTCCAATTAATCCCTTAAAGAAGAAGGATTTGTTAAGTCTTATAGAAGCGAAATTGATAGATGAAGACTGTCATCATTTTTATTACAGCTTGATAACATCGGAGGAGAAACCTGAACTCGAAGCAGTGCGCGACAAAGTCTCTGACGACGATGACACTGACTAAAAATTTAAATTTTTTAAATAAGTATTACTATTATTTTATTATATATTAATTATTTTGAATTTTGTGTTCTTTTTGTATTGAACCGCTCATTAAAAACCAATATTTGTTTTCTTCTTTATTATTATTTTTTACCTCTTCAGTTCGATTGTTTGATATGTCATATAAATACTCTTGCGCTTAGAAGTTGGCAGAATTTGATATGTCGCTTTTTTTTCGTGCTAGAAGAGCCAAACTCAATTTTTGAAACAGTATTTTTTCCTTTAAGTCCACATCATAATTATAGTAGAAAAATTAACGCAATTGAGTAATTGAGCATTTGCTGTTCTGAAAAACAAAAAAATGTAAAAACTTAAAATAGCTCTCCTGTAAAATTACCAATAAGTGACATAATCAGTGGTGTGTTGTAAGCAACCGGTTATTTATAACGTCAGTGTTGAGTCGTTGAACGAAGCTGGATATATTTCTGTTGCATTCTGTTGAATAAAGAAAAAAGACTCAACGTTGAGGTTATATTATAACTGGTTGCTTACAACACACCACTGAATATCAGTCTCTGCCTTTTAACCAGTTGTATACTTGGCATTTTTAATTTTTGTGTTACAAGTTAGAAGTCAATTTTTAAGTGTCATTAAAGTGGACGCTGGTTCTTTGTGATTCGAGGTGCAGCAAATAAACCTTTTTGCTTTTCAAAAATATTAGAATTACATATTATTTTTCTTTTTTTTCTAATACATAATTAGAAAAGAAAAAAATTGGTTTTATCATTACCCCCACCCCCCTTTACTAGCGTATAGAAGTCGAGCGCAGTTTATAACAATTTTTTAAGTGACAGAAGTAACAAATTTTTAACGAAAAGTTTAGAAAAATAGTAGTTATTGCATTTTTTTAAATAATCAATTACTTGTTACACCTTTTTGTTGCAATCAAAATTTTTGTTAATAAAAATATTATGCCTTAGTTCAAAAATTTGCATTTTTAAAGCTTATTATGTAATTTGAATGCATATTTAATGCATATAATTGCAGTTTTTCATGTTATTTTAAGTGCTATTTTTGGGATTTTTTATGCTTAAAAATCCGTTCTCTAATGATAACAGATAATAATAATGAGAATAGAGATAAAGTACCTAAGACCAAAAGTTACACATAAATATTATAATTTTAAAGTATTTTTTTAGTCTTGCCAGTAATACAAGAAGAATTGCAACAAGCGCACCCGGCCGCAAGCGTTAGTAGTAATTGCGAAGGTAATTCTTTTTTTCTTCAAACGTCAGAAAAAGTCGCCTTTGTGTCACTCAATAGGTAACGGTGAAGTTTAACTTTCCCGCCGAGGCAGGAAAAATTGTCAGAAAAGTACTTTTCTACTGCCTAGGCAGGAAAAGTAAAATCTTAACCGCACATAATTTTTATTTTTTAACGTAAAAAATGTTTTTTAAGCATTTGTAATGTAAAAAATTTAATGTTTTTTAAATTTTCCTTTATAATTAGTGCGTTGTGTTTAATAATTAGCTTTTTTTACAAATTTAAGTTAATTTTAAAAAATATTTGACAATTGAACTACAAGTAATTGACAAGAGATGGTGCTCTTTCAAAAATCAAAATTTTCAGTTTTACGCTTTACGTTTGCAGAAAAAATATAATGTTTCATACGGAGTCAAAGTAGTTTTGTGTGACTCGCCTGTATTGCCAGACTCGCTCGCTACGCTCGCTCTTCAGGCAAACACAGTCTTGTCACACAAAACGTCACTTTGTCTCCTTATAAAACAAATAACTTTTTCATATTGATTTAATTATATTTCAATTTTTCTGTCTTTTAGCTTTACAAGAAAAACTTTTAACAACGTTGCTGTTTGTTAAAGAACAGAACAGTGTTATTTTGGGACACCTGCAGAAAGAGAGAAGTCTTCCATGAAATACAACAGTTACTCTACCGGATGATATTCCAGTCGAGTTTCCTCTAAAGGAAGAAACTGAGATAATATAGAGATAATAGAAGAATACCTCCAAGACAAAAATAGAATAATTGCGGTGGTAAGTAATATTGTATTGTATAAACCATTTTGTAACTTAGCAATTTTGTTGTAGTCCACATATTTCTCAAAGTTTGAAGGCAAGGACGTGATAACGCAGACAAACAGTATACTGCACAACTTATTAAATAATGGTGGTTCGTACTATACTTAACAGTTTGAAGTGCTTTTAATTGAGTATTAATTGAGTTGCTACAGTGAACGGACGTGTGTTTGTATCTCTGGTGAAAATAACAAAATAAGTAATAAAATAAAATAATAAAAAAGAATTACGAACTTTCTTTGTTAAATTAAAGTAAAAAAAATTAAACTTCTAAAAAAAAGAAAAAAGAAAAACAAGTGTTAACATTTGAGTTGAATCTTGCATTAAGGGTGCCGTCTTCCCATGTTATTCTTCCATAAGAGCTAGGTACATACTTTTAAAGAGAACGGCTTAAGCGATTGCACTGAAATTTTTTCAGAGTTAATATAACGGTACATAGTTTCTAATGAAAGATTTTGAAAATCTTAGTGCCTATAGTTTTTCCAAAAAACAAATAAAAAGTATCGAAAATTGAAGAAAATTCATGAGCTTGTCTCCTATAAGAAAGGGTCATATGCTGATGCCGGATCCGAAAACCGGAATAAATTTTGACTATTGGTTTTCTTTAAAAGTAAGTCCAAAGAAAATTTTGGAAAACGCAAACGTGGGGCGTTGCTTTAAAGATACTAGGTAACATTTTCCAACCAATGGGCATCCTGCTTCATCCATCGATGTTATTTATGACTTGTGCCTTTTGAATCACAAAAGGTTCGAAATTGTGGGTGTATCCAATTCTGGATTGTAATTATTGTTCCGTCCACGGATATTTTTTGAGACGTATACGACGTACTATGTACGAATTAGAACAATAGTAGATTATATACTTAGATTATATACTTAGATTATATACTATACTTATATATATATTATTATATACTTAGAGTACATTATTGTACTCCTTGAATTATTTGGAACTTGGAAGCAATGCATATCAGTTTATTTTGCTTGAAAAGTAGAAGTAAGCGTAGGCCAAGGGTTTTTTACAGTGTCGTATTTTTACTTTTACTATTTTTTATTACCTTTTAAAGGGTGCAATAATTTGAACAAAAGGATTTTCAATGATGTTTACTATAAGAACTTCTTTTGACTTTTTCTACCTACTAGTAGCCATTCAATTAGAAAAACAGACTTCTGAACATGAATGAAAATGACCGTAGATGTAGTAAATTTTTAGTTGACCTATTTAAAAATTTGGTTAGTAATGTTTATTGCTTGGTTATTTAAAATGTATTACGCAATGTTTCTTTGTCTGTTGACACTAGTTTTGTTAATTATGGAAAGGTGTAGTTCAATAAAAATAATTTTTTTATAGGCCGACACATTTTTATTTTTATTATTCTGTTTTTTTTATAAAGAAAAGTTTCAAAAAGTTAAAATAATCCGAACTAAAGGATTTTTTAAATTGGGTTAGCAAAGGTTTATTCTTTGGTTATTAAAAATGTCTTATGCAATTTTTTATTTTCTAGGAAGGAGCTTACTTTGCCTTCTTATTATGATGCATCATAAAACGAACCTTTAGGAAATTAAAAAAGACTAGAAAAAATGACAACGAGTAGGTAGTGAAGTATAGTATACATCACAGATAACTGAGATATATTGTTCAATAGATGCGGGAGCTAGGGTGAGACGTAGGTTACCATCATCGGTAGGGGGGTAGGTAGTTCTTACCATCATCACGGTATGGCGCTGGCATACCGTTAATACATAGGGATTAATACATAGGGATCAAGTAGGAATGTGATATGATGTAAAAATTGAAGTTTATTTTAAAATAATTTGTCAGTTGTGTGAATGTTTGAGTGGTCATCCCCAAAGCAGGAACCATGTATTGATATGGCACTAAATTGAAAAGAACAGTTTAAAGTTTGAATAAAAAATGGTGTTCAAATCATGAAGTTAATAAGAGCGAATTTTAGTGCATGATAAATGATGTGTTCGACGAGGAGTGTAAAAGAAGAGTTACTATTTTCAAAACGGTTTAACTTGGTTAATACATTGGCATCGTGGAGAAATCGGATGAAAACCTAATTGAAGGCAAGTTTAAGTTGATACTTAGTTGATTGTGGAAACACCCAATTTAAAACAAAGTTGAGCAATGACCAATTTGTAGAAATGTAGTAAATAATGTTAAACCAAGTTGTTACGTTAATTTTTGTAGCAACTAGTTAATAAATATATTACAATAAAATGAACAGTTATTTTATTTTAATTTTCACAGGAAGTTCAAAAAATGAAGAGGTGGTCATAACACGATAACTTGCGAAAAATAACGAGTTAAATTTAGCAAAAATTATTATTATTACTACAAGCAACCCAAGCACCAAATTTGTTGGCAGCGCCAACAACGATAATGGTAAGAACTAAAACAAGGTTACCATTTAGAGTGGGGACTCAGCCATCTATTTCTAAATATATAAATCTATAATCTGTGGTATACATTTTTAGTTGACCGATCAAAATTGGGTAGCATTATTCCTTGGTTACTAAAAATGTATTATGCAATATTTCTAAATATATAAATCTATAATCTGTGGTATACATTTTTAGTTGACCGATCAAAATTGGGTAGCATTATTCCTTGGTTACTAAAAATGTATTAATGCAATTTTTCTTTGTTTGTTGATACTAGTTTTGTGTCCCCCTGATTCCAAAAATGTAAAAAAGTATCAGTTCATTTTGCTCACTGAGTTATCAATTATAAATATTAACAAAATGTCTTTAATTTAGAATAAATTGAACTAAGGGGAATAAGGAAGTCTTTTCAATGTCATTTTCTAGGAAGTAGCTCACTTTGACTTCTTATATGATGCATCATAAAACGAACCTTTATGCAATTGAAAAAACTGGAAAAAAGAAAAAAAAGTAATATACAATTGTGCCGAAATCCAATAATAGTTACGATTGGCACTGTGAATATTTTTGTATTGCGAGTATTTCCCAACAAATAATAAAAATACGTCAATTTATGTATTATAAGTTTAATAAAGATGCAAAATAGCGATGTGACGAATGTAAATGTTAGAAAGATACTAAACTAAAGATACCTCACAAAAGGTATTTAAAGGGTTTAAACAGGTAAACATTGACAATTGAACATTCTTAAAACTAAATTACAAAGGGCACAACTTAAAAACCCACATTTACGTAAAAACCGACATTTGGTCTCCAATTTTATCGAATTCTAATTTTTATACTTTTATGAATAAAAAATAATTTTTTACACCTATATTATATTCATTGTATTATATTTAACGTATTTTAGTGCAATTCTCATGTTAATTGAATTGTTACTCGTAATTAAATAAATAATTTATTGTTAAGTTTAATTTTTATTTTATTTTTTGCTATAATTCTAACTTTTACAATTTTATGAATAATTTTTTTTCAAACGTCAACAAAATATTTACTCGTTTTATTTTTTTACAATTCTAAAAATAGATCCCAAATCTTTTACCCAGATTTTACTATGAACAGTGGTTGAATGGTTTAGATGTTTTTATTTATGGTTCCTATTTTAGAAAGTAATACTTCTTCACTACATTCATTTAGGTATACGTAGTGGCAAAAAAAGGTTCAATGGGAGGATCTTAAAATCCCTTAAATTTAACTCAGTAAAAATTCGATCACAGCTCCATCTACAGAGTCCCATTAGCAATGCAAGGCGTGGACGCCAACCTTAAGGGTGTTTGAGAGTTCTACAGTTTATCTCTGGTGTGGATGATTCGATAATTGGCAGAATACGGGTTTGATCGAAATAAAATAAAAACTATTAATTTGCGTAATTAAATTGAATTAAAAATGTGCAGCGGCAATCAAAACGAACCAAACCTTTATCGAATGCACACAATGTTCTTCTAAGTTTCACGGGAGATGTGTAAACATGAACTCCACCGAAATTGACTTCATCGTGAATAATAAAAAATCATGGCTGTGCAACGACTGCAGTGCTAATAAAAGAAGGGCAAGTCTGGGGGATAGTCAGGCCATCATCAGGAATTGTGACTCTCCCGTCACTCTTGACCACTTGGCGGGCCTGCTGGGAGCCTTATCCAAAAGGTTTTCGTCATTCGAAGAGGAACAGAAGAATATTGCGCACTCATTAAACTTGTGTCACGACGCCAAGTTAGATGCGGCTCATCAAAGAGTGGACCAATTAGAGTCAGAAAATGTATCGCTAAGATCTGAGTTGTCCAATCTAAAATTAAGGTTGGACGAGCACGAACAATACAGCCGTAAAAATTGCGTCGAGGTGCATGGAGTACCTGAAGAAAAAGGCGAGAATATTGTGCACTGTAAAAAGTCATTGTAATATTACAACGAAATACATAGTAAATTTACAGTAAATGTTTTGTAAAGTATCAGTTTTAGTTGTAATATAACATAATGTTTGGTATAGAACAAATAAATTGTAATTTTACTAATAATAATTACAAAATGCAAAGAAAATTTGTTTTTTACAAAACTGGTTTGTAAGATTCCTATTTGACAGTTATGTTTCGTCATCATAACGAAAAATTACCCGGGGATGATATAATCCATATACAGGATGATTCAAAACTCGAGGCGTAAAATAAAATGTCATATTCAGCGTCAAATTTAGAGTCAAAAATGTAAAATAAGTTTTTTTCCTATGAGGTTTCGTTTCCCAGATAATCGTTTTAAAAGTTTTCAGAAGAAATTAATCTTTTGCATATACACAAGATAGGCCGTGCAAAAACAAAACACTCCAGCTTTTATTAGTATGTGGATAACTTTTGAAAACTTTTAACTTAATTTACAGATATTATTTAAATTATTTATTTTCAAAATTAGTTCAATTTTGGATGAAAATTCTGGATGAAAAACTTTTTGAAGTTGATTATCTCGGAAACGAAGCAAAATCTGTAAAACATTTATTACATATTTTCTGCTTAGAATTCGACTCGGAATATGACATTCCATTTTCCTTTTTCAAAGGCCTACCTCGTTTTTAATATTTATAGTTTAACTTCTTCTAGAAACTTTGAAATCGATTATCTCAGAAACAAACTCCACTAGGAAAAAAATTTATTTTACATTTTCTGCTTAAACTTTAATACTGATTATGACATTTTATTTTTCACCTCGAGTTCTGAATCACCCTGTATTTAAAACGCGAAGCCTTTTCTTTTCCGCTAATTTTAGCGTACTTCTACTGGACCGATTTTGATGATTTTTTTTTAAATTGAAGCTCTTGACTCACAGATATGTCACCACTAATTTTTTTCTCAAAATTATTAATTTCATACATTGTTTTATATTTTACAATCAATATACATAATAAAATAATCAATTTTATAATTTAAAATAATCCAATTTTAAAAATTATAAATGAGAATAAATGTAGATAGTATTTGGTTTTATACGATAAGGCACACATACATTTGGTCGTGGTGATAAAATTTTCAATACTTTTATTCGACCAGTACGTTTCTAATACGCGATATGGTCAGGTTGGTGCCTGCATTTTTAATTACGTTTCGTGCTTTTGTGAATTTTGGATTTTTGAGACGGTTTTTTATGTTGCCCTCTTTGGCTTAGTTATCTTTAAGGTTAGTTTTTTTATATAAAATAGTCATAGCTCATTCATATCTTCAAAAACTTCGTCGATTTCGACGGGGGTGACCGCTATTTTTTTTTAAATTGAAGCTGTCGACCCCCAGATATGTCGGCACTAATTATTTTCTTCAAATTACCAGGTGTAGAAATTATATTTATTAGTTGTTATCTTTGTTAATATTAATTTGTTGTTATGGTTTTATCGAGGTTTTCTGCATTTAAAAAAAGTAAGTTACTACAAAATTATTACAATAATTTGAAATCTAATTTTATTAAACACTTTTAGAATGGATTTGTTTGAAATCGAGAGTTCCTCCGACTCGTCAGACGAGGAAATGATGGAACTGTTGGAATTAGTCGATGAAGGTGGCCAAGGTCGAAAAACATTCCGAGCTCGCAGTGATGTATTCGACGACTACAACGACCAAGAATTTTACAACCGCTATCGCTTCTCGAAGGATACGGTTAGGCATTTGGTCCAACTGATTGAAGATGAAGTTGGACCAATAACTAACCGTAGCCATGCTTTATCAGCCACAGAGCAATTGCTAATTGCGTTACGATTTTATGCGACAGGTAATAAACATTTACGATGTATGTAAATGGTCAATATTTAGCAGAATTACTTAATTAGTTGATGTTGACGTTTCGCCACATGTTTTGTGGCCGTCTTAAGACACATGATCGTAGTGTAGTCTTGTAGTCGTGTAGTACAACACTTTACATATTAACCGACAACTTATTAACTATTTACAAATATTTGAAGAGGTCAAAATAAGTAAGAAAAAATTCATAATGTATTTACGATTGCTTTTCGTATAATTATTATATTTTTTGTTAGGGTTATTTCAAATTTTAATTGGTGACGACGCAAGAATTCATAAGTCAACTGTATGTCGGGTATTGCGGAGAGTAACAAATGCAATTACAAGGTTAGCGCCTAATTATATCAAGATGCCGGAAACCGAGGAAGAAATAAGGGAGGTGATGTCAGACTTCTTCAGCATAAGAGGGTTTCCAAATGTAATTGGGTGCGTAGATGGATGTCACATACCCATACAATCGCCTGGAGGGGACAATGCGGAAATATTCCGTAACCGTAAAGGATATTTTTCAATAAATGTACAAGGTGTATGTGACTCCAAGCTACGCATTCCAAGTCTTGATGCGAGGTGGCCTGGATCAACCCATGACAGTAGCATGTTTAATGTGTCACTGTTGTGTGCGCAGTTAGAAGCCCAGCGGTTTCCTAATGCATACCTATTGGGAGACTGTGCATATGCTTGTAAAAATTACATGCTAACTCCATTGTTAAATCCGGAAACTCCTGCAGAGCAACGTTACAACACGTCTCATATTGCAACACGGAATACAGTGGAGCGCACATTTGGGGTGTAGCAACGAAGATTTGCATGTCTCTCAGTGGGTATGCGAACGAATTTATTTTTTTTTGCTAAAAAAATAAATAGATAAAAGTCTTAATATGAATAGTATTTAAATGTGAAAGAAGTTTTATAATTTATGTAAAAATGAAATTTATTATTATACTTGTAATGATTTTATACTCTATCTTTTATTACTGAATTATTTATTATATTCATTGTGTTAATTGTAAAGTTCTAAAAGTAATTATTTTTGAAACCTTACTTTGTTTGAAGTAAGTTGCCGAAGAATCATAATTATTTGTAAGTGGCTCGTATTGTTCTTTTAATACCGTGGCCACTTTTGAATCTAGTTCATCGCTCTCCTTGACGAACGTTCCACCACGTTTTGTACAAATTTTTCTGAAACCAAAAATTGCAATTTACGACATCAAGAAAATAAAGTTTCATTCGGTTATTTCAGTTTAATTTATATAAATTAATAATAATCACAAATTTGGGTTTTTCTGTAATTTTTAACCAATTACCTGCTGGTGCTTTATTTTTTTAAAAAGGAGCAGCCAAATTACGTTAGCGTGCTTTGCTTAAGTATGCAAAAGATTGCTTTAAGCTTTCTTTTGTAGCACAAGAATATTGAAAATGCTTTACAATTTTGGGTTTTTTCTAAATTTTTAATGACCGACTTACAGGAAATTAAATTTCCTGTGCTTTCCTTAATGAATACAAAGAACCAACTTTTTAGGCTGCTTTGGAGTAAATTAAAAATCATATTAATATTATTTCATTCGTATATTTTTTATTTTCAAGTGACGTTTATTTATAAACGACCGCGAAGTAGCTATATTTTTGACAATCCATCTATTGTCGAAAAAGAGAATGACGTTATTTTTATCCAAGTTACACGACAATTTTAAATGTTAGACCGTCGAGAAACCCGATTTGACGAGTTATCGGTTCCATAAGTTAGCTCTAGCTAAGTTAGCTAGAGCTAAGCAAAAATGTACCAGAAACCGGCCATGAAACAACTAAAATTTTTATATGAACGAAATATACAATATCCAAATATTCAAAAATCGAAAAAACTTAAAGGAACTGCTTCTCAAAATATGTGGCTTTTAAACGTTTTGCCATTTGCACTTATAGAAAAAGTCAATGGGAAAAAAAAGAATATTATAAAATGCTGTTAGTTTTACGACAAGCGTGCAATATCATTTTAGGATTTAATATAACTTTAGAACAAATTGCTGTTTTAAGAGATTTATTGAATGGAGAGTAAAATTATTTCCAATGACTTCTTTGAAGCCAAAGTATCATTTTATAATGCACTATCCTTTACTGATTCGCCATTTTAGACCTTTGAGGCACGTTTGGACACTTAGATTTGAAAGTAAACACGGTTACTTTAAAAACGTGGTTAGGCATTCTCCAAACTTTAAAAACGTATTGTGGTCTCTTTCCAATAAACAGCAACTTCTTCAAAGTTTACAATTAAGTCAAAAATTTTCATACCGTACCAAGGCCATTGCAAGCAACGATGTGGAAAGGTTTGATGTTGATACTGCTAATAACGATTTAAAAACGTTAATAGAATCTTCACGTAAGTTCGGAGACACTTTAATTTTTACTTCCAACTCGATAACTTACAAAAATACTTTATTTCGCGAAGGTATGTATTTATGTGTCGATAAACTCCATTATAATAATACTTAACGTATTATGTAAAGTAGAACATATTTTAATAAACGAAAATTCTAATAACATATGCTTTGTAGAACGAAGCATAAATATATATTACGAAAATGATACAGGACTCTATGAGGTTTTAACTTCCGATATTACAACGGGTACTAAACTTTTGAAGCATTATAGTGAATTATTGCTACATGAAAATGTACCTTGTTTTCAAAACTTGGGTTCCCTATTTTTTTATTTTAAGTCGGCACCGTTGGACTGTTTCTAACTATCAAAATATTTAGTAGAGTGATATGCAAAATATGGCACCTAAAATTAATTACCTTGATGATTTAAAACTTTAGTTTAAAAGTGCAAAAACTATATTGACAAATTAATAAAGGTCATAAAAATATTATAGAAAAAATTACTGCAATGATCACAAATGATTTTACTTGTCTGAGACAAAGTTGAATGAGTTTTCTGATTTGAGCACCTTAAAAATTCAATTGAGATTTCATTTTAGTTGTCGCTCTTTTAAGTTAAACTTTTTGAGCCTTTTTCAGTACCGGGATTCACTAGCGAAATTCGCTAGTGAATAAACTCCATTATAATAATACTTAACGTATTATGTAAAGTAGAACATATTTTAATAAACGAAAATTCTAATAACATATGCTTTGTAGAACGAAGCATAAATATATATTACGAAAATGATACAGGACTCTATGAGGTTTTAACTTCCGATATTACAACGGGTACTAAACTTTTGAAGCATTATAGTGAATTATTGCTACATGAAAATGTACCTTGTTTTCAAAACTTGGGTTCCCTATTTTTTTATTTTAAGTCGGCACCGTTGGACTGTTTCTAACTATCAAAATATTTAGTAGAGTGATATGCAAAATATGGCACCTAAAATTAATTACCTTGATGATTTAAAACTTTAGTTTAAAAGTGCAAAAACTATATTGACAAATTAATAAAGGTCATAAAAATATTATAGAAAAAATTACTGCAATGATCACAAATGATTTTACTTGTCTGAGACAAAGTTGAATGAGTTTTCTGATTTGAGCACCTTAAAAATTCAATTGAGATTTCATTTTAGTTGTCGCTCTTTTAAGTTAAACTTTTTGAGCCTTTTTCAGTACCGGGATTCACTAGCGAAATTCGCTAGTTAACAACGTGCTAGCTATAGAATTTTGTTAGTGATTCCCGGTACAGACCTCGTATTTAACTTAAAAAGTAATTGTTTATGCTTTGATTTTACAAATAGGTAAATTAAAAAAAAACACTTCGTACTTATATGAACTTGTTTGACATCCATATGCACCATTTGCACCAATGCACTTACATATTTAAAGTTTTTTGTATAAACGCCGACAAGAATATTTACGAAAGCTTAATATTAAAAGGTACGTATTCAAGTTACTTACACAATTAAGTATTTAGAAATCATAACTTGCAAAATTTCAGTTAATGAAAAAGGTGTAACGTTCGTTTAATTTTTAGCATAAATTATTTAAATTTAATTTTAGAGTTCTATAGTTTATTCCATTAAGTCCCGATAGTTACTTCTTTCCTAGAATTTTCTTGTATTAGCACGTGCAAAACTTGCACGCGTTGAGAAGATTAGCTTAGAGGGGGGAAAAGTTCCAACCACCAACCACCAGTACCGTTGGGATTTTCGCAGTGGAAACATCGCCCATTTATATCGTTATCGTATTAATTTCTCGCTTCGGCGGATCTCACTAATCAGTTTACCTTAAAGGTAATTTCGAGTTCAGTGATAATAATTGAGGTGTTAAAGCTCTCTGAGAGAGGATAAAATAGTAAAGCCTAGTGAGTGACCAGATTACGACATCATTTCCACCTGGGGCCACCACGCCTTTCGACCGACTTTATCGAAACACCTTTAAGAATCAAAGTGATTCCATACTGATACCGTATTTTCGTAAACCTCGATTTCGGGGGAAAAGCTTCGTTACTCCAGTTTTACAAGGCTAGGCGTCTTGTACCGCAACGCGGGAAAACATACCGGATATACCGCCATTTTGGACGCTTTGGATAGCGTCAATTCCGCGCGCAATATTGCGTAATTGTTAAGTACGACTGTTATTGGCTGAATATTAAGGTAGGATCGTTTACGTTTGTTATTGTAATTTTAATTAATCCGGATCCGTTTTAAACGTACATTCGTTTACTGTCGAGCTATTGCTACAAAGTGTGGAGGTATTGCTACAAAGTGTCGACGTACATTAATGCGTTTCGTTTGTTTTCATCAGTTCGTGCGTTTCAATAATATTGTATATCGTGTTTTAATTTAAGGGAAATTAACTGTTACCGAATTTGATCGACCAGTTATTAATTTTTGATCTAGCAATTTAATAACTTTGTATTCAAATTCATTTTAGCGCTGGCCAGACGTAGACATTTATTGTCATATTATTATTTTGTGTTTAACCAAATTTGTAACGTGTATTTAATTTTAAGAATTGAATGTCTTCTTTGTTTTATGTTGTGTTTTGTTATTTCGTCGTCACAAGTAGTGACGTAATATAGTTGATAAAATTTATTAGTGGAATTTATTATCTTAGCGAATTCCTTTTAAAAGCAGGGTCGTACTGGCCCAATTATTTGTAAAATATTCAGCTCAATTAAACAGGACCGTACTAAGGATATTTAATAAAGCTTTTATGGTAAGTTTTTGTGACAATCTCGAAAGCCTTAAGGACGATTCGTTGACCTCTAGCATCGTTCGTTCGACAGCATCCAGGCTCAAGAATACTATTGGTGGCGCCCTCTCTATTTCGACTTTTACCTATTTAGGCAAATTCATTTATCGTACCACGACCGTATTTCACCATCCACGCCCATTCGCTGTGCTAGTCGCGAGCCGAGCTTCTGCTCGTCCCTGGTGTCGTGGTGTGAATTTAGCCCGTAACAGAGGATGAAATTCTTGTTTTACTCAAAGAAGAAACATTCATGGTTTTGGAAAAAAATGAACATTGGATCGCATCACAGAATGAGAATAACACATCCTTTTGCTCGTTACCATCAACAGTGTCGTTTAATTGCAGTGAATCATCAACTACTGTCTCTGTAGAAAAATTAGAGGAATCGCTTTCTGATGCTAACAAACCAGTGAAAGAGTATTCTTGGAAAAAATACCCAATACCATGGCATCTAGTTCCAGAGTACATGTTGAAATCATGCGAACAAGGCAATAGAAATCCGCAAATAATAAACTACATTAAAAATATTATAGTTGACAACATAAAG
Source organism: Malthinus seriepunctatus (assembly GCA_963924605.1). NCBI lineage: Eukaryota > Metazoa > Arthropoda > Insecta > Coleoptera > Cantharidae > Malthinus > Malthinus seriepunctatus. The sequence goes on along the minus strand of OZ004600.1, from coordinate 86,326,178 downwards.
GAAGAAATAGGGCACATTCCCTCGAAAGCTTGTAAAATATTGGCTAGTAGAATTTGTGATAAATATCCTTTGATGTTCATCGATAAAGATGAAAACGGTGTGGTTTTTGGGGATGGAACCCATTCTCTAATCTCTATATTGTAAAATGTACGAGAGAAACAATTACTTCTCGATACCCCATAAAAGAAAGAGCGAAGGAGTTCACGTTCAGAGAAGAACAGTTCAAAAATCGATAAATTCCAGAGCTGGTTGCTCAAATTGGGACCCTAAAAAAAGACATCGTTTCTTTAGCTTGCCAACAAGATTTACTAATAACAAAATTTGTTTTTTTTCAATTTGAAAAATACCATACCACACAGAATCAGCATATTAGAATATCGATGAGACAACTTGGTAGGCTCCTGATATAACTTCGCAGAACGGACCCAACAAAAAACAATTTACAAGACTGGTTAAAACCAAATAGTTTTAACCACATCATTGAAGCAGTAAAAAATCTATGTAAAGTTCACTACGCGGTTAAAGATAGACCAAGTTTCTCTGTGCCATCTTTAGCACTAAAGTTAGGACAGAGCTTGAAAAAATGTATAGCAATTCAAAAAGGAATATATTTACGAAAAGAAAATCTCCAAGGGGTTGAAACACTTAATGCTTTGCTAAGTTTACTAGAATTAGAATTGTCAGCAAAGATAAGTTCGAGCGCTTTGGCGATATATGAATGCAACAGAATTGCTGCCCTTAACTGACGATTTAGTAAAATTAAATAATTATTTAAACACTCAGCTACGAACAGCGATAGATTCTCTAAATAGCTCAATCACTTATCAAGAATGGGCAAATCTGGCTGCTATAACGGCAAAAATCGTACTTTTCAATAAACGAAGGTCTGGAGAAGCATCTAGAATGACCTTACATCAATATTCTTCAAGACCTAATTGGTCTGATAAATGTGTTGAAGAATTTAAAAACACATTTTCAGAACTTGAAATGCAATTGTACAAATAAGAGGAAAAAGAAACAGAACAGTTAAGGGCGCGCTGCAAAAGTGGAGGGGAGACATTTTTGCCATAGCGTGTATTTTTACCACTTTAAGTTGAAGGAAAAAACTATAGATGGTGCCAACATACTGTCAAAATAATTATTTTAATTACCAATGTCAACCAATCTCAAACTAAAAAAAAAACAAGAAACAGTACTTAAAAGTAGAACATTACAACATCGTTTTGGACGGTTTTCGATGCTGTAATGAGTATATTGTAAACGAGTATATTGTGAATGAGTATATTGTTACAAAAGAACAGTAAAGTTAAAAATTTATACCTGGAACTTTAAAATTTTGCTTGGGCCATCTAAAAGGCAATGCCTGAACTATTGTCGAAAGATTTGGTTGAAAAGACCGCTAAGGACATATTGTGATTCAGTATTTTGTTGTGGATTTCGTTTAATTAGCGATGGAATCACTTAAAAATTAGGTATTGTTCTTATAACGATCTCCACTAGGAGATAACGGAATTTCATCAATATTGGTTGCTTCAAAATTTGAAAGTTTCTTGTTTTCAAAAATTAATTTAACCTATGTATTCATAATATAAAGCAATGAAAATTGTCCATCTCCTTCATTGATCTTTGCTCATTAAAATTTCAAAAAAATTAAGTTCATATAACGTTTAGTTTTTAAATCCTACAACTAAAACTAAAGGCTTATTTTTAACGTTGTTTTAAATCCAACTTTCGCCGCTTTGTCAGCGCGGCCTTAATGTATTATTAACCACGGACATGAAAGAAACTATAGATTGTCTTGTATCTATCTCATCGTCAAAAATTTGTTTCTTTGGAAAATCCATATTTATTTCCTAGGAGCTCTCCGTCAACAGAATAAGAGGACATGACTGCATAAGGACATTTTCTCAAAATGCCGATTTAAATAGGACAGTGGCCACCTGCAAATACAAAGTTGCAATAAGAAATTGTTTTAAACACCGCTGAGTTCGTTAAAAAAGAAATAGGTAAGTTTAAATTCAATGTCAGGAAATCATTTGTCAAATATCAAAGGAATAATATTAGTTTGTTCTAACGCAGCTGCTTGTTCAAAAAATAAAACTTAAATTATAAAATGAAAAAATAACTTTTCAATTCAAAAGAAACTTAATAACAGACTCATAAATATTCATAACATAAAGGGAACTAAGCAGTGCTGTCTTTAGGCATGGGCCCGAAGGGCCCGGGCCCAGGGCCCCGGATTCTTGAGGGCCCCCGACCGAAGTAAACTAATCAACTAATAATTAGGTATTCATGATTTACTTTGTAAAAAAATATGCCTAAAATAAATTTTTTACATTAAATAATACTCCTACTAAAATTCAAAGACGTCTGAAGTCTACTGATATGCACAATTGCACAAATGCAAAAGATAAAGTTGCGTGTTATCAGCTATAGGCAAGCTTTGTTGAATGATGCTGATTTGTATATTTGAAACTATACATATCCTTTGTTATACGATACCTATACCGTTTTGTTTTTTTTGTTTACAATTTCATACTGATAAAACTATAAACTTGATGATGAATGATAATTTATGAAACAGGGTCGGTGGGGCCAGTTCAGCTTTGAATTTGGTTAGTGAACTGTGTGTGTACCTTTGGATTTTTATTTTATTTTTCTGTAAGTAACTCAATATTTTCAATTTTGTTTTCTTTCCCACTAACATTAATTTTAATTAAGAACGACAGAACAATCATGCCTAAACGCACATATCCTAGTGGCGCTGAGAAAAGAAAAAAAGCAAATCAAATCAAAGAAAAAACTAATAAACTGCCAAAACTAACAACATTTTTTTCATCAATTGCATCGCAAACACATAGCTTTGAACAAAATGAACCATCCGCCTCGATTTTAACCACGAATTCTTTAGCAAGTTCATCGGGGACTCAACAGCCAGATTTATCAACTCTTCCGTGTCCTTCAATGAGAGATGAGGAACAAGAACAAACTAAAACAGAATTTACATCTCAAGTAGAATTATCAAATTCTATTTCAAATGATCCCGGCGATTGGTCCCCAGTTTTTACGGAAGAAATTCGTTCATTATGGATACGAAAAGGACCACATTTTTTTCAAAACAAGGAAAGCGATTTTTCAAAATCCACCAGACAATATGAAGAAGCAAACGGAAAAATAAAATCTAGAAATCTAACTAAATCTGTTTTTGTTCGTACATTAAAGAATGGTGAAAACGTAAACAGAACATGGTTATTGTATTCTCCGTTAAAAAAATCATTGTTTTGTTTTACTTGTCGCCTTTTTTCTACCACAATAACTAAATTTAGTTCCCCCGATGGGTATAATGATTGGAAGCATATACAAGAAAATATTTTGAGTCACGAAAATAGTGCAGAGCATAACCAATCTGTGATAACCTACATCAGAAGAAGTAAAATTGTTGGTAGGGTAGATACAGCCTTGATTTCTCAATATAACAATGAAGTTCAGTATTGGAAAGATATATTAAAAAGAATTGTCGCTGTTGTCAAGTTTTTGGCTTCTCGGGGACTCGCTTTTCGCGGTGAAAACCAAACAATTGGATCTTCTAATAATGGGAATTATTTAGGATGTTTAGAGCTAGTGAGCCAGTTTGATAATTTTATTGCGGAACATTTAAAGAGATGTGGGAATCCAGGAAAAGGGCATATTTCCTATCTTTCAGCAAATATTTGCGATGAATTTATTAATATTATGGGGAAAAAAGTATTAAACCAAATTTTAGTTGAACTCAAAAACGCGAAATACTATTCAATTAGTGTAGATTCCACTCCCGATTTGTCACATATAGATCAAATGACTTTTATAATTCGGTACGTACATGATGGAAACGCCATTGAAAGGTTTTTAGAATTTATACCTATAAAACAACATAAATCGGAATATTTAGCAAATACCGTTCTTGCTTTCCTAGATAAACATGACATAGATTTAAAGAATTGCCGCGGTCAAAGCTATGATAACGCTTCAAATATGGCAGGACAATACTCTGGTCTTCAAGTCAGAATTAAAGAAAAATGTGAATTTGCTATTTTCGTGCCTTGTGCAGCACATTCTTTAAACTTAGTAGGGGTTCATGCCGCGCAGTGTATCATGGAAGCAACGGACTTTTTTCAATTTATTCAAAAAATATATACTTTTTTTTCACTCTCCAATCATCGCTGGAATATAATGAAACAATTCTTGGGACCTGATAAAGTGGTTATTAAGTGCCTGTCGGAAACTAGATGGTCTGCCCGTGCGTCTGCAGTTACAGCTCTGCAAAGCGGTTATAAAAATTTTTTGAATGCGTTAATATCAATTGCAGAAGATCAAGATCACCCAAAGGAAACCAGAAATGAAGCACTTAGTATTTCTAAAAAAATGCAAAAGTTGGAAATAATTATTCTTACAGAAGTATGGAATGACATTTTAATAACAATAAATAAAACAAGTCTCAGCCTTCAGAAAAAGACTCTTACAATTGACGTAGCAACAAAACTGTTTAAATCGCTTATTAACTTCCTCGATAATGTAAGAAATGATTTTGACAAATATGAATTCGCAGCTAAAGAGAAATTTCCAGAAGCTGACTTTAAAGACACAACAAGCCGTAAAGTTGAACGAAGCTCGCGAATAACGTTTTTTGACGGACGAGCTGAAACAATTCAACATATTGGCAAAGACAAATTTAAAGTGGAAGTGTTTATCCCAATTATCGACTCGTTGATAACTCAACTCCAGCGGCGATCTACTGCGTATGTTGAAATTAATAATAGGTTTGGTTTTCTATCAAGTTTAAAAATTATTAGTCCCAGCGAGTTGCACACTAGTTGTAAAAATTTTGCAGAATATTATCACCTTGATGTAAATGGCGAAGAATTAGAAACAGAATGCATTCATTTAGCCCAGTACTTAAAAACGGACGATTCAAATACAACTGAAGAAATTGATATTTCGCTATTGCATAACATTTTGAAAACTGATAAATTAGAGGAAACATTTCCTAACGTTGCAATATCACTTAGAATTTTTCTGTCATTAATGATTACTAATTGTAGTGGAGAACGTTCATTTTCCAAGTTAAGCAGAATAAAAAATGAACTTCGCAGTACTATGCTTCAAGAGAGGCTAAACTCTTTATCGTTAATGTGCATAGAAAGCGACATCTTGAATAATTTAGATTTTGACGATATAATAGAAGACTTTGCCCATACCAAATCTAGAAAAAAATCTTTCATTAGTGCGTAGCGCAACTGTATTATAGTTTTAGTATTACATTTCTTATGTTTTAATCTGTTTAGTCATTTTATAAAAATTTAAATTTCGGTTCTATACAATTTGTATTCATATTGTATATTATATTTAAATAAATATTGAATAAGTACCTACCTACCTACTGAGTTACATAATTTAGTTTCTTAAAGGGCCCCCTCATTACCTTGGGCCCGGGGCCCCGATCATATAAAAGACGGCACTGGAACTAAGAAATGACAGGTTGCTGTTAAAGCAAATTCCAATAACAGTAACATATCCAAATAAAACATACTATTTTAAAAAAGATCTAAAATAATATTTTTCTATTTCGGTACGTTAAGAAACCTATAAGCACACTGTTTTGACGTCATAATAGTACGCTTATAGAGTCTATAACAGCACAGTTTCTAGGGAATTTTTTTCAATGTGCAGCACTGCATGTTGACAGAGGAATTATATTTGACAGTTATAAAATTAATTTCATTGGTCAGATTAGACTAACTTTCAAACACGAACGTCAAACGTCAGAATAAGTACTGCCAACATAAATTAATTTGCGCATCAAAAACCCAAAAAAATTATTTTGACGTAATTTTAATACCTGAATTTTTAGGAAATGCAGAAATAGAAAAAATAGTATAGATAACACGTTTCATAAGGCTTGTTAACGTACTCGTCCTTTAGAAAACTCGCCGCAAGCGGCTCTTTTTCTAAACTTGGACTGGTATACGTTAACAAGATGCCTTATGAAACTAGTGTTCTAATATACTATAAGATACAATGTAACGTTCAGTAATTGTACAATTTGAATAGATCATAAAAATGATCTAAGTACCAACGAAGAGGAGAAGCTTGGTTTCGAAGAGGCCTTGAAGTTACATCAAGAAAAAGCTGATCTGGCATACTTATCTAAAAGGCAAGACAAATTAAAATCGCAAACCAGTGCTAAGATAAAAAGCTTTTCTTTCGACCTACAACAGTGTTTAGCCACTCCTCTCCTGTCATCGTCAGTAGCATTTTATAGACGTCAATTGTGGACGTTCAATTTGACGGTTCATGACAATGGTAACGGAGATTCCACTAACTATATGTGGCATGAAGCCATAGCAGGAAGGGGAGCAAACGAAGTTGCTTCTTGGTTATATGTACTTCCATTTAAAAATTTGGACCCTGCGGTTGAGGTTGTAACCTTTTATTCCGATACCTGCCAAGGCCAAAATAAAAACAGCCATCTATCCGCGATGTTTTTGAAATTCTTTACCGAGTCTTCAAATTTACAAGTCGTTAACCACAAATTTTTTGAAGCAGGTCACACTCACATGGAGTGTGACGTGGACCACTCTATGATAGAGAAACAAAAAAAACATGCTGGCAGCTCCATTTTCCATCCTCACCACTGGTTTCAGTTAGTAAGGGCAACTGGCACAAAAAAGAAATTCAAAGTAGTCGAAATGACTGCTAATAACTTCTATGATTTTGCTGCTCTTTTAACAAACACTTTAGTGTTCAGGAAAAAAAATATTAATAAACAACAATTTAAAATACATGAAGTTACTTGGCTGCAGTACACAAGATCTATTGAAGTAGGAATAATTAACTACAAAAATACATTAGAACGAACAAACAGTTTCGAAAAGGTAAATTTTCTACGAAGAAAGGAACGGATAACCATGACAGCAGAAAAGCGCTACACAACACCTGTAGCAATATCTGCCGAAAAAAAAATGATCTTCTAGATCTTCTTCCACTTATACCACCAGTTTTTCATCCATTTTATGAAAATTTGTTGACAAGTGATGATGTAGCTGAAGAAGATCCCGATTTAAACGAATACTCAGACGAGTAAGTCTATAATATTATTGTTACGAATAAAAAATAAATATTTCTTAAAACGAAACTTTTTAGTTTTTTTTAGTTTTGACTTAAGTTTTTAGTATTGAAAAGAGCAAGTTGTAAATAATAATAAAACCTTAAGTTGACAAGATTATAATAGAATAACGGCCGGTATTATCAACAAATTTAAATGTGCCTTTAACGTTAAAGGAGCTTTAATTAAAATATACTGTATTACCGGGCGGCATTAAACTCGCCTCGAAGTAGGTAGACAATTTTAATCTGACAGTTAAACTCGCCATACCCAAAATTTTGGATATTTAATCTCACCCATAAAGTCGCCTCTAACTAGGGATTAACAAATTTCCTAGAAATTCTTAGGGTTTATTCAAACTTTCTAATCGGTAAGTATTTTCTGAACTACCCTCTTAACATAATTTTAGTTTTTGTTGCGTCTTGAAGGAGAAAGGTCTTCTTAGTTGAAATCTTGTGCATTCATTTGTGTTTTTATCATGGAACCATTAGTTTCATATAGCCAGCGAGGAAAAAAGTTATTGGTGTTTGAGTCAGCAAATTTTACTTTCAATAGAGTTTTAAAAAGTGGCGAGACATCACGCAGGTGTGCAGAACGTACACGTACAGCCAAATTATATACAATGGGAGAAGAGCACTGCATTGTGCGAAAACAATTACAACATTCTCATGATATTAGTGAGAAAAAACCAATCGACAGATAATGACTGCTAGTGTCAAAAGAAAAGCATCGGAAGATATTAATAGTAAGCCATCTAAAATCATTCATACACAGTTAAGTGAAAATAAGGGTTGCTTGAACACCTTTTCTAGAAAAGACCAAGATTACGTACGTACCAATTTGTATAACTACCGAAGAAAATTTCTGCCACCTCTTCCACAAAATATGGATGACACTTTTGAGGCATTAAGTAAGATGCAAATTAAGACAGTCAAGGAAGAAAATTTTTTGCTAGTTAGTGATAGCACTAAGAAAATTGTTGTATTTTCATGTTTCAGTAATATTAAGGTTTTATGTGAAAATGACAAAATTTATGTTGATGGTACTTTCACGTATTGTGCCAAGTATTTCCTTCAGCTTTTCACCTTGCACGTACTGATCAATGGACATTACATTCCCCTAGTGTTTTGTTTGCTACCCGACAAACGTGAAGAAACGTATAAGTGTTTGTTTCAAATTTTGCGTGATAAGTGCGAAACCTTTGGATTTACTTTAAATCCTAAAATAATGGTAATAGACTTTGAATTGGCTATTCACAATGCCTGTCGCTCGGTATGGGACACAACAAAAATTATCGGTTGTAGATTTCACCTAGCGCAAGCTTGGTTTCGAAATCTTCAAAAAGTCGGATTAGTTAATGAATATAAGGATAAAAATAGTGAAATCGGACGCTGGTTGCACTACGTATTTGGCTTACCTTTTTTAATGCCCGAGGAAGTTGGAGATCGTTTCGCTTTTGAATTAAATAACATTCAGCCTGAAGACATGAGACTTGAAAAATTTACAGATTATTTAGTTGAAAACTACATTAGTGAAGATTCGAAATTCCCTCCTGAATTGTGGTCCGAGTTAACTGATAGCATCGATAGAAGTACCAACGCTTGTGAGGCATTTCACTCTAAATTCAATAGTAGTTTTTATTCTACACACCCTTCAATTTTTGTTTTCATAGACACACTACAAACATTTCAAACTGATACTTGTATTAAAATACAAAGTATAAATGAACCTGCCCGCACTAGAGATCCCTTAATACGCAAAAGAAAAATGCTAATTTCGAATAAAATCGAAGACTACAAAAGTGGTATTATTTCTCGACTTGATTTTGTAAAATGCGTTTCTCATATTTATAGCATTCATCATTGTTAACATTTTAGTTATTCATCAATTTGTATCTATTTTCCTGTAAATCAGTTATGTATATTCTAGTTTTAATTATTGTAAATAAAGTAGCCAAATAAATTCACCAAACTTTGAATATTTTTCTTCGAGGCGAGTTTAATAGTTGCCTTTTTTGACCCTCGACTAGGCAAAGGCGAGTTTAATGGTGAGATTACTGGCAGGTAATCTTTTTATTTCGAGGCGAGTTTAATAACGACCGTATTACCAACAGTTTTAAGTGGCTGTTGCCCATTATTTCGACCTTTAAGTTAACGGCTACTTTTCGGGCAGTTAAGTAGTTAAATGTCGTTATACACCGGTGGTGACCGAACCTCTCGGTCATACACATTTAACATGTAAAAACATACTTCGGTAATTTCCTGCTTCCCAATGTATTTTAGAAAGAAAATCTTCAAATAAAAGTTTTAGAGAATAAAATTCTGCATCCAAACGAATAAACAAAATTAATTTTGGATGCTTTATAATGCCTGAAATTTAATTTGAAAATTCCGAAAATTAGCAGAAATAGCGATTGCCAAGAAATATTCCCAATAAATTTTATCAATATTTGACATTGACATCTTTCAAAATTATTTTTGAGAATAATTTAAATTAAATAAAACTAAAAATAAAGTAATTTTTAGGGATGATCATACGTAAATATTATTTATTATTAAATAAATTCAATAATTGAATAAAAAAATCAGAACTCTTTTGACAGGCAAAGCATAAAATATTTGACGATTTTCAATTGTGTTTCAAGGCAATCGCTATTTCTGCTATTTTTCGGAATTTTTAAATTAAATTTCAGGCGTTAGAGCTGTATGCCACTATGCTAATTTTAGTCCTGAATTCAGGACTAAAAAATTTGGATGTAAATCTGTATGCGCGCGCCGATTTTGTAATACTAAATTTCCTTAAAATTAAATATGTGTTTGCAATAAGGACTAATAATTTTGCTGTATCAAAACTGTCAAAATTGTCACTATTCTTCTATTGTCAAAATGGAAACAAATAGAAAATTTGAATTATGTTGTGCAGCGGCTTCTATCATTACAATGATGATAGTAGTTAAGAAGAGACAAAATAAAAGTATGAGAAGAAAGCGCTTGTGGGCCAAAAAATGGATTGAAAGAAGAAGAACTGGCCGAGGAGTTTTAAATACGAGTTTTATGCTACGATTAAGGGCATTACACGACCATGTAATTTTTGTGGTACGTGTATAGACAATATTCTAACAAACTTTAAGATTGCTTATAATACAAAAATTATAAATGGACATATATCCGATCATTATGCCCAACTGATGAGTTTTAAAATAGTGGAGAGTGCAAGTCTCGCCCAAGCATATAGAAACTACAGTGAAGAAAATGTTAGACGCTTTGAAGAAGACTTATTTGTGCAAGAAATATGGAACTCGGTTTATCTCCATGAAACATGTGACGTAAACAAACAGTGGGATGATTTTAGCAAGATTTTTTGGTTGCATTTTGTGGAATGTTTTCCATTATCAAGAAGAAATGTTAACAAAAGTAATAGAACACATTTAACTCCAACAATTTTGGAATGTAAAAACCGTTTGGGCATATTTGAGATTTTAAAGACATATGATTAGAGGTTTAAGATACCATATGCAGATGAAAAAAGGAAACTAGATAATCTTTTAAAGGAAAATAAGGTATGTTACTACAATAATCTTATAGAAAAATCTGACAATAAAAGCAAAACTACATGGAATATAATAAAACAAGTGGTCAATATGAAGTACAAACAAACTGCCGACGATTGGGAAGAACCAGAAACAGCCGCCGAAGAATTTAACCATTACTTCGCTAACGTAACAACGAATATGGGTTTAAGCGCTGTAAGTACCTCAAATAAAAATGTAATTGAGTTCAACTGTAAGACTATAGTCGTAGAAGAAGTTACAGAAGAAGAAGTTTATAAAGTAGTAACCAGTCTTAAAAACAAATGGAGCGCCGGAGATGATGAATTTCCGGTTAAAATAATTAAACAAGTAATACTGCCGATTTTACCTCATCTGACGTATATTATAAATAATTCAATACGTTACGGAATCTTTCCTACAAATCTTAAAACGGCCTGCATAACACCGATATACAGTGTGATTGAAAAAACGTGATAATGCAGATTTCTTGGTTATTATTAAAGATAGAAAAAAAACTCGTTCAGGTAACTTATAGTACTGAAGAAGCTTGTTATTTTGGTCAATTCAAAAGTACCAGTGGAATTAAAACAAATGAGTAACGTTAGTTAGGTTCATTTTTTTAAATGGAACGTGTAGATTTTTTCTACATATTCTTCAAGAGTATCAAATTCTCTTTACAGTGATATTAAATAACAATACAATATTTAAAAAAATAAAGTCGTAATAAGGTTTTAAAAAATGAATCTAGTAACCCTTATAACGTTATAACCATAGCACAACAATCGATAACAATCGAAACAGTAGTTATTTATCTGTTTTAATACTTATGCAACTTGATAGTAGATGTTTCTGTATTTTTGATTGTTATCGATTGTTGTGCTATGGTTATAAGGGTTGCTAGATACAAAATCAACGGCAAGTCGCACTGTCCACCGTGTAAGTAGCGCTTTAGCAAGACTGCTTTTCGATTTTATAAAAATGCCCCATACTCCTGCTGAAATACAAGAAATGCAGGCTGGTTTTTATAAATCTGCGAAATTTCCAAAAGTAATTGGAACAATTGATTGTACACATATCAAAATGCAGTCACCAGGTAAACTTACTATATTATTAGCATTTGTATAAGAATTTTGTACTTACAGGACGTGCATCTTTTCTAGGAGGGCAGGATAGAGAAGTATATAGAAACCGAAAAGGATTTTTTTCCTATAACGTTCAAACTCTTTCGAACTACAATCTAAAGATATTAAATATTGTGGCCAGATGGCCAGGATCGACTCATGATCAAACAATATTTAATAACTCTAGATTAAAGCAGCAAATGGAAGATAATTACCAGAACTGCTTTTCACTGGGTGATAGTGGGTATCGAAACACTGACTATTTAGTTACACCACTGTTGCAAACAAATAATGCAGCAGAACATTTATATAAAACCAGTCATATAAAAGAAGAAATACTGTAGAACGTTAGCATGAGTTGTGGAAGAGGCGTTTTCCTAATTTTATCGTTAGGTATGCGGGTCTCGACTACATTAATAAAAACTATAATAATTGCGATTGCGGTGCTGCACAACATCGCCATCGATATGAATGATCCAATACCACCAGACGAACAAATAATTATTGAAGCAGATCTCTCGTATAATGATAATAATGAAGAGAGGGATAATAGTGCAAGTCGTACTAGATTAATTAACAATTATTTTGCTACAGGACTGTAATTTATTTAAATTTTGATATTGCAATTAAAATTGAAAATTATAAAGCTTAATTTTTTTTTCAAAATAAATATTGTGGCTTTGCTTGACTTTTTCAACTTTAAACTTAACTTAAGAAACATAGATAGATTATAGGCCAGGAAACCAAGATCGAAATAAGGCTATGTCGTCAATTAATTCGTGGAAAGCTGGAAATGGCTTTTATCTCTTTATTTGTATGTAAAAAGAGTTATTTGAAATTTGCACCAATTTTCTGCTTGTGCTCGAAGGGGGGTGGCACAAAAACCTCGTAATTTTCGCACTTTTTTCATTTTCTTACGAATAACTTAAAACGACGCATTTTTCAGAAAATTTACATCACACATAAATTGAAGTACGTAAAATTCCACGTCTAATGGTTTTTTACTTCTAAAACTACGTAAAGTGGTATAGACGCTGTGAGAGTTCAAAAAATGTTTTTTCCATTTTTGTGTAAATTATCAACAATAGGGTATTATGGATTTTGTACCTCATATTTGAAATGTAAAATGCATCACCTGGAAGATACCTCTATTTTGAATGTGATACAGTACAAATTTCAACGATTTTTATCAAACGTAGCCTCCACTTTTGCTTATCAGCTTAAGAACAATGTACCAATTTTGTACCTCATCTCGATGTTGATTCAGAAATTAGGTGATGAAAACATCCTTGTCGAGCAAGCTGCAGGAGATGCTGATACAAAAATCGTCAGTAAGACCCGTCACTCTGATTGCGTGATTGTAGTAGGAGAAGACATAAAAGCTCCTAGTGATCCTTATTGTGTGAGTTCTTGATAGCGATTCAAGGTTTTTGATGAAACCTGGAACAGGAAAGTCGGAGCACATCTTCTTTTTTCCAATATATTTGCAAAATTTCAAAAAATATGAAAGACAATATATTTTTCTACACGCAAAAAAAAACATTTTTTGAACTCTCTCAGCATCTATACCACTTTACGTAGTTTCAGAAATAAAAAACCATTAGACGTGGAATTTTATGTACGTAATTATGTGTGATGCAAATTTTCTGAGAAATGCGTCGTTTGTAAGTTATTCGTAAGAAAATGAAAAAAGTGCGAAAATTACGAGGTTTTTGTGCCACCCCCCTTCGAGCACAAGCAGAAAATTGGTGCAAACTTCAAATAACTCTTTTTACATATAAATAAAGAGATTAAAGCCATTTCCAGCTTTCCACGAATAGGGTATTTTCCAATTTTTTAAAATGTATCTAGAAAGTTACCTTATTGATAACGTAATCTCAAAACCACATTTAAAAAAAATTACGACTGTAGGTTTTGCCAAAAAAGTTATTTGAAATTCAAACTATAAAGTTTCCCGCATAGAAGCGGCATGACGTCACGAGTCGTAGCTGTCAATATTCAACTAATGAGCTCCAACTTATTATAACCTTGATTACACATTAACTGACATTTAATACATGTAACTAAGCAACAAACGTGATGGGTATGACTCGTGACGTCACTTCCGTTTTAATTTTCACTTTGAACCTGCAGTATTTAATGCTTTTACTAAAGCACTTTTTAATAAAACTTTTTTGATTGAAATGTTTTTAGTGTGCCCAAGTCATTGATAATCGTGTTATATTTCTGTAAACTGCTTATTAGATAGAATTAAAAGACATATGTTTTGCTTGCTTATCTTAGATATAGTTTTACATGTTTTTCAATTATGATTATAATAATAAATTTATTCAGTCTGGAAAATAAACTTGTTAGAAGAAGTAGTTTTATTCTTTTTTTTTAAAACAAATTTGTTAAGTCACGAAATTTAACTGGCGCAGTCGTACGGATAAAGTCAAACGTGTAAACGAGTGAATATCGTATCAACGCGATTCGTATCAACGATTAATTTGGCAGGACCACCTTCCAAGAATAAGAAGACGAATTCTACAAGCAACAAGCCAGACTCACGTCAGGGAACATCAAAAATCGAGTCCTATTGACAACTTAATTATAAGAAAAACTAAGATTAAGAAATGAAAATTTTAATTATCCTGTAAGTGAAAAATCCTTTTAACAATTTTTTTTAAAGTAATAATAATTATAAAATCGCTCAAACATATATGAATGAAGAAATAGAAAGTTTAACAGATAGATTAAATAGCTCATTAAGAATAGATTTAGAGATAGATTAAACAATAGTAGATTCAGATTTAAATAGTAGTTTAGAAACGGAAAATAGTTTATTAACATTAGAAAATATGGCAACCCCAAACTATCAACTTTTAAAAATGTACTTGGATACTATCCCTGCATATGATGGTAATCCACATACATTAAGTATATTTATCGATAATTGTGAAAACCTAATAAATCAATTTTGCGATGCTAATAATAGAGATCTAAACATTTTTGTTTTAAGAGCAATAATAAGTAAATTGAGTGGTCGAGCACTAATGTTAATTGGTTCTCGAACTGAATTACGTACTTGGCAAGAAATTAAAGATGTGCTGAACTTAACATTCGGAGATCAGCGTAATATCGATTGTCTGGTACAAGACTTAATAACATTAAGTCCACTTAAATTAGAAAACCCTTATAATTTTGGCATGCGATGTCAAGACGCTAGAAGCTTAATCGTACAAAAATTAAACTCCCTCAATATTACTGTAGCAGAAAAAACTATTAAAATGCAAAATTACGACGATTTATCTTTAAAAACATTTATCAGAGGACTGTCGGGTTTGATTCAAAACAATATCAGAATTAGGAATCCCAAAAGCTTAGAGGAAGCAATGTCTTTAGTCATTGAAGAGGAAAATTTTCTCTACAGCCAAAATAGAAACAACTTTTTGAATTATCAAAATTTCACTCCAAATAACAGAGTAACACCCATGAATTCAAATTTTCAAATTAAACAAAAACAACCAAATTTTAACATTAATAATCAACCGAAACCAAACTTTTCTCAATTTAATTTTCGTCAACCAAATTCTCCACAATTTAATTTTCAAAAACCAAATTTTTCTCAATTTAATGCTCAAAATAATTATCGTCCACCAAATCAATTTAACTATCAAAAACCGAATTTCCCTCAATTTAACCAAACAAACTATCGTCCACCACAATTTCAAAGACCAAATTTTTCGCAAATAAATCAAAACCAAAATCTTCCTAAATTCCCAAATTCAAATTTTAACGGTAATAACTTTCAACCTTACCCAAGACCAAATTTTAACAGAGTGAATAATTTTCAAAATAACGGTTCAACTCAATCAAAAACAAAATCTTATCCCCAACCTATGGAAATTTCAGGCACTACTCGAATTCCACCAAATAATCAAAAATATCAGGTCAATGAATTATTTACAAATGAAATCGATGAAGATAATCAATTCGAAAATTTAACGTATGAAAATTCAGAAATGTATCCATCCCAATCAGAAATCAATTATTATGATTACCCCGAATTTGACAATGAAAACTATTCGAACTTGGAAAATCAAGGAGTTCACCAACATGGATTTGAACTCAAGGATGACATACAACACCAAGCAACTACATTGCCCCGTGAGAATGTAAATTTTCCCATGGAAGCAGCATTAATAGAATTAAACGCAAACGGTTCAAATTTACCTTACATTTTTATTTCGGAATTAAACGCAAAATTTTTAATCGATACTGGTAGCACCAAAAGTTTAATAGACCCCAATTTGGCATATCAATTTTATCAAAATTTTATTTTTAAAGAGAATTTCCAAATTAAAACAGCACATAGCATAAGTTTTCATGATGAAGTTGTTATTATTCCAGCATTCAAAATTTTTAAAGTTAACGAAAATCACAAATTTCACTTATTCAAATTTAGCCATACCTACAATGGATTAATCGGAATAGATTTATTGGAGCAGTTAGATGTAACAGTTAATCTAAGATCAAGATCAATAATAACCCCTAACACAGAAATACCTTTCACTTGTATTTCAGAAAATATACAAATGCAATCGAATCCACCACAAATTTTTAATACAACCTTAAACATTCCAGAAAGAACCCAAAAAGGTAAATTAAACACAAACGCGGACGCTCTCTCTAGAATCAAAATTAATGCTCTCGAAACAGAATCAATCATAAACAATCCAGGTGACATAAATAAAGAAACTTTTGAATACTTGCGTTATATCACACAAAATCCAGAAACCCAAAATTTAGAATCACAACCTCTTACTAACAATCAAAATCCTAATCAAAATTTAAAACCAAAAATTCAAATTTTATCAGATATTCAAATTAACCCTCCTATTAGTCAAGGAACGGGATTAACCACACAACATTCAACTTTTAACGAAACTACTAATCAAGGTATCAAAATCTTTGACGAAATAATCAATAATAAAGTAAATCAAATTTTAGTCTTTCCCAACGTACATCATAAATTAGAAGTCAGTCAATCAAATTACGAAAATCATAAAATCATAACAGTGAAAATTCCAATGGAAAACAACGATAAATTAATTTTCGAATTTTTAAAAGATTACACTATTCACAACAAAACTTACTGCATGTACTTTCACAACGACACCCTATACAAAAACTTTTCAAAAATATACATTCAATGCTTTTCGGAAAAGGGACCAAAATTAATTAGATGTACAAAAATGGTAAATACTGTAACAGACCCAGAAGACCAAATCACTTTTATAAAATATCACCATGAAGGTAAATCAAATCATAGAGGTATCGATGAAACATACGAATATCTAAAAAGAAATTATTATTGGAAAAATATGAAAATTGCAATTACAAATTATATTAATTCATGTGACATTTGTCAAAGAACAAAATACGCTAGAAAAACCCCTTATGTACCCTTAATGATCACGGAAACAGCTTCGAAACCTTTCCAAATTATTCATATGGACATTTTCTATTACGACAATAACAATTACCTAAGTTTAATTGATTCTTTTACAAAATTTGCTCAATCCATAAAAATAGAAGCGAAAACAGCAATTCATGTTAGCAACGCTTTAATAAAATACTTTGCATCTTTCGGAGTACCCGAAAAAATTGTAACAGATCGAGGAACAGAATTTAATAATGACACAGTTAAAGAAATCTTAAAAGTTCATAAAATCAACGTACATTTCACGACCCCAGGTCATCATGAATCGAACAGCGTTGTGGAACGTTTTCATTCAACGCTGATTGAACATTTAAGAATATTAAAAGAAAGATTTCCAAATGACAAAGATACTTTAATTGACTATGCAATTATAGCATACAATAGTTCTATCCATAGTTCGACAAATTATACCCCCTTCGAACTAATATTTGGCCATACCAAATCAAGAAACCCAGACGAAATATTTCTACCAATCCCATTTTATAGTGACTACGCGGAAAACCACAAACAAAAATTAGAACATGTTTACGATCAAGTCAAGGATAAATTAGAAACCCAAAAAGAAAAATTAATTACAAAATTAAATACCCAAGGTAATTCGAATCCAGAGTTTACTCTAGGGCAAACTGTATTTAAACGAAATCCCCATAACAGAAACAAAAAAGTAAACAAATTTTTAGGACCATACGAAATCACCGAAATTCTAGACAGAAATCGTGTAGTAATTACTAATAAATCAAATACTAACAAAAACGAAATAATTCATATCAAAGAACTAAAGAAACCCCCTCTTGTTGTTCCAGATTCTTTGCAACAGCAAACATCAACGGACATACAAAGTTCACTAACCTAAATGAAAACCCAGGGCTCCTTCCTTTAAAAATAGGACAAGCACAAAATAAAATCAATTATTGGTCTTTTATCCAAATTTTTGACCTCTCAAATATCACTAAAGAATTTCAATCCCTTCAAATTAAATTTAACAAAATCACAAACGTTTTTGAAAAAACTTCTCTTGATGCTAACAATAATTATAAAAATGACTTTTACAATTCTTACCACTTATTGACTAATTTAGAGAATAAAATTAAAATTCAACTTAAACAATTAATTCCTTCAAACGACAGTAGAATTAAAAGAGGTTTAGTAAATGGACTAGGTTCAATAATAAAAATAATAACAGGAAATTTAGATCAAAATGATGCAGAAAAGTATGACAAAGCTATAAGGACTCTCGCTGAAAATCAAAATAAATTAAAATCTTTAACAGATAATCAAATTACGTTGTTTGAAAAATCAATAAATAGTTTTCAGAAAAATATTAAAAATTTAGCAGATAACCAATTAACCTTAGAGACCAGAATTTTAGAAATCGGAAACGGTCTTAAAACTATTGAATTAACAAACATTAAAATATATAATTATTTCCTTTTACAAATGACTTTATTTCAAATGACCTCAGCTTTTCAAATAATTTATGACACTTTAGAAAAAATAGAAACTGCCATCACGTTTTCAAAATTAAATACATTTCATAATGCTATTGTTGACTCCGACGAACTTCTGAAAGAAATTAGTTTTATTAAAAATCATTTAAATAACAGCAAGTTGCCTTTTGAACCGACTTCAGAAAATCTTTTACTTTTTGAAAAAATATTAGAAATTAAGAGCTACAGCAAAGGTAAAGAAATAATTTTTATTATAGAAATCCCGATTGTTGAGAGCGAAAATTATGATTATTATCACTTGTATTCCTTACCAGTTCCTCATGATGAAAATTTTAAAACCATTTTTCCAAAATCCAAATACCTAATATCTAATGATAAAAACTACATGTATTTTGACAAAAACTGTCAAGAAATAATGGATCAACAATATATTTGTCAAGAAATTAAACCTGCTCAAGTTGTAAATGGGAAAGTTCCATGTGAAATAGAATTATTAAAATACTCCCAAAATATTGAAAACTGCGAACAAGTGCCCGTCAAAGTCGACAGCATCATGATTCAAAAAATCGAACTAAACCTATGGATCATCATCGTTCCAACGAAATCAGTGTCAGTGCGAAAATGTGCGTCTGATAAAGAAAATACGCCGCTTTTAGGCACATATTTGTTAGAAATTAATAATTTTTGTGAAGTGACCATCGAAGGAATTAAAGTTCAAAATTTCAAAAATTCATATAAAGAATTAAAATTAATTGAACTACCAAAATTAAATGTCAATAACTTTAACCAAAAAAATAAAATAAGTGATTTTAAACCTTTAAAACTTAATGACATTAATCTAGATGAAATAAAAGCCATCCAAAGTGCTATGGAAGTCCAAAAACACCTAAAATCAAGTGACAAAATCATCGAATATGACAAAATCAGTTTATGGACAATTTTAGTTTATTTCATATTAATATTTTTTATTATTTTTGCCATTAGAAATATTTGTTTAAAAAAGCTTCGTACGAATATCAGGAAACAGGAAAATTCCACTGTACCCATCGGAATTTCTCTCTAACGGTGGAGGTGTTATATTTCTGTAAACTGCTTATTAGATAGAATTAAAAGACATATGTTTTGCTTGCTTATCTTAGATATAGTTTTACATGTTTTTCAATTATGATTATAATAATAAATTTATTCAGTCTGGAAAATAAACTTGTTAGAAGAAGTAGTTTTATTCTTTTTTTTTAAAACAAATTTGTTAAGTCACGAAATTTAACTATCGACTTTGCTATGCAATAACGAAGCAATAATCGATATTTAAAAAATTGGAAAATACCCTATTAATTGAAAGCAAAATCGGATGTTTCCTGGCCTATTACAACAGTAATAGAAAATAAACATTTAGCTTAAGAAACATAGATCCTACAATAGAAAATATACATTAAACATTAACAATAAAATTATTCCACTCAAACCCTATTATGGTTATTTGGCGTCACGACAATTTGCTTTTGATTTTGAGACCAATTCTTCGTTTAAGATTCGAAGACGTATAGACGCACTCTCCTGTTTCTCTTTCAATTCCTGTTGTAGAACAGCGGTTAGAAGTTCCCGATATTTTATATCTTGCTCCTTTAATTTTATTTCACTATCTATCAATATAGATTTTTTCTCATAAAAATTGCATTTTGCAGTAGCGATGGCTACTATTTCGGAATAATGTTTTCGTTTCCTCGGTATCAATTTTGGAGCAAATAACTTTGGTGTTGTGTGTATGTGTGGAGCTTCTTCTTGTGGAGTAATTTCATCTTCTAGTCTTGTCTTGTAGCAAGGTAGCTGTGGCTGATTGGATTACCTCTGCATCGTCATCAAAGTTGTTCAACTCGCCATGAGCTGATTTTTTATTAATTAACGCCAAAATAGCGTCTAAAACGACATCTTTGAGAACCTTTGAAGGTCCACCACCAGTTGCTAAGTAAGCTGTCTAAAGTTGGTACAAGTTGTTCTTTATACATATCATATACCTTACGGCGTATTACATCTTCATCCCAATGATTAAAAATTTTTGATATGCCTAAATCTTTCCTTTTTTGTTTTTCTTTTATTAGTTTGTTGGCTATATTCCAAACTGTGGTCTTAGGGACTTGGGTTAAATTTGCGGTTTCTTCTAAAGCTTTAGCTAAACTATTTTTTTTTCTTAAACCAGTGTAAACATTTTTTACCATTTTTTTAGCATCGACAGATAAATGATGCTATTGTCTATGAGTAGAAGAACTTTCTCGGCTTTCCCATGGGCGCCACATTTTTAAAAAACTATAGTGCGTAAAATAACTGATAAAACTTAATAAAAATAAAACACAAAATCACCAAAAACACGAAATAAACACAAAATCAAAAAATCATAAAAACACGAAATAAACACAAAATCATAATAATACGAATTAAATACAAAATCATAAAAACAGAAATAAACACAAAATCAAAGAAAAAAACATAAAACACACAAACGCAACTTGTATAACGCGCTAACCTCGTGTACAGCTTAATACACTTGGTCAGTTAGTTACAAATAAATTTATATTTACTTTTTCCCAGAATAACAACAATCGGGAAGCCAAGATTCAATGAAAATACTTTACACCTTTGCTTGCAGAAATAATACACTATAAAACCTTCGAAAGCAAATTATATTGGGTTTTTAACTATTACAAAATAAATATGAGATTTGATAATTTACATTATACAATAAACAAAATCTTCTTATTACGGTCCTGTGGTTTTAATTCGAGAATGCGTAAGTCGGAAGTACTCGAAATCGTTCGCGTCGATGTTAATAATGGCGTCGCGTGGTTTGGAATGTCAGATTACCTTCTAAGTTTATTTACTCGAAATTGTAATTAAACAAATGAAATATTAATTAAGTGGTTCACGGAAATAAGGCGAATTCTTATGGTGAAAGGGTGCTGAAGTTATTTTGGATTTTAACTGGCTGAGGTTTGTGTTTGATTCTAACCTTCGAAAGCAATCAGCTGTTCGATTTGGTTATGGGAAAATTTAACTAATTAAATTTCTTTAGGATTTTTGGGAATAAACGTAAATTAAACGAAGTTATAAGAAACAGGTAAGTTATTTCATCGAAGGGCTCATTTAATAATTTGTTTATAGGGAAATGTTTGGACTGGTTTTTATCCTGAAGGAAATTTCACTCAACGTATATTGGTAAAATTACTCTTGTTAATTAAGAAGAAAAGCAATTAAGAAAGGTGAATTCACTCGAATGAAGTTCGGTAGAGACAATCTTTAATTAAGGAAGAAAGCAATTAGGAAATATCCAACGTAGATCCACTTGCACAAACGGCGGTAGAAATCAGTTTTGTTTAATTAATAAATGAAAAGCAATTACGAAATATCCAACGTAGATCCACTCGCACAAACGGCGGTAGAAATCAGTTTTGTTTAATTAATAAATGAAAAGCAATTAGGAAATATCCAACGTAGATCCACTCGCACAAACGGCGGTAGAAATCCGTCTTGCGGCTTATGAAGTATATCGTTGACTGGCGGAGACCTTTCACCCGAAGTAAATTATCGGTAAAAGATTCTGCTAATGGTTAAAGGAAAAATTAATGTTTATTATTTTAGGTTAAGGATGAGTATCGGGCACCTTAACGGAGGGAAATTATCATGTTCGGGAGTATCACGGAGAATTAAGGTTATCGTTAGCAATAATCGTAGAAGAGTTACGATAGTCGCATCAAGGTTCGAAGTCTTTGGTTGAATTATTATTGAGAAAATTATTTATATGGAGATACGTCCTTCTGCCAATGGCAGAAATAGACTGATTTTTAGCGTTCCAAACCGGCTGTATTTATAGTAAATGAGCTCCGGCCATATTGAATTCTTGGATCTTGGATTATGACCCTTATTGAATTTCAGCTGCATTTTTAATTAATTTGTGGAGGTTTGGAGGTTTATTGGTATCAAAATGATGGGAAAATTCTTCTCTACCTTTATCTAATTTTGGTTTTATCCAAATAATTAAATTGAGTTTGTTTTGAGCAAAGCATCTTTATACCATAACCACACTTTTTGTTGAGAGCTAATTTTATTATTCAAACTAACTTTTTAGGTATTGGAGCAATGAATTGGGTTAATTGAAATGTGAAAATAAATTAATACAGCTACTGTACATGATTTCAACACCTGGAAGGATAATTTTAAGAAAAATCTAATGAACTTTGTCCATCGAATGAGATTTTGCGTAGGATGAAAATTCGTTACGTTACAAACGTTATCAACAGATCCGCACAAAGCCACAAACTGAAGTAAAACAATTTTTGCTAATTTTAAAACATAAACATTGCCAAATTTACCAGGAATAACCTGCCGTGGATAAGATAATCAAATTAGTTGCTTATTTTCGTATTTCTACAATATTATATACAAAAAAGATAAAACCAAGCATTCATAGACATAATGGTATTCTGTTTAAAAGCATTAACAATATTGAAGAGCTTCTGATATGGTGAAGCCGCCGCTTTGCCAAGCGATTAAGATATGATTAAGAATATAAGATTGCACTGATATTCAACGCATTCTTTGACAACCACAAATATCATACTTTTTGAGGAATTGGCCAATAGCAAATCGATTACGTGATAAACCATATATGGTGATTTAGATTACCGATGATCATCACAGGTGGTGATTATCAAAAATAGTTTACAGTTTTGTCTTAGCTTGAATTCACAAGAACTTTGTGGGGTTGGATATCAAATTTTGTCTGAATGCAAACAAAATGATTAACGAATAAAATTAAATCTCTTTTATTACTAAAATTTTAGAAATTAGTTTGGAATACAAAATACTGTTTGATTTTAGCACCTCCTGATCACCATTAAAATAACTTGGAAATTGTAATTTTTAGTGCCACAAAAGAATTTATTTGTGATAATATGGCAAATGCTATGGGGCACAGTTTTTTTTCGACTTCCTCCATATTATTGTGTTTTTAATCCAATTGAACAAGTTTGGCACCAGCTAAAATCGGGAGTAAGAGCAGTTAACACATCACCAACACTCTGTAGTAGCGTAATAACATTAATTAAAAATAGTGTAGAAAACGTTTCGTCCCAAAACTGTATAGACCATGTAATAAAAGTAGAAAATAGTTATTTAATAAGTGTTCCTGAACTTGTAAGTAATATAAACGAAGATAGCGATAGTGATACAGATTTATTTGGTAATTAATGACTGTTTGGTAGGAGAAAGTGATACTGTTTTTCTTGGTAAGTGAATTAAGAGTTTCAAAATTTTTCTAGTACGCTCCTGAAGCAATGTTTTCCCTGGTCGTTCCATAAAGCGATAAGTCGAGATTAGATTATCATAAGTAATATAACAAGTGGTCTAAATATTGCCGGTAATTTTTGACGTTCAGATCACGAGTAGCTGTTGTAACGAAAATCGCCAAGAGCGCGCAGCGCTAGTGGCGATTTTCCAAAAACAACAGCTACGAGTGGAATGAACGTCGAAAATTACCTGCAATATTTGACCACGAGTTGTATTCGACTTGATAATTTAACAAATTTAATTTTGACAATTCGTTAACAATTATATTAATAATTTGACGTTTATAAAATAGCTAAATACTTAAATTAAAATATTGTAGTTGCCAGTGTTAGAAAAATAGCTTGACAACGCCATTTGTTTGCTATAAAACAGTAAACAAATTTTCTGAAATTTTCTAATTTCTAAATAATTTGTATTACAAAATGTTTGAAAGATTTGGTAAAAAAAGTATTAATGAAATCAACAATCGCGGAAACGGTTCCGAAAGATACGTTACGTTCCCATAATACTTGTTGGAAGCAAGTTGTAGGTTTCTGCGAATATCGAAAGTTTTTTCGAAAATCTGCGAAGGAGGATCGCGAAAACTCGCGGATTACAAATGAATTATTTAACTAATTCTGATCTGTGTCCAGTGAGGTAAATTTTGATGTTTAAAATGTTGGTAATGTAAACGTTATCCGTTTTTAGACTTTTGGAAACAATTCTGGAGAAACGAGGAACACATATAAAATCACCAAGATTCTTTTTAACTAAAAATCCTTTTTGGAACCAGAAAAATTGATTTTCATGGTTTAGAAACTGCCCTGTGGGAATTAATATACTGTCACAATGGACAAAGTTGTTAAAGATTCTGGAAGTTTATCAGAAACGATTGTGTACAATAATTGTATTATTCATAATAATTATAAGTGAGAATAATAACTTATTTCCAAAAACGTTAATAAATACCTACTTAAAATTACAATTCGATATTATTTATTCTTGATATATTTACGCTGATTGGGAGGAGGTGCAAAAATCAAAGTATTTTGTATTTCTAATTTCTAAAATTATATTTTGTTTCCATAAAGACAAAAATTGATAACGCCTAAAAAAGTTCTTGTGGAATTCAAGCTAGGACTAAACTATTTTTGACAATCACGACGAGCGATGATTACCGGTAATCACCACATGTGGTGATTACCGCGTAATCAATTTGCTATTGGCCAATTCGTCAAAAAGTATGACATTTGATTGGTTGACAAACAACGCGTTAAATTATCAGTGTAATGTTATATTCTTTATCATATCTACCGCTCTTGATTTACGACTTCCAAAATACTTGAGACACACTTTGCAATATGTGTTGAATTGGGAATACAAAGAAAGATTTTTAAGAATTACCACGGATACATACAGTATTGAATACGGATTTGAGTTTTGACTCAAAACTTACTAAAGCGTATACATGGAAATGTCATGTTTGTCTGGAAATGTCAGGTTTGAATACATTTTTGTTAAAAATGAGTTTGAAGATGAAGATTAGCACGAAACGAAGCGAGTTTGTTAACTAACAGAACAACTCGCAAAGGGTGGGAATATTCCATCCCTACTAAGCGTATACGTGTTCATTTTCACTTTAAAATTTCGATAGGATCCCGTGTTTTGTGGGATTGGATCTAGGTATTGAATACGCGTATTAAAACTGTACAGTGTGATTGAAAAAACGTGATAATGCAGATTTCTTGGTTATTATTAAAGATAGAAAAAAAACTTATTTAGGTAACTTATAGTACTCAAGAAGAAGTGTTATTTTGGTCAATTCAAAAGTACCAGTGGAATTAAAACAAAAGAGTAACGTTAGTTAGGTTCATTTTTTTAAATGGAACGTGTAAATTTGTTCTAGATATTCTTAAAGAGTATCAAATTCTCTTTACAGTGATACTAAATAACAATAAAATATTTCAAAAAATAAACTCGTAATAAGATTTTAAAAAATGAATCTAGTAACCCTTATAACGTTATAACCATAGCACAACAATCGATAACAATCGAAACAGTCGTTATTTATCTGTTTTAATACTTATGCAACTTGATAGTAGATGTTTCTGTATTTTTGATTGTTATCGATTGTTGTGCTATGGTTGTTATAAGGGTTGCTAGATTCATTTTTTAAAACCTTATTACGACTTTATTTTTTTAAATATTGTATTGTTATTTAATATCACTGTAAAGAGAAATTGATACTCTTGAAGAATATGTAGAAAAAATCTACACGTTCCATTTAAAAAAATGAACCTAACTAACGTTACTCATTTGTTTTAATTCCACTGGTACTTTTGAATTGACCAAAATAACAAGCTTCTTCAGTACTATACGTTACCTGAACGAGTTTTTTTTCTATCTTTAATAATAACCAAGAAATCTGCATTATCACGTTTTTTCAATCACACTGTATAAAAGTGGCGATAAGTTGTTAAAAGAAAACTACAGACCAATAAGTAATTTATCCGGTTTTTCAAAGATTTTCGAAACAATTATGTGTGAGAAGGTAACAAACTTTTTTAAATGTTGTGGGTTGTTTAGTGAAAGTCGACACGGTTTTATTAAGGGAAAGTCGACCGATACAGCATTAGCCGAGTTCATAAATGTTGTTTTCCGGGGTTTAGAGCAAAAAAACATACCATGTGGCATACTACTTGATTTATCAAAGGCTTCTATTTCAGAAATAAAGACGAATTTGAACTATACAAAGTGAGCCATAACTATGAAACACGAATGGTTAGAAGCAGCTACGCGTATCCTGTACATCGTCTCAGTATAACTGAAAAAGGTCCAATGTACGCAGGTTTTAAGTTTTTTAATGCCCTACCTACTTTGTTGAGAAGGCAGCATAATTTTAATATGTTTAAGAGTGGCGTTTTTATATTATTAAGAGATATAGAACCATATTGTTTGCAGGAGTTCTATGATAAAGTTGACCATTTTTAATATGTTTTTAATATGTTTTTTTTTATGTTTATAATGTGTTTCTTAATATGATTTAATGTTAGGCTGACGTTTTTCAAACTTGTAATTTTTTGTTTATAAGTACTGAAAATAAATAAAATCAATCACACTGTATACATGCGGTTTTCAA
Source organism: Malthinus seriepunctatus (assembly GCA_963924605.1). Taxonomy (NCBI): domain Eukaryota; kingdom Metazoa; phylum Arthropoda; class Insecta; order Coleoptera; family Cantharidae; genus Malthinus; species Malthinus seriepunctatus. Next base: position 86,298,975 of record OZ004600.1, on the reverse strand, counting down.
AACTCAAAACGTTTTCAATTCGTATTCAATACTACATGTATAGGTGGTAAATGATTCCTAATTACTCTTGGCACTGGCAAAGCTCAATATGAAGTAATAAAAAATGATGCGGAATGCTCCGGATTCGCTATTTACCCATTGCCCTGCTCACGTAATTAATTTAATTATTACAGATATTACAATGTGTTGTACTAAATCCCAAGATCTATTTAGGCTGTTGTAAAATATAACTAATTTTATAAAACAATCATAGAAAAGAAATCATCTGTGGATGGAAATTTTGGGAAAACACCATGGAATGGATAAATTAAGACGATTACAAAAAATTGATGAAACAAGATGGAATAGCAAACATGCAGCGCTCATAGCAATTTTTCATGAATTAAATTAAAAACATTCTCAGAGACACACACCGGGTGATTACCACCAAACCTGGCCATAGGGCGACTTAACATTTTGCATATTTGCAAAAATATATGAATTGCCATGAAATAAATTTCTTTAAAGTCACATACTAACTGACAATTTAAAATTTTCGAACTATTTCCTGAAATCACTATTGAATCCGGGTTTGGTAACCATGGCAATTCATATATTTTTGGAAATCTATTTAATAAACTCATAATTGCATATGATTCGTATTTAAAAAAAGTGAAGTTTTAGTCCATTCAAATTAAGCAAACATTTCTAAATTCGTGTCCGAAGCATCGATTTTTCTGAATTTTTCACATTATCTTCTATATGGTGATTAGTTCAAAGTTTACCTTTTTTATTTTGCCGCGATCTATTTTCCTCCGCAGAAAACGGGAAAAACTTTTTCCAGACAAGGTGTTCCTGAAAAACACCGACCAACTACTAAAATGAGTTTATGGGTCCAAAATAGGACATTTGTTTCTCTTGAAATTATATCTAAAAATGCACCCCTAAAAAGTTATTGGCTCTCAAAGTTAGGGTTAAAATATTAACAAATCGCTTTATCTTCAAAACTACTGTAAATAATTTAATAATTTTTATACAGCTGAGATATCTTATAAAAGTCACTCTGTGGTAAAAATTTCATGATAATCGCTATAATGGAACTATCCCTTAGGGGGGTGGTGCTAACTTGAAAACTCTAAAAGAGTACTTTGGCACCAAAAAAAGTAAAAGCGTTGACTAAATTTTGTAGGTAATTTTAAAACAAGCGATTTTGTTCTCTTAATTTTTTTTTCTAAAATCAACGGCTTTGGAAAAAAATGAAAAATAACAATATTAAGGGTTGAATTCGGTAAAAAATGTGACAAATAAACCATCGCAAATCACCGGCAAACTTCTACAGTGCATTCTTGGTATTAAAATAAGACATTTGTCCCTCTTAAAATTATATCAAAAAATGCACCCCTAAAAAACTGCGGGCTCTTAAAGTTGGGATTAAAATTTCTTTAAGTCCGATTATCTCCGCAAGTACTGAAAATATTTTAATGATTTTTATTCTGCCAACATATCTTATAAATGTCATCTTGTGGTAAAAATTTCAAAAATATCACATCACTAGAACTACCCCTTAGGGGGTGGCTCTAATTTGTAACCCTTAAAAAATCGAATTAAATTAAATAATTTTATAGGAAATTTTAAAATAAGCATTTTTTGCCTCTAATATTTTTCTTCTAAAACCAACGGTTCTTGAAAAAAATGAAAAAGTTATATGTTTGGAGAATAATGAGATTTTTTCCATTTTTATGCCCACCTTGTGAGTCTCTTTCTGCCGAGGAAAATATCGCGCGTCAAGAAAAAACTGGTAGACTTTGAACTAGTGACCATATAGAAGATAATGCAAAAGGTTTCAGAAAAATCGACGCTTCGGGGATTAATTTCGACATACTTGTCTTAAATGCGCATGAATTGTTCAGTCAATGAAGACAATTATTCCTAAGTAAGCCCCCGAAGAGTGGATTTTTCTGAAACCTTTTGCATTATCTTCTATATGGTCACTAGTTCAAAGTCTACCAGTTTTTTCTTGACGCCCGATATTTTCCTCGGCAGAAAGAGACTCACAAGGTGGGCATAAAAATGGAAAAAATCTCATTATTCTCCAAACATATAACTTTTTCATTTTTTTCAAGAACCGTTGGTTTTAGAAGAAAAATATTAGAGGCAAAAAATGCTTATTTTAAAATTTCCTATAAAATTATTTAATTTAATTCGATTTTTTAAGGGTTACAAATTAGAGCCACCCCCTAAGGGGTAGTTCTAGTGATGTGATATTTTTGAAATTTTTACCACAAGATGACATTTATAAGATATGTTGGCAGAATAAAAATCATTAAAATATTTTCAGTACTTGCGGAGATAATCGGACTTAAAGAAATTTTAATCCCAACTTTAAGAGCCCGCAGTTTTTTAGGGGTGCATTTTTTGATATAATTTTAAGAGGGACAAATGTCTTATTTTAATACCAAGAATGCACTGTAGAAGTTTGCCGGTGATTTGTCTACCAGTTCAAAGTTCTACAAGTTCTACAAACTCTACAAGTTCAAAGTCTACCAGTTTTCTTTTGACGCGCGATATTTTCCTCGGCAGAAAAAGGTTCAATTTATAACGAATCTTTGAATTTCAGAATTCAACTTACAAGTCTTTTTCTGTCGAGGAAAATATCGCGCGTCAAAAAAAAACTGGTAGACTTTGAACTAGTGACCATATAGAAGATAATGCAAAAGGTTTCAGAAAAATCGACGCTTCGGGGATTAATTTCGACATACTTGTCTTAAATGCGCATGAATTGTTCAGTCAATGAAGACAATTATTCCTAAGTAAGCCCCCGAAGAGTCGATTTTTCTGAAACCTTTTGCATGATCTTCTATATAGTCCCTGGTTCAAAGTCTACCAGTCTTTTCTTGACGCGCTATATTTTCCTCGGCAGAAAAAGGCTCACCAAGTGGGGTCATTTGAAAATACTTGTTTTAAATTGTTCCGTCAATGAAGACAATCGTTCCTAAGTAAGTCCCCGAAGAGTCAATTTTTCTGAAACCTTTTGCATGATCTTCTATATAGTCCCTGGTTCAAAGTCTACAAGTTTTTTTGGCCGCGCTATATTTTCCTCGGCAGAAAAAGGCTCACCAAGTGGGGTAATTTGAAAATACTTGATGTTTTAAATTGTTTCGTCAATGAAGACAATCATTCCTAAGTAAGTCCCCGAAGAGTCGATTTTTCTGAATCCATTTGCATGATCTTCTATATAGTTCCTAGTTCAAAGTCGACAAGTTTTTTTTGGCCGCGCGGTGTTTTCCTCGGTGAAAGAAGACTCACAAAAAAAACGGGAGAAATCACATTATTCTCCAAACATATACGTTTTTCATTTTTTCTCAAGAACCGTTGGTTGTAGAAGAAAAATATTTGAGGCAAAAAATGCTTATTTTAAAATTTCCTATAAAATTATCTAATTTAATTCGATTTTTTTAGGGTTAAAAGTTAGGCCCACCCCCCTAAGGGGTAGTTCTAGTCGTGTGATTTTCTTGAAATTTCTACCACAAGATGACATTTAAAAGATATGTTGGCAGAAGAAAAATCATTAAAGTATTTGCAGTACTCGTGGAGATAAACGGACTTAAAAAAATTTTAATCCCAACTTTAAGAGCCCACAGTTTTTTAGGGGTGCATTTTTTGATAGAATTTCAAGAGGTACAAATATCTTATTTTAATGCCAAGAATGCACTGTAGAAGTTTGCCGGTGATTTGCGATGGTTTATTGGTAACATTTTTTACCAAATTCAACCCTTAATATTGTTATTTTTCAATATTTTTCAAAAACCGCTTGTTTTAGAAAAAAGAGTTAGAAGAACAAAACCGCTTGTTTTAAAATTTCCTACAAAATATAGTAAACGCATTTCCTTTTTTTTGGCGCCAAAGTAGTCTTTCAGAGTTTTCAAGTTAGCACCACCCCCTAAGGGATAGTTCCAGTATTGCGATTAACTTGCAATTTTTACTACAGAGTGCCTTTTATAAGATATATCAGCTGTATAAAAATTATTAAAATATTTACAGTAGTTTTGGAAATAAAGCGATATGTTAATTTTTGAAAATTAACTTTGAGATTCAATAACTTTTTAGGGGTGCATTTTTAGATATAATTTCAAGAGGAACAAATGTCCTATTTTGAACCCATAAACTCATTTTAGTAGTTGGTCGATGTTTTTCTGGAACACCTTGTCTGGAAAAAGTGTTTCCCGTTTTCCGCGGAGGAAAATAGATCGCGGCAAAATAAAAAAGGTAAACTTTGAACTAGACAATATACAGGGTGATTTTTTTAAGTGGTACTAACATTGGGATCTCGGAAACCGTAATAGTTACGAGGCTGGTTAAATTAGCAAAAAGTTGCATATTTTGATGATCTTTAAGAATCCGTTTAGAAAATTACAAAATTCAAAATGGTTTCCGAGATAATGAAGAAAAACAAAAAATTGGCAATTTGGAAATATTACTCAGTAGGCTTATCTAAATTCGGATACCAAACGAAAACTTTCTATCTTGAACTTTTCTTAATTTTCACAACTTTTCAGCTTATGTTATGTTACGTTATGTTAATTTTTTACTTTATTATAATATTTATAATACTTTATAATAAAACTTAGTTTTTAAATTTTTAGAAAAGTAATTTGACGTGGAAATAAAAATAAATAAAATTATTATTTATTTATTAAATCTTGGTAATGAAATTTTATTTCTTGAATAAATTACTTTTCTAAAAATTTAAAAACTAAGTTTTAGTCGTTATTTTTTATCGTAAAAAATAACCTAAAGTAAAATATTAACATAACTACATAACATAACCTGAAAAGTTGTGAAAATTAAGAAAAGTTCAAGATAGGAAGCTGTCATTTGGTATCCGAATTTAGATAAGCCTACTGAGTAATATTTGCCAAAAAAATAATATGTCCCCCATAAGAAAATAAAAAGTTGAACGTCGCGACGCTTCGCGTCGATCTGATAAAAAGTCGAGTTTGGTATCGTTTTATAGCTTTTTTGATCTCCTAAAAAGATTTCTTAAATTTTTTTTTCTAAAGTACGCCATTTTGAAACTACAGTCTAAAAACGAAATTGCCAATTTTTTGTTTTTCTTCATTATCTCGGAAACCATTTTGAATTTTGAAATTTTCTAAACGGATTCTTAAAGATCATCAAAATATGCAACTTTTTGCTAATTTAACCAGCCTCGTAACTATTACGGTTTCCGAGATCCCAATGTTAGTACCACTTAAAAAAATCACCCTGTATAGAAGATAATGTGAAAATTTCAGAAAAATCGAAGCTTCGGGCACGAATTTCGAAACAACGCAGTTTTTATAGCTCTACTGACTCCCCTATTTGTGTAAAACTCGGAAAAACCCACCAAAAATTTTTTTTGACTACGCCACTGGAATCTACGTTGAAAAGTGTCATAAGAATGTCACAGTTTAAAAAAATCTTGAGAAATAAGGGAGATATTGATCAAAATTAAAATGACAAAAATATGAATTTTGGGCTATTACTCGAAAACAAAAGAAAATATGAGATTTTTTGTTTCACCATTGAGTTCATCTCAAAAAAGTAGATCGAGATCGTATTATTAGTATTCTCCTAACTCTTTTATTAACGGTCGTTTAAACAAAGTACAAGTACATGTGTGTGTCGCTCCTGCAATAATTGTGATATTTCTCTGTTGGTACTCTATATATTTTTTTTTGTGATTGCTGAGTGATATCGTAGAAACTGGTAGTACTTTTTTGTACAGTAAGTTTTGAGAAAAGTGATAGTTTTTTTTTAAATATAGTAAAAGTAAAAGTTGAATCTTAATTGTAAAAGACAAGCTTCGAACCTTGAAAATATCGATTTATCGTGTGTTTAATTTTATTGATTTGAATTTAAACTTATTCAGGATTTATTTAATAATTATTAATTTGGACTGTGACTCAATTTTGATTTTTTTTTAAAGTATTAGAGCAATAGTCATATTAATAATCATGCCAGTAGTGTGCCAGACTTGCTCAAAAAATATTGCTCAGAATCAATTAATGATTACTTGTTCTGCTTGCAAGAGGACTTATCATGCCTCTTGTCTGAAACTTACAGCAAATGATATTTCTTATATAAAGGAGAATAAGGAAACATGGACGTGTATTCCATGTAACGAAGTTATTAGAAAATTGAGAAGCAATAACTCGAATGATGACACCCCAGCTTCGCCTGCACATTCGCAGAATGCGAAACAAGATGACAAGCCCTTAATGAATGCAAAGCAGGTATTTGATGAGAAACCCATGTTGGAGAGGATTCTAGCCGAGATCAAAGAGCTTCGTAGCGAGCAAAGCATCTTCAGAGACTCATTGACATCTTATCTGGATGAAATAAAAGATCTCAAAAGAGACATCTCTAAACACGTTGAAGAAATGAAGAAGAGTGAAGGCGCGATCGCTGAATTAACCGCGAAAAATGCTTGTCTAGCTAAGGAGAATGAAGACCTGAAATCGAGAGTGAATGATTGTGAGCAGTACTCGCGAATAAATTGTTTAGAGATAAGTGGGGTTCCAGAGCCTCAACAGGAGAATGTATTGACGACTGTTCAGCTAATTACTCAAGCAGTCGGGCTCCAATTCGCTCCAACATCCATCGATGTTTGTCATCGCCTGAAGAGCAAGAATTCTTCAAATCCCTCGAGACCGCGTACGATTATAGTGAAGTTTCTCCGCAAAACCGACAAAAATAACTTGATCAAGGCGTCGAAAGCTAGACCTACACTTACAGCTAAAAGTTTGGACACCAGTTTGTCCTCGCTCACTACGCAAAAGGAGCCAATTTATATCAACGAATCCCTTAGTCCTTTAAACCGTTACCTGTTTTTCAAAGCGAGGGAATTCAAGTACTTGTGGACCAGAGATGGAAAAATATTTATGCGAGCATCCGATACTAGCAGCGTATATAGAATCAGAACCGTAGCCGATCTAAATGATGTCCATTAAGGCTCTACGATACTAAACTTTTACATCAGTTTCGACAACAATGCGGATTTTTGAAATCCGCCTGTTTTTAGGCAACCTTGGTAGCAATGTTTAGAAAAAATTTTTGCAAGCAGTATTTTGTTGATTTATGGTCCTCATAAAATTACGTTTGTGCACTAACCCTTTGTTAGGTGCAGGTAGCGGGTTAAATAGAGTTTACATCTTTCCATATTTAATTTTTTTTAAAGAAGGTAAATTTTAAGTAAGTAAATATCTATAATAGGTGTCCGAGAAAGTACATAAAGAATATACAAAAATAAAACAACCAATTTTAGGAATTTTAACGATTAACCATACAATTAATTAAGTATTAATAATTTTCTTTTTTAAATTTGGAGAAATTTCAGCTATAAGTATTTATATAATTATTTATTTAACGTTTCGCCAAACACATAGGCTTCTTCAGAATTATATTATAATTCAAAATAAAAATTTTTGTCAATTTTTAATTTTAATTTTTACTTATAACTTATAAGCCTATATGTTTGGCGAATCGTTAATAAAAATAATTATTATATAAATACTTATAGCTTAAATTTCTTCAATTTTAAAAAAGAAAATAATATAAATATAAAGCTAATTAATTGATAAAAAGACAAAATATAACTTAATAATACTCATGGAGATGTGTACCTTCCCTCCTAATTCTATAATTATTATTTCTTTTGGAATTTTAATTTTTAACAATAGGAAAGAAGGGGATTACCTATTAACTTTTTGCACGTACCACATAAAATTGGTCATTTCCAATATTTAGATTATCTAGCAGAATCTTTTAATTCCATTATCAATAAATTTGTTGGGGGGAAAAGAGTAAATTTTTCATTGAAAGGGTCATATGAAGGAAGATGTTACGCCGCGGTGGTAAGCTATAACACAAAGGGATTATTTGTTTCCCATACCATGGGAAATTTAACAGGATCCAGCAGTAAAGGGGTTTATACGACTAAGTCAGCAGAAAGGCGTGCAAATAGGCGCACAAAAAAGGTGGCAAGTTGTTAAAAGAGAAATTCCGACACCAAAGTGCCGATTCCGATTACGGACAAACCAGTCCTAAGAAAGACAATTCCTCGGACATGTCTGAAGAGGAATTTTTAAAGTCGAAGACAATTTTCTTAAATTCTTTATCGCAAGAAAATATTGTTGCCATAGAAACGAATACGTTTGGGCAAAACGCAAATCCCGAATGGCACAAACAAAGATCGTATAGGCTTACTGCCAGTAATTTTAGCAGAATCTGTAAAATGAGAGGCAAAACCGCTACCGCTAATACCGTAAAATGTATTTTACATTCGAGTTTCTCTTCGGCATTTTTGCCAAAACCGTTGGCATACAGTATAGAAAATGAAAAGAATGCGGTAACGCTATTTGAAAAGCAGACAGCCATGAAAGTGAAGAGCTGTGGATTGTTTGTCGACGAAGAAATGCCATTTTTAGCTGCTTCTCCAGATGGGTTGGTAGATGATGACGCACTGATTGAAGTGAAATGTCCGTATAAAGCGCGGGATTTCACTATCACAAACGCTATAAGTGCGGGCAAATTAGATTACGTTACTTTAGATGGAGATGGAGTCATGAAACTAAAAAATACCGATAAGTATATGTATCAAGTTCAAGGACAGCTCCATATTACGAAACGGGAAAAGTGTTACTTTGTAGTATACACTAAAATGGATTTTATGTTTTGCGTTATTTACAAAGACGATTCGTTCTGGGTGAACAAAATGGCGACTGACCTAGAAAAGTTTTACATGAAGGCACTCTTACCGGAAATCATAGATTCGAGAGTAAAACGTGAAAAGGATATAAGAATTTATTAAAGAAGGATTTATAAAGTCAAGTAATCTGTATACATTATATCTCAAATTTGTCCGTGTGCCCAGTTATACATGTCTTTATTAAACATCCGATCTTAATCAAATTTTCCAGAGCTAATTATAATTGGGTTATTTGAAATGGAATATGTCATTTGATCTGTCGTCTTTGACATTTGTGTGTTTGATCTTAAAATTTAAATATGTTTTTTTAATGTCATCAAATTATCACTATGAGGTGGTGCTAAGGTGGGTTATTTGAGATGTCATAGGTCATTAGATCTGTTCATCTCTGTCAAAATTTGAATGTCTTTTTTATGTCATCAAATAGAAGTCACTATGAGGTGGACTAAGGTGGGTTATTTAAGATGGAATAATATGTCGTTTGATCTGTCATCTAATCTGTCAAAATTTAAATGTCTTTTTTATGTCATCAAATAGAAGTCACTATGAGGTGGACTAAGGTGGGTTATTTAAGATGGAATAATATGTCGTTTAATCTGTCATCTAATCTGTCAAAATTTAAATATCTTTTATGTCCTCAAATAGAAGTCACTATGAGGTAGTGCTAAGGTGGGTTATTTGAGGTACATATCATGTCATTTGATTATATTCTATAAAATCATTTTGAAGGAAATAATGATTTTTAAAAAGTCGTAAAATAAACAAAGTTGAAATGTGGGTTTACTTCTCAAAATTAAAGTAAAGGTTTACAACAAATCCAGCAAATTATTTTATTACCTAACTTGTAGCTACACGAAAAAGGGTCTATTGTCGTCGTATTACCTCCCGCTGTGAGAAATAATTGCATTTACTTCAATGAAAAAAGTATGGTTGGTTGCCTGAAATCAAGTCACATATCTGATTTTTTTACAATTTTGAACAAAAGTAAAATTTAATTTTTAATTAAGGGAAAGCCTAATTCAAAAAATTGGCCCGATTAAAGTCTGTAGTTTTTTATTGACTTTGTAATGGTATAAGTTAAAAAATAAAAAAATTAAAATTTAACGTCAAAACACGCTAAAAATGAGTTTGAGCTTTTAATTATTTAATCAAAATCAAGCCCTTTTTTTAAAAATCTGAGACGGCACGGAACTGTAGAATTATGTTACCTATTCATAGAGATAGTCGAGTAAATAAAGACATAAAATAGGCAAAACCCGGAAGTCCGCTGGAACAGCTTCGATTTTGATAAATTTTTTTTTTTAATTTTGTTTTTTTATATTATTTAAAATCAGAAACCTCTGGGAGGGGGGAAATAAATTTTTATATTGTTTAAACAATATTTACAACATTTTCATTAAAAAATCAGTTTTATCGCTATTTTTCCAGGAAAAATTGTTTTTATGTTAATGTTAATATAAAAAATAGTAAAATAAGGCTTTTAATAATAATTTAATATTCAAACCCTAAAAATACGATGTGTTGGTCAACAATACGAATGCATTGAGGACTTACGTTATATTTAGATATATCAATGTAAGTTACTTCATATATTATAGGTATATATTATTATATATGTTACACTCAATCTCCGAATTCGCTCAATTGCCGAAATAAATGAGCAGTCCTAGAATTGAGTAATCGAAAATGCTCAATCGCCGAATTAAGTTGTTATTTCGTAAACTGAACACAAAATTTTAATCAACTCGCGAACTGTGTAAGATGCTGTTGCACGATTCCCGATTCTTATAATATTTCGGTGATCAATTAGTACAATTTGCACAGTTCTGAGATTGAGTGTATTAGAAATCATCACACTGCAGTGTGAGCAAGCATAATTATAAGCTATGACCGTTTATATTGGAATTTTAGAAAAACCCACCAGGACACTGGGGATAAACGGGTCAAGAAAAAAGAGAAATTCATAATAAATTATGAGGATCGTCTTACCAAGTTCCTGTTTCTCAGACCTATAAAAACTAAGACAGTCGAAAAGGTTGATTATAATTTAATGGGCATATTTATCATTGTTGATGCTCCATGTCTTCTTCATAGCGATAGAGGAAAAGAATTTGCTAATACTGTAATCAAGAATGTCTTAGAAATTCTCAATGCTAAAGTAGTTCACGGCAAACCGCGCCATTCCCAAAGTCAAGGATCGCTGGAGAGTGGAAACCAGAATGTTATTGATATTTTCTGGATGAAAGATAGCAACACAACAAAATAGGCGAAAAGCTTAAGATTTGTGCAGTTAAAGAAAAACCGATCTCTTCATAAAAGTATACAAAGAAGTTCTTACGAAGCCATTTTTGGTGTATCTGTTCATGACTGGAATCATGTAACTATTAGATAGATAGATAACTAAAGATACTCTAACGCTACTTACCTGCTCTCTATCGCTCTCCGACAAATGTTTAAAAATTGGTAGGAGAAGAATAAAGGGTAAGTAGCTTAGCGTTAGCTATCGTATCGCGCTAATAGTTACAGGATACTTGCCTATTTTAGCTATCATTATTCGTATGTCTTGCAATTTGCATCTATCCGAGCAATTAAAAATTGAACAACCTGCAAAAGGAGATTTTTCAGTTGCTCAATTGCCGAAAAGATTAAATAATCGGTTGTAGAGCAAACGCATCTTTCACAGTTCGCAGAATGATTAAAATTATATGCTCAATTGCCGAAATAACAACTCATTTCGGCAATTTATCATTTTCGATTGCTCAATCCTCGGATTGGTCGTTTATTTCGGCAATTGAGCGAATTCGGGGATTGAGTCTAACATATACATATATTATATGAATATTCTACGTTGTATTAGAAACTTGACTGAGTTGTAGAATTTTACGCACAATAGAAATTGACCTTTTGTTGCTCAGGTACTCCCTACCTGGCAATGGAATGATCCTTCGATGTCGGCTCTTCCTATCATTGCGAAGCAGAATTCGCCAAGCGTCGGATTGTTCACCCGCTTATAGGGAACGTGAGCTGGGTTTAGACCGTCGTGAGACAGGTTAGTTTTACCCTACTGATGACTAGTCGTTGCGATAGTAATCCTGCTCAGTACGAGAGGAACCGCAGGTTCGGACATTTGGTTCACGCACTCGCTCGAGCGGGCGATGGTGCGAGGCTACCATCCGCTGGATTATGCCTGAACGCCTCTAAGGCCGTATCCTTTCTAGACAAAGGAGGCAACGATATTTTTACGAGTTCCTAGAGTCGAGAGGCTCGATAAAACGTTACTTTATTAGGCGGTCGCGACTTCGAGCGCGGCCGTCGCACGAGCCCGATTGCCGTATTGGGACGCCGGGACGATAGCGGGATTCTCGCGCGAAATCGTCCGGTCTCTGACGGTCGATCGTGGGTCACTTATGTTCGATGATGGAACTCTGAATCGTCTGTAGACGACTTACGTACCTGGCAGGGTGTTGTACTCGGTAGAGCAGTTACCACGCTGCGATCTGTTGTGACTCAGCCCTCAAGCTTGGGGATTCGTCTCGTAGAGAGGCGAAGATCCCTTTTCGATTTTTTTTCGCTGGCTCGCGATTGCGAGCGAGCGAGGAGAGAAAGAGCAAGTCGCCCGTTCGACAAACTACTCTCGCCCTCTAGGGGGCGAGAGGGTCCACGACAGCCGTGTGCGGAGGCACCCGTACACGCGTTGCTGTATACATTGCTGTATACATTAATTTAAACCTATTTCAGCCTATTTCCACATATAATTACTTGTAAGCATAATTATTTAAAAAAAATTTTTTATAAATATAATTTTTTTTATTTATGTTAATAATAAAACAATTGATTTTTCATATTTAATAAAATATATTGCATCTTTGTCATGTATAGTTGCGTCATGTCAATATATCAAATAAAAGAAGTTATAATTCATTGTTTTTAAAAGTTTTTGGTATAATGACGTATTAATTAAAATTATTTATGATAACAATATCAAAACAATAACATAAATATATTTTTTTTCCGAGTTCGCAATTAATATCTTATGAAAAAATTTTTTTTTTGCAAAAATAGCATAAAAATTGTTTAAACAATATAAAAATTTATTTCCCCCCTCCCAAAGGTTTCTGATTTTGAATAATATAAAAAAACAAAATTTAAAAAAAAAAACACATCAAAATCGGAGCTGTTCCAGCGGACTTCCGGGTTAAAAGCTTTATTGACTCGACTAAGACGTCGACCGCTCTTTCAAGTACAGAAATAAAAAAATGACGTGAAAACAATGTAAGCATAATTTAACATTGCTTGCGAAATTACTACCGAGAACCCTTAATTGTAACGTTAACTTTAGTTTCTATTATCAAAATGTTCGTGGTTTAAACACAAAACTAACTAACTTTAAAACTAATCTGCTTTCGGAGGACTTTGATGTGATTGCGCTTTCTGAGACATGGCTAAGTGATGTTGTTTGCGATGGTGAATTCTTCGATAGTCGTTATAGTGTATATCGTAGGGACAGAAACGGGAGGGGTGGTAAGTTACGCGGTGGGGGTGTTTTATTGGCAATAAAGTCAGGTATTGCCTCTCGAAGAATCGTTTTGTTTGAGAGTGAAGTTGAGGACATATGGATTAAGATTACTGTTAATGGGGTATCTATGTATTTATGTTGTGTGTATATTTCTCCGGGTTCGTCCTGCGATCAGTATAAACTTTTTTTTAACGCTTTGGAAAGAAATCTGTTGGATAAGAACTCTAAAATAATAATATTTGGGGACTTTAATATACCCAGAGCTGTAATGCTGGAGAGTGTGAGTCCTACAGCAAGGGAATTGCTTCTAATTGAATGTCTTGAGCTATTTAATTTTACACAATTTAACGCAATTCCTAATCGAAATGGCACTATTCTCGATCTTGTAATAGCTAACTTTAAGGTTGACGTTGAGAAGTCAGATTCTCCTCTTGTGTTGGAGGAAGACCACCATCCGGCTATAGCTTGCTCATATTGTTATAACCAAAACTATTCTAACCTAAATGTTTTTAATGAACCCCAGTTTAACTTTAAAAGAGCAGATTTTTTGAGATTGTACGCTGATTTACGTGGGACGGACTGGGAGGAGGTTCGTGTGGCTGCAAATTGTGATGAGGCAGTCGATGTTTTTTATAAGTTAGTGAATGCCGCTTTGCGGAATTCTGTACCCAAAACATCTTGTCGGAGGAGACTCTATCCACCTTGGTTTACGCGGAGTATAATTTTGGATATTAAAAGAAAGCATAGATATCGATTAAAGTGTAAAATCACAAAAAATGTAAATGATATTCTTAATTATACTCTGCTTCGAAGCAAAATTAAGAGTAGTATAAGAGACGCGTATGTTGGATATGTTCGGGAGGTTGAGAGCGGTTTACAGATGGATCCATCTCGGTTTTGGTCATATGTTAAGTCTAATAAAGGTCACTCTACTTCTGATAATTGCGACATGTCATATGGCGAGCGGGTCTTGGAGACAAATTCTGAAGTTGTGGATGCTTATTCTGAGCATTTTCGTTCTGTATACAGGCAAGAAAGCGCTTCTTACAATGTCGATAATGACTCGGAAACTTACAGTAATCAGATCTTAGATATAAAATGCATTGCAAAAGAGGAAGTTGAAGCTGCGCTCAAGACATTGAAGCCTAAGAGGTCCACTGGTCCTGACGGCATACCGGCATATATTTTTAAAGCCTTATCAGAATTTTTTATTGAGCCCCTTACGATAATCTTTAATCTTATCATTCGGGATTCCAGATTCCCAACTATTTGGAAATTAACGAAAGTATGTCCTATCTATAAATCATCAGGCGATAAAAATGACATAGCCAATTACAGACCCGTGGCGCTTCTGTCTGTGCCAAGTAAAATATTCGAAATGATTCTACATACTAGAATATTCGCACATGTGGCTACAACATTGTCTATCCACCAGCACGGATTTATGCCGCACAGATCTGTTTGCACTAATCTTGCGTGTTTTACGCAGGACTTATCAGTCGCAATTAACAGTAATTCCCAGGTAGATGTTATATATACTGATATGGCGAAAGCGTTTGACAAAGTCCATCATGACGTATTGTTAAAAAAGCTGTGTGAATTTGGTTTGTCCCGACCGCTACTGGAGTTATTTGTATCTTACTTAAGCGACCGATCCCAGTATGTCGTATTTAATAACCATAAGTCTGCCGAGTTTAATGTTTACTCAGGGGTACCTCAGGGATCCAACTTGGGGCCTCTACTGTTTTTGTGTGTTGTAAACGATCTTCCTGGCGTTGTGCGCTTCTCTAAAGCAAAGTTATTTGCAGACGATTTCAAAGTATACAGAGAGATTCGCGACATTAATGACTGTTTGCTTTTGCAGCGCGATGTTGAAAATATTTTGGAATGGGGTGCTCAGAATTTATTTAACTTTAATATAAATAAGTGTTATTTCATGAGGTACACGAGAAAGGTTAGCATTATTAATTTTAGATATAACATACAGGGGCAAGAATTGAGGAGCGTTTTAAGTGCAAGAGACTTGGGAATAACTTATGACAGTAAACTAACATTTAATGAGCACATTTTGCAAATATCTAAGAAGGCAAATCGAACTCTTGGGTTTATCATTAGAAACTCCTGTGATTTTAGAAACATTAAGTCCTATATTAGGTTGTATGAGTCATTTGTAAGGTGCGTTCTTGAGTATGGATCCATCATATGGTCGCCGCATTACAAATTGTACATTTCACAGATTGAGAAAGTACAGAAGAGATTTCTTCGTTATTGGTATTTTAAGAAACACGGTGTTTATCCGAGGTTTGTGGAGTATGCGAGCTTCCTCAGTGAATTTAATTTTAGCTCTTTGAGCGATAGACGTGCCATGTCCTCGATTACGTTCATATATAAGGTCGTACACAATATTATAGACGATAGTCAACTATTGTCGAACTTAAATTTCAGCGTGCCTTCATACTACTCGAGGCATGGCACGGTTTTTTATTTACCTAATGTACATACTAATCATAGTCTGAATTCACCAATTCATCGTATGTGTGATATTGTCAACAGATGTCAGGGAATTGATATATTTGAAATAGTAGGTTTACCTGTATTAAAAAGATTGATTCTAGCGAATTTAAATGCTTAAATGCTGGGAATGCATTATACAGTGTGTCCCCGGATTGAGTTCACTATAGGTGTAATTGACAAAAAATTTCAGAATTTCATTTTGATGTTCTGGAATTCAGCCCTGCTTGGTCTGAAATGAATTTTAAGCATATTTTTAGTTTTTAAAATTGAATGCCCCCGTGGCAATTAAGAGAAATCTATTTTCTGTTCAGGTAAAGTGTCGTTTTAGTCAACAATATAGCAAAATGTCATTAACAAAAGTTGTTCAGATAATGAAATTATGGCGCTATACAAAATTTCAAAATGATCGGCAGACTTTGATTAAATCGGTTTTGATTGTATGTATCAACGAAAAATCGCATCGTACGTATAGACTATGGACCCATAACAGAAAACTGGTGGTACAGTAAACCCTCCTATAATGCGGCATCCTAATAGAGCGGTTTCCATACTACGCGGTCAGTGTTTGACGACGTTCCCTCCTATTACGCGCAAGGTCTCCATATAACGCGGTTTTATAATTCATTGCATCTTTGTGTTTAAATACGTGCAGACTTAATTGTAATTTGTTAATCTTAATGATTTTATTATAATTGGACAACAAAGTAAAATTCTTTATTTGCAGTAATATAATCGCACTGATAATTAAAATATTTTTTTAATTATGTATTACTAAACATTTTTAAAACTGGTCATTTCGAATTTTCAAAATTAAAATTTTTTTGCATAATTAGCACAAACGAAGTTGAATGTTTCATACAAATACAAGTGTCACATTTACAGTTAGAACTTTTGTGCCTCTTGCAAAAAGAGCAATATTTTCTATTATTTTTAATATCTAACTGAAATAAAAAAAAATTAAGTTTGAATAAATTGGTAATTAATACACATAAACTAATCACACACTTCCTTTAAATTTAAAACTGGAGTTAAAATAAGGCCCTACCAGGGTTCTATGCGAAATTTAATACACTTGTAATAATAAATTGTTTTCATTACATAATCTTACATTTCGAATCAAGGTTGAAAGATACGTTAATTTTCTTTCATAAGTCTACTTTAAAAAATATAGATGGTAGAAATTCACTTAACATGGTCTCCATATAACGCGGTACGAATTCATGTGATTTGTATTTAATTGTAGGTTTCTTATAACGCGGTTTCCATAGTACGCGAAACACGGTTTCCATATTACGCG
This sequence comes from Malthinus seriepunctatus, assembly GCA_963924605.1. NCBI lineage: Eukaryota > Metazoa > Arthropoda > Insecta > Coleoptera > Cantharidae > Malthinus > Malthinus seriepunctatus. Next base: position 86,281,920 of record OZ004600.1, on the reverse strand, counting down.
AATACGAATCAATGTGATTTGTATACTAACTATGGAGTTTCTTATAACGCGGTTTCCGTATTACGCGGTACCAATCAACCGCGTTATAGGAGGGTTGACTGTAATATTTTTTTATTGGGGTGTCACCGAACAAGAAATGAATCATAATTGCTTTGTAAATTGAGATAAAATTTTATTCAATATGTTTAAATAAAATTAATAATATATGCCTGATAGATCAGGCGTGGTTTGCTCTTATTATTTTGAGCGATATTGATATTTAGAGTGAAAATAAATAAGAAATAAGTAACTGCATGGCATTTTTGTATGTTTCAAAAATTATTTCCTAGAATGTTGACTGTAGAACAACGTGTTAATCAAAGTGTGCCGATCATTTTTAAATTTTGCATAGAGCCATAATTTCGTATTCTGAACAACTTTTGTTAATGACATTTTGCTGTATTGTTGCCAAAAAAGACACTTTACCTAAACAGAAAATAGATTTCTCTCAATTGTCACGAAGGCCTTAATTTTCAAAAATTTGAAATATGCTTAAAATTCATTTCAAACCAAGCAGGGTTGAATTCCAAAACGTCAAAATGAAATTCCGAAAATTTTTGTCAATTACACCTATAGTGAACTCAATCCGGGGACACACTGTACATATATGTATGTTTTTTTTTTTTTTTTCTTTTGTTACGCGTATTGTATATTGTATTATAGCGCACACATTTGTATAAATTTTTTTTCTCTTGATTGTAGCTTATAATTGGGCTTAAGCCCGTTAGCTGCAAATAATAAATAAATAAATAAATTAACGGAGGTACTCCATACGGACAAGCAATATCAGTCACCTCGTGCATTACATACAGGGTGTAACTACTCGACTCATCCAAAGATATAGGAGTTGTAGATCTCGAAAAAACTAACATTTCTTATATTTCGCCATTTTGAATTTGGAGCCTCCTATTCCAGATACAGTCGATATACATAAGTTTTTTTGTTTTTCCTTTGCAGTTTTTTTATTTTTAAGTTCTTAAAAAAATGAAAATTGTTTTGAAATCCTTGTAAATTTCTATAAAACTTTTGTATTTACATCTACCTCTTCTATCTTCATTAATACCAAAATGGCGCCCAATTGAAAACTTTGACCTTGAAAATTTCAAAAATCTCACGGTGGATTTTCTAAAAAAGAATATGAGCTTATTCTACTCATCAAGTTCTACATTTTAAGTCAAAAAAGTTAATAGAAATTTTTTATAGTTTAAGAGCTGCCGAAGATTGTCTGTCAATTTATGTCAATAAATTCTTGAAGAGTAGACAGTTCCATTTTTTACAAAAAATAGTTTTTATTAATAATTAATAAAAATCACTTTCGAATAACAATAATTAATTAATAAATTCAATTATTATCAAAACTGACAAGGAAAAACAAAAGAGAAACGGAAAAACAGAAACAGCACTCTTTTAGAATTTGATCGTTTAAATTCAATCTCCTGTAGCTCCAAACTATAAAAAATTTCTAGTAGTTTTTTTAACTTAAAATGTAGATCTTCATGAGTAGAATAAGCGCATATTCTTTTTTATTAAATTCACCAGGCGATTTTTGAAATTTTCAAGGTCAAAGTTTTAAATTGGCCGCCATTTTGATATTAATGAAGATAGAAGATCGAGCTAAATACAAAAGTTTTAGAGAAATTTACAAGGATTTCAAAACAATTTTTATTTTTTTTAAAAACTTAAAAATAAATTAACTGGAGTAGAAAAACAAAAAAACTTATATCGACTGTATCTGGAATGGGAGGCTCCAAATTCAAAATGGCGAAATAAAAAAATGTTAGTTTTTTCGAGATCTACAACTCCTATATCTTCGGATGAGTCGAGTAGTTACACCCTGTATGTATTATCCGTTCACTATTTATTTGCGCTATGGTTGGCCATGTTAGGGTAACAGATTCCACCCGGTATAAATTTGAAAAAAATCAGTTAGGTTAAGTATTGTAGAGTAGCGGCTTTTTCAATTGTGTTAATAGTTGGTCTGTCATTTTTGTTTAAATTGTCAAGAGCTGTCGGCCAACTTAATAGGGACTTTTTATTTTGGCAAACCAAAAAATAGAAGTTTATGGCCAACCATAGCGCAAATAAATTGTGAATGGATTATAACTGTAATAAAAATATTCAAAAATGTTTTGGACAAAAAGGTCCTTGCAGAGAAATCGACACCAATTGGCGTCGTCTAGCGACTTTTAAGCCTGCTCCACAGGATTTGATACTTTAATGCACTTGGTTTAGTTCGTGTACCAAATCTCTTTAAAATCGGTCAAGGGGTTTCTGAAAAAATCACAAAGTACCTAGTGTTTTGGGAGCCCCTTGTTTGAGGGGCGAATACATTGATAAGACATTTTGGTCTTACCTTTTAACGTAAAATATTTTTCTAGCGGACACCAGTATCCAGACACCCTGCATAATGTCAATTTTTAATATAAAAACAATTCAAATGCTCCAATATTATGCTTTTTTATAGACACACCCATTGAAGTACACAACTTGAATGAAGAAAATGGGAATTCGACATTAGCATCTCTAATGACAAGTCCTGGGACCGTTTCTTTGCAATCACAATACAATCACACAGATGAGAAGGATTTTGTAACTGCTTTAACGGAACTAAGTAGTAGAATAAATGATGACAGTACAACACCTACATACTTTAATATAAACAAATACAATATTTTCGGCGGATGTAAAAGAGCGTTACAAAGATCTAACTTTGATCCCTTTAATAGGATTTCCGTACATTTTGTGGACGTCGATAATAATAGTGAGGGCGCTATAGATGGCGGTGGTCCAAAACTTGAGATGTTTCGCTTATTATTTTCATATCTACAAAGTACATAGTTGTTTATTTTGTGGAAGCGATAATTCGAAAAATATTACCTACTGCATTGAGCAGTTCAATGACAATAATTATTTTTACGCAGGCCAAATGATTGCTTTATCCATAATCCATGGATCCTGCGGACCAAACTTTTTGTCCGAAACACTATTCAATTTTCTTTTATCGGGCATTCATAGATGAGATGAAACCCAATATTTCAGATTTCACATCAGATATTAGACTTAACCTTTTTTAGAAATAATTTCGAACAGTGACAATTTGTAGGAAATCCAAAATATTAGTCTCGAAGAGGACATGCGATTTGTAGGCTGGTTGGTCAATAATTACAGATTTGCAAAACCTAGCTACGTTGATTTCTGGTAAGTAAAAATACTTTAGTAATTTCCAATTTTAGAGAATTTCCATTTAATTCTTGGAGATGTAGTAAAATTTCATGTGTGTTATCGGCTCGACCAGCCCTCGAGCAATTCTTGAATGGTTTTAAGTCGTGCGGTGTTGACAATTTAATAAAGAAGTTTCCATCCGATATGAAAAAAGTTTTCAACCACAGTAAGAAAGGTTAGGTCTTTTCTGGGTATGGCCAGTTACTATCGCAAGTTTATTCCGGATTTTGCCAAAATCGCGGCTCCGTTACATTTGCTATTGAAAAAAAACGAGAAATTTGTGTGGACCGACTTGCAAACGCAAGCATTCACAAACTTGAAAGAAAAATTAACCCAAGCCCCTATTTTGGCCTGTCCTTGCTTTGACGTACGCTTCGTTGTAAAAACAGATGCAAGTAATGTTGGCCTCGGCGCGGTGCTAAACCAAACCCACAACGGTGAAGAACGCGTGATTACATACATTAGTCGTGGTTTAAACCAAGCGGAGAAAAATTACTCAGTAACTGAGAAAGAATGTTTAGCTGTGGTTTGGGCTATAAAAAAATTACGTGGGTACCTAGAAAGGTACGAGTTCGATGTGATCAGCGACCATCGAAGCCTCAAATGGCTCAGAGCTCTTCCCCAGCCTTTGGGAAGATTGGCTCGCTGGATGTTAGAGCTACAAGAGTTCCGCTTTACCATACATTACCAGGAAGGGAAACTAAATACGGTAGCGGATGCACTTTCACGGTGTAACGGTAGAATTTTCCGATGTCCAAAAATTGCAAGAATGACAAAAAGTCATTGTCAATTTATGAGGAAAATTAGTCCAATATTCATTTTTACCTAGAAATAAGTTTAGTTAGTAAACATATACAATTCGAATTTGGCGCTCTTGACAGCTAGTCAAAATTGGACAAAGCCAATTTTGACAAATGCAAATTGCGACCAAAAGATGAACGAAAAAGAGAAGTTGAGGTGTAGTACATCACCGGAATAAAATGTAGTTTTGATCCTGAAGGTTCCTATTGTTCATAATGGTAATCTTCAACTCAAAACGGGGAAAATCCCAATATTCAGTAGCGTCTCCAAGAAAATTTTGCCTCATCTGACAGAAATTAACCAGTGGCGTATCCCAGTCACATCTATCTTGATCCGTCCGTCCACTGTCAGATAGTCTATCTCTCACCGGGGAATTTCCTGGCCAAAGGAAATATAAGACGGTCCAAAATCTTGCAAAAATCGAATTCCTTTTGATGAAAGGAATTTCTGATACGCCCTTTGTGTATTAGAAGCCCCTAACGAATCCCTCGCGAATCCAAGTTCATAAAAACCGTGTGTCCATAAATCCAGCGTCACCATTTTCTTCAGTAAGTACTCAGCCTAGAGAAAAACTGCTTTAGTAGAGTAGAAAACCGCTTTAGAAAACGTCGCAACAAATCCAACAGTTTACTTTCTGTGTGATTTGTGTCGTAGAAAATGCTTTAGAAAACGTCGCAACAAAGTCCAACAGTTTACTTTCTGTGTGATTTGTGTCGTAGAAAAACGCTTTAGAAAACGTCGCAACAAGTCCAACAGTTTACTTTCTGTGTGATTTGTGTCGTAGAAAATGCTTTAGAAAACGTCGCAACAAAGTCCAACAGTTTACTTTCTGTGTGATTTGTGTCGTAGAAAAACGCTTTAGAAAACGTCGCAACAAGTCCAATTTATTTTTTAATTTATTTTTTGGTATTTATTTGTTGTTTTTTTTAAATAAAACTCAATTTTTGTTCTTTGTAGAGATTTCGGTCAGATTTTTTAGCTTTTCCAAGAATAAAAAAAATTATTGTTGTAGTTACCTGTGCTTTTTTGATAATTCGAAAATGATAAGTGTTATACAGCACTTATCACTTAATTGGCTTGTGATTGGCTGAAAATTTGAAATTTAAGTCATTTCATTGGCTGCTGGGTTTAATTTGACAGACGTATGCAATAGTCACAATAATTGTAGCATTATAAGGACAGTTTATGTCTAACTATGGAGTCAGCTGATCAAGGTTTGGTTTAGTTAATCACTAATGGCCAGTTTCTGGTACATTTTTGCTTAGCTCTAGCTAACTTAGCTAGAGCTAACTTATGGAACCCATAACTCGTCAAATCGGGTTTCTTCAATACTCGGCTAACATTTAAAATTGTCGTGTAACTTGAATAGAAATTTGTCATTCTGTTTTTCGACAATATATGGATTGTCAAAAGAATAACAAATTCGCGCTCGTTTATAAATATATGTCACTTGATGTTACAATATTTTTGATCAAAATATACGAATAAAATAAATTATTTTCTTAGAGATTATAGTCAATTAATTAATAAATATTTAATAATAATATAAAATTGACTATTATCTTCAAAAAATTAATCATTAAATACCTAAGCCAAAAAAAAGAATGAAATAATATTGTACCACGACTACCTGACTTAATCCGGCAGCGTAAAAGGTTGCCCTTTTTTGACCACCGAGTTGTATAGAACACGTAAATTTATTTGAAGGTTCTACCTGCGAGTTTAGGGTATTTATAATCCGTACACCCTCCTTACGATGCTCATAAACACAGCGGGGTGGTATTGGCACTTTAAAGATTTAAACAAATGTTGAATATCCCCTTATTTCTCTAGTAGTTTTAAGAAAAATTAAATAAATAATTTTTCTATTAATTTAAAATAATTTGGCTATTACAACTCTAAAATATAAATAATTAATCTAAGCCAAAAAAAATTAAATTTTAAAAAAATTTAATAATTATACTAGAGAAAAAGCGGCCCTGAACATTTAAGGTTTGTTTGATTTTTAGAAGTGCTAATACCACCCCGCTGTGTTTATGAGCATCGTTATGAGGGAGTACGGATTAAAACACCCCAAACTACCAGGTAGAACCTTCAAATTACTTTACGTTCACTATACCACCAAATTGTAAAATTAAGGTCTGTTACTAGAAAGAAACAAGGGTATATAATTTCTAAAATAAATGAATTAGAAGAAACCAAAATTACTAAACTTGATTTTGTAAGATCTTTAAGCTATCATTATTAGCTGCAGTAAAAAATAATCCATTTTATTGTAAAATAATTGTAAATTTTTAGCAAGTAATTAATATGTGTATGTAGGTTTCTTAGGTATATGTAATGTATGTATATTTCAAAAATTTTTAGATAAATATACCTATTTTGTATTATATCGGATACAACTGTTTAGTTTGTTATTAGATTTTATTATTGTAAACTGTTAATCCTCTCCAGAAAATCGGTGGTACAACTCGACTATAGGATTATATCTACCAGGGGAGATTTTTAAGTTCGCGGAATGAGACAGAAGGAGGCGGCCATTTTTATTTATTTTTTGTAATTAATGCCCTTTTTTATTTACAAGCATACACTAAAAATCGTATGCAATTATATCAAGTAGTTTAGTCGCAATCAACTAAATGATAATTTTGAATTTTGAATTTTTGAATTTTGTCGAATTTTTTTTTGTAATTCGACCTATTATCAAACAAATAGTCACAGGAGATGAATCTTGGGTTAAGTTATGGAGTGACATTTAAAGGGTGGTCCATCCTAAAAAAATTGAATTTGAAGGAAGTTTCGTCTTCTGCTGGAAAAGTGATGACAACAATCTTTTGGGATTCTGAGAGAATTCATTTAATTGATTGCAAAAATAAAGGTACCACCATAACAGGCGCATACTACGCTGATAGTTTACATCGATTAATAGAAAAAAATAAATCAAAAAGGGGAGGAAAATTGGGCAAATTTAAACTTACTGAAAAACAATGCACCTTTTCACAAGATAAACAATTGCGATGGGTGCCGTGACGTCATGCAGTTTCGAAGAAATTGTTCATCCACCCAAGTACAGATTTGGCACTATATTATTATTACCCATTTCCAAATTTGAAATAAAAACTTCATAGAAGGCATTTCGACATCGATGAATCGCATTTAACAAGCATTTTACAAGAAAAAATTAAATATTTTTTTTGAAGGTTTACAAAAATTAATTCACAGAAGTAATAAATGCATTCATATTCGAGAAGATTTTATTGTACAATAAAATTATAAAAAAAATATATTTGCGTTTCTTTCTACCCCATTCCGCGAACTTAAAAATCTCCCCTTGTACCTGCTGTCCCGTGATACAACTCGGTGTCCCCGAAAGAAAAGCTTAAAGAAATCTTTTGCATACACATCAAAGCACATAAGGTAAAATAATGTGACAATAGGCACCCAAAACGCAGGTAGAAATTTTGTACATTTAAACGAGATTGACAATGACAAACAAAACCGAAACTAGCGCCACAAGCGTACATAACTTGACTTAAATTAGCTCATTCTCTCATTCATAACTAGAGAAAATGAATACATATTCAGTGGTGTTTGTAAGCAACCGGTTATTTATAACGTCAACGTTGAGTCGTTGAACGAAGCTGGATATATGTCTGTTGCATTCTGTTAAATAAAGAAAAAAGACTCAACGTTCGGGTTATATTATAACTGGTTGCTTACAACACACCACTGATTGTATCGATAGTTAACTGGCTGTCGAGCAACACTTATGGAATAGATATGTATTCGTTAGTAGATAAGTATCGATAGAACAACCGGCCATAAACCAAATACAACTGTTTTGCCTTGAAAAAGGCAGATTTATTCACAGCGTTATAATAAAAATTATTTGACAATAAACAGAATTATGAATGTCACAGCCAAAGTAAATAATCAGTTATTATGTATAATATCCAGATATTATGTATAACGACTAAATTCGCTATCTAAAGTGATTAATTAATTACTCTAACCAGTCATTATTCATAATGACTAGTACAGTTTGGTTAAAGTAATAAATTCCAGAATACAAGAATACCATATGTAGACCTGGCTAAAGACGACGATAGAAGCATTAAAGCTGTCATAATGGCAATTGAGAAATAAGGGGTGTATCGGCTTGGTACAAAGCATGGAATTTTAAATCAACTCTACGCAAGAAATCAATTTACTCATTGCAAGGAGAAATAATGTCATTCATAATGTAATATTCACAAATTCATTTTGGGCTATAACTTAAAAACAAAAGAAAATAGCCCAATTTTGATTTTACTATTATTAGTTTCTCGAAAAAAGAGATCGAGGATGCGCCATCGGTTTTTCTCTAACTCCTACAGTTACCAAGTTCCCCTATGAAAACATCCAATTTTGCCCACCCTGTACACCTCTTTTGAAGTTCATTAAAAATGACAACTTTGCGTACTTCTCAAAATTTTGTTTTTTGTATATCGGTTAAACTGGTTCCATATACCATAGGGTGTAACTACTCGACTCATCCAAAGATATAGGAGTTTTAGATCTCGAAAAAACTAACATTTTTTTTATTTCGCCATTTTGAATTTGGAGCCTCCTATTCGAGATACAGTCGATATAAGTTTTTTTGTTTTTCTACTCCAGTTTATTTAGTTTAAAGTTTTAAAAAAAAATAAAAATAGTTTTGAAATCCTCGTAAATTTCTCTAAAACTTTTGTATGTAGCTCAATCTTCTATCTTCATTAATATCAAAATGGCGGCCAATTTAAAACTTTGACCTTGAAAATTTCAAAAATCGCACGGTGAATTTTCTAAAAAAGAATATGCGCTTATTCTACTCATGAAGATCTACATTTTAAGTTAAAAAAACTACTAGAAATTTTTTATAGTTTAGGAGCTACAGGAGATTGAATTTAAACGATCAAATTCTAAAAGAGTGCTGTTTCTGTTTTTCCGTTCCTCTTTGGTTTTTCCTTGTCAGTTTTGATAATAATTGAATTTATTAATTAATTATTGTTATTCGAAAGTGATTTTTATTAATTATTAATAAAAACTATTTTTTGTAAATATGGAACTGTCTACTCTTCAAGAATTTATTGACATAAATTGACAAACAATCTTCTGTAGCTCCTAAACTATAAAAAATTTCTAGTAACTTTTTTGACTAAAAATGTAGATCTTGATGATTAGAATAAGCGCATATTCTTTTTTAGAAAATCCACCGTGTGATTTTTGAAATTTTCAAGGTCAAAGTTTTCAATTGGGCGCCATATTGGTATTAATGAAGATAGAAGGTAGATGTAAATACAAAAGTTTTATAGAAATTTACAAGGATTTCAAAACAGCTTTCATTTTTTTTAAGAACTTAAAAATAAAAAAACTGGAAAAGAAAAACAAAAAAACTAATATCGACTGTATCTGGAATAGGAGGCTCCAAATTCAAAATTGCGAAATAAAAAAAATGTTAGTTTTTTCGAGATCTACAACTCCTATATCTTTGGATGAGTCGAGTAGTTATACCCTGTATTTATTTAAAACAATTACTGTTGTAGACATTTTTAGCCATTCAGTTCTCAATTTACTTCTGAAATATTTTATTTTTTAAGACTTTTTTATGTAATTCCTTCCCGTATTCATCAATTTTTGTATGCTTTTAAACAGTTCAAATTGGTTTAAAAAAATCATATAATGTTGGCTGTGGTGGAATTTTCAGCTACAAGTGGCGAGTCCACTAAAGAGTTAGCCGTGGTGCCTTTACTATGGTTGTTTAATGGCCAGTCTCTGGTACATTTTTGCTTAGTTATGGATCCATAACATTCCAAAACTTAACCATTTCTATTGTTTGAAACCGGTTTTTGAACACTTAGGGAATAGATATCTATTCGTCAGTAGATAACTATCTTTTGAGAGACTCGCAGTAAGTCAGAAAGAAGGTGTTATTGGCCTAATAAGATTACAGGAAGATTTGAAAATCTCGTAAAAAGTGAAACCGTTGCAAACAAAACTTGGTCTTCATTTAAATTTTTAAAGTTCATTACAGAAGTGGTAATTGTACTTTAATTAATATTAGTCCGCACTATATTATGTTTATTTTAGACTCATACGTTGATGCAGAAACTCATCTGAAAGAGATTTTATTAGATAATGAAAACGACAATGAAAGTACCGATTGTACTACAACAAGTTTGTCAAGAAAATCATTCGTTGATGTTGATACGCATCAACATGAAACTTCGACTTCGTCGCTGGCGTCGACTGTGACTTTACATTCATTGGGTGTTTCATTTTAGTGTTTTGCATGAAGGCATCACCAGGCTTGAATCAGTGCGATTACCCTTGACCGAATCTCTGTCCATTTTCAATAAAGCCAAAACTGATTTGGAAACTTGTGGAAGCGAAAAAATCAAGGACAAATTCAAGAATGTTACAGGGAGAAATCCAGGCTATGAAACGTTAATGTCAATATCAAAAGTCTTTTTAGTAGAAGACTTGTGTAAGAGAAAAAATCAAGGACAAATTTAAGAATGTTATAAGGAGAAATCCAGGCTATGAAACGTTAATGTCAATATCAAAAGTCTTTTTAGGGGAAGACACCTCTCTCCCTGAAAATATCCAATGCTGTTACTTATAAATTTGTACCCGTTACTTCGTGTGATGTGGAGCGTTCCATTTCCCTGTATAAACTAATTTTAAGTGATAGGAGGCACAGTTTCACGCCGGAAAACATAGAAAAAGGGTTAATTTATTATAACTTTAAAAAAATTTATAATTTATAAATAACTTTAAAAAAATTGTTAATAAATTATATTTGAATTTATCTCTTTTTCTTCTTAAAATTTGTTTTACTCTTTTAGGGTAAGGCACCGGTAATTGTAAACAGCTACCAAATTTCATCACATAGTGTTTTTAACGTCTTTTGTATTAGGACAGGAAACCAAGATCGAAATAAGGCTGTGCCGTCAATTAATTCGTGGAAAGCTGGAAATGGCTTTAAGCTCTTTATTTATATGTAAAAAGAGTTATTTGAAAAGTTTGCACCAATTTTCTGCTTGTGCTCGAAGGGGGGTGGTACAAAAACCTCGTAATTTTCGCACTTTTTTCATTTTCTTACGAATAACTTACAAACGATGCATTTTTCAGAAAATTTGCACCACGCATAAATTAAAGTACATAAAATTCCACGTCTAATGGTTTTTTATTTCTAAAACTACGTAAAGTCGATAAAGTATACACAGTAGAAAATACAAAAGTGTAAATTTAAAAATTCTCTAAGTAAAAATTTTTGATTAAATATTTTGAGTTAAATATCACTCAAAAATAGATTAATTTGGTAATTTCGTAACATTACCTCTATTTTGAGTATTTAAAATCAAAGTTTACGACAATTACTCTAAACATGATTTAAATTGAATTATAATTGATTAAAATTTTTATTTAACTCACTTTTTAGTAAAATTTACTAAATAGTGATAGAATTATTATCTGTGTATTATGATAGCTGTTCATATCAAGCTTGACCTCGAAGCTGTGCGTCAATGAATACCATTGTTAGGGAATAGTGAGTGCCATTCATGTTTTTGATGTCCACTAGTTTGTTTGTAAATTTGTTAGTTTCTGTCGTGGTCGTGGAATTTTGTCATGAAACTTGATAAAGGGGGTCACAATTCAATTCTACAACTTTTCCTAATAACTTTTTTCCATATCTCCAACGCAAATCAAAATTTCTAGAAATGGCTTTGTTTATGAGCTTCCTCTATCTCAAGAATTCAGGAACCGATTTTTCCCACAGAATGATTAGATTTTTGATGCTCTTTAAAATGATGTATTGCACGTTAGGGGGTGCCATTAGAAATTTCAAAGTAGTTCCCCCTAAAAATCTAAATTGACCCGTTTTTGTTTAAGTGTGTATCTATTAGATCTCGTGTTATTCCAGGTGGGAAGTAAAAATTAAAATGAACACACTGTATGTTAAAAAGCAGTATGCTTACCTAGACACTTTTTAAATAACCTATAATATATTAATATTAACATCAAATACCTTTTATACGTTTTTTGTAGCTGTCAAGAAATTTCCACAGCTTAATGAAAAAACTAAAAACATAGTATTTTATGACATTGACAACGTTATTGTAGAAGAAGACTTTTTAAAAGATCGTCTAAAAAATTTTAATTGTTTAATAAAAGTCAAAGTTGAAGACGAAAATGACTTAGAAGTAAGATTAGGAGATGAGCAAGGTAATGAGTTCAAAATAATTAAGGTACAATTAAATTTGAAAGCGTAATAATATAGGTTGGTCATTTCCTTCACTTCCTGGGAGCTCGTCTAATACCTCCACTTTCACGCTGAGCGACAATGGATTAATATTTGATAATGAAGGGTCTAGGCAAGATCTGGTACTTTTTCCATTGTCCGAGGCACCAATGCAAGATACATACTTCTTATAACGAAACCTTTTTTTTAAAACCAGTAACACCTCCGAAAAAAACAAACAGTGCAGACGTAAGTTTTTTTTACAAATTTAATTTTCTTCTAATTTTGATTTGCATTACATATCGAGGGTTTAGAGTCAGAAGGGTGTAACTACAAAAATGGCTGTTTTTAGTTACCTATGGTATCGTAATGACAAAATTGTATTTTATATAGTGTCAGAAGGATGTAACGGTTGAATATATAGGCAGAGAGATTTGTTGTAGATGTATCTACCAATATGGCATATTGGTTAATGACATCTTAATGTATCAGCACTTAGATCTTTCTGACATTAAAAGTTGCCAATAACCGAAGATAGAATTCAGGCGTTACATCCTTTTGACACTAGACTTTAATGCTACTTGGCGGTGGCTAATTGTAGATATCAGCTTTCTTATCATAATAAGATAAGATTGTGTTCTTTAGAATGAAGTTTTGTTTATAAATACAGGGTGTAACTACTCGACTCATCCAAAGATATAGGAGTTGTAGATCTCGAAAAAACAAACTTTTTTTTTATTCCGCCATTTTGAATTTGGAGCCTCCTATTAGAGATACAGTCGATATTAGTTTTATAGTTTTTCTATTCCAGTTTTTTTATTTTTAAGTTCTTAAAAAAAATAAAAATTGTTTTGAAATCTTTGTAAATTTCTCTAAAACTTTTGTATGTACGTCTACCTTCTATCTTCATTAATATCAAAATGGCGCCCAATTGAAAACTTTGACCTTGAAAATTTCAAAAATTGCACGGTGGATTTTCTAAAAAAGAATATACGATTATTCTACTTATCAAGATCTACATTTTAAGTCGAAAAAGTTAATAGAAATTTTTTATAGTTTAAGAGCTGCCGAAGATTGTCTGTCAATTTATGTCAATAAATTCTTGAAGAGTAGACGGTTACATTTTTTACAAAAAATAGTTTTCATTAATAATTAATAAAAATCGCTCTCGATTAACAATAATTAACTAATAAATTCAATTATTATCAAAACTAACAATAAAAAACAAAAGAGAAACGGAAAATCAGAAACAGCACTCTTTTAGAATTTGATCGTTTAAATTCAATCTCCTGTAGCTCTTAATCTATAAAAAATTTCTAGTAGCTTTTTTAACTTAAAATGTAGATCTTCATGGGTAGAATAAGCGCATATTCTTTTTTAAAAAATTCACCGTGCGATTTTGGAAATTTTCAAGGTCAAAGTTTTAAATTGGCCGCCATTTTGATATTAATGAAGATAGAAGATTGAGGTAAATACAAAAGTTCTAGAGAAATTTACGAGGATTTCAAAACAGATTTTAGTTTTTTTTAAAACTCAAAAATAAAAAAACTGGAATAGAAAAACAAAGAAACTAATATCAACTGTATCTCGAATACGAGGCTCCAAATTCAAAATGGCGAAATATAAAAATGTTAGTTTTTTCGAGATCTACAACTCCTATATCTTTGGATGAGTCGAGTATAGTTACACCCTGTATTATATAATTATACAACCTGTTATAAGTACAATGCAATCAGTAAAATTCTTCATTCTTTGGAAGACGGTTGTGTTGAATGCAGTGAGTTAAAAATTTTTAGTGAGAATCATGTGGTCGCGTACTGATGTTATAATTAATATGGCATTGGAGGCACAATCGTGTAAAGGTACGTAGTAACGCTTTACTTACTATTTTAAGCATTAGGACTGATTGTTTTTGTATTAGATAGGGAAGATACGACACAAAATACATTTAATCAACCAGGTCCTTCGAGAGAGCACGATTCGTCAGATCTAGATTCAGATCAAGAACGAGTTGTTGATAATGTGAAAGATTTCTTTGAAGATTCTGATTGTTCAGTAAAAGACAAGGATTACATTCCTGGATCCGAAAGCTCAGAATCTGATGAAGGTACGTTTATGAAAGCAATTACTTGTGTAACGTTGACTAACTGATTGTTGTTAAAATTTTCAGATACTTTCAATTCACAACCACATTGTGATGAAGCAAACAGCGTTGTGCAGTCGGGGTCGAACTCAGAAAATGCAAATTCGTTGACTGTTAATGAACATTTTAAAGAAAAACGGAAGAGGAGGAAATTTCCCAAACCCGAAGACTGGAAGAGGAACACACAGAGGAGACTGAAGCAAAGGGGCCAAGCACATACCAGCACTACGGGTAAGCGAATTCAGTCCAAAACACTACAGCCGAAAAATTTCTCGATGTCCAAGAAAGTGCAATACAAGTTTCAATAATCAAGACCGTGAAAATATACATGAAAACTACTGGAAAATGGGCAACCCTGAAAAACAGCGTCAGTACATAAGCTCTTTAATAGATGAACATAAAAAGGCTTCAATTAGAACAGCGGCAGGTGATGAATCTCGCAGACAGAAAACTAAAACTTATTACCTAATAAAAGATAATGAAAAAGTGCAGGTTTGCAAAAAAAATTTTCTTTCTACATTTTCTGTGTCTGGGAAGTTTACGGATGGAGTACTTAAAAACCGAAATGAAAACAATATTGTTCAAATTGATAAACGAGGACATCATGTCCCTGGAGTAAAAATTAGGGATGAAAATAGGGATTTTATTCGGTCTCATATTCGGTTATTTCCTGTAATGCCTGCTCATTATTGTAGAAAGAACTCGAGCAAAGAGTATTTGGAAAAAAGACCTTAACATACAGAAAATGTATGACTTGTATTTACAAAAAATGCTAAGAGGAAAAACTGAAACCAGAAAAGCAATGGCTTTATCGCGATATATTTACAAAAGAATTTAATTTAGCCTTCTATACACCTAAAAAAGACATTTGTGACTTTTGTTTTAAATATGAACGCATGTCTGCGGATGAAAAGGTGCTGAATAAAACTGAACATGAAAATCATATCAGACGCAAAGATGCAGCCAGGAAGTTAAAGAATGATGTAAAAGGAAAAGCATTAAACCGTAGAGTGAGGGTGTTTTAGACAAAAATCTAAAGTAGTTTTTATAAACTCCTTCAGTCAACGTTGCAAACACAGGCCAAGGGTTCGTGAGTTTTGCGGCGAAGGCGCTACCGCCTGGTCAAGAATACAGTGACTTAATATATAACAGTGGCGACAATAGTAGGTCTTATTTTCTATTGGTTGTTGGCAGCGCCGCCATGTTTAGGCTAAAGTTTTAAATTTCGAGTTTGTTTACGTTTGTTTACTATAGAAGTTCCTGGCGGTTTTAGTTTATTTCAAGGTTTAAACACGTGGAAGTGCGACGTTTTTTAAATAAATCTACATTTTAATTTTGTGAAAGGTAGGTATGTACCATTACTAAATAATAATTAAAAATAATTAGCTTTTAGTCGATATATTTATTAATATTTGAAAACCTTGAACGATTGTTTAGAATATAGGTTATAATCACATTATAATTTTCGTGGTTCTGGTAGTACAATCGGTATAACTGTATCTTTGTTTCAATTAACTTATTATTTAGAAACATTTAAAATTAAGTTGTCTACCGACTTACATTATTATTAATGTTAAATTGATAAAATGAAATAATGTTTTTGTAAACAATGCCGTTAAAAGATTTTAACATCGTATTTTTTTTACTTAGTAAAAATGCCTGGGTGTTCAGCTTATGAGTGCAGTAATTCAGCAGCTAAGGGTTTTTTAATGAAAACTTTCCCAAGGAATCCAGAAAGAAGAAAGTTATGGGAAGCAAAAGTTAAACGAGACGGTTGGAAAGCAACCAATTATTCTGTTCTTTGCGAGGTAGATATTCAAATTTTAATAATTTATTAACTTCAATATTGAAGGTAAAACCTACACATATTTTGTATTTTAGACTCATTTCGAAGAGCATATGTGGGAGAAAACCCGAGTGGATAATACGCGAAAGTTGAGGAGTGATGCAGTACCTACATTGTTTAGCTTTATAGCTCCTCCACGACATCGCAAACCTGCTAAAAATCGTACCACCATGATTCCTAGTAAAGTACCTCACAAAAAAATGATTGTTGATGAATTGCTTATACAGTCCACGGACCAACCTTCAATAAGCTTTGCAACCACTTCAGCTTGTGACAGTACAAGCACCGATACTGAAGGTTCTGAGCCAGAATTGGATAATGTTTCGAGAAATGATGCAACAAAACTCCAACAAAAATTAAATGTGTATAACAAACGATTTAAAACTTTACTACAAAAAAATCGAGTCTATAAAAATAATATTCGTTGTTTTAAAAAGAAACTTAAAATGTTTGAAAATGAAGTTAAAACGTTAAAACTTACAGATAAGGAACATGTTTCGACTAAGATGCTTAATTCCATTTTAAATAGTGATCAAATTAATTCATTAAAAAGAAAAAGTAACAAGTTTATGAAATGGTCTAATGAGACGATAAAACGAGGTTTAAAATTAAAATTTTCATGTGGCAATAATGGCTATGAAGAATTGATTACACAAAATATGCCTCTTCCGTCAATTAGAACGTTACAAAGACGTCTACAAAATTTGAAGTTCGAAAGTGGAGTGTTAACCGAAGTCTTTCAGTTTTTAAAAATTAAAGTTGATACGTTCAAAAACGATTTTGAACGAGATTGTGTGTTGGTGATGGATGAAATGGCTATAACGCCATCAAAGGTCTTTGATATTAGTACAAACACATACATCGGTGATGTAACTTTGCCTAATCATTCGGGTGTTGCGAACCATGCGTTAGTTATAATGTTAGGAGGTATTAGCACACGTTGGAAGCAGACAGTAGCTTACTATTTTTCAAGCGATTCTGTCAATGGCGCAGTGTATGAAGAAATTCTACTTGATGTAATAAAGAAAACTGAAGATTTAGGTTTAAAAATTATTAGCATAACTTCAGATATGGGGTCATCTAATCAAGCTTTGTGGAAGAAGTGGAATGTTGTAGCGGGACGATACAGCAATATATCCAATTTTATTAATCATTCTCTTGATGAAAGTAGAAAAATTTACATTCTTGCTGATGCACCGCATCTATTTAAAAACATTAAAAATATGTTATTAACAAATAAGTTTATAAAAATTCCAAGTGACATTCAGGAAAAATACAACCTTCCGACAAATATCATTAAATCGGAACATTTATTTGAGTTAGTAAATTATCAGAAAAACATGGAAATTAAATTGGCTCCAAAACTTACAGAAGAAGATCTATCGCCAAGCCACTACCAAAAAATGAGAGTATCCAGATCTACTCATGTCATTAGCCATGAAGTTAGTAGTGCTTTGAGGTTTCTTGCGGATGAGCTGAAGAAGCCTGAATATTTGACTACAGCTTGGTTTATTGATACAACAGCTAAATGGTTTACTCTTGTAACATCTCGACATCCTACCATGGCTTTAAGCCAATTAAACCTAGTTGTATACAATGAAACTATAACTTTTCTCAGTGATTTTATCAATTTATTTCAAGTTATGGAAGTAGGGACCAAAAGAATTTGGAAGCCATCACAAACAGGTGTACTAGTGACCACACAATCGATTCTGCATTTACAGAAATTATTTTTAGAAGACAAAAAATACACTTTCTTGTTAACATCCAGATTCACACAAGACTGCCTGGAAAATTTATTTAGTGTGGTACGTGTGAAACAGTCAGTGCCTACAGCCCTACAGTTTAAAAACAATTTAAAACTAATATGTGTGTCGCAATATCTGAAAGATGTTTCAAAAGGTAGTTATGAACAGGACAATCGTGCTTTTCTAGAAGACTTTTTAGATACAGTCGACGGTAAATCAAATAAACAAGTGTTTTCCCCTGTTGTTGTGCCAAATAACATTGTACTAAAAGACGTGTACTTAGGTAATGCTGAAGTAAATTCTTTATACAACATCAGTGGATATATAATAACTAGTATACAAAGATGTTCAAAAACTTGTGCTTCGTGTATATCAACTGTAGGGTAAAAGTGGTGTAGATGCCCTACTAGGATAGATGCCCTAGTGCGTAATACTTCTGATCTGTTTGCTTGACGACAACACGTAAGCGGTTAGTAGGTGCAGATTCGTACTTCGAGTTATGTGCACATGCAAGTGGGTTATATGCCATAGTTTTGAAACAATTTTTTATTAATATTATGTAAGTACATTTGAAAGTGCATGTAACTGTAATGTTGGGGGACTAATTACTAAGCTTTTACGTACTCTAATTTCTTTCTATCGCCTAACTTTTTTTACCATATATCAAATTTGCTTTAATTTAACCTATAAATAACCATTGCCGCTTGTTTATGCCGCGCCAATTTTAAATATTAGGTGGGGCTTCTATCCCTCTATAAAAGGATATATGCCCCTCCTATAAGTGGGATATATGGCATATAAAAATGTGTGATATTAAATACAGTGAATTTTTAGATAATAAGATGCCACGAAAATATCAGAGAAAATGCAACGTCAATCCAAGAGCTGTTTGGTCAGAAGAGAATTTAAAATCTGCTATAGAAAGTGTAAAAAATAAAACTATGGGCGTAAATCAAGCTAGCAAAGCATACCATATTCCTTCCCGTACTTTAAGGAGAAGATTACAATCTGGTAATTATAAAAAATTAAGTCTTGGTAAAGCCCCTGCATTAGGTTTTGAAAACGAGCGTAGGCTAGTTGCTCATATACAAAGACTAGAAAAAGCAGGATTTGCTCCAAGCCGCTGCACAGTTCGTCGACTTGCTTATGAGTTTGCTAAGAAACTAGGTAAACAAAATTTACTCTCGCCGAAAAACAATGAAAAAGGTATGACAGGTCAACATTGGTTACTTTCTTTTCTTGAACGAAATTCGGATTTGAGTATTAGACAAAGTGAAGGCTTGTCATTGGCAAGGGCAAAAGGGATGTGTCGAGAAGAAGTAAATTTATTTTATGATCTTTTGGAAAAGACTTTGACGGAACACAATTTATTAGATAAACCCAATCGGATATATAATATGGACGAGTCCGGAATACAACTAAACAATAAACCCGGAAAAGTCGTGGCCACCAAGGGGTCCAAGGATGTACACGTACTCACATCCGTTGAGAGAGGCGAAAATGTAACCATCATTGCATGTAATAACGCAGAGGGTTCTTTTCTACCACCTGTTATCATTTTGAAAGGAACCAGAAAAAAAAATGAACATATGTCTGGTTTACCTGCTGGATCCGACATATATATGAACAAAAAGAGTTCGTTTATCACATCGGAACTCTTTCTAAGATGGCTGAAATATCACTTCTTGCCCAGAAAGGGAGAAGGCAAGGTACTACTAATATTGGATGGGCACGCTTCACATTTAAATTCAATCGAAATGCTTCAGTTTGCTGACGAAAATGACATTATAATGATATGCTTGCCTAGCCATACGACGCAAGCCCTGCAACCGCTTGACCGTTCTTTTTTCAAACCCTTGAAAGATTATTTTAAGCAAGAGGCAGACTTGTGGATGTTTTCCAACGAAAATCGGAAAATTGGAAGATTACATCTTGGTCAGTTAATTGGGAAAGCATGGGAGAAAGCGGCGACTGTTGGTAATGGCGCGTCAGGGTTTGGTGCTACTGGAATTTTTCCATTTAATCGTACGGCAATACCGGATCATTTTTTCCAAATTTCTGATAATTCAAATACTAATAAAAATTCAACTATCACAGGAACAGATAACACAGATGCAACACAAATTGTACACAATTTATCAGATGTGGACGTTACTGGATTAATTAATATTGGCGATCTACCTTCAAATTTCTTTGATAATGACGAAAATTATATTATAGAAGTTACAGACGACATTACAAATAATAATTTAGATGTCATCAGTGAAGGTTCTGCTCGTTCAAATATGAGTGCTACTCCTACTACTGCTATTATGTTGCCAAAAGTGCACAAAAAAGAACCTGATGTAGATCATGAACTCCCAGACGATGTCAACACACCATCAAAATACCTTCATGACATATTTCCTGTTCCTACTATTCCACTATCAAAAAGTAAGAGAAAACAATCTGCTGCTGTAATAACAGGTAGAAATATTAAAGAAAAACGCACAGAAAAAGATAGAAGTTCAACTAAAAATAAGAAAAAAGAAAAACAAAAAAGCAGCTGCTCTGATGTAGCCTCAACATCGGCAAACTATGATTCTCAAGTAAGTATTGCAAGTGAAGAAAGTACAAATTGCGTCGAATGTTTGGAAAATTATTACCATACAACCGAAAAAGTAGATTGGATCAAGTGTGTGTCATGTGAACAGTGGCTTCACGAAACTTGTACTATGTATAGCAATAGGTGTAATGACTGCGGAAGGGCTATTAAACGCCAGGAAAAGTGCAAACGAAAAATTTAAGGACAAAATACTTATTCTGTTTCTTAGTTTTCTAGAAATACTTTGCGTTAATAAAAACGAGTTTATTTTATGTTTATTATACTATTATAGTTGATATCTTAATAAAAACATTTAAAATTTAGTTTTTTAATTTCAAAGAAAAGTTATGGTATAGGTACTCAATTCAAAATCCAACATCTATTTTAGCAACTGGGGCGTCTATCCCTATATGAGTCGTCAATCCCACACGTTAGGGCACAAATCCCATACCTATGGGATAATTGGCTAAATGTAATAGTATTTTAAAAATTAAATATTCATTCTTTAATGTTGATAAAATAACATAAATCAAGGTTTTTAATGGAAAAAATTAATAACAAAATATATGTCTGCTTTATATTTAAGCGAAAATTGAATTATTACGTAGTTACATTACATATTCCTTAGGTAGGGCAACCATCCCACTTTTACCCTAGGTTCAAAAAAGTTTAACAGTACGGAATATTCACGTTTGGTAACTATAAAATGTTTTAAGAAAAACGCATTGTTTTATTGCAATTATAACACTTTTCTTGTATTTCTCGAAATGGAGAAAATATTTCAAAAATATGATTTTGTTCGAGAACAACAAAATGTAAATGTTAAAGAATTTTTTATAGATAAATTTAATTATATATTAAGTCACTGTAGTCAAGAACGAATGTGGGTGGTGGGGTGCAGGGTTAGTACTCGAAAGATAAAGTAATACGGAACGGTTTTTAGCATACCACTTGCGTGTCTTTATAAACTCCTTCAGTCAACGATTAAACGGAGAATGCCACCTAGTCGAATTCGACTTACAAGCTGTACTTTACTGTCCCAAAAGTTTAGCAAAAGCTTTGTTTTACCGAAACAAATTAGCTGTTTACAATTTTACCATACTAAGCATAGAGAAAAAAATTGCGTATTGCTATATGTGGCACGAGGGAATAGGTGCCCGAGGCTCAATCGAAACAGCTTCCTGTGTCTTTGATTTTCTTGGAAAAACTGCTAGCGGAAAAACAGTAAATTTTTTTTCTGATACTTGTGGTGGTCAGAACAGAAATGTAAATATGACTGCAATGTTTTTATATGCTGTACAAACATTAGATGTTCCCCAAATC
Organism: Malthinus seriepunctatus; assembly: GCA_963924605.1. Taxonomy (NCBI): domain Eukaryota; kingdom Metazoa; phylum Arthropoda; class Insecta; order Coleoptera; family Cantharidae; genus Malthinus; species Malthinus seriepunctatus. The sequence goes on along the minus strand of OZ004600.1, from coordinate 86,259,951 downwards.
AATCAGATGTTTTTTGAATCTGGGCACTCCCAGATGGAGTGCGATAGTGTACACGCACAAATTGAAAAAAAAGTAAAAATTTGGAGGTATACGATCCATCTGGTTGGTACACTGCAGTACGAATGGCAAGTCCTAGACGAACTCCAAAATCTGATAAGAAAACTATTTATGAGGTAATAGAAATGGGGCAAGACACGTTTTTAAATTTTGATTCTCATCAAAAAAACATAATTAAAAATAGAAAAATTGATAGTAACGGACAATCTATCAGTTGGTTAAAGATAAAGTGGTTCCAATTCAGGAAAGAAGATCCTCAACATATATATTTTAAATATGATCAAAATGATGGCGAGTTTTTAAAATTTGAAGCAGCACGAAGAAGAAGAAATTTTGATGTTTCAACTCTAAAACTTACACAAAAATATAACCTGCCGTTAGTTGTAAAGGAAAAAAAACTAAAAGATTTGTTAGAGTTGTGTACCATGGGTATTATTAGAGAACCATATCACGCGTTTTATAAATCATTATCTTCAGAACCTGAGAGTGGAACAAGAGATTCGTCAGATGATGAAGCATAAACTAAAAATATGAAATAGAAATTAGTAGCGATTACAATATTAATTATTATTGTATTTTGTTTATTGTTAATAATTCTATTTGTTTGTTTAATTTTTTTAATTATTAATTTAATAGGTACTTAGTAATTATGCAATAAGCATTATTATTCAGTAGATACAAATGCTAAAAATGCTACTTTTTGTTAATTTTGTTAAATTTCTTTAATGTCAGGCAGAACTAATGCTGGATTTATGCAGACTCATGTAACATGTAATGTAATGTAATGTAATGTAATGTAAGAATTTTCATGTAAGAAGTTAAATGACAGGTATAGCCATGGTGCATTCATGCAGAAAAATTAAGAACTAAGAATTAGCATGTAACATGTAGGAGATAACCAACTTTTAACTTTCTTACATTACATTACATTAATTTTACACTTTTGCGTGTTTTGCGCATAAATGTACGCAGTTGTCGAATTTTGCAGTACAGCGCAATCGTAAATATAGAGAGAAAGCGATCAGCTGTTGTTTTTTAAATTTATCGTGTTTGGTTTGTTGGTTATCTCTGGTTTGTACAGTACTTGTACGTTGTTTATATAAGGTCTTTCTTTGACTTGTACTAAGTCCACGTGGCCTCATCAAAAATAGTTTTTTATAAACGAAATGGATGATTTTGTGTTAATTGATCTCGTAAGACAATATAGTTTGATCTACGACAAAACGCATAAATATTTTAAAAATAAATTGTTTAAAGAGAACGCGTGGAAGGCCATTGGTGAAACCCTAAACTGTGATGGTAATTATAAAATTAAAATGTTGATATACCGTGCGTTTCCAAAAACGGGCCCCAGCTTATAGGGGAGTTATTTGTAACTTTAGACAAATAAAACCTTATATAAAATTAAATGAGACGATCTTTTCTACAATATTAGCGAAAAAAAAGTTATTATTTTCCGAACAGTTAAGGCTGATGGCATCTTCGTTGCTTTTTTTAAATTGCACCATACACATTTTTAAATCTCATATGATAGAGAATTTTTTTCTCTTTTCAATAAGGTAAAGCATTCGTAGGGTTAAATAAGAAAATTTTAGAGATAAATTGAAAAAACTAAAGCTACATTATTTTTTATCAAGCAAGCTGATTGTTAAAAAAACAAATCATTTTCAATTGTTTAGGTAACTGTGTAAGCTTCATCACTCAAATCTAATGTTTCATTAAGCCAAGGCCTCTGGTTTGTTTACCATCAGCGAATAAATAAAGTTAAAGTTACGAATAAATTAAAAAAAGAAAAACTTTTTTATATGGAGCTACATAAAAGACTTAGTATTTTGAACAGTGTCTGCTAATGTAAATGGGTTACTATGTTGTCAACTTTGTGTAGAAAACAACAGCTCTCACTTTGAACAATTTTTGTGAAAATCTATTATTTTAAATATTCATCGTCAATAGCTTTAGTTGATGACGCCAATTAATAATAAATAAATAATGTTTTACGAGTTTTTTCTTTTAATTTATTTTTTTCTACTTTTAATTTATTCGTAACAAGCTTATCGTAGCCAATCCAGCGGTCGTGGCGCAATGGAACATTAGATTTGAGTGAAGAAGCTTACACAGTTAGCTAAACAATTGAAAATCATGTTTTTTTGAACAATCCACGTGCTTGATGAAAATTAATGTAGATTTAGGTTTTACAATTTTTCTTAAAAATTTTCTTATTTAACCCTATGGATGCTTTACCTTATTGAAAAGAGAAAAAAATTCTCTCTCTTATGAGACTAAAAAATGTATATGGTGCAATTTAAAAAAAGTAACGAAGACGCCATCAGCCTTAGCTGTTTGGAAAATAATAACTTTTTTTTCGCTAATATTGTAGAAAAGATCGTCTCATTTAATTTTATACAAGGTTTTATTTGTCTAAAGTTACGAATAAATCCCCTATAAGCTGGGGCCCGTTTTTGGAAACAGACGGTATAATGTTATTAATGTATTCGCGTTTGTAGATGAGACTTGCCAAAAACGCTGGATAGTTCTTCGCAACAAATATGGGGTGGAAAAGAAGGTCGAAGCAACGCCGAGGTCGGGTTCAGGTGCCAAAAACCCATGGCCGTTGCTATCAGCAATGTCCTTTTTGGATAAGCACCGGACGTCGCGAAAGTAGGTTTAGGTTAACTATTACAATAACATGTTAACGTATTATTAATTGTTACAGAACATCAGGGAACTATAATAATACTCCGCCATCTTCGTCCACACCTCCAACGTCCACACCTCCAACATCCACTTCGCCGTGGGAGAATTTGGATTCATTGTTAAGCTGTGACAACGTTGATGAAGACAATGTGGTGGAACAGGTGGATGAAGGGGAAACGGAAAGATCCCAGTTCATAGATCGTCTTGAGATCGGTATGTATTAGTTTGTTATAGTAATAATTGGAAACAAGTGCTCGGGTGGAGCATAAATTCTTTTACTTATATTCATACGACATTTTGTTTTGCAGAGGTGGAGAGCGCCCCAACATCCCCTGTTCCACAGACGTTGGAAGAAGCAGCGGGAACTTCGTCAATGAGTATGCGTAACGAAACGCCTGTACTAAAAAAAAGAAGGAAGAAGAACGAAGAAGAAAGCGTAGTAAACACGCTAAACAGTATTTGCGAAAAATTTTCGTCATATGTCGAAAATAAAAAGGGTCGCAGTACTCTTACTCCAGAGGAAGAGAGTGCGATAAATTTTGCAAAAACAGTGGCAAACGACCTCATAAGTATAAATTCAAAAGCGATACGTGCTCACACGAAAGCAAAACTTATGAGTATTTTGCAAACTGCTATAATTCAAGATCTCGAGTCCTAGTTTTTTATTTTGTAATTGTAATTATTTTGTAAGACAAATTTATAGTAATATAAAAATATATTTTTAATCGCAAATTTATTTATTTATTTTATACATAAACAAGTTTAATAATTGAATACAAAATTTATTTATCATACATAGTGTAGTCAACGAACCAAAATTTATCCTGATTTTCGGACTTTTTTTGTAACAGCGAGTTTTTTTTCTTAATCGGTCGAAACCATTCCTGTGAGTTTGTGTATAAAATGTCTCAACCCAATTTTGACCGGAAGGCCTTTATTCTTCGACTTTAGTGTAAAAGTTTGACTTTTTTAAGTTTCCGTTTCACTATTTTTTGAATAACTTCGCTTGTATTGGTATGATCAGAACCAAAAAAATTTCCTTTTGTTCGTAATGAATCTCTCTTTGAAACTGCCTGGGTTAAAATTATTTATATTAATTTCCTAACCCAAAAAAAAATTTAAAACTGTCGTCATTGGTGGGTTGTACTTTTTTCTAGAGAACTTGAGTTTTAATTAATGTTATGGTATGAAACTTTAGGAAGTTGTAGCTGATATAGTAACAAATCCATATTACAAGTTAGGTTCAAAAATATTGAGAACAAAGACTAGAATTTGCATTTTGGTTCAAATTTTCTAATTCATATTTGTTGTGAGCAATTGGTGGTATCGTAATAATTCTTTCCTTGAAATGTTGGAAATTTAATGCTCTTTCAGATGAAACCAAAGACAATCACATTCGACCAAGCTTTCTTCCGATTTCGTTGAAAAGAAAAATAAAATTTTTAAACTATTTACCCACAAAACCAATTTTAGTGGTCGAAATGGTTGACTTTAAAACCAGTTTTAATGTTCAAAAATAGTTTATAGGAGTTCTTCATGATTAATTTTTAAAAATACGTAAAAGAACAATTAAATTTCGACCACTAAAATTGGTTTTGTAAACAAACAGTTAAAAGATTTTCTTTTTATCTTCAAAGAAATCGGAAGAAAAAATGGTCTGGTGTGATTGTTTTTGTTTTTATCTGAAAGAGCATTAAATTTCCTACATTTCAAGAGAAGAATTATTGGGATACCACCAATTGCTCACAACAAATATGAAAAAGAAAATTTGAACCAAAATGCAAATTTTAGCCGTTGTTCTTAATATTTTTGAACCTAACTTGTAATATGGATTTGTTACTATATCAGCTACAACTTCCTAAAGTTTCATACCATAACATTAATTAAAACTCAAGTTCTCTAGAAAAAAGTACAACCCACCAATGACGACAGTTTTAAATTTTTTTTTGGGTTAGGAAATTAATATAAATAATTTTAACCCAGGCAGTTTCAAAGAGAGATTCATTACGAACAAAAGGAAATTTTTTTGGTTCTGATCATACCAATACAAGCGAAGTTATTCAAAAAATAGTGAAACGGAAACTTAAAAAAGTCAAACTTTTACACTAAAGTCGAAGAATAAGGGCCTTCCGGTCAAAATTGAGTTGAGACATTTTATACACTAACTCACAGGAATGGTTTCGACGGATTAAGGAAAAAAACTCGCTGTTACAAAAAAAGTCCGAAAATCAGGATAAATTTTGGTTCGTTGACTACACTAACAAGAATAATCTTAGAAAATTATTGTGCGTCAGGGATCGATCCCCTCATAACACTGTCTAATTGCCATGGCACACTACCTTCTCTACAATTTAAGTATGTACACAAATTGTCTCGCAACACTCTAACTGTTTGTTTTGCGTTATTTGAACCCACCCGACCGACACCTCGTAATGCGCTTTCGTCCCTCCAAGTACCGACTGTAATGCTCCCGTCTGCGCGAATCGTATCTACATAACCTGTTGGACAATATTTACGCTCATGCTCAGGAATGTCTTCTTCTCCTCTTTGAACAAAATTATGCAAAACAACTGTTGCCATAATTATGCTTTCACAGGTGGAAACATCAGCAATGATAGGGCGCCTTAGAATTCTCCAACGATTTGAAAGAATGCCAAAACTATTTTCTATAGTTCTCCGTGCTCTTGAGAGCCGATAATTAAAAATTCTTTTTTCCACATCTAATCGTTGGCCTGGATAAGGACGCATAATGTGGTCTGTAAGTGGAAATGCTGCATCCGCTACAAAAAAATGTGGTAACGTAATGGTAGTACCGGGCAGATTTCGTCGTGGCGGTAGTGGCATTTGTTTTTGTAGAATTGATTGCCCAAATCCTGATGCACTAAATACAACGGAATCATGGTTACTACCACCACCTCCGATATCTACTAGTGTAAATTTATAAAAAGCGTCGCAGCTTGCCATAAGCACTAAGCTGTGATGCTTTTTATAATTGAAAAATGTAGAACCATGTGCAGGTGCTTGTATGTTTACGTGTTTGCCATCAATAGCGCCCACGCAATTTGGCATATTCCATCGTTTATAGAAGCCCTTGGCTATTGAGCTCCAATCTTCTACTGTTGGTACTTTTAGAACCAATGGTGCTAGCACTTGCCACAACGCTTTTGTGGTTTCCTTGATTATGACGCACACAGTTGAGTGCCCGAGGTAATGCCCGTAGGAAATCTACTTCATGGAACATCCCTCTGCAAGGTAGCTGAAAGTGAAAATCTAGCGTAAATTTCTTGTGCACTGAAAGCTATTAGTAGGTACTTACTGCAATGTTATAATTGAGTCGCCTATTTTCAAAGCCGGCTATATCCATTTTTAAGCCAAACGAGTTAGTGGTGCCATCTTGTAGCTTATAACCAATACAATGACTCTATAAAGGTAGTTACGTTCCAAAATCGACCAAATCATGTTTAATATGGAGTTAAAAATTAGGTTTAGTTACAAAACCGACTAAATACCTCATGAATTTTATTCCAAAACCGACTAACTCCCATAAAGAAACAAATTCGTCTGAATCCAAGTTAAATCACAATGTTGGAACTGACTTTATTAACTAACTCGGCTAAGTCCGTCTGTACCTGCAGTTCTGCGCATTATTTTCATCTTTGAGCTTATGCTGTCACGTGTAAAGGTGTGATTTAAGTTTGTTTACGTGTTTGTATTGTTTATCAAGTGCAATTGCTTTATATTCTAATTTCCACAATGATGCAAGTGGATGAAACTCCACCTAATAAAAGTAGAAAAAGGAAATACGCACCTAATACTTGGATTAAAAACGTAGCCAAGAAAGCAAGGTTAGTTTCAACGTTTATTTTTTAATGAGTATCAATTATTGCATACAGATAGATACTGTTTATTAAAAATTGTGTTTAATTTACAGATACACTTCAAAAAATGATCCAATATACCCAACTTGTGGTCATAATTCAAAAAGATTTAAATGTAGTACGTTAACAGAAGAAGAAGTGCAACAATTCTACCAAAATTTTTACAAGGTGCCTGACAAAATAGTGCAAGATAATTTCATTTTAAAATTTGTTTCTGTGTGTCCCATACAAAGGGTAAGAAATCCAAATTCAAATCGGCCACGTACTATAGCTGCTGCCTATTATGTAAAAATAAGTAATAAAACCGTGGTGCCTGTTTGCCGATCAGCATTTTTGTGCATTCTTAACATAAAAAAGCATCGAGTAGAAGGTGTTTTAAAAAGATTTTTTGAAAAAGGTGACATGCCTGTGGAAAACAGAGGTGGTGATCATAGGTCTCATATAAAACAGGCTATAACAGATAACATCAAAAAATTTATTAAGAGGTTTGCTGTATTGGAAAAGCATTACTGTAGAGGCAAGTCTGAGAGGCAGTATCTAAGCAGCAATTTAAGTATTGAAAAAATGAGTGCAATGTACAATCATGATGTAACAGAAGACATGCAATGCAAAAGCAGTTTTTTTAGAAAAATATTCAATCAAAATTTCAATATTGGTTTTAATGCCCCTCAGGTAGATGTTTGCTCGGTATGTCTCGAATATGCAGAAAAAATTAAAAGAGCAAAGGATGATGAAATTAAAACCAACTTAAAAACATTACATCGGATTCATAAGCTTCGAGCCAAAGCTTTTTTTGATAACCTCCGAGAAAAAAGAGAAGATATGATAACCCTATCATACGATTGTGAGAAAAACCTAGTACTGCCAAAAATACCTGATCAAATCACGTATTACAAAAGGCAAATGTATTTATATAATTTTACTGTGGTTATTGGAACATCTAAGGATCGTTTAACAAAAGATAATGTTTTTATTCACTCATGGCTGGAAAGTGAATCGGCAAAGGGGTCAAATGAAATTTCTTCGGCTGTATACGATGTTCTTAATAAAATGGAAATTCCAGAAAACATTAAAACTATACGGTTAGTTTCAGATGGGTGCAGTGGGCAAAACAAGAACAGCACGTTAATGACAATGTGCGCTAAATGGCTTATTGAAGCTCCAAAGCACATTAAAAAATTAGAAGTCATATTTCCCATAACGGGGCACTCCTTTTTACCCCCAGATAGAGTGTTTGCTTTGATCGAGAAAAAAATTAAGAAACTAGACACAATAATACACCCAAAAGTTTATTATGAGATTTTTGAAAACTATGGCACTCTAAAAAAATTAGGTGTTGACTGGCATGTTCAAAATTGGAAAAAAGCAGCAAAAGATAATATAAAATCAACTTCTGCCTTGCATTTCAAAATTAATTCCTGCAAAAGGTTTATATTTACTAGATCGTTAAAACAGGGAAACAATATTTTGGTTAAGGGGGAACCAAATTACAACAATGACCTTAATCAAGCAATGGGAATATGTAAACGAGGAAAGAATGTAACGCAAATTCAACCTCAAAATATTGAATTGAATTCTGTAGTAATTAATCCCAAAAAATTGAAAAATATTGATGAGCTACTAACAAAACATTTTGGGGCAGAATGGAAAGAAGCAAATGAGGAGCTCAATCTGGAATACTACAAGGGATTATTGGAAACACTAGGAGATGAAGATAAGGAAGGAGAAGACATAGGGGAAGATGATCTTGATCACCAAGAAGAAGAGGATGTGTGTTCTTATCAATCCAATTCTGAGAGTGTTATTTGACATTAATGTGTTCCAAAATGTTTAATATACGTTTATTAAAGAAATACATTCAGAGTACGTTTTTTGTAATACCTTATAATAGCATTTTCAAGACAAGGAAGCCGTAATCTTCTCGTTTACTTTCAAAACCGGACAAATCTTATGAATTTTTGGTGGTACAGACTCTAATATTGAAATTTGATTTTCGGTGGTTACTGTTACTTCATACACATAATAAACAGATTTTTTTAGTAACACTACATTTTTAAAATTTTGCCCCAATTTCCTTCAGTGGTTTTTTGCCTCTCCTGAAAAAAGTGAAAAATGGATATAGCCGGTTTTGAAAATAGGCAACTCAATTAACCTATGTGCAGGCGAGATAGGATTTTTCGTAACGTCTTTTTTTAACTTATGAGACACCAGTTTAAGTAACACGTTGAACATTTTGGGAGTCATCCTCGTATATTGGAAGAAGCTCTCATGATCTTGAAGAACCATGCTTTTCAACAAATTATCAAATAGACCTTTTTCCTTTCTAACTCGATTAATTGGCTTAACAGCGTATCTCCTTTTTCTTCTTCTTTTTTTCAAAGCACACCATGATGTCATAACTAACATTATTAACATATAAAACATTTCCACATCATCTTCTTCAGGTTCTTCATACCAATTTTCATCAATGTTCATTTTAATTTCTATTGACAAACACAAATACACAACACGATATTTCGGATATTTCAAACGTTGTGGTTATGAGGTTATGTGCAAGCGCGTTTCCAGCTGTTTACATCTATAATGCGCATGCCATTGAATTAACGTTTCTATTGGTCATTTCTTACTTCACATTTCTGCATAAATGCTACTTTTATCCTTACTTCTTACATGAAAATTCTTACATTACATTACATTACATGTTACATGAGTCTGCATAAATCCAGCATAAGAGTGACTCTTTTTGTTAATTAATATGACATATTTTTCTATGGCAAATTTAATAAACATTTATCAAATTACTTTGTAGTTTATTATGTTTACATATACATACATGTAAATATGTATATTTACATATACATTACAACTCATAAGATATTTTATTACCTTCAAAAAGAAACTGAGAAATTCTTTATTAACCCGCGATCACTATCGTTAAATTATTTACGTGATCACTATCGTTGCGAGCATTTCGCTAACATGTATTTTATTACAATTTTTGCTGACGTAATTAATTTTTTTATACTTAACTAGTAAGTATATTACATAAAAAAAATATCTAAACAATTAAAGCATTGAAACTTATATTTATTTTAATTTTAATAAAAAAAAATATTACTATTAGTATTAAAATTATGCGAAAGTAGTCCCTATGTCGTCACCCGTTAACACGTAAATCTTACACTTTTTCAACTAAAATGCTCATTTAGGGCTGTTTACCGTCTACCCACTTTCAAACTCGGTATGTTCTAAGAAGACCATACCACTGAGGAAAGCATATCTAGAAGATCTGCTACCATGCTTTTGTCAAAAAAAGATATTAGCAAAAATTAAGAAATGTTAGCGTTTAGCTAACGACGATAGCGATCCCGGGTTAACAGTCTTGTTTGAAAATGTCGGTTTTTCATCAATATCTCAAATGTGGGAATTTGGAGTTACACCCTTCTGACTGTAAACCCTCGATATACAAAAAGGATTTGAAAGAAATTATAATACAAAGAAATGGAAATAAAGTTTTTGAAGAATATGAGCTATTGAAATGTCTTACTACACAAACACGAAAAACTCTAGTAAATTTGGTTGTCGATATAATGGTAGAAAAGTATGGGTATTCTATTCAAACTCATATTAAAGAACAATAAGCTTTAGCGATTATAAATATGTTTCCAAATTTAATAGACCCTTTTAGCCCGAAGGGATATGTAAGAAAATAAGAAAAATAATTTATTTGTTATTAATACAATTTGTAGGAGGCATTTTTTAATGCTGAAAAACACGAAGGTTTTCTAGCTTGGAGGCTGAAAACACTTTGCCGAAATAATCTTGAAATTAAAAAACAAAAGTCACTAAAAAGACAATCTAAAGTTCCTCTAGCCTCGCTCTCTAAACATCAAAAGACAGAACCAGTTTATAATAAAACCATAGAAGAATTTGTAACAACTCCGATTTTTTTGAGTTTATTTTCAATAAGCTAATATTAGTAAATTCATTTTATAAGTTACAAAGTAACTATCTTAAAGTTAAAAGTCAATTCATAAGAACAAACGCGATTATTCCATAGTCAAGCTGGGACACGTTTCGTTAAGTTAAAGAATTTATAATCTTCAAAATAGTAGCAACTATGTAAAGATGTTTAGGGCCTTTAGGAACTGCCTTTATAAAATTAACATTAGAAATTAAACTAGATTGAACCATATATGCGACTGCTACATTGTAAGTTGCAACAGTTTAATAAATTTAAAAGAAACAAATATCTTAACGACGTAAGTTTATTGGAGCTGTTTATTGCACTGATCTCGGTGACCTGTTGGATTTAAAAGCGTACCGACAGGAAGAAAACAGATTGGAATACAGTGAGCATTGTTTTCGGGTTTGAACGTTGTAGAAACAGGTGATATTGGTTTGACCAATGAGGGAAGTTTTAAGATGTAAATTGTTGGTGGGAATATAGAAAATGTTACCATTTTCTGAAATAGAAAAAGTCAGTCTTCACATGTTATTCAAACGAGACGTATTTCCTCGTTTGAAATTGAAGTACTCATCAGCGAGTGCTAAGTTTAAAAAGTCTTCATAAGTTATTCAAGCGAGATGCATTTCCTCGTTTGATATAGAGGGTCTCAATTGCGATTTAAAAGTGCGTTTTGTTCCAAAGGAACATAGTTTAAAAAAGTCCTTCCGAAGGCGTCAAGAGAGATTGGCGTGTCTTTCCAAAGTTAAAGGGGGATTCAATTAAGTGTTAAAGTAAAAGTAATTTTGGGAAACGTAAGTTCCTGAATTATAAAAATAAAATTAATTTTCTTAATTTGATAAAATATTCAAATTAAGAGTATTGTAAAGTGAATCGTCGAATTGTGAATTTTCCAAGTAAAGGGAAATAAATAATAAAGTGTTAAATAACACGTTCAAATTAATTAAATTTGGGCCCCTTAGTAAGGGAGGTAAAATCGAAGCACAGCTCGATTTACCTAGGAGGAAGAAAGAAAAACGTGGTGTGTTAAAGTTAGTGTTAGGGGTGAAAAAGGGGCTCTTGTGTGAATGAAAGTGTGGGTAGTTCATGTGTAGGATTACATAGGATTATCACGCAAGGAAAAGGGTCTTGATTCTTAATTAAAAATTGATGAAGTCGAAAACATCGATCTGTCCTGGATAATGGGAAGATTGGAATGCTGAAGTCATCGAGTAATTTGAGCTAAGTTTTGTTCGAAGTTACTCTAAAGGTTGGTGTAAAACTTGTAAACTGTTGTAAAATTTTGTGTTTGTTTGCCGAATTGAATCGCCAAAAAAGTCGTCTTTACGAATTGTTAATACATCATAATTGTTGAAATGTTGGAGTTGTTAATTAAAATTAAAGTCAAGTAATTTTCACTTGTGTGAATAATTTTGCATTTCATGTTTTGATTTTGTATTGGTTATGGCGACGGCAATTACCAATTGCCGTCGCATTCTAATTTCATTTTTCAAAGGAAATTAGAATTTAGTTAAAAAAGTACGCTTGTGTGTACCGTAATTTTAAATTGCGACCAAAAGGGTTGTAAATTGAATTTAATAACTTGTTTAATCTTAATTTTGAGAGATTCCAAAATTAAACGTTAAGATAATTGATTAGTCATTTAAAATTCATTTGTCGTTTAATTGTGGAATAAGTTGGCTGGCCATAGTTATATTTTAATTTTAGGTCTTAATAATTTGCGTTTCGTTGTCGGTTGATGTCAACATATTTTTGCTTGTTTTATTTAATATATAGTCTTAACCCTTGTGTCTATACCTAAAATCTACGACACTAATCTATACTTGCACACCCGGGTGTGTACATACACTTTGCCCTAAAAAATAAAAAAAATAAAAAAATAAAAAAAAAAATATGTAAAAGAATAGGTAGGTATCTTGCATCATACGCGATAAGATAAGAATGAACTCGATGACTACTTTTATTAGCGGAAATGCAAAATGCAACGTGGAAAAACTTGGTATATTCTAAGAAATGTATATAAAAAGTAATTCACACCCGGGTATGTAGGCATAGACGAAGCGTCAAATTACATTTGACCGCTCAAAAAAAATATTTTTTATTACAATATTTTGTTTTTTTTGGTTTTATTATACTTACAATTAAATAACAAGCAGCTACTGAGAACACTGTTTCATTGCCATGTAAAATAATTGTACTTTTTTGGGAATATTCTACGCTAACACACCCAGGTATGTAAGTATAGACACAAGGGTTAAAGTTGCAATTTCTGTGTTTGATTGTTCGGGGTTGGTTCGAACAAAGCTAATTAATCTTTTTCAGAAGTGTGTCCGAGATTCCTTCCTGGGACGGATCGAAATTGTAAGTTTAAAGGTAATGACCTGCCGAAAGTGATAATCCTACGGTAATCGTTACGACCTTGTGTTGTTAAAGAATTTCTCTAAGAGGTTCTCCCGACGGACTTAGCTAGAGGTTAGAGTAAATTTTGATAAGTTTATGTGTTCACTAAAAAACACGTTGGCGCCTAAAGCCTGAGTTACATTATACTTTTTTCAACTAGAAACTTTGACTATTTTCATACTAGACTGACTTGGATAATCTAAATCAGAAATTTTTCATCCAAGTTTTATACTAGAAACGGCTAGAAATAAGTTTGCAAAACTAGATCCGGACATACTTTTCAATACAAGTTTGAAACTAGACCTGCGCTTTACGATAATTTTCTGCATTGCCAACCTCTTGCTTGAAAGTTGACAGTTGGTTTAAGGTTACTTAAAAAATAAAATACAATTGGATGTTGGCAATCCTTAAATCAGCTGATGTAAACAACTACAAACATCCCCACTGCAAAACTTTCTGCTACTTCAAGTCAAATCTAGTTTGTTAATCTAGTATGAAAATAGTCAAAGTTTCTAGTTGAAAAAAGTATAATGTAACTCAGGCTTAACAAAAATAATTAAGTAATAAAACAACTTCTCATAAGCGGGAAGTTGCGGTAGGTCAGGTTTTAAAAAATTAAGAGGGGACTTTTGAAATTTAGTTCCATTGAACATACCAAAAATATCCGGTACGTTTCAAATTGGTCAAAAATTTAAAAAACTCTGATCCCAAAAAGGATCGAGATTTTATTTTTAAGAAAATGTATGAAACGTTTACTTATAGAAGGGGAGATCTTAAGCCCGATTTATAGATTGACGTCCGCCCGTCTCACCGTTAGCCGCAAGACGCAAAACATAAAACGTTAAAGATAAACCCCTGCAAATTCATGTTGTTATTTATAAATTGACATTCCGTTTCCCGCAAAACGTCCGCCCGTAGAAAATTTCATCTTTTTTGCGGTAAGCCAATCAAATCAGTTATTTGAAAACTAATGTCACTAAAATGTCATCTAATGTCTTATATTAATCGTTGTACGCATGCCCCAAGTTAACGTAACGGCCATTTATTAATTAGTTCAAAATTTTGTAGATGACGCTACCTGCGTTAAATTTGGGACATGCGCACAACGAATAATATAAGTGACATTTGATGGCATTGGTTGACATTTTAGGTTAGAAATTGTTGATCGGCTTGTCAAAAACAAGTTCGTCGTTCAAACCACTGATTTGATTGGCTATCCGTAAGCCATTTCCTCAAAAGATAAAACTTGGCCTACTTTTTAAACACCGTTTTCCGTCTTATGTTTAACGGGAGACGGGCTTACGGCAATCTATAAATTAGGATTTGAGAGGTTATGTCCACGTTACGTCTAGCGGGTAGCGGCTTGCGGTGAGACGGGCGGACGTCAATCTATAAATCAGGCTTAAGTGATCAAATCCTTGAACAATTCCCCAGGTTTATTGATACTCCAGGGCGCATTTAAGCAGAATGCACCATTTCTTGATCAATGGGAGATAATCTAGCTCTCTGATTGGCTGTGACCGAAGCGAGGTACATTTTACCAATTTAGACTGAAAGGACTGAAACGAGGTGCATTTTGTCAAAGTGAAAATAAAAGGTGGTGCAGTTTGTTCAGGAAACAATAAAATTTATTTTGTTTCTCAATCATGAGCATGACGACACATTTGCCCCCTTTGCCGTATAATATTCCTGATACCTACAGATATTCGGTCAAAGAAATAAAAAATAAAAGCTTCATTCTATACGCTGAATTAAAAACAATTCAAGATAGTATGTGAATGAAAGAGTTTTCGAACATAACCTCAACAAATTGGAATGTACGGCGAACTACACTAGGTTCGTAAACGTAAACTTAGATAATACTAAGATAAACAATAAAAATAATTTGCATTATGTTCAAATCAGATAATTTTTTTTAAAAAAGATTACATAATAATATTATGACATTGAAAGATGACATATTATGTCATCATACTTCCTAAAAAAAACAATGCTAATCGAAAATCAAAAAATTTAGAATGTGAAGCTACGATTTCTATTTTAATTAAATTAACTACGGCAGTTACTAAAAGAAAGTATCTACATATTATCAACATATTAAGGTATTATTAATTTTTTCCAATCCCAGAAAAAGTTGTTGTAATCGAGAGAAAAATAATAATAGAGAGTTAAATCAAAGTCAAATAGCGTGAACGTTAATAAAGTAAACCCTATTTTGATATTATTTTGACATTAGTTTGACATCTGCGCATGCGCAGATTATAAAACACATAACGTTACGCTATTATGGTTTAGCGTACAACGCTATTAACGTTCGTATAAAGTAAACCTTATTTTATCACCTTAACTTTAATAACTTGACTATAACCTCAAAAGTCACTGTCAAACGACGAAATTTGTCATTTAATGACATTGTCGGTGTCCTAATAGCGTATTACGTTAAATCTTCTGCAATAACTATAGCTTATAAAAACGCTATTTTGTTCACGCTATACTGTATAACCTTTACCTTAATAAGGTAGACGCAAATTAAGGGTTTTTGCAATAACTCTATAAATAATAAAAAATTTTTTTATTGAAGTTCTCGACGTTTTGAGTCACCATGATTCCAAAAATCGAAAAAAAAATTTTTCAATTTTTTGAACCAAAATGTCTGTGTATGTGTGTCCGGAACTGTGGGGCAAAAACTACTTAACCGATTTTGATGAAATTTGATTTTAGGAACTTTAAAATTATTTCATCGACAAAATAAGATTTTATAAGAAATCTATACAGGGTGTCTAAAATTAAGGAGGTTATTTTGGGCGCATATTTGCAAATTTGGGCCAAATTCAATTTTACTTGACTATAAGATAGTACATGTGAGCCCTAATTGAAAAACAAAAATTTCAAATTTTTTTATTCAAAATGGCGACCAATAGAACGATTGTCCCATTTTGTGGTCTTTCCCTTATAACTTGGCCATTCATTATTATTATAAAAATTTCAAAATGGCATTGTACAGCCAAAATATAGGGCTTTCGTTCTAAAGAAGTCGATTTTGAAAATTGTTTCAAAATTGCCTACCTTTAAGGGGCCAAAGTAGGGCAAAATTTAGAAATGGATTTTCTCAAAAACTGGTCCGAGCGATTTACACAGATTTGGATATGTTATAGACAACATGATTCTCTATTTAATTGTAAATTTTTAAAGACTTGTATGATGCGGATTCGGAGTTATGATTTTTTGAATGTTAAAACTTCAATAATCTCTAATTTCTTTTGTAATAAAAATGAAAACTTGAAATTGGATATTTATATCAATTCCATGAATATCTATTATTTAAAATTATTTGCGGTTAACAAAACGCTTCCGGTTAGACCGGAAATTAGAACAATATCAAATTTTTTTGGAACACCCTGTACATTTTTAAATAATTTGAAAGCTCGTAACATTAACTTTGACACGATACCAAACACTTTGTATTTTGATTTCCGGTTTAACCGGAAATGGAATAAAATTTCTTAATTTAAATGGAACACCCTGTATATTTCTTAATATTTTGAAAGCTGATAAAATTATCTTTCTGAACATATAAAATAATGTATATTTTGAACTTCTATTTATGCCAAATTTAAAAAAATAAATATTTCAGACAATTTATTATTTTGTATTATTTTACAACGTGTGATATTGCAAATATGTGAACGGACCTTAAAAATTTAAACTGTTGACAGCGAAACATTTGCTCCACAATTTTAACATCTTGGAATACGTCCGAAATTTATTAAGTATTGTGCCTTTTGAATCTGCTAATGAAATAAATAAATAATTACTGATGACTACTAAGTCTAATTCACGGAATTTATACGTTGAAAATACAAGAAAAATTAACTAAAGTGACGTTTGTCATATTGGGAAAATAACATAACCTCAAAAATTAAATAAAAGAAACAACTCTAAAAATTCAATTCTTAACAAGGAAATAATAAAAATTAAACTGAAAGGATTTCTATGTTTTTAGGTATGTTATAGAAAACGTAATTCTCTATCGAAATATATAGTATGTAACATTACTAGCCAGGTAAAACGGTTTTTACTGGGGAATGGAGGATATAACTGACGAGCCGCAGGCGAGTCAGTTACCTCCTTGAGCCAGTAAAACCCGTTACCTTGCGTGTATTGTTTAATATTTTATTTGTTTCTCATTTGTAAAAAGGTTAGATAAATTCCAAAAAAATCTCAATAATTTGTCGCAAATGTCGTAAGCTATGGAAGCGTTGCCATGAACATGTCTGTTTATTTTTCTTTACATTTGTTTTGGCGAAAGCGAAAATGAATGTACCAAAAGAAATTATTGAGGCAGCCAGCAGTGTAGCTTCAAGTTTATTACCTGCAAAATCAGCTTCCAGGTACGAGCGAGAATACGACGACTTCAAAAAGTGGCAAAACAAAAATAGTGTGATTGGGGTAACTGAAGATGTTTTGTTGGTCTACTTGAATCAACTATCAGCTAGATTCAGCCCTAATACTTTATTGGCAAAATGGCTATGCTGAAAAGCTGCTTGGAAATGAAAGAAAATGCCCCTGTTCGCAGGTTTGTTTTCCTTAAAAAATTTATTGAAAAATATGACGTTTAGTTGTCATTTGCAGATTTCAAAAGGTAATAGCGTTTCTGAAACGAAAAAATGAGCGTTATACGCCAAAAAAGGCCAAGGTATTAAGTAAAGAAGAGGTTGAACAATTTCTTTTACATGCTCCTGATGACCAGTGGTTGCTGGCGAAAATTGTAACAATATTTGGGATTTTTGGATGTTGTCGATGTGTCGAAATTCTCTCCTTAAACATGAATGATGTAGAAGATATGGGAAAATACGTTATTGTGACATTGCGGCAAACAAAAAATTTAACAACAAGAAGATTCACCATAACCGATGATGGCTGCAGCTTCAAGCCCTGCATGTTATACAGAAAATATGTAAATCTTCGGCCTCCTGGAACAGAAAGCCTAAGATTTTTTTTGACATACCGACATGGAAAGTGCATTTCCCTTAATGCTGGCCAGCACACTATTGGTGGTGTCCCAAAGCAAATAGCGAAATATTTAGGTTTAAAAGACCCAGAGTTATACACCGGCCACTCTTTTCGCAGAACTGGAGCCACTATGGTTGCGGATTCGGGTGGAGATATTTTAGCACTAAAGCGTGCAGGAGGGTGGAAGAGCACCGAAATTGCGATGAGTTATGTCGATGATTCGGTCAACAAAAAAATCGAAATGTCTAGCAAATTATTTGGTAGTAAGGAGAGTACAAATCTTCTGCAGTCCTCGAGTTCAGCAGTTTCTGAGTCAACAGATGGTTCATCATCATCAGTATCAACTCTTTCATCATCAAAAATCTGTGTTACTGGAAATAACAATTGTACCATGATTTTCAACATATATGACGATAAAACAAAATTTTCTAATGTAAATAATTCTACTAACTTGTAAAAATTTTGCAAGTTAACTGTCACTTTTACAAGTTAGTGACTTGATAAAATAAACTTTCTTGATTAATATTGTGTTTTTGGAAACTGACGTTTACAAATGAGAAACAAATAAAATTTTTATCAAAATCGCTCGAACCGTTTTGGAGTAATGATTTTTTGAATGTCGAAACTTCAAAAATCCCTAATTTCTTTTGTAATTGAAATGAAAACTTGAAAATGGATATATGTATCAATCCCATGAATATCTATTATTTGACACTATTTTCGGTTAACAAAACGCTTCCGGTTAAACCGGAAATTACAAAAATAGCAAAATTTTTAAATTTTTACACTCTGTATATTTTTAAATATTTTGAAAGCTCGTAAAATTAGCTATTACACAATACCAAACACTTTATATTTTGACTTCCGGTTTAACCGGAAATGGAATCAAATTTCTTAATTTAAATGGAACACCGTGTATATTTTTTAATATTTTGAAAGCTCGTAAAATTAGCTCTTTGAATTAATTGAAATAATTAACATTAGTATTTTATACAGTTCATGTCTAGAATTTCTGCTTACACGCAAAAGTCCTAGGTTCGATCCCAGACGAAAGCAATTTAAAAAAAAAATTTTAATTTTTTTTTTAAATCATGTAATTTATATTAACATAAAAATAAATTTAATAATTAAAACAACGTTTAACTTTCCCGCCGAGGCAAGAAAAATTGTCAGCAAAGTATTTTTCTCTATTATATTTACACTTTGACAAAACGCACCGACGTTTCTTGACGCATCAAGGGGCGTGACAAAATGCACCTCGTTTCAGTCTGAATTGGCAAAATGTACCTCGCTTCGGTCACAGCCAATCAGAGAGCTAGATTATCTCCCATTGATCAAGAAATGGTGCATTCTGCTTAAATGCCTCCAGGGCTAGTAAGTTTTAAAAACTGCAGTTAACGTAGATAATATAGAAATTGTATTACTTTTTTGTACAAATTTTCTTATGGTATTGTTGATTATTTCACTGATTTGTTTTAATTTGTATTACAGATTGAGCAAGATTTTGCTCTAATTTATCCTAACAAACCGACTTTAGCGGAGCGTTTTATTGACAAGGTTGAAAAAATTTTAGAAGTATATTCAAATACATTTTTGAATCCACTAAAGGAAATTGTTTCTCCAGATGATGATTCTTGTGACGGTAACATTTTTATTTTTTTATCTAAATAAGTTATAGATTGGGACAATATTTTTTTCTAGTTTGGGACAAAGATACAAGAGCATTATTAGCAATTCTTCAAATGTTACCTCCCACAGCTAAGGGAAGAAAAAAATCGAATCAAGAAAACTCTACCAGCATTTCCAATAAGCTTATTATTTTTAAAAAGGTAAAATTATCACTGTTTTTGAGTACTATTTTAATACAAATACTGCTTTTTTAGACTAATGTACCATTTCAAGATGTGGTGTGCAATGGATCCAAGCAACCCTTTTTAATAGCTGAAGGTAGCTCTAAAGCAACAATCACCAGTTACCACTTACATATTGACGGATCCCTCATCCCAGCATTAAAAGATAACATAACATCGTTGGAAGCATTTGATGTTTTATTTATGTGCCATTTTGTCTTCAAAATTAAATATGAAGATTCTTTGACTGTATTTTGGTCTTTTATAGCGTCATATTTTTATAAAATTGAGGAGCAAGGAGCTATATGTACACCAAAAATGAGAGAATTGAGATCCAGGTTGGTTATTTAAGTTAGTACATACCCAAGTTCATTACCTTTTTTTTTATATATATTTAAGCTAGTTTTTAAGTTATGGTTTCATTTGATTGTTTTTGGTGTAACTCCCATTATCGATCTATATCTTTAATTATTAAGCACTTACGAACTTTTCATCACCTGATAGACGGACCTTTCCTTAATTTAAAATGTTGTGTTAAAGATTGTTTTTTGAGTTTTAAAACGTATAGTGGTTTTCGAAAACATTTGTTAAAGCATAATCTTCCAGATAATATTAGTACTGTTAATTTTGAAACCCCCGAAGTTGAATCTTATGAAGAACAATTTTCCAAAGGTAATGAAAACTTGAACCATTCTCAAAATGATATTAATGATAACGGTTCACAATTTTCTGATGTAGTTGATGAACATTTGATCGGTGACGATAATTAAGATTATTTCATAACAAATTTTATTCATCAAATAACATCATTATCAATTCCAAAAGTAACTATGCTTAAAATTATGGATTTCACTAATGAATTCACTGAAGGTATTATGAAAAATATTGAAAATTCTATTTCAAAACAATTCCCTTATGCATTTGATATTCAGAGCAGTTTAGCTGAAAAATCAACAGATATTAAATCTTCTTTAAATCAATAAAATAGTATTTATAAAATTAACAAATCTTTAAAAACAAATATTGTAGAACCTAAAGAAATCGTAATTGGTCATCGAATTGAACAGGTTTTTGAGTCGCAAAGTAAGTCATATGTTGAACGAAGTGTTCCTTCTGCTGTAATGTATGTCCCAATTTTAGAAACAATAAAAATACTTCTTCAAAATGAAACTCTTATCAAATATTTGAATAGTAACAACAAAAAAGAAAATGAAAATTTTTTGTTTGATATTGATGATGGGAGCTATGTTAAAAACAATAAAATATTTTTAGAACATAAGTAGGTACGTATTGAAAATACAAATTTATTTTGATGAATTAGAAACTGTAAATCCTCTTGGGTCAAAAACTGGAATTCACAAGTTAGGTGCAATCTATTTTACATTAAGGAACGTTCCTCCTTATTTAAATTCTTTGTTAAATAATATTCATTTGATATCACTATTTTATTCAGCTGACTTGAAAACATGCGGCTTAATTCAATTTTGGCTCCTTTGATAGGTGACATAAAAATTCTAGAAAAGCAAGGAGTTATCGTTGACACATTTTCTGAGCCTGTTTATGGAACCATTAATGCACTTTCTCATGATAATCTTGGAGCAAATATGTTATATGGTTTAGTTGAGTCATTTGGCGCTAAAAACTTTGCAGAATTTGTCTTAAAGATAAAACGGCCATTCAAACATGTTTTATTGAAAACTCGGTTAACTTGAGAAATAATGAACTTTATGAAAACCACTGTACCCAAAGAGTTGCAGATGGAACTGTTTTTGGAGTAAAAAAAAGAAGCATTTTCAACGATTTAAACTATTTTAAATTGTGTGATTGCGTTTCGGTCGATATAATGCAAGATATTTTGGAAGGGGTAGCCCAATTTGAAATAAAATTGTTTTAAAAATTATTAATTGAAAAAACTAAAATTTCTATTAAAGGGGCTTAGACAAGGATGCCATTTGTCTGCATTGCTGTTTTTGCTGTATATAAATGATATGTATACATATATTAATGAGATAGCCACGACGTCACCCTGTATTAGGGGTAAAGAAATAAAAATTTTGTTTTATGCAGATGACGTGGTGATTGTCTCTAATACGGTTGGTGGCTTGAGGCGGAGCTTGTGCAGGATTGCGGATTATTCTGACGTATGGAAGCTTAAGGTGAATGTTGAAAAGACAAAAGTTATGATTGTTAGCAATGGTTGTAGCGAGATATGGAAATATAAGGATAGCATGATTGAAAATGTTAAGAGTTTTAATTATTTGGGCGTTACTGTGACATATAATGGGAAATCGGGTTCTCATATTGAAAGTTTAGAAAACAAAGCTAAGAGAGTTTTAATGAATATTAGAAAGTTTATATACAGATATCAAGATTTCCCGGTAAAGGTTATATTAAATGTTTAACGCTTTGGTAGTGCCTATTTTGACATTTGGTTGCGAGATTTGGACTCCGGATATAACAAAAAAACACATCCTTAGCGTAAATGCTGTAGCGTATAATTTCTATAAAGAATGTTTGGGTGTAGCTAGATCTACTTCAAATGATGCAGTAAATATTGAGCTTGGTGTTAGGTCTATGGAAAATATATGTATGCAAAAGGCAATGAATTATTTTCTTAGAGCGGATAGGGGTGAAAAATGGTTACAGAAACTGTGTATGGATGGGAAAATGAGGGAATGGTATATGAAATTCTTTTGTGGTCTAAATCACTATGAGGATGGTGCAAAATATTTGAATGTATTGGGAAGGAATGAGAGGCGAGTGATAGCGTGTTTTCGAATGTATACGTTTAAATGGGAAAGTGTGAAAGTGGATGGTGTAAGAATGTGTGCATTGTGTGGAAGGCTTGAGAGTGTAGAACACCTAATAGCGGACTGCCCAGGCACAGATGACAATGAGAGATGTGCCGCATTTAGTGAAATAAACAATAAATCAGCAACTGAGTTGCTGAATTCCACTCAGACTCATCGACTGGTTAAAGTAGCAGAGAATTTACAGTTCATTTTACGAAGAAGGGAACAATATCTTCGATAGTTGCCTTGGTCGCTCGTGTTTGCATTTCCTCTTTGTTGTGGCCGTTTTGTTACAAACGGTGACGGGGATCTTATTAACTTTAAATATGTGATATGTACTTGATTTGATTTTTTTATCTATAGAAATGTACATTGATTTTTTTTAATGTCAAATATAATAAATAATAATAATAAGTAGGAACTATATTTATTAATTATTGCACTGCTAAAAAAGGAACAGATAAATATTTGTTTTATGAATTATTTAGAAAATATCTTATCCTACCCCTTGAAGTAAACCGGATGCAAATTTCTATGCAAATCGTTTACGTTTTTCAAAATACATCTGTATTTCCCTGTCCCTTTTTTCAAATTTCCAAATTTGTGTTAGTTAGTTGCATCTTTCGCTCTGCTAAAGTTCTTCTCAGTGCCTCGCGTTGTTAAAGTTATTCGTTTTGTTAGTTTTTTCTTTTTCGTTTGGTGTGTGTTCTAAAATGAGAAGACCAGGACAGTCAGATTGCTCGCAAGCAAAAAGAGGCTTGATAGTGGGTTTGTTTGAGCAAGGCCTAAATATTTCCCGCCAAGTAGAATTATCGGTAAGTTATATTATTTATATTTTGGAATTTTTAGTTATAGATGGTTTATTTAGAGATAAATAATAGATATAGAAATAATAAGAGATTAAGTCAGATATTGGCTCGCAAAAGCGTGGGCTGGATAACGGTTATGTAAAAAGCCCTGGAAAGAGGAGAAAAACCACCCAAGAGCAAGACCATGCGATCTGTGAGATGGCGAGGCAGACCCCATTTACAAATAGTTTAAAAATTCAAGAGCAATTAGAAATCAAAGTGAGTAAATAATTATTAGTAATTTATTTTTTTGTTCGATAAGATAAACTCTTATTCAGTCTCGACGTTTCAAACTAACGTTACGAATGTTATTATTAACTTGGACAGTAGGGTGGTTCTTATTTAGGTCTTTTCGGAATTTTATTTTTGCCGCCCCCTGCTTTTATTTCAAAAACAATAAAAATTAGAGAGGAAATTATGGTTTTGAATTGAATCAACTGGCGTTTAGACTACTTTTCAGAAAAAAAATAAACGAAAAACTTTTGGGTCATTTTTCCCCTCTTTAATCGAATATTTTCAAAAAAAGAGATAACCGAGAAAAAAATTTTTTTATTGCATTTCTCGACGTTTTGAGTTCTCTTGATTCCAAAAATGAAAAAAAAATTTTTTTTCGATTTTATTGGACAGTGATTTTAAAAACATTTTCCGTCGATCGATTATTAAGTGGGCTGTCAGACAGACGTTTTTCAGCGACCGTCATAGACCGACCAAAATTTTCAAGGCGTGGTTTTTAATATCATTAGCCACACAGCATCGACAGTCATTGATAATTCGATAATGGTCACTATCGCCAATCGCTGACGATTGACCGTTTGTCTGACAACCGCCTAATAACATTCAAAACCATGTGTCTAAAATTTTGGTCGGTCTATGACGGTCGCTGCAAAACGTCTGTCTGACAGCCCCCTATGGATGTCATTAATCGATAAGAAATTGATCATTAATAACCCCTAACTTAATGCTCGCTAGTCTCGCGCGTTAAAATGTTTCAATTATTAATCGGCCTTATTATAATAGTTAATTAAATAACTATTAATTAATACTGAGATTTGTAAACAGCGAACTACTTTTAATTTTTAATATCAATTACAAACACCTATTGCATTCTAAGCAGAGAATATGTAATCATTTTTATTCCGATCTTGCTTGGTTACGGAGATAATCGAGTTCAAAGTTTCCCATAAAGATCCAAATTATTCAATTTTAAAATTATACTAATTTTGAAAACAAACAGTTTTAAAAATTTAAGTTATAATTAATAGAAAGTGTTTAAAAAGTTATTCACACTAATAAAAGCTGGCCAATGTTTTGTTTTTGGACAGCTGTATTGTTTTGATAAATAAATTAACTTCTTCTGGAAACGTTGAGAACGATTATCTGGGAAAGATATGACATTTTATTTGTCGTCTCGGGGTTTGACTCACCCTGTATAATAACCATACGGGACACCTTGTATTGTGTGATGAATGTCATTTAAAAAACCACCAAAAGATGCACTTCGGTGGAACTAAACGAATTCTGGATATCGTAGAAACAAAGTCAAAAGAAAAGATTTTAACTACATACATTTAACTAACTTTACTAAATTAAATTAAATATTGAAATGAATCTATGTATTTAAAAAGCTAGTGTTTTAATTACAAATTATTACGTTCTTTCTTACAGATCTCACAATCCACTATTAAGCGTCGCCTTCGGGAAAGCGGCTTACGTTGCCGTGTGCCTGCAAGAAAAATTGTTCTAACCCCAGAACATATGGCACGGCGAATAGCTTTTTGCCAAAACAATATGGATAGAAATTGGGATTTTCACAGATGAAAAGATGTTTTCGTCTTCCGACGACGCACCAAAAAAGCTGTGGCGCCCCAATAATACCCGCTACCAACCGGACACGTCGTGGAAAACGCAAGTTCCGGGCGGGTAACTATTGGTTGTTGGGGATGGATGTCCGCAGCTGGACCTGGTCAGCTGATACAAGTATCGCCGCCACGGTTCACCGCAAACCGCTATATCCAGCTATTAGAAGAACATTTTCTCCCTGCTGTGAGAGAGGCTTATCCTGTGGCGGAATATGAAAGGATAGTTTTCGTCCAGGATAATTCGCCGATTCACACGGCACGGGTTGTCCGCGATTGGTTTGCTGACCATCCCGATTTAGAAGTGCTTGACTGGCCGGCTAGGTCCCCTGACCTATTCCTATTGAGAATCTTTGGGGCTCAATGGTTAAAAGTTGGCGGAACATTGGCTGGAATGGAATACGAGAACGAACGGAAGCACAATTAATGGAGCATTGCCAGGCAATTTGGCAAGTTTATAACTATTGCCCCAACCTCGTAGGCAGTATGGGCTCAAGAATGAGGGAGTGCTTACAAAATAATGGGCAATATACTAAATATTAATGTCGTAAATGTCATTCCTGTAGTTTCACAAATCGAAAAATTAAAAAAATTAAAAAAAACAAGATTAATCTAGAAATGATAGAAATAAAAAACAATAACAACGCCACGATCAGATATTAACTTGTGGGTAAAAAATACCCATGTTATGCATCCTAGAGTTAAGTTTGTGGGAATCTTTATCCCAACAAACATTTATTTTTTATTTTTTTATAGAACATATACACGTGTTTCATAAAGAATGGGACAACGCTTAGTCACAGATTCTCTAGGTTAAAATAAACCGATTAAACCTAAGATATAGAATTATTTTTCTAAGATTGCGTTTTTGGCACTTACCGGAGCAAACCTAAAGTTAGTGGGAAAACTTAAGAGACATACGCAGTTGGGGACTATTTTAATTTGGTATCCCTGTACAGTTGTGTCACGTAACACTTTGAATTTTTTGAAATTCAAAGTGTTTGTTCGTTTTTGCGCTTATTACTTTTCAAAGTGTTTTGAGAGTTTTTGGGGCTAATTTTCATTAGTGTTTTGTGTTTTCTTTTTTTCAAGTGTTTTATTGGTCAAGTGCCTAAAAACGTAAAAACTCTTTTTCAAGACAATATTTTCAAATTTTTTAATTGTTGCGGTAAGTTACGTTTACATTTTATTTATATCATTGTAATGATTTTTTGACCGTAAGTTTAGTATTAATCGTTCGTTGTTTATTCATTGTTATTTTTCAAATATTTTACTTCCTTAAAAAAGCAATAAATTGCGATTTTTTTAAAATTTGAGGTTATAATTTTTAAATCGTAAGTTTTGCGTTGAAAGATATTGCAAATAGTTTTTATAGACAAATTTAATTTCAGTTTTAAATTTTGGTATTCTTATTCGGAAGTACAAGATGGCTCACCTTCATCGGCAAGCAAAGGAGTTTGTTGTTCGACTACTGCAATACGTCGAGCTAGAAAGCCTTAGCGGTGGCCCGTTACTACCGGTCACCAGAGTTAGAGACGTAAGTTAAGAACTAAAAAATATGTAGTATTTAATCCTTTTTATAATTTTTAGAGAGTTGCAGCTGCGTTTGGGATTAGCTTGAGAACGGTGTCACAAATTTCGAGTGATGTTTCTGCAGGCATTGCAGTGGCAAGCCCTAAGAAACGAACAAAACAAAAACCCAAAACCGGTATTTCTGAGGTCGATCAAGCTCAAACATGTAATACAATTTATGATATGTATGAAGCCAGTAAGTTTTTCCTTTCTATAGAGGGATTCCGATTGCTTGCTTTATGTCGAGTCAAAAACAATAATTAGACCAATTTACGATTGTATTTCAGTTTTGTAATTTTTACTTAATATTTAGTCGGTAGCGACTTGATGCGAAAGAAAAGAAAATTGCGAATTGGTTAAATTGCTTTCGACTCAATATAATCGAAGCGAAGCTATCAAGTGAAAAAAGCGAGCTATCAGAATCTACTGCTGAACAACAACGTTCTATACAGGTAGTCTCATAAAGAATGGCACAACGCTTAGTCACAGATTCTCTAGGTTAAAATAAAACGATTAAACCTAATATACCTTAATACAAAGTCCTCCGGCTTCCAAGTTAAAAGACCTTAAAGTTCAATTTTTAATATTTTCTTTTTAAGATAATTTCCACAAATGTGAAAATATTTACTTCAAATTTGGAACAGATGCTTATTATTACGAAGCACATCAATAAAAAATTTTTCATGTAGTAAGCTTGATCATAAAAGGTACTTAACCTAACTTCTACAACTTATTTTAGCTTTAACATTGTTATCTGGGAATTTTTTATCAATATGACGCTATTTTCAGAAAAATAATTAGAAAATAGAAAACTACGGTACTCTTAGTTCATATGCTTAAAACCAACCGTTAGCCTTAAAATCCCGGTTAAAGTATTGAGTTGTCGTTAGGACGTGCAATTATCAAGTAGCAATGATCACAAAAACAAAGGACAAAATAGTGGATAAGGTTTATTTACAAAGAATGTTTAATGACGTATTATTAGAAATTGTTTTGTAGGCCCATTCGTACTTCCACCAAAGCTCAAATTTAATTACTATTCAACCTTCTTGGAAAATAACTTGGATGAACTATTACGCGACGTACCTTTGATTTTTAGACAATGTTATTGGTTTAACATGTTTTCCAATCTTTTACACATTGTTTTTGTGATGATGGCTACATGATAATTGCCCGTCTTAACAATAATCCGAAACTTTAATGCTGATTTTTAGACAAACGGCTGCTTTTACGCATATGAACTAAGAGTACCTTAGTTTTCTCTTTTTTAATGCTCTTTCAGAATATAACACAATATTAAAAAAAAATTCACCGAAAACGAAGTTATAGCTAAAACAAGTTGTAGAAGATAGGTTAAGTGCCTCTTATAGTCAAGCCTACTTTATGAAAAAAATTCTCTTGATTTAGTTCTTAATTATAAGCATCTGTACCAAATTTGAAATAAATATCTTGGACATGTGTGGAAATTATCATAAAAAGAAAAAAGAAAATATTGAACTTTAAGGTCGTTTAACTTGGAAACGGAGGAATTTTGTATTAAGGTATATTAGGTTTAATCGGTTTATTTTAACCTAGAGAATCAGTGACCAAGCGTTGTCCCATTCTTTTTGAGACACCCTGTATAGTTACACAAAAAATTAAGCTTTCTATTCAAGTAGGTACCAATTCTTGTTTGCCTAATTTGAATATTTTTCTAAAGGAACATGTCACAATAAGAACGTTGAAAGAAAAATTAGAAACACAGTATAAGTGGAAAGGTTCGTCGTCCGTCTCCGTATTATATTAAAGCAAATAGGATTTTGTTACAAAAAAGACGATCCGCGAAAGGGGCTTATGGAGCAAAGCCATGTTGCCCATCAGCGCATTAATTTTCTACGAGACTACACCGATATAAAAGTGGATGGAATTTTCCAATTTGTTTTCCTGGACAAGACCTGGATTTTTCAGGATGGAACCATTGCTAGGTCGTGGGAAGACAAAAATGTTAAGTCAGTTAAACGACGGCAGGTAGAAGGCAAACGGTTTGTTCATTTATGTAATTAAGTAACATTCAAAACTTACTGAAAAACAATACAACCTAACTTACAATGTTACAATTAAAATCATATTAAATTTACATTTTTATCATTAATAACTTCATTTAACATCATTACGTATTTATAGATATATAGTTCTTCACGCCGGCACAATGGAAGGTTTTGTTGATGGTGCCGAATTGGTCTTCTCATCATCTACAAAACTTTTGGATTACCATGGTGAAATGAACGCAGAAAAATTTAAGAGGTGGTTTGAAGACCAATTATTAAGCAAATTAGATAAACCACCATGCATAATTTTGGACAATACCTCGTACCATTCTGCCTTGGCCGAGAAGCAACCAGTTTCATCCTGGAAAAAAGCTGAAATTATTAAATGGCTCAGTGATAATAATATCCCTTTGAAGAATCGATGCTAAAGCATGATCTTCTAGAAATCGCTAAAAGGTATTTCTATCATTAATTGAATTTATGGAGATTGTGCCCAACATTCTCTTTTACTGCTGTTAGGCAGCTGCTAGTGATAGTTCCTGGTGTCCAACATCAGAAAAATAATTAATGCAACTACAATACAAATTTTTGTTTCAATTCGATAAATCGTTCAACAGCTAGAATAACATGTTGTATCATAATAATGAAAGATTTTGCGATATATGAACATTTTGAATTGTTTTAATGTCTCCTATTTTTCTGAAGTAGATCACACGTGATAGAATTTTACATATGTTTGGCGGTAAACGATTTGTACTAACACTAAAAACTAACGCTTATCTTTCATCTTGTATTTTTTTGCATAGAAACAAGTTACCAAAAAGGTATCGAGTGGACGAGATGGCTTTAGAGTGGGGGCACAGAGTTTTAAGATTGCCTCCTTACCATTGTATATTTAATCCCATCGAACACATTTGGGGGATAACAAAAACGTACTACAATCAGCATGTGGGGCGTGATGGTAGGGGGGTTGAAGAATGTCTGGCTCTGTGGAAAGAGGCGCTCACAAAAGGCACGCCAGAAGTGTGGGCGAACTCCATTCGTCACACAGAAGGCGAAATTAAAAAGTGGTAGGACAGGGAAAAGCGCTTAGACGTTATGGACATAGCGCCTATAGTCATCCAACTCAACGAAAACGAATCTAGTTCAGAGTCGGAAGAGGAGTCTTCCGATTAACTACTACTAACTACTAACTAGACTCGAATTAACTACTGTATTATTATGTACGTATGCATCACGAAACATAAGTGTATTTTGTACCTCCTTTAATTTTAATGAAGAATGTCTAGTTTTATGATAAGAGGCACTTATGGCCATGATTATAAAGGACAAATAACGTTTATCTCCATAGTAAAATTTATATTTTGTAAACTTGACAACATAGCAACGTTATTAAAGTCAAAGTTTGAAGTTTTAATATAAAAACACCAATTTTTGCTTATGCTATGTTGTCATGTTAACAAAATATAAATTTTACTATAGAGATAAAAGTTATTTGTCCTTTATAATCATGAGCATAATAGAAGTAACTCTTGAAGTGTGTTTCGCCACACAGAGGACGAAATTCAAAAATGATGGGAAAGAGAAAAGCGCCTGGGTCTCAATTTTTGACATCATTCGTTTTGTCAACAAAGTGAGATAACACGAGCCGTCTATCTCAAACGTTGTACCTATTTGCGATTCTTGAGCACTTTCGTTAACGAAACTTTTTATTTCAAATATAATATAATTAATTTATTTAAGTTTATATATTATCAAATAGGTCTATGACCTAATTACATTCTAACCTGGATCGACAGCATAATGTGTTCTCCGAAGCACAACCAACTGCTTGATAGTAATTTTTAGATGCTTATATACACATCCAAATACTGGCCTGGTGAACTGAAGAAGCACTGTGAAATACGCTAATTTAGCGATATACGCTTGCACTATGGAGTCAACTTATTCCGAGTCAAAGCGATCTTCTGGTAACAAATCTGCCTGGGATTAATCTGATTATCATTTATTATGTGAGTATGAACCAAACGTAAGTATTTTATCGCTCATCATTTACTTTTGTAGTTTAAGAATTATTATTATTTTGTTTTGGCTCTTTTTTTTATTCCTAAACCGTGTACAAAAAGTAAAGTTTATTATTATTATGTAAGTGGGAGAGGGGTAGCTAGGCAAGAGTTGCTATGTAAACAAGTAGATTATTAGAGAGTCATAATAAAAGATACGCATATTTAATAACTGGTTTGTTTCATTAATTTAATAAATCCTACACATTTTGGGGGCTCGTCCGGGATTGAGTTGAGTTGATTGGAATTTGCTGGTTGTTCAGAATATCTTGAGGAAGAAGATCAATGTAATTGTATTTTTGACACTAATGGTTGACGTTTGAAGTTACAGGAGTTACGACGATAACGACGTTTTTTATAAAGTTGATTTTTATATAGATAATAATAGAAGTAGAAGCTTGAAGTTACGAGTTACGACGATATAACGACGAACGACGGTTCTTCTAAAGTTGATTTTTGTAAAGTTAATAACAATAGTTACGACGATAACGACGAACGACGTTTTTTCAAAGGTAGTTTTTTCAAGTTAAAATAGAAATATGGTTTTGTTGGGAGAAATTCCTAGTATTAAAATTAATATTGAAAATCTTTCTTTCAAATTGATAGAAGTTTTATTTAAAATAATTTTTGGAAGTGACATTGAAGTAGCACCGCGGTTTTTACGACGAAAATTGAAGGAATCCGATGGAATTAAGATGAATGAATATGATGAAAAGTTACGTCAATTGAGAGAAGAATATTCAATTGCCGATTTAATCTCGGTTTGTACGGTTTTAAATTTGGATTATGACGGGAACAACGACATAATTGGGAAACGAGTTTGCGATTTTTTGGTAAATATAGAAGATATATCCGAAGTAGAGAACATAGAAGAGGATGAAGATGACGACGAACAAGAAGTTGAATCAGTAATCGTAGAATCAGTAGCAAGTAGGGAAAATAAACGAGAAATGCCATCAAAACGACATTTCTCATTAACATTTCGTGATGTGGAAGATGCCATTCGTCCGTTTGACGGCACAAAGAAGTATCCGGTGCGTAAATGGGCACAAGAATTTGAAGAATGTGCGGCATTAATGAATTTTGAAGAAATTCAGAAATTAGTTTATGCTAAAAAGTCATTAAGAGGTTTGGCAAAATTATTTATTCAATCAGAAAATAACGTAAATTCATGGAGTATAATTAAAAATTTGCTAATTGAAGAATTTGACATAAAAATTTGTAGCGTATATAAAAGAGTATATGTTAATTATGAAAGAGATTGGTAGTCGTGGAAATGTGGAACCCGAATCAATAATTAAATATATTGTAGAGTTCAAGAGGATCACGTAATAAAAAGTGTATTATATGGAGCAAATAATTTCAAAGATTTTAAAGTAAAGTTAGATACTTACGAACAAATTAAAAAATCTATTAAAACGAAGAGTTCGGGAGTTTCGGGAAAAGTAAAATTGTATGACGATATCGACAAAAATTCAACACCAATAAGCAATCGTGTTCATAAGTCACGATGTTTTAACTGTGGAGGAATTGGGCACGTTTCGGCCGACTGTCATCACAAGGAAAAAGGTGTGAAATGTTTTAATTGTAACGAGTTTGGACATATCGCAGCTAAGTGTCCAAGGAAAGAAGAGAAAAAATCATTGAAAGCTGTAAGCGGTGGGAAATGTGAAGAAATTTTAAAGAAAGAAATAAAAATAAATGATAGAATGACTAAAGCATTTTTTGATACTGGAAGCGATCTAAATTTAATAACATTGAGAGAAGTACAAAATATAGGAATAGTTTATGAGGACGAACAATTAAAATTAACGGGCATAGGACAACACGAAGTATTCACCATTGGTAAATTCAAAAGCAAAATACAGTTAGACGAATGTGATTTTTGTACAGAACTTCATGTGGTAAATAATGAAGATATGCCTTATTAGCTCGGGGAAGTTACGTTTTTTACTCGGACAAATTTACATGAGGCAGTTATCAGTGGGAATGTGTTCCTTATACCCATATGTATAACATAAAGTCCCCTATTGTAGGGGTGCCGGAACCCCCCCAAATTTGGCTGTCATTTTTAAATTTTAACATTTTAATTTTTTTCTGGCTTACGGTTACGTTGACGAAATTTTTGAAAGACATGTAATTTATGCAGAATTAAAATGCGAACAAAATGATGTATTTAAATGTTTAAATAGTTAAAGTGGTTGCAAAGAAGCATTACTTTTAATGATTTTGGGAAGAGTTAAATAACAGCAATTTTTTTTTCTTACTTGGTCGAAAACATTACTGTGCGTGTGCAGATGAAATATTTCATCTCAATTTTGACCGGAAGGCACTTTTGCTTCGACTTTAGTATAAAATTTTGAGTTTTTATCTTCTACGTTCACTATTGTGTAAATAACTTTGCTTCTGTTGGTCGGATCAGGGGGAAAACAACTCATTATGTTTGTACTGAATTTCTCTTTAAAAATGGCTAGGTTAAACAAGATATAAACCCAAAGAAATGTATGAAAATGTGTGAAATGTATGTAAGAAAATTATGAAAATTGTCAATAAGTTGAACCACCTTAGGACAAATTTACATGAGGCAGTTATCAGTGGGAATGTGTTCCTTATACCCATATGTATAACATACTAAAAGTCCCCTACCATAGGGGTGCCGAAACCCCCCCAAATTTGGCTGGCACTTTTAAAATTTTCCCATTTTAATGTTTTCTACTAAATGGTTAGGCTTACGAAATTTTTGCAAGAGAGTTTATTTATGCAGAATTTAAATACGTACAAAATGGTGTATTTAAACGTTTAATCAGTAAAATAGGTAGCAAAGAAGCATAGTTTTAATTTAATTTGGGAAGAGTTTGGTAACAACCAGTTTTTTTTTCTTAATCGGTCGAAAAGGTCACTGTGCGTATGTGGATAAAATATCCCAACCCAATATTCACCGAAAGACACTTTTTAGTGAACCGATAATTGAAAACTCAAAATTTTACACTAAAGACGAAGAAAAGGTGCCTTCTGGTCAAACTTACATTGAGATATTTTATCCACACACGCACCGCGATATTTTCGACCTATTAAGAAAATAAAATTGTTGTTGTCGAACTCTTCTCAAAATCATGAAAAATTAGGCTTTTTTTGCAACTATGTTCACTATTTAAACATTTTTACATGCATCATTGTTTGTATTTAATTTTACATAAAATTTTAATGATTCAATAATTTTGTAAACCTAACCGTTAAAGAGAAAAAAATTAAAGTGTAATAATTTCGATATGTCGGCCAAATTTGGGGGGGTTTCGGCACCCCTATGGTAGGGGACTTTTAGTATGTTATACATATGGGTATAAGGAACACATTCCCACTGATAACTGCCTCATGTAAATTTGTCCTAAGGTGGTTCAACTTATTGACAATTTTCATAATTTTCTTACATACATTTCACACATTTTCATACATTTCTTTGGGTTTATATCTTGTTTAACCTAGGCCATGTTTAAAGAGAAATTCAGTACAAACATAATGAGTTGTTTTCCCCCTGATCCGACCAACAGAAGCAAAGTTATTCACACAATAGTGAACGTAGAAGATAAAAACTCAAAAATTTATACTAAAGTCGAAGTAAAAGTGCCTTCCGGTCAAAATTGAGATGAAATATTTCATCTGCACACGCACAGTAAT
Source organism: Malthinus seriepunctatus (assembly GCA_963924605.1). Classification (NCBI taxonomy): domain Eukaryota; kingdom Metazoa; phylum Arthropoda; class Insecta; order Coleoptera; family Cantharidae; genus Malthinus; species Malthinus seriepunctatus. Next base: position 86,225,259 of record OZ004600.1, on the reverse strand, counting down.
GTTTTCGACCAAGTAAGAAAAAAAAATTGCTGTTATTTAACTCTTCCCGAGGGGTCAACCACTGTTCTGAATTTGTACACTGACTGCAGTTGACTGCCCATGACTGCATATGCTATGGCTGCCATTGACTGCAGATGACTACCATTGACAGCTCAATTTTTGTACAGTGACTGCAGAGAGTGGATAACCCCTCGACTCTTCCCAAAATCATTAAAAGTAATGCTTCTTTGCAACCACTTTAACTATTTAAACATTTAAATACATCAATTTGTTCGCATTTTAATTCTGCATAAATTACATGTCTTTCAAAAATTTCGTCAACGTAACCGTAAGCCAGAAAAAAATTAAAATGTTAAAATTTAAAAATGACAGCCAAATTTGGGGGGGTTCCGGCACCCCTACAATAGGGGACTTTTTGTATGTTATACATATGGGTATAAAGGTGCCTTTAGACTGGCGAGAAAACTCGCGCGATTTGTTGTCCGACAGCAGTGTCACTAATGTAAATAGCACTGCGAGTCTACTTACTAGAACTTGCGACAACGGTTGTCAGACATTTCAACTTGCAAGTGTAAACAACTAAAATTGTTCTTGCGCGATTTCTCGCACTGTTTCCAATCAGTTTCGATATTGTTGCGAGTTTATGTGGTGTGTGAAATGATATCTACGGAAAAAAAGAAGTGGTGCGACGGGGAGGTACAGATACTAATAGCATGTTACGAAGAAAACGCATTACTATGGGACGTACGTGCGAAAAATTATAAAAATAGAGTAAAGAAACAAGAAGTTTTAGAAAATTTGGCGCTAAGATTTGAGACGGACGCTAATGAAATTAGCCGAAAGTTACATAACCTAAGAAGTCAGTACATGCAAGAAGTCAAAAAAATTAAAATTCGAAAGAGTGGATCTGGCTTGGATGAGGTTTTTGTATCAACATGGCCCTATTTCTCTGCTTTAAAATTTATTCAATCGTCCATTAGCAGTACAGTTACAACAGACAATTTGGTAGGTATAAAGTGAGATTATAATTATGCACATTTAAAAGTAAAGATGTTCTATATGTATTTGTATTGCCAAGAAACTTCACCACGTGAAGTCATGAAGTATTCTTTAAATTCTTCACGCACATTTTTTGCTTCCACAGAATAATTATGCTGTACACCTTTTTCAAGTGGTAAAAGATTTTCGCTAGGTATCCCACCTTCTTCACGCCATATACCATTAACAACACTGTGTGTTTCTTCATTTTCTTTATCAAAAGCACCTGGTGGAGCATACGCCTTCGAAGAATCTTTCTCTTTCATGAGAAAATTGTGTAAAGCGCATATCGCTAGTATTATTTTTTCAACTTTTTGTGGCTGTAATAGAATTGGTTTTCGTAAAATTCTAAATCTGTTTGCACAAAGACCAAACACATTTTCGATAATTCGTCTAGCTCTTGATAAACGATAGTTGAATACGCGATTTGGACCAGGCTGATCTTTAAAAGGAAAGGGTTTCATTAGATATGGTTTCATTCCAAAAGCATCATCCGCCACAATAACATACGGAATAGGTTTCTTTCTTCCTGGTAGGGGAACTGCATCCGGTAAATTTAAGCTGTTGCTTGTTAAAGCTGAACTTAAAGAGCAGTTATTATAAACACCACCATCAGAAATCCTTCCATTACAGCCAACATCGATATAAGTAAACATGTAAGAAGCGTCAGCTAAAGCCATCAAGACAATACTATGAGTGTTTTTGTAGTTATAATAATAACTTCCACTATTATTTGGAGCTTGCACAACGACGTGTTTTCCGTCTAGAGCTCCAATGCAATGAGGAAACTGCCAACGATCCTCAAATTGTTTTGAATGCCAAACCCATTCTTCTTTTGTTTGTGGAACCTACAAATTTGAAATTACGAGTTTTAACTAATTGTTTTATAATGTTTTTATACATGCAATATTGTAAGGGTATCATCTTTTTCAGAATTTAACTGGATCTCAAACTGAAATAGGAAATACGCAAGAGGAGATTATTACAGAGCCACCCCCAAAGAAAAGAACTTCCAAGAGCTCTAAAAATATTCAAAGCGACGTGGCAATTTCACAACAAGAAATTCAAAAAGCTATAAAGTTAATACAACAGCCTATCGATGACGAGCACATTTTTGGAGAATATGTGGCTTCTGAAATTAGGCAACTTAAAAATAATAACAATAAAAGGAAACTAAAACGACTAATCAATGAAGCCATCATGCAAGTAAGCGACTTAGATGCTTCACAATACGAGTCATCTGAACCTGGATGTTCAAATAGGTCTACGCCATTTTATCAATCTAGCCCTTCTGGTGGTAATACTCCTATGCTTTCCCCAGTCGATTTTTTTACTGACTCTACGCATTATAATCAAACATTTGACAACCATCAAAACACAACTAATTTATTAACAACAACAGCTCTCATTCATGAAGTGCAGTTTCAAAATGAAGAGACTGACAACTTAAATTAAAAGTATTTTACTACTTTACGTTTCAGAATGTCGTTTATGTTAATTATTGTATTTCTTATTTTTCAATAAATTGTTTTTTAATTAAGTGAATAATTTTGTGTTAGTTACTTGTGCTGTGGTGGCACCTTTAATTAAAACATTTAAAACGCTTCATACCTTTATATAAGTATCTTTCAATGCCTCATATAATGCTGAAAAAACTTCTGGAATAAATCCACTCATAGTACAAGGTGCAATTCTAAATAGATACGCCAATGACTGATAGGAATTTCCTAAAAAATAATACAGCTAGGTATAAACTATGTTACAAGATATCCATGTTTTGTACTTACCAGTAGCTAGAAAGCGTAGAGTTACCATCAAACGTTCACTGGGTGAAATTGACTCGCGTAAATGTGTATTTTGCCTTTCTATGTTTTTACCCACAAAAGACAAAAGCTTTTCAAAGTCAATGGCAGACATGCGGATAAAATTTCGAAATTGCTGAGCATCTTCAATTTTTAACTCGCTTAGCAAATTATTATAAGCTCCTAAACTTTCTCTTCTCATTAACCATTCTTTTACCCAACAACTTCTCTTTTTCTTATTTTTTTTATTATAGTTTTTGTAATAAACAAGTAGTAGCGCTGCTGCGCGAATACGTCTTGAAGACATGACTGACGAATGCAAAAATAAACTCGCGCAAGAATATATCGCAATTAGTGTAAATGGGTATGCGACAACTCGCAGAAGATAAAACTCACAAACTTGCGCGACAGTAAACTTGCGACAATTATTGCTAATAGTGTAAATACCCAAGCAATATACGCCACCAACAAAAACTAAAATAGCAAAAAATAGAAAACTCGTTATTTCAACTAAAACAAATCAAAACATTACTACAAAAAATGCCAACAACTTTATTTCAATTGGAAATAACAAAAACATTACAACAGAAGATGCCAAAAACATTACAACAGAAGATGCCAAAAACATTACAATAGAAGATGCCAAAAACATTATTTCAACTGAAAATATTAAAAAGATTGTAAAAGAAGATAACAAAAACATTATTTCAACTGTTAAAGCAACTTACAAAAGAAAACTAGATTACTGTTATTATTGTGAAACACAAGTACAAAATTTTGCCCGTCACGTATTAAGAAATCATTCATCAGAAATAGCAGTTGCGGAAATCTTATCAAAACCTCATAAAAGTAAAGAGAGAAGACAGTTATTAGATAAATTAAGAAGAAAAGGAAATTATTTGGCAGACGGAAATAAATGTTTTAAGGCCGTACGCCAAACGTATGTTCCTGGAAGATCGGTGTTGCCATGCGATAATTGTTTGGGATTTTTTTCATCAAAACTTTTGTATCGACATAAAAAAAGATGTTTAAATGGAAATGGTCAAGGTCGTAGAACTGAAAATTCAGCCATGGAAAAACTTGTTACTAATTCAAAAATTCCTCAGCAATTGAAAGAAGAAGTATTCCCTCGAATGCGTGCAGATAAAGTGTCGTTGGAAGCCAAAAATGATACTTTGATCTGCCAATTTGGAGCAAGGTATCTAATGGTTCACAGAGAAAAGCATTTCGTTCATGTCACTTCGCGTAAAATGAGAGAACTTTCTAAAATGCTTATAGAAGTTCGGAAACTTGAACCTTCTATTCCAACTATGTTTTCGGCACTCAAACCATAATACTTCGACCTTTTTGTAGAAGCAACCAAAACAATAACTAATTACGATGTTAAAAACGACACATACATACAAGTCACCCACATTTGCAATGAATATTGCGACATCATTAAAACAATGTTGTGAAATTGCCATCACCTATGCTTATAAAAGACATTCTTCATATTTATCAGTTACTACAAGTGAAGCAGAAGCAGATTTAAAAACACTTATTCGATTATTCGAATCAAATTGGAAATTTGAAATTTCTACGCAAGCAGCAAACAATTTAAACCATAATAAATGGAATAAAGTAACGTTAATTCCTTTAGCAAGCGATTTAAAACTATTAAGGGAGTACTTACTACAGACAGCTGAAGGTGCTTTAAAAAAGCTTCAAGAAAATAACAACTCTGCAAAAAAAAAAATTGGAATATAGTAATTTATTGGAATCTGTGTATTGCCGAGTTATTTTATTAAACAGGAAGCGTTCCGGAGAACTACAAAGAATGCTTTTGCAAACATACAAAAATTCTTCTGGTAGTAATCAACAATATGAAGAGTTCGGTAAAGCAGTATCTCCCACTGAGCAAATTCTTTTAAAATCATTAAAGAGAGTAGTTATCAGAGGTAAAAGAGGAAGGGGCGTTCCTGTCTTGTTTAGCACCGATGTTCAAAATCATATTGCGATTTTACTTAAGGAAAGAGAGAAATATGTTCCTAAAGAAAATCCTTATCTTTTTGCCAAAGTAAATTCTTTAACACATATAATTGGATATAAAATATTAGCTAAAATGGCTAAATGTTCTGGGGCAAAAAATCCATTGGCGATAACATATACTCGTCTTCGAAAACATCTTGCAACTCTCTCTCAACTTTTTAATTTAACAGATAATGAAATAGAACAATTAGCAACATTTATGGGTCACACTCCAGGAGTGCATAGAGGTTCGTATAGACTTCCAGATGACGTTTACCAAACGGCAAAAATTTCAAAACTGTTATTACTAATGGAAAAAGGTGGTGCAAGCGAATTTAAAGGAAAAACTTTAGATGAAATAAATGTTAACATGGAAGAAAACCTGATTAACAATGATCAAAAAAGTGACGAGAGTGACAATGAATCGATAATTTTTGATGAAAACACAAATAACTCTTTACCTAATGACTCGATTCCGTCCACCAGTACAACCGTTGCTTCACCTAAAAAAGCTCCAAAAAAAGGAAAACAACGCACTTTGGTTCCGTGGACTAGTAAACAAAAAGAGATTGTAAAAAAATTCTTCCAAAAACACATTAAACGTAGTAAACCTCCTAAAAAAATAGAATGCGAAGAATTAAAATTACAATATCCAGATCTACTTTCAAATAAAGATTGGTTAAAAATTAAGGTATTTATTCAAAATGAATACAAGAAAAAATAACATTGTTTTTAGAGGATTTAAAAAAGGTATATGACCGGAATATGCTATATGTCTTGGTAAGTATCTACTTAAGAGAAAAATGTTTTAAATAAAAGCTGTTTGGTACTTGGTTTTCCACCATTCAACAAAATAAAAAAAATAAAAAATGGTGGAAAACTAAGTAACAAACAACTTTTACTTATAGCGCTTTTCCCTAAACTTATCCAGAAATATGGCACATTTCATATTTTTTGAACGAATACTAGTATTTTAAATTTTGAAATGTTTTTTATGGAAAAATTTCTTTTGTACTTTATATTTTATTACATAAATTAATTTTAATTTGTTTGGAGTAAAGATTTAATTATTAAACAATTTATAGTAGGAATCAATTTTTTTTAATACTAAGTTTATTTGCTTCCTTCGAGTTACTATCCTAGCTGCACCATGTTTTTTATTAATAGTATTATTTAACATGTTTCATTGCACAGATATAAAACTGCTGAACCAATAGTTTCTGCGGTTCTAATCACGTTGATAATGTTGCAACGCTGTTGGACTCTTTAATGTGCGTACTTTTGTATGAGAAAAAATATATGGAGTTGATATTATGCTTCTTTTATACGGAGTTAATAATGTTAATGGAATGAAAGAGATATGTATATTCAAATATGGATCAATCAAAAAGTTAAAACTAGCGACCCCTCTGAAAATTAAAGAAAATTAATATACTCGAATAAATAGGGATCTGTCGTAATTATTAGCGGTAGACGCAATAAGGTTGCACAATGAAAGGACGCAGTAATGATACAAGAATGTATAATAATAAATATGTAGGTTTATAAGAAAGTATATTTACCTAAATTTGTTTGAGTTATACGTATATTACTATTACACTATTCATAAAGTAGATAAATGCATTGTTTTTAAAAAACTGTTTTTCACTATTTTTTCAATATATTCTATATTCCTTTATGTGTTTTTTATTTCTAATATATTTATTTCGAGGTATTTAGAGGTAATTAATAATTTTAGAGGTACCTCTAAATAATTTTAGAATTACCTCTAAAACTATTAATTACCTCTAAATACCTTGTAATTTCGATGTAAAATTACATTGTAATTTCGATGTAAAATTACGTCGTAAATTCACTATTTTGATGTAATTTCTCATTGTCAAATTACAAATCTGGATATGTATATTTACAAAATGCAAGAGTTACAAACATCTTGTAAAATTACATGACCTTTGTAGATGTACTATAATAATGTAAAAAAACTTCTGTATCATTGGTTACTGGTAACCATTGATAATCAAAGTAAATTTACATATATAATTTTATCAGTGTAAGGGATTAGTCACCCATCTTTCTATTTTCCTCTTTGCATTTCTTAATTCTGCATTATTTTTGGCAAAACGGCCTGCATATTTGTTCAACAATTTAGTCCATGACGCTCGGTCATCCTCATTAGGATTATTATTTTTCAGTCAATTTTTCTGAATCCATCCCAGTCCAGGTTCGAGTTTAACATTGACCTTTTCAAATAATGAACTCGTATCAAAATTATACTTCCTTCCAGGAACAATAATATTGCATCATCACGTTCTTGTTCCGACAAATTTATTTGTTTATTTCAAATAGTTCAGTTAGTAAGTAATACCACGCACTAATTTTAAATTGCACATCATTGAATTTACCCAAGAGGTTTTTTTAGTGTTCAATCAGTTTTAATGTAATTGTGAAAAATCACTTTCGTCCAAAAAGTCACATTTATAGGCTTCTTCAATAACTGAGAGATCCGACAACATCTTGTACTGAAACACCTTTTTCTTTTGCAAATAATGTGAATAACACAGTAAAGGGTTTTTAAGAACAATACCAATCTTTCCACTCGGCCCCACGTTGTTCAACAGAATTTTGCGCATCATCACAATCATCAATACGTCGCTTTTACTTTACTATTTCTATGCGATTTTCGCACTCAATTACATCCGTGACTCATGACAAAATCAAAATCAGGTAACAGGCAAAATCACGCCAGGGGTGTATCTTACACGTAAATATAAGAGGAAAAAACCCAAAAGTTGTAGTCCGATTTTTATTTGTTTACAAGATACAGCGTTTTCACAAAATAACTTTGTAACGATGCAAAATTCTATCCGGATGCTGGACCCAAATACTGTTACAGTATTACAGCATCCTGGAAATTTTGTATCGTTTGAACCAGCTGCTACTTGTCATTTTTTTTGTAAATTATTTTTGCTAGCGCCGCCCCTGAGATCGAAATGGAGATAAATGTTAAATGCCCGTGTTCAGCTCTTCAAGCACTTTCATTTAAGTCCAATCTCATCAAGATTGGACCAGAATTACGTATTGTTAATGTTCTTTATTTTGCTATCAGCTTTATCAACGATAATCACTGATTTCCTTGTATCTTGACAACCAGAGGAGCTACAGCTTCCGTATAATTTTTAGTTTAACTTTTAAATTATTTTTAACCCTAGAAAAATTATTTCATCGTTATCACTCAAGTATTTCGTTATCAATAGTTTTTAATTATAGGATTGAAAAGTTATTGAATATTTAACTTTATTGTTAAACCACGTGAAGTAGTAAAATTTGTTATTTGAGCTGATTAGTGTTTTTTTCTTTTTACATTTGTGATTCATGAGCATCCCTAAGTATTTTACAGCCCTTAATTAATTTTTATTAATTACTTTAAGGTTGAAATTTAAATTTAAATTTGCAAATTTTATATCGACGTGCTCGTAATTTTAGTGCGATTCAATTGAGCTAAGTTTTACCATCGCTCGCCCTTTAAGTAAAAAGTCATTAATTTAATTAATAAAATTTATAACGTACTAAGTGATAATTTTCTTCGAGTACAATTCAAGTTAGAGCGTTCCTATTGGATGTCGAGTAGATCCGAGTTGGTCGTCGGCTCTACAATATAAACCCCTTCTCCGTTTTGGTAAAAGAGAGACCTCGCCTCACCTTTGAGGTGAACGGGCGCGCTCCGTTATCTCACTTGCGTCATTTTTGTGTACTTGCTTTGTTAAATTAATTAAATTAATTTTAATTAATTTGTTTCCGTGTTGCCTTCAGCAAGCCCGTGATTTTCCCTCGTACACTAGGACTCAGTGGTCTCTCCCTTCATAGAGAGGTCTCGGGATCTGGTGTACGAAACCCTCTTCGTTTCCGGGACTCAGTGGTCTTTCTCGTAAGAGAAGGGTCTCGAGGTCTGGATAACGACTACCCTCTTCGTTTCCGGGACTCAGTGGTCTTTCTCGTAAGAGAAGGGTCTCGAGGTCTGGATAACGACTACCCTCTTCGTTTCCGGGACTCAGTGGTCTTTCTCGTAAGAGAAGGGTCTCGAGGTCTGGATAACGACTACCCTCTTAGTTTCCGGGACTCTGTGGTCTTTCTCATCAGAGACGGGTCTCGAGGTCTGGACAACTACCTTACCCTCTCCGTTTCTGGGACTCTGTGGTCTTTCTCGTAAGAGAAGGGTCTCGAGGTCTGGAAAACTTCCCTGCGTCCACTGGGACTCTGTGGTCTTTCTCGACGGAGAAGGGTCTCGAGGCCTGGTGCACGACTTCCCTACATTCACCGGGACTCTGTGGTCTATCTCTTAAGAGACGGGTCTCGAGGTCTGGTGGAAATCTAGTGGCCGAGTCATATCAGTATTTATATTTTTATTGGGCATTTATTAAGTATTGTATTTTTTTTCTATTTTTTATTTTGTACTGGTACCTAAGAGTACTAATAATTATTTCTTTTATTTTGAATAAATATTTTTTTTATTGTTGGCCGTGTGTTTTATTACCGACGAACCCTCTAAAACCGGTGTTACAACTTGCATCCATCATGCAGTTGTGCTGATACTGCATGCGTATTTTACTGTTTGGGGGAACATCGTCTAACAGTCCTTGTAAATCATTTGTAAGAATTCCAAATATTTATCTCCTCTTAGGCGAAACTATAGACGATATCACATCACACGTTTCCGAAAAACGATGCTTGAAAATTTGTTTTGACTTTTATGTGAGGATTTTCGTCGGACCATAAGTGGGAGTTGCGGGTATTGTTAATATCATCACGAGTGAATGTGGTTTCATCGTTATACAGTATGTTCTTTTAAGTTAATGAAATTAATTTATTAAATATTTCAACTTTTAAGACGCTGTAACTCGAATACCAATAAAAATCGGACTACAACTTTTCGGTTTTTTCGTCTCATATTTACGTGTAAAATACACTCCTGGCGTTTGGTGCGATCCTCCCGACTCACCCTGTATATTTAGACGACATAGTTATTTTTGCGTCAACTATCGAACATTCTAATAAATTAAGATCTGTTTTTGACCGATTGAAAACAAATAAATTGCTGTTACAACCAGATAAATGCGAATTTATGCGTAGAGAAGTAGCTTATCTTGGACATATTATTAGTAGCAAAGGCGTTTCACCAAATCCAGATAAAGTCAAATCTATTTCTAATTACCCAGTTCCAAAAAAATCAAAAACAAATAAAACAATTTTTAGGTCTAATAGGATACTATCGTCGATTCATTAAAATTTTTTCAGCATATGCCAAACCTTTGACTATACTTTTGAAAAGGATTCAGAATTTAATTGGACTTCTGAACAAGAAGAATCATTTAACTATTTTAAGACTATTTTGACAAAAGAACCAATATTACAATATCCAGATTTTAACAAAGATTTTATTTTGACAACAGACGCATCAAATTACGCTTTAGGAGCAATATTGTCACAGGGAGAAATAGGTAAAGATTTACCTGTCACTTATTGTTCGAGAACCCTAAATAAAGCCGAATGCAATTATTCGACGACCGAAAAAGAATCATTAGCTATTATTTGGTCGGCTGAACATTTTCGCCCATATTTATATGGAAGAAAATTTAAGATAGTTACGGATCACCGTCCTTTAGTTTGGTTAGTTAATTGTAAAAACCCTACTAGTAGACTAATACGCTGGAGACTTCGATTAGAAGAATTTGATTACGAAATTCAATATAAACCTGGAAAAATTAATTCTAATGCAGACGCGTTATCAAGGAATCCAGTAAACCTTGACAGTATTTTTACGATTCAAGAAAATAATAAAGAATCATATAATGAATTTATAAAATTTCGTTACACTAATGAAAAGGTGCCACACATCGATATAATTAAAGAAAATATTTTTACTAGAACACCTAATGCTATTATTTATTCTAAAGATTTGGACGAAAACAACCCTTGTTTTGAAAATTTAAGATCAATGTACGATTTTAATAACATCCCAGAAGATATATCACAATACGATGTAATTTTATTAAAGAATGATGCAAACCAAGTTACTTATTTAACTATCTCAAAACTGAATCACTTTGATAAATTAACTTCAACCATTTATTCTATTCATTGCGTAATCTAAGAGAAACTTTAATTAAAAACAAAATTTCTAAATTGTACTTAAAAAACCCTATATCAGTAAACAACAACCTCAATCAGGACATGTTCAACGAAATGTTGGAATTTATATTTTTAAGAAATAAAATTGAAATAATATTAATTGATAAACCAAAGATTACACCAACTAATAAAGAAGAAATAAAAGAAATTTTTAGAGAAAACCATGATTCAGCTGTAGCAGGACATTCAGGCTATTTGAGAACATATCGTGGTGGTAAGGTGATATAAAACACTTAATAAAATCTTGTCCATCTTGCCAAATGAATAAAACTAGTAACAAATTACTAAAAGCACCTATGGAAATTACCACCACAAGCGATAAACCCTTTCAAAGATTAGCTTTAGACATTGTAGAACCTTTACCTCTCACCGAGGAAGGGAATAGATTTATAATTACTATGCAAGACGATCTTACTAAATATTCGTTTGCTAAAGCCATTTCGAATCACGAGTCGAAAATAATTGCAAATATTTTATTAGAATTTATTACTATTTTTGGAATTCCAGAAACTATTTTATCTGATAATGGTACGGACTTTACTTCGAATATAATCAAAGAATTAAATAAATTATTCAAAATTAAACACATTTTTTCGAGTCCATATCACCCGCAGACTAATGGAGCTTTAGAGAGATCACATTTAACATTGAAAGATTACCTTAAACGTTATATTAACGAACAACAAACAAATTGGGATGAATACATCCCCTTAGCAATGTTTACCTATAATACACATTATCATAAATCAACTAAATTCACCCCATACGAATTAGTCTTAGGACATAAAGCTTCAATTCCAAGTTCATTATCTCAGAAACCAGAATTTCGATATACTTACGATGATTACTATAATAATTTAAAATTAAAATTAAATAAATCCTTTGATTTAGCTAAACAAAATTTAATCGATTCTAAGACAAAGTCCAAACAATATTATGACACGAAATTAAAGTACCATCAATTCCAAATCAATGACATCGTATACATGCAAAATAAAGGTAACAAAGCAGGTCAAAATTACAACCTAACTTTAGGGGACCTTTCAAAATTGTACAAGTACATGACAACAATACCTATAAGATACAAATGAAACCAAATAAACTAGTAACATTACATCATAATTTACTAAAACCTTTTGTTCTAGGTGAAAATGGAAATCAATCAGTAAATTAATCATCTTAACGATTTCACTATTCCTAATACCTTTAGTACAAGCTGATTTACCTTATTCCATCAACCCTATCGATACAGGTAGCGGATTATTTTATCATAATTTAGGTATGAGCAGAATTTCATATGATTCATATACCTTAATGTCATTTACAAATTTTACTGTTTATGAATTAAAATTAAAATCTATTGAACGAATTTATCAAATGTCCATTAGCTTGTGTTTCCATCCAGAATTCGATAACACATTGAGAATAACATCTTCATCATTTTTATCATTTACTCTTAATAAATGTAATGAGTCACTATTAGTGATTAAAAATCAAATTTTATTATTAAAAGAAAAACTTGAATCAATTAAACATCTAACTAGTCATTCTTTTAATGATTTAAATTTAAGTAGATCAAAACGCGCTCTAATTAATGGCGTCTCTTACGCCTTAAAGTGGTTATTTGGTACACCTGACTCTGACGATGCAAGGTATTTTACTGATTCTATTGAATCAATTTCTAAACAAAATCATGACGTTCAAATGTTGTTAAAACAACAAATACATATAATTTCTGATGCGATTACAAATTATAATCAATCAGCTCAAGCTTTAAAATTAAATGAAATGAAATTGAACGATAATATTTATAAATTTAATCTTTTTTCGAATCAAACTACTCAAGGAATCAATGTTTTAGCGCACTTGAGTAAAATTAACGATCATTTAAATTCCCTTATTGAACTTTGTAGTGAACTAAGATCAGGGCCGTGCCAAGGGGGGGGGGGGCAAAAGGGGCTCCTACCCTGGGCGCAAACTTGGTAGGGGCGCAAATCAAAGTACAACGTATTTAATTTTTTTTTAAATTAATGCACCAATATAAAAAATGCACAATTACTCTAATAACCTCAGCAAATACATCCTTTTATTTTTAGATTTTTATTGAAAATGTAAAAAAAATAAGCAGTTACTGCTACTATATATTATTTCAAATAGGGCGCCATCGGCGCCTTTTTTGGTTCTAAACTTCTATTAAAAATTCAAAAAAAATAAGTAGGTATTTTTCATACAACCTATTTACTTTTACGTAAAATTTAGAAATTGTATTTAAGTATTTTTTAATGGTTTATGTTAAGCAGGATGCTACGCAGACCCTTTTTGTATTCGTTGCGTCAAATACTATTAAACAATGTTAAAGTAAAGGAAAATTTAACATATGATGCTCGTCGAGATATTTTTGAGGGATTTGAGGACTTTGCAGATGGTCGGCCTAATTCAATGAAATTATGCAATCAAGCTATGGTTGTCATGATAAAAGGTTTGTACCTAAATTTTAAACAAGTAATAGGATATTTTTTTGTCAATTATTAAGAAAGTGCAAGAGACAGGTTTTATTATTAAAGCAATAGTTTGCGATTTAGGCTCAAATAATGTAAAATTACGACGACTACTTGATGTTACTGTCACTGATCCGTATATTAGTGTTAATGGTGAAAAAATATACTTTTTTTATGATACACCACATTTGTTGAAATGTGTGCGCAACAATTTTAAAAACTGTAACATTGAGTATCAAGATAAAGTATATTCGTGAACTCACATTGTAAATTTTTATGAATTAGATTCCCAACAAATACCTAGAATGGCACCAAAATTGAAAAACAAATGTATAGTTTTACCTCCGTTTAGTCCTATGAGAGTATGTTTAGCAGCAAATTTGTTCAGTCACTCTGTGAATGTTGGAATTTTATGTCATGTTGCACTGAACAATTTAGCGGCTGATGCAGCACATACAGCTGATTTTGTTGAAAAAATTGACACTCTTTTTGATATTTTTAATTCAGCTAAATATAAAGACAAAAAATATAGAAGACCGTTGTCGTTAAATACCAATTTTCATATTGAAAAATTAAATGAATTATCCGAATTTTTAAGTGAATTGAAAATATTGAATAAGAGAAGCGTTAATCCAATATGTATAAATGGGTGGATTGCCAACATTAATGCACTCAAATTACTGTGGGACGATTTGAAAAAAAATCACAATTTTAAGTTCTTTTTTACTCGCCGATTGACCCAAGATTGCATTGAAAATTTATTTTCTGTAATTAGAGCAAAAGGTGGGAATAATGTTACACCTGATTCTGTAAAATTTCGGTGCAATCTTCGATCTGTAATGGCCAATCAATTGCTGCAACCATCAGCAGACAGCAACAGTGAGGTGGATGCAAGCACTTTTTTAATACAAAAGCAAGAAATCATGGAAAAATCATTCTCCGTAAATCTAAATATCAAATCGCAATCCAATATCATTAATATACCTCACAATGTAGCTGAAAAGAATTCAGAATGTTATGTACTAGGCTGGGTTTGTAGCAGATTACCGCATCAGAATTGCAGAGATTTATTATGCCACTTAAATAATGATTATGATATTGTTAATACGCAAATCGAATTAAAAAAATATAATGAATCCTCGACAATGTACTTCCCTAACGAAATAGCCAAGAAAGCTTCAGATGAAATTAACAAAACGTTTAAAAATAATATAGATAATTTTCTTAAAATCGGTGTAAATAATATTAAATCTAAGTTAAAATTAAGTTGTAGTATTAAGGAAAACATGGGAGATTTGTGTAATGATTGTTACGAATTATTTATTGATAAGTATTTCAATGTTTTAATTAAAGCCTATGTTAATAATAAAAATGAAAATAACAAAGCACAATTGGTTAAAAGAGTGAAAACAAAAAATGTGAAATTAAAAAAAATATCCCACAATTAAATATGTATTTTTATTTAAAGTACCTTTCTCAAGAAGTCAAACCACCAGGTGGCGCTGTTTAGAAGCTTTACCATTGAAAGGATAGGGAGCTGCACGTATTAACTTTGTTTAATAGTATTTGGTTGCGTCTTACTGCCTATGGTTTGTACTAGAACAGGTAAAGTTAGAATTACCTATTTTGTAAATGTTCTAGAGATGGCCTATATACTACCAAATACTTTTTGACGTGCTTGATTTAAATTAAAATATTTTTTTTTTTAATTTCACAAAATTTTTAGAAAAACTTAACTACACTACAATATAGAACTTGAACATCATAATTTCGAGGCATATTTTTACATACAATTTATCTTGAAGATCAAGATCTCCCACAAAAATCGCTAAATAGAACAAATTAGGTAAAATTTTGTCATTAGAAAGGAGCAAAAATCTTAATTCTATTATCGTTAACCTACTTTGCAAATGTCGTAAGTCCACTTTATATCAGAAATAACATTTTAGTGACATCCGGCTAATTTTATACAAAGCTAACTGTTTGATAAGTTAGATTCCGATTTTACCTATCACATGTTGGTAAGCGCACAATGCGCATATGTGGAACGTCCATTGCGCCATATTTAAAGGAAGAAATTGTCGTAAGTCCAGTAACGTCCAGTAATAAAGGCGTGATTTGTTGCTGTTCTGTTCTTTTCGTTCTTTTCGGGCAAAACAGAGGTATTTATAAATTCATTTATGTGAAAATAATTATATTTATACTTCAGATGAGTTCATTGTTATAATATTACATAAAAACATCTGAACGTATTTTGATTAAGCTGAGAATTAATTTTGTCATGGACATACGACATTTTCTTAAAAAGATTTCTTGTGTTTTCTTGGAGTTATGATATTTGCAAATCATATCTCTTATACACAATTTTTGCGAAAACCCATTAACTTAATTAACTTTCGGCATTTTTTTTATTCCGTGTTATAATTTGTTTATGTAGCTGCTATACCTACAAATAAAAAAATTTTCAGGTTGTCAAGATGAATAATATTAATTATAACAAGAGAACCCGAAAAATGTTTGAAAATTTAGAAAAAGCTAATTTAGAGTCACTTTTAGTTCTTGATATTCCTGAAATAACAAAAAATTTAAAATTAAATAATAATTATTATTATTATGAATCAAGTAGTACTACTGAAATTACTGAAACTCTAAACAGCACTGAAAATATTGATGTTCAAAACATACACCATCCTAATTTTTGTAATGACGGTTCAATTGGTGTTCAATTCCACGATCTTGAATTTGGAAACTGTGAGAAAAGTAATGATAATGAATTAGACATGTTTGAGATGCCTAGTACTACTCATCTAACTAAAGAAGTGCAAATGCAAGGCTATGAACCAAGTAGTACTACTGAAATTACTGAAACTCTAAACAGCACAGAAAATATTGATGTTCAAGACATACGCCATCCTAATTTTTGTAATGACGGTTCAATTGGTGTTCTTGAACATAGAGAAAATTCCACTGATCATATTGACCAAGACTATATTGAAGAAATGCATTTTTCATCTGATTCTACTTCTAGTAGTGAGAGCGAAAACATAGACGAGGAAGTGGGTGTATTGAAAAAGAAAGAAGTAAAAAGGAACAAAAGACATAATGTAGACGAAGCAAAATGGACTATTAATGTTAACAAAAGAAGAAGAGAACGTGGGGAGGAATATTTTGGCAAGAAAAAAAATACCGAAGCTTGGAACTATCAAATAAAAAAGCAAAAAAGGGTTATGAAAGAAGCATGCGAATGTAAAGCATCAACAAAAGGAAAATCTATGCACTGCAAGAAATTAAGTATGGAAACTAGAACACAAATCTTTAATTATTTCTGGTCGAAACTAAGTTGGGAACAACGACAGGTTTACGTAAGTCTTTTAGTTGTAAAAGAAAATACACAACGGCAGCGAAACAGAAAAGATGAGAACAAGTCAAGAAGACAGTTTAGCTGGACTTACTATTTAAAGACACAAACTGAAGAAAAATTTAGAGTTTGTAAGAAGATGTTTTTGAACACCTTAGGAATAAAGGAAAGATCAGTAATAGAATGGAAAAACGCGCAAAATAGAGAAGACAATGTACGAATGAATACAAATGAAAAAGAAAATCCAGATAATGATGCTGAAAAAAATAGAAAGGAACTATTACATCAATTTTTTAGAGACCTTCCAAAACTGGAATCTCACTATTGCAGAGCGCAGTCGTCTAAGCTCTACTTAGAACCTAACTGGGAGTCAAAGTCAAATCTCTATAGGTTTTATAAATCTTGGTGTGAAAATCAAAATGTGAGACCCTTGTCACAAAAAGTTTTTGATTTAGTTTTTTCTGACATGAACCTCAGTCTTTTTAGACCAAAAAAGGACGAATGCGACAAATGTGTTGCATTCAGAACTAACAACATATCGAAAGAAGAGTACGCAATGCATGAGATAAAAAAAAATGAAGCAAGAGAGGCTCTTAAAACAGATAAGCAACTTAACAATAAGGTTTATTGCATGGACATGCAAGCAGTATTATTGTCGCCTAAATCTAACGTATCTTCCCTATATTTTAAGATGAAATTAATAGTCCATAATTTCACAATCTACGACTTAAAGACCAATGAGGGCTTTTGTTTTATCTGGCATGAGGGCGAGGGGGGAGTCACATCAAATGAATATTCATCAATAATTACTTACTTTCTCAAAGAATACGTTATAGGAGATCTTAGTGAAGGACAAACGATCATCATCTATAGTGATGGGTGCACATCACAAAATCGAAATAGTACTCTTTCAAATGCACTTTTAAGCTTATCAATCGACCACAAAATTATTATTGAACAAAAATATTTGGAAAGAGGCCATACACAAATGCCAGCAGATGCAATGCATTCTCTAATAGAAAGAAAGATTAAAAATACAACTATTAATGTACCGGCCGATTATGTTAATATCTGCCAAACTGCAAGAAGAAATCCAGCTCCTTATGCGGTTAAATATTTAAGCCACGACTTTTTTAAAGACTTTGGTAAATTAAAATTAGTTAATTCAATTCGTCCTGGCTTCAAGGTAGGAGACCCAGTTGTCACTGATCTGCGATGCTTAAAATACACATCGGATGGAACCATTCAGTATAAACTTAATCATACTGACGAGTATACTATTTTAGAATTAAGAAGAACTTCTAGTTTGTCAAGAAGTTTTAACTTACTGTCTTTACCTCAGTTACATAAAAAGTCATTGCCAATTAAAAAAGAAAAGTGGGATCACTTGCAATCTCTGAAATCAAGTATTCCAAGAGATTTCCATAGCTTTTATGACAACTTGTCACATATTTAGAATTTTGTTGTATCAACAATGCCTTTTGCTGTTATAGGGCTGGTTTTTCAGTTAATGTTAATCACGAAATAACTTAATCATGCAGTCGCTTTAACCAGCAACTGAAAAACCGACTCATAGAATTATTAGTTAAGTTTAGTTAAAAAGTTTGAATTGTTCCTAACATTTAATAATCAATTTTATTATAAAAGATTTATGTTTTGTTGAATTTAATTCTAATGTTACTTACTATGCGGTATTTTTGTAAACGAATTTTTAAAGTTTCTTACTTTTCTTTTGTATGCTTACGTTTTATGTTGTTATGTTACTTTGAATACCGATCAGTCATTAATAAATTAAAATAAAACAATTCTTTTGTCTTTGTTTTTAGATGGAATATGTCGCAAGTCCTCAATATTTAAATTGAAAAAGTCGTAAGTCCGCTAAGAATAAAATTTATAACATTATGTACAAAAATTTATATGCATTATGTTCACCTTGTTTCAAAACAATGTTGTACAAAAAAGAATCAATTAGTTCAATGATTTACACTAAGCAGCAGTTTTTTTTGATTCCTGTAAAATTAACTCAGGCGGACTTACGACATTTGCAAAGTAAGTTAACGTTATCTTATATATTTACCTGCAGTGAAAAAATACAAAACCCTTTTTGCGAAAAAACCCAACATAACGGTTTGAAAATGAAAGTTTTTATTTCAATACCCCATCATTAGTCAAATTTCTTAATCCTCTTATCTTACAAAAATGTACCTGTGGTAAAAGACTACCAAATCTTTTTTGACCTGCTTGATTTAAATTTAAAAACGCAAATCGGAAGAAAAAATGGTCGGATGTGATTGTTTTTGTTTTCATCTGAAAGAGCATTAAATTTCCTACATTTCAAGAGAAGAATTATTGGGATACCACCGATTGCTCACAACAAATATGAAAAAGAAACTTGGAACCAAAATGCAAATTTTAGCCGTTGTTCTTAATATTTTTGGACCCAACTTGTAATATGGATTTGTTACTACATCAGCTGCAACTTCCTAAAGTTTCATACCATAACATTAATTAAAACTCAAGTTCTCTAGAAAAAACTACAACCCACCAATGACGACAGTTTTGAATTTTTTTTGGGTTAGGAAATAAATATAAATAATTTTAACCCAGGCAGTTTTAAAGAGAGATTCATTACAAAGAAAAGGAAAATTTTTTGGTCCCGATCCGACCAATACAAGCGAAGTTATTCAAAAAATAGTGAAACGGAAACTTGAAAAAGTCAAACTTTTACACTAAAGTTCAAGAATAAGGGCCTTCCGGTCAAAATTGAGTTGAGACATTTTATACACAAACTCACAGGAATGGTTTCGACCCATTAAGGAAAAAATCTCGCTGTTACAAAAAAAGTCCGAAAATCAGGATAAATTTTGGTTCGTTGACTACACACTATAATTAATTAATGATATAAATAATTTAATTAATCAATCTTAATTAATTAATGATGAAAATAATTTAATTAATTAATTAATAATTTATTCAATTAACATTTTAATAAGCTGAGGGCGCTACACGAACTTTGCCCCGGGCGCAAAATTAGCTAGGCACGGCCCTGACTAAGATCAGACTTTGAAACTACAATAACAAGTATTCTTTTCTCTCGTCAAAATGTTATACATCCTTCCATAATAACTCATAAAAGTTTAAAGGATGAATTATTAAAAGTTCACTTGCGATCCACCATGGAATTTCCTATTGATTTAACTAATATTGAAAATATTCATTATTATTTTTCCATATGCTCACTGTCGGTCGTAATTTATAAGAATATACTTATTTATGCTATTAAGATACCAATTGTTACTAAAGATATATACCAAATTTATAATTTAATACCTTTACCAACCTCTATTGACAATGGATCCATCTATTCCTACATCGATCCACCTTACCCCTTTTTACTATTGAGTACTACGAGGACGTACTATGGCAGGCTAAGAGATTTAAAAACATGTGTCAATATATTACCTGACGACTGAATATGTCAAAAGACTGTAGTACACCTGGTGAAAGAAAAACCAATTTGTGAAAAAAAAATCAAACTCGAAAATATGAAACAAATACCAGAGGATTGTCAAACGAAAACAATCAAGTCCGAAATGGAAATTTGGCATCCACTATCAAATAATCAATGGTTATATCTACTAACACACTCGACTCATGGAACAATTACTTGTGATAATTCAATGTCTGAAGTAGCAGATGTTGAACTCCAAGGAGTAGGAATCTTCAACCTACAGAAAGTGTAAATGCTATACTTACACCACATTGTTAATCTCAAGTTCAAATGAATCTTCAAATTACACTAACTACATACCTACAATCGATATAACAACAGACGATTGTTGCATTAAAGAACAATATTACCTTAAAACCGAAGAAATGGAACCCGTACACCTTACAAATTTAAACTTAAACGAACTTCGACATACTCAACATCAATTAAAGCAATTCGATGAGATACTTCAAAGGAATATCAATGCTCCTTACATTGTCCAGCATGGTACTTGGTATAATATTTTTATTGGAATTTTAATCGTAATATTTTTGAGCGCTCTATTTTATTGCTCATGCATACGTTGTTTTAAACTAAGATGGATAAGAAACCTATTTTCAAAATGCACCAGCGATAAGTGCTATTCTGTATGCATTAATAGTCATAACAACATTAGTTCAAACTCAGTTATTCATGAACTACAAAACTTCAATCAAATAAGAAATATGGAAAGTGAATTGGAAGGAAGTGAATCTCCAACATTACAAGATTCACAACGTGCCGCTTCGTCTAGCTCAAGGCCCAAGAGAGAGAAGAAATTCAAAATTTAAATAACGTTTAAGTGTTTAGTGATAGTGAAAAGCAGAGTAATAACATAATAATAAAAGAAAAAAAAAACTTTTTTGTGTTTAAAATAAAGTGAGTTTTAAGATGTTTAAAAAAAAAAAATTGTGTGTATTACAGCTTAATTAAGATTATATTTAAAAAATTAATGTAACGTTTTTATGTGTGGGTAATATACAGCGTGTCCTAAAATTCCGAGGCACAAAAAGATCCACATATACTAGACATAAAATAAGGTCGATCTAACCCAACTTGCCTTATACAAAAGTCCTAAAAAAAAAAGTCTACTACTTAATTTATGCTATGACAATCGTAGCTTCCCCAGCTAATGTTTTTTTGCATTTTGCTCGTAAACGACTAATCTTAGTAAAATGAAACAAGAGGCATAAACGTTAAAATTTTAAATTTAATTGACTATTCTTAACCTTTTTTTTCGAATTTGCTACGTACAAATAAAATACGAATAAAAAACTACCCCTTACCCCACCGTATTCCGCCATTTTTAAAGCAATCATTATGTAATTTTTCTCAAGTATTACTGTTAATAAATAAACGATCGGTGCCAAGTTTGAACACTCTAGCTCAAACCGTTTTCATTTAAAACAAAAAAATTAATTATTTTTTTGCCTCTTTCAGGGGCTGTAACTTTGTAGCTGAGGACTTTTGTATAAGGCAAGTTGGGTTAGATCGACCTTATTTTATGTCTAGTATATGTGGATGTTTTTGTGCCCCGCAATTTTAGGACAGGCTGTATTGTAATTATTGTAATGTGATTATTAGTAGCGTCGAACTAAATTTTTAAAGAAAATGCGGAGGGATAGCAATTTTTTTGCACGAATCGCTTTATGTTGGAATGCTAATTATGGGAGAGATTTTTCCAGATCAGAGGCGTGCGGGAGCAGGGCCAAAATTGCCTTTGTTTGTTGCAAAACTGCTAGTTTTGACAATATCTTTGATCACATTGAAGATAGCAAAAAAATACATCTTAGGTAATTTGTAACGTATAAAATTACGAAGAGAATGAGACCGATCTGAGCCTAAACGAATAGTTGGTTTATGCAGAAAAAAATAGAAACCATAGAAAGATTATTAATTTTTAAATTTAATTTAAGAAAAAAGTAAGAGGCAAAACTTTTTGAAAATGCTTTTAAAAGATGCTATTTTATACACAAGAACACTGTACCAAATTTCAACTTTCAATATTGTTTTAAACAACTACAATGGCTAGAAGACTAAAAATTTTCAACCACGAATAAAGTTGGAGCAAATGATGGTAGAGGGTATAACTTTTTTTCGTAAGAAAGGTACGGCCAAGCACTTTCAAATAATAGAAAATTGTAATTTTTCGTCAACTTCTTCGTCCTTTTTTCGCCTTATGTTTATGAGTAGTTCATCACATATTTATCACTAAGTAAGTGATTAAATTGTTATTTGCTTACAAAACAGTAAAACAAGTCAAAAACATAAGGCGAAAAAAGGAGGAAGAAGTTGACAAAAAATTACAATTTTCTGTTATTTGAAAGTGCTTGGCCATACCTTTCTTTCGAAAAAAAGTTTCACCCTCTATCATCATTTGCTCCAACTTTATTCGTGGTTGAAAATTTTTAGTCTTCTAGCGATTGTGGCTGTTTAAATAAATATTAGAAGTTGAAATTTGGTACAATGTTTCTTTGTATTAAAATCCATCTTTTAAAAGCATTTTCAAAAAGTTTTGCCTCTTACTCTTTTTTAAAATTAAATTTAAAAATTATTGACCTTTCTATGGTTTCTATTTTTTTCTGCATAAACGAACTATTCGTTTGGGCTCAGATTGGTCTCATTCTCTTCGTAATTTTATACGTTACAAATTACCTAAGATGTATTTTTTTGCTATCTTTAATGTGATCAAAGATATTGTCAAAACTAGCAGTTTTGCAACAAACAAAGACGATTTTGACCCTGTTCCCGCACGCCTCTGATCTGGAAAAATCTCTCCCATAATAAGCGTCCCAACATAAGGCGATTCGTGAAAGAAAATTGCTATCCCTATGCTTTTTCTAAAAGTGCTGTTTTTTCCGTTAATTCGGCTCTGCTATATCTTTTTAGATGATTTCCTTTTTGTGTGACTTTTGTAAACTTTTGGAAATCTCTTTTTGTAAACTTTTTGGTAATCTCTTTTTGTAACTTTTTATAAATCTCTTTTGTAAATATTTAAATCTTTTAGTAAGTTTCCTCTTTTTGTGTTTTGTTAAGTCCTTAAAGACGTATCAAAACACTTAAGGATGGGGATGTTGGGAACCCCTCATTGTTAAAGCAGATGCGAGATATTTACCCTCTTGTATAGGGAATAACGGTTTTTACCTGGATTCAATAATTTTATAAAATATAGGTAATAAAATCAAATTTGTTAGATTGTTAAATTTCTGAAATATGAAAAATAATAAACGCGTGCTTTAACATTGCGATGGGGGCTAATATTCTCCCTAGCTACCTCTATTATATTTGAATTGACTTATGATAGACCCGCTGCAAAATCATGTATTGTAATAATTGAAATCATTGTATAATGTATAAGTAATAATTTCTGTAGCACACGTGGTCTATCAAGTAAAGATAGTTTATGACCCAGCAGTTGCAAAGTTCCGTTACTTTGTTTCATTAAATTGTATTATTTTGGATGTCGCGGTCTATTGGACTCCCAATCCGCGACAATACATTTTGATTCATTTGCCCATCATTTATAATCAATTGAAATTGTTCTTCATTGTAATTATCATCATTTGGGGGAAGTTCTTCAGCTGCTCTCCTTGCTATATTATGAAGAGTGGCAGTGGCTACAATAATGTTCATTGTCGTTTCTAGCTTTGTTCGACAGCCATAGGCAATTATTGGAAATCTTCTTTTCCAAATACCTATTGTATTTTCCACAAGGACCCTGGTTCTTATTAAAGCTTCATTATACCTTGTTTCTGCAACACCTCTGGGTTCTAACAGTGGTGTCATTAAATATTTCTTGACAGCATAACCACTATCACCTACAAAAATTTAATTGACTTTGCTTTCGTGAATTTTCTCAACAAATTACCTACCTAGCAAAAAACAATTTGGAAAATCGTTTCTCTCGAATCTAGCTTTCAACATGCTATTGTTGAACATAGTCATGTCATGTGTTGATCCTGGCCACCTGGCCACCAAATTTACAAACTTGTATGCTGCATCTACCGTTACTTGTACGTTTATAGAAAAGTATTGCTTTCTATTTCTGTAAATTTCTGCATCATCTCCACCTAAAAGGTAGTACATAAATAGTGTGTAAATCCAAAAAATATTTTGCAATTAGGTACGCACTACTGACATGGCAAAGCAAATGTTTATATAGTAGGTACAACCTACTGCCTACCTGGCGATTGAATTTTTATGTGTGAGCCATCAATGACTCCCAAGACTTTAGGAAAACCAGCTATTTGAAAGAATTTCAATTGCATGTTTCTTCTGTCAGCATTTGTTTCTGGAAGTTTAATGTATTGATTTGCCAAATGACACAACGCTGTAGTAACACGTTTTATTATGCGGTTCACTGTAGATTTATGCATTCCACCAAAAGAAGCCAAACAAAGTTGATGGCATCCAGTTGCGTAATACCTCAGACAAATGAGCAACTGATTAATCGGCGATACTGAATCATTCCTGTAGAAAACAATAAAATAAAATACAATATAGTTATGTACTCTACAGGTACTTACAAATCATGAATATACTCTAACCTATCCTCTATTTGTGAAAGCACAGCTAAAACTGTTTCCTTCGTTAGACGGAAATGTTGGAAAAATAATAAGTCTGGCATAGAATTAAAATGATCACTTCTAGCATACACTTGCCGCGGAACCCCGTTATTTATTAAATCAAGGATAACTATATTTAAAAATACATCGTCATTGGGAATTGGAATGAAAATATCATGTTCCATTTTTTCTTATACAGTTTACAACTTGACTGTTGGCTCGTCTTTGAGGTTAAGTGGACTTTAAGCTTCCAACATTGACTGCTTAAATTTAAGTAAAGCTTATGCCTTAAGATCGTTTCTAAAATGACAGTGCAACACATAAAGTACTAGTTAGTAATTTAAGAGAGGCTTAACGGTTAAGTTGTGTCGGTGAGATTGGCCATTAAAAGCTTTTTAACTAAGTTGCCACCGAATAGTGTGATCGTGTTAGACAATGCTAGTTATCATAGCGAACAAATTAAGAAAATTCCTAATACTAGCAGCAAAAGGAAACAATTAAACAATTTTTTAACGAAAACGATATGTTTTACAACGACAGCTATTCGAAAAAACAATTACTGGAAGTACTTCAAATTCGGGATTTTCAAAAACAGTATATAATTGATAAGCTAGCTGAAGAATCTGGTCATACAGTTTTAAGGATACCGCCGTACCACTGCATTTTCAATCCTATTGAAATGATATGGGCTGAGCTCAAAAACAATGTTCGCAATTTAGCAATTCGCAATTTAGCAATAAAATGATCGAAGTTATTATAGACCAAGCAAATAAAATAAGTCCAACTATACCTTTACAAGTTCAAATTGAGACTAAACAATATCAAATTGGGATTAAACAATATCAAATTGGGAATAAACAATCAAATTGAGACTAAACAATATCAAATTGAGACTAAACAATTTCAAATTGAAACTAAACAATTTCAAATTGAGACTAAACAATTTCAAATTGGGAACCCATAGAAATTAAATTTAAAAAATTGAAAATTTATTTTCACATACTTAAGACAAGTTTAATTTGATTATAATCCATATATTTAAAACGCGAAGCCTTTTCTTTTCCGCTAATTTTAGCGTACTTCTACTGGACCGATTTTGATGATTTTTTTTTAAATTGAAGCTCTTGACCCACAGATATGTCACCACTAATTTTTTTCTCAAAATTATTAATTTCATACATTTTTTTATATTTTATAATATACATAATAAAATGTAAACTTGAAAATCAATTTTTTCAAAAAATGCGTTTTTGATAAAGCACAAAACATCCAAGCAAACATAGCTAACACAAATCAGTATGTAAACTACTAAAAACATGGAATATTAAAATTTTTCTTTGCATCAAATTCTAAAAACTTTAAATATAAAAACAAGATCATTTAGAAATAAAATTATAAATATAACATTAAAAACAATTTCATAATACTGAAATTAATAATAAAACATATAAAAATATAATACTAAATAAACGAATATCAAAAAATAACTCAAAATCAATTCTAATACAAAACTTCTAAAAAAATTATTCAGAGATGCACTCGCATTTGTTTACACCTGAGCGTTCTCGAAGAAAATCAATTTTTTCAAAAAATGCGTTTTTGATAAAGCACAAAACATCCAAGCAAACATAGCTAACACAAATCAGTATGTAAACTAATAAAAATATGGAATATTAAAATTTTTCTTTGCATCAAATTCTAAAAACTTTAAATATAAAAACAAGTTCAAAATTATCCAACTTCAATGAAACTAAAATGCTCCAGAAATTTTACCGAATAAGACATTGAGGTAACTTACGTCATCATATTATCAAAAATTGTACCTCTATTTCTGGAGCACCATATCTACACAACTTAAAACAATTTTTGACAAATAAAATGAATATATTGTACAGGAAAACTCTAAAATTTGCAGAAAATCTTTCATTGTGAGTACAAATTATTTGGACTTCGTTTAACTGTATCTATTTTCCTCGACTATCAGAAACTTTAATTTTGGCCGGTGCTATTTTGGATGTTGATGCCTTAACTGTTGCTTCGGGGGAACTTTTTTCAGCTAATGCTTTCAATTTGCTTTTACGTATTTCCGACGCCTTTTCAGATTCTTTTTTTATGTTGATAGTTTTTTTGAAATTATAATTGTTCATTTCTAATTTTATGCTTTTTCTTTTTTTATCTGTTTTTGGTGATTCTTTTTTTCTTTTTTGTGAAGTCTTTAAGTTACTGTGAGATGCTATCAATGGAGGTTTAGTATAAAACTTTTTGATCGGAACTGCAGATATAGAACTGCAGTTTAAAAGTTTTGAACAGTAACTCAAAAACAAAAGAAGGTATTACATTTTTGATTTCACCATTGAGTTTGTCCTAAAAAAGTAGATTGTGAACGTGTTATTAGTTTTCTCCTAACTTTTATATTAACTGAGAGACTCCATATTGACAAGCAATTTGAGCCACCCTGTACACATGGTATCTGCTTTTTGATTCAAAATATGAAGCTTTTTCTCAGCTTAAGAATTACAGTTAAATTAGGGGAGGGTTGTATAATTTGATGTTCAACATCTGGCATCTCGTCTCATTTTGCAATTGATTGATGTATTTTTCAGCCGAAGACTATCCAAAACGGACGAAATCACAAGTTCCGGAAGATAAATTAAATTTTGAAGAACAACTCGAATTAATGAAACAAGTACTTCCCGAAGCCGATCCCGACTATCTCGAAATGCAGTGCGTGCAGTTAATTGATAGACCAGAACAATTAAAAGAATTATTTCTCGAGCTATTGAAACGCGTGACTATCCAACGATTAAAGAATATTTGAGGTAAGTTGAGCAAATAATCATTTTTAAATCATTAACTTTTTTTAAATTCCAGACAACAAAAAATTTTAACACAACAAAATTTAATGTTAAAAATTTTTTGGAAGTAATACCTGACCCAGCTGCTCATTTTCAAGTCTTTAGAAATAAGGGAGATTAAAATTAAAACGAGGAAAATATGAATTTCGGGCTATAACTCAAAAACAAATAGAGGTATCAGATTTTTGATTTCACCACTGAGTTTGTCTTCAAAAAGTAGATCGAGAACGTGTGATTACTTTTCTCCTAACTCTTATATTACCTGAGATACCCTATAGAGACAAGCAATTTGAACCACCCTGTACAATGGCACAGTAAAAATTTAAAAAATTATTATGCAGAAATATTTTAAAGCAATAAACAATTACCTTCTAAAATTAATGAAATTAAATGATCTATGTTACAAAAAGATTTTCCTGTACATATTTGGCGTAAATAAGTTGGACAAATGTCTGGAAACATTTCCATTATACGGTAAAATAATTTGTCGTCTAATTTCTTAGTGGTTTCCTCAATCGGTGAAATAATTTGTATATCGGGTGATACGGTTCTTAAATTCTCTTCTTCAAGTTTTCTTCTTTTACATGGAATATCCTGGTTTTCACTTGGTGTTGTGGTATTAGAAGAATTTGAAGCATCCATACTTTTTTTAGCTGCAAAAAAATAAATACTGATCATTAAATTATATTAAGGTATTTTCGACTTTAACAGTGTGTTTCACTTTAAGTGAGGACATTCGCATAACTTTTTTGTTTTTAAAGCAATCGGAATAAAAATTTTAGCAGTTATGTTAGCCATTAAGAATATTAAGATCTATTTTTTTGTAAGAATAAAGTTTTTTCAGAAGTCGAAATGTAGCCAGTTAAAATTAAAATAAAAGTAACAGTAACGATTGAGATAGAGCAAAAGTGTATTAGGAAAAGTTGTTGCAAATTACAAAAAAAGGCCACGTACGAACTACATAAGTTACAATTGACAATATGATCTATAGTGTAAAAATATTTTTTAATATACAGGGTGTTTTATTAAAGAGGTATTTAACCTAACTTTGTTATTTTAAATGAAACACCCTGTATATTTTTGCAAATTCAGACTTCTCGTGATATTTGGAATAAAAAATGTATTAGGTTTTATGTAACTATTACTAACCGTTTTGGAGATATTGTCACTTCTATGCAGAAATTAACCGAAATGTAGTCAACTCTGGAGTCATCATACCGGGGTTGTATTAAAGATTTTTCAAACTTGTTTGTATTATCGACTATCAAAAAAGGTTTACTTCTAAATATATCGTAAACCTTTCCAAGAACGCTAATATTATACAAAGTCATTACTTTACACAAAATGTAATTTTTCCCAAGTTTTTCAAATGGAACACCCTGTATATTTTTGCAAATTTAGGATCCATATTTTACCAGAAATAGGAAAAAAATACATTTCTGTAGCTTTTTGAAAAAATTTGCCATGTATTTTGTTAGTAGATTATTATCAGTAGTCGATGGTACAAACAGATATGAAAAATCTTGATTACAACCCTGGTATGATGATGACTCCAAAGTTGCTTCTATTTCGGCAAATTTTAACATGGAAGTGACAATATCTCCAGAACAGTTAATGATAGTTATATAGAACCTTATAAATTTTTTTTTCTAAACGTTACGAGAAATCGGAATATGTTAAAATATACAGGGTGTCCCAACACTCCGTTATCGTAGAATTGCGACTTTGCCTTATAATTTAACAAAAAAAGTTTAATGCATGGCTATAGTTCTCTGAGAGCTGAACCTCTTAAAAATATTTTTACATATACCGGGTGATCCATTTAAATGCTATAGGCCACACTTGTATTTTTTTAAACGGAACACTCTGTATATTTTTGCATATTCAGATTCCCCTTTCGAAGGCGATTATAGTAATGTATGGTTTAATGGGTCTACCGTAGATTTGGGCCAAGATACTGCGAATTTTAGGAAAATACAAGTCAACTTTGCTTATCTTCTATAAAGTAACGAATTAACATTTTTGACTGCGGTTTGCATTAGAATAATTCTAATATCGCCTTCTTATTAAAATATTTTTCAAAGTTGACAAAACCGCAATAATTGTGCCGTGTGGATCTCCAACGCAAAGTGTAATTTTTCTTAATTTTTTAAATGGGATAAAAGTTGAATTTCAAAAGTGAATAGATTGAGAAAATATTATATCATTAGAAAGCTTAGAAAAGGGGCTCTCTTTTCCTGAAATCGAAAATAGGGGGTGCCATTTAAAAAAATGAAGAAAACTGACATTTTGCGTTGGAGACTCACATGGTCTCATTTTGACGTTGTATGTCGCTTTGAAAGATAATAAGGAAAAAAGACGATATTAGCATTATTTTAACTCAAACCTCGGTCAAAAATGTCAATTCGTTAAGTCACAACAGGCACGCAAAGTTGACTCGTTTTTAATATAAAATAAGCATTATCTTGTCCCAGGTCCATGGTGGACCCATTAACCCACACATGACTATAATCGCCTTCGAAAGGGGAATCTGAATATGCAAAAATATACAGGGTGTTCCATTTAAAAAATACAAGAGTGGCCTGTAGCCCTTAAATGGATCACCCGGTATATTTAAAAATATTTTTAAGAGATGAAGCTCTAAGAGAACTATAGTTGTGCATTAAAATTTTTTTGTTAAATTCTACAGCAAAGCCACAGTTCTACTTTAACGCAGCGTTGGGACACCCTGTACAGGGCGTTTCATTTAAAATAACAAAGTTATGTTAAACACCTCTTCAATGAAACACCCTGTATATTCCAAAATATTTTTACATTATAGATCAAATTCAAATAAAATAAAACCAAAAAACGTTTCACAAAAACAATTTTAATAAGTGACGACGCGTTTCGCTACACAGTAGTAGTTTTTTGGTTTTATTTTATTTGAATATGTTCATCGACTTTCACCAAGTAACGGCCATCTCTCTCAATCGTTTATAGATCATATTGTCAATCGTACCTAAACAGTTTTCTTCTAAAATATACACAGCTTGATTTAGATTTAATAGTCCAATCGCTCAGACTCACCCTGAACAGTGTACACAAACTAATTAATAAATTTTAAATTGTAATGTGATCTTATTAATTTTCTAAATTCTAATTTTCTGAAATTTTTTTCACAATTAATCAAAACTGACAGTTATCATTTCATAGCCTGCCCTAAAGGATATCCAAAAATTTAGATTGAATAATTAAGCTCACCTAATTTTTGTTTTTAATTGTGACAAATAACAATCTGAAGAAACTTAAACACACCAGACCAGCTCAAATGTGTTATTAGTTAAATAAAATAAACTAAGACGAATGAATGACTAATACGTATTTATGTATGTATATCGGGGAAGTACCGATTTAGCAACCAATTACATTCGTTTCCATAATCGGGGGTGTAGTTTGTTCACGCTATACGGTGGCCTATGCATAAAAATGGGGTGTTCACGTTATGCGAGGTTTCCGTTATCCGATGTTTACACTATCGAGTGGCTACTGTATATACAGTGTGTCCCCGGATTGAGTTCACTATAGGTGTAATTGACAAAAATTTTAGGAATTTCATTTTGATGTTTTGGAATTCAACCCTGCTTGGTCTGAAATAAATTTTAAGCATATTTTTAATTTTTAAAAATGAAGGCCCTCGTAACAATTGAGAGAAATCTATTTTTTGTTTAGGTAAAGTGTCTTTTTTGGCAACAATACAGCAAAACGTCATTAACAAAAGTTGTTCAGAATACAAAATTATGGCTCTATGCAAAATTCAAAAATGATCGGCACACTTTGTTTAACAGGTTCTACAGTCAACATTCTAGGAAATAATTTTTGAAACATACAAAAATGCCCATGCAGTTACTTATTTCTTATTTATTTTCACTCTAAATATCAATATTGCTCAAAATAATAAGATCAAACCACGCCTGATCTATCAATTCATTATGAATTTTATTTAAACATTTTGAATAAAATTTTATCTCAATTTACAAAGCAATTATGATTCATTTCTTGTTCGGTGACACCCCGATAAAATAATATTACCACCAGTTTTCTGTTATAGGCCCCATACTCTATACGTACGATGCGATTTTTCGTTCATACATACAATCGAAACCGATTTAATCAAAGTGTGCCGATCATTTTGAAATTTTGTATGGAGCCATAATTTCATATTCTGAACAACTTTTGTTAATGACATTTTGCTATATTGTTGACTAAAACGACACTTTACCTGAACAGAAAATATATTTCTCTTAATTGTCACGGGGGCCTTCATTTTTAAAAACTTAAAATGTGCTTAAAATTTATTTCAGACCAAGCAGGGCTGAATTCCAGAACATCAAAATGAAATTCCGAAATTTTTTGTCAATTACACCTATAGTGAACTCAATCCGGGGACACACTGTATATATACTATTTATTTTAAAACCTAAAAATTTTTGTTTACACAATTTTTTTTTTATCTCAAAAAATTTTTTCCACACAATTTTTTTTAAACCCAAAATCTTTTTCTTAAACCCACAAATGTTTTTGAAAATCCAAAAATTTTTTATCAAACAGTTTTATTTTCAAAATCTACAAATTTTTTTATGAACCCAAAAATTTTTTTTACACCATAAATGTTTTTGAAAACCCGACAATTTGTTATTACAAAATTTTTTTTCAAAACACGAACATTTTTTTATCAACACCAAAAATTTTTTTTCAACCCAATAATTTTTTATCAACTATTTTTTTTTCAAAACCCAAAAATTTTGTTCTTAACAAAAGCAATTTTCTTCCCACTTTTTTTGAAAACCCAAAAAAATTTTTTTTCTTAACCTCCAAATTTGTTTCACCTTTTTTTTTAAACCCCGAAATTTTTTTTACACCCCACAAATTTTTTTTTCAACACAAAAAATTATTTAAAACAAAAAATTTTTTATTAAACACAATTTCTTTGTTAAACCCAATAAATGTTTTTCATAAACTAAAAATCTGTTTTCAATTTTCGTAAAGCTAAAATTTTTTGTCAATTTTCACATAAAAAAATTTTTTACTCCGGTCCTGTTCCGTAAATTTTTTTATCAAATGGGGTATTGCATAGCGGTTTACGTTGCCGATAATAGAGAGTTATTGCAAAAACCCTTAATTAGCGTCTACCTTATTAGGGTAAACGTTATACAGTATAGCGTGAACAAAATAACGTTTTTATAAGCTATAGTTATTGCAGAAGATTTAACGTAATACGCTATTAGGACACCGACAATGTCATTAAATGACAAATTTCGTCGTTTGACAGTGACTTTTGAGGTTATATTCGAGGTATTAAAGTTAAGGTGATAAAATAAGGTTGACTTTATACGAACGTTAATAGCGTTGTACGCTAAACCATAATAGCGTAACGTTATGTGTTTTATAATCTGCGCATGCGCAGATGTCAAAGTAATGTCAAAATATTGTCAAAATAAGGTTTACTTTATTAACGTTCACGCTATTTGACTTTGCAATAACTCTCTAATATCTCTAAAAATAGTTTTTTATTAATATTATAAGTTATTACAGTACCTTTGAAATTCCCCAACTTGATAAGCGTTATTTTTAATAAACAAACTCGCTGCGCCATTATTAGTTCTGGTGGAATTGGCATGAACTAAACGGATACTAAATATGCTTATAAGTAAAATTTGTTGCATAAATATAGGCGTTTCGCCGTCTTTTTTTTGAAAATTATTATTGGCACCCTAGCTCAAAAATAGGACGATTTTTGTTATTTTTTTTGCACACATCTATTATAAATCACTTCCCGAACAGCGTAGTGAAAGCCTTTTTTAACAAATTCGATTTTTCAGCTATCGGCCTTTTTTTCAAATAGTGTTTCTACAAAATTTAAAAAAAGGCCTTCATATGGCGCAACTGTAAGACTTTTTCTCTCGAATAAAAAAAAAATCGAGAAATTCTATGCATAAATAAGGGCACTGAACGCCAACAAAGAAACGACGTAATATTTCGGGCACCTTAACATTACTTCTTGATTTTGTGTGTTGTGCAGATGGCTGGGTTTTACAGCAACAGTTTCAAAAACTTTGTCATTTTGGAGAGCATTCACCAATATGGAGTCGCTACTCACTTTACTAGAATTGCTCGAATGTGTGGAAAAACTTTCCAAAACCAAATCACTTTCTATTTTATTCATCAAAGTTTGCTCCAAATTTGGCACAGGATTAACTTCAGTACTAGACGTGCTTGGTTTTACATGAGAACTTCCAAAAAGTAATTCGAAAACAGAATTTTCACTATTACATGTGAGGGTACTTGGTTTCGCAGGATTTTCAGAAACGGATTTATTTTGAACTGAATCTACCACAAGATTGGTTCTAGCACAACTCGTGCTCAGTTCCGTAGAAAAATCTCCAAAATCACAATCGTTTTCAAAATTTAAAATCGGATTAACATTTGAACTAACCGAACTACTTGCTTTTGTGCTGTCAATAAGAAAATCGTTTTGAACTGCGTCAGTTTTAGAACTGAAAGTCGAAGTATTAGAAGCACTAGCTTTCACAGAGCTTTTATAATCGAAGGTGCTTAATATTGATTTTAACGTAGAAGACGTTTCTTCTCGGTTGTTACCACCATCAGTGGGGTAAGATTGGAAATTACAACAACTTGAGGTAGATGTACTAGGTTTTGTGGAATTGGTGGAAATACTTTTAGGTGGTGAAAACCGTGCACATTCCACATGGGATTTTTGTCCAAATTTTATTTGCTTTGCCATTTGTGTTGGAAAATGTTCATCTTCTTGTTCTCTAATAGCCGCTTTGTCTCTAAACAAATCTATAGTTGTACCAGGTGGTAATAATCCTTGATGTTGTTGCCATTTCAAAGCTTGCCCCAATAAAGCTAATAAACGTGATGAAGGAACAACCGAAACTTCACCTGATAATGCATGTGATATTGCAGCTCGCCGTTTCTCTTTGCTACTTCCATCAGGATAAGCTTCACGAGGATCAAAATATGAACGTGCCAATAAGTTCTCTATAAAAAAATATAAAATGATTATTATGGAAATAGTAAGTCTTTGGCTCACCTAAATGAATATATCTTTCCGGTTCGTTTTGCTTCAACATTATCATGGGATCAGTTTGCCTTAAAAGTGAGCGAGCAGCACCAAGTTC
The DNA here is from genome assembly GCA_963924605.1 of Malthinus seriepunctatus. Lineage (NCBI taxonomy): Eukaryota > Metazoa > Arthropoda > Insecta > Coleoptera > Cantharidae > Malthinus > Malthinus seriepunctatus. The sequence continues at coordinate 86,190,234 of OZ004600.1, read as the reverse complement.
TCGCAACTCAATAAGTTCCAATACAATCTAAAAAGTGTGTAATAAATTATTTTATATAACTTGATTTTTAATGTTTTGTTTGAAACTGACCTGTTCATATAAATCAATTAGCTTCTTATCTGGTAATTTTAATGACTGAATTGCTTTCAATACAGTATCCCAATGACCATTATTTATATCGGCACAAAAACCATCTACACTATCGACGGTATTTAAAGATACGCCAGTTTCTTCCTAAAACGAAACACATACAAATTACGAAAAAAATTATATTTATAGTTAAACCTGGAGCGTCTGTAACGTTCTTATGAGGTTTGATTCCTTTAAATATTGCTGTATGAGGCGTATAACACTAAAATATTCAAAATAAATATACTTGATCAAAATTCTAATAAATAATACGTACTCTGCTGATTCTATTTCGATAGACATTTTAATATGTATTGTGTGAAATGTTGAAAATTAAATAACTAACATTAACTTAGCAAAGTTTTTAGGTTATGTACACAAAAAAAGTTGTGTCTATTATAGCTCTATCGGTTGTGTTTACCATCTCTGCCGGAGGGATGGGGTTTTAATGTAATTAATGGACGTAGCATTAGTGATAGCCCGGCACGGTTTACCTATGTAATGGCCAATCTCACGAATATTTCTTAAACAAAAACTTAATAAAGCCCTGCTTAAATTTAAATGTTGTTTAAAATTGCAAAGCATCTCATCAACCGTATTTAATCAAAAGTTACGTTAAGCATTGTTGAATTTGTTCATATAGAGCGGCACAAGTGGATTCTGTTTAAAAACCCTCGCGCATGTCGATTTCGACGCTCCGCTTCTATTGCATTAACTTTATACTGTGATGTGCGCCGTGCGCGTGTTGTTGTCCAACCATAACCTCAAAAAATTATTCTTCAGTGTGTTCAGTTTAGTTCAAAAACAATATAAATTAAAATAATACTACTTAGCAAAAATTAAATTTAGAAATGGTGGATTCTAGTGAGGAGTCATCTTGCACACCTGCAAAACGTATCAGGCAAAGTAATTATAGTGCTGATGAAAAAAGCCTATTGCTACAGCTTGTGCAAAAATATTCAAAGATCGTGGAAAATAAAAAAACCGACGCTGTGACCAACACAATGAAAGATGAAACGTGGAAGAAGATTGCAATGGAATTTAATTGTATTGCACCAAGTAATACATTACGAGATGCAACATCTTTAAAAAAAGCGTTCATAAACATAAAAAAGAATGTTCGTAAAGAAGTTGCTGATGAAAGGGCAGAAATTATTAAAACGGGAGGAGGACTTGCCACACCGAAACCAAAAAATCCACTCCAGGCGATGGCGTTGCAAACAATGAATACAAAAACAGTCTTCGGTCATCATAATCAATTTGATAGTGATCAACTAATGTCTGCTACAATTATAGAAAAATCTTCTAACGATGGTATTTTTTAAAATTGTATTACTTTATATGGTTTAACTAATTTAATTATTGCAGTTGATAAAGGAAGTATAGACTATAATAACATTGAGTTTGTTTATGCCGATGATGAAGATGAAATAGAAGACAGTAGTTGGAGGAGATGGAAATCGTCAAATTTAAAACAAACGTTGAATAAAAATTTAACAAATAAAATAAAAAGTGTTTATGATACTGATGATAATCCAGTTGAAAGCTCGAAGACTAGCGTGAGTATGGTTGAGCCAGAAAATGTAAAGAATCGGCGTAGACCAGCTGCCATGGCTCTACATAGCAGCGAAATAGGCAAAGTTTATACTAAATTGTGTGAAGAACGCCTAGAAGTCGCACAAATTGAAAAAACGATTCTTCAAACTAAATTGCAGTCGGAGCAAAGAAAACAAGAATTAGAAGTTGAAATTCTTCGGAGAGAATTGGAAATCAAAGAACATCAATTACTAAAAATCAGAAACGAGTGAAATCACTAGCGTGAAATTTACACAGTGTTATTATATGTACTGTGACTACTATATGTAAAGCATCGGGAATTCATTGTGCAGTGTGTTGAAGAAAAGCATTTGCAGCATTTTCAGTATTTAGATGGGTTAATGTTTACATTGAAAGATATCAGAAGAGAACCGGAGAGAGCCAATAACGAAGAAAATAAAATCAAAAGACGCGACTACGTTCAAAAACTTTAGAGTACCAAGCAAATAATGTTCCAATAATATTACATGGATGAAAGAAACTTTAACTTTATTTCGATCTAAAAGAGGAACTCGTTGTTGTACACATGTTGCTGCAGGTAGTAGAGGATCAAATATTAACGTTATTGGATTTATTGACAATACAGGTTTAGTATACCATAAAGTCAAAAGAGGAGCTTTTAAGAAACCAGAGGCTAATGAATTTGTACGCAATTGTCTCCGAAATGCTGAAAATATGTAGTCCTGGTCATCGACAACGCTCCTTGCCATGCTTCTGTACAAGAAATATTTCAAGAAGATGAGTTTGCTCATCACCACTTATTAAGACTTAGCTCTTATAGTACGATGTTCAATCCGATTAAAAGTGTTTGGTCAGTTTGAAAAGCTGGTGTGAAAGTGAATTGGATGGTCAGGTCAGCTTCCGCATATCCTTGTTGGCGAAAACAGAGCAAATATGACTCAAACTGAGTTTCGTGTGTAACGGCTAGAGGATAAAATAAGAAACAATACTACAAACATTTTTGTTGTCAAATGTGCTCGGTTTGTGGCTCACGTTCAGAGGTTTATACCTGATGCGTTGAACCAAAGTAACCATATCTTCTATATGGTCTTTGGTTGAACATGGAAGATTTAACTTTTTAAAGATTTAATAATCAGTCATACTGTTAATTTGTAATAATACTGTAATACATTCTAAACGTTCCAATAAATTTACTCCAAAATTTGAAATTATTTAATAGTTTCAATTTGAAATTGTTTAGTCTCAATTAGAACTTGTTTAGTTTCAATTTGAAATTGTTTATTCCCAATTTGAAATTATTTAGTCTCAATTTGATATTGTTTATTCTCAATTTGAAATTGTTTAATCCCAATTTGATGTTGTTTAGTCTCAATTTGAACTTGTAAAGGTATAGTTGGAAAAATTGCGAAAACCATGTGATTAAAATAGAAAATAATTACCGAAAACTATACGAAACGGTGCCCGACTTAATTATTCATATAAATAATTGTTAAATATAGAGGGCAGTCCGAGTTACTTTTAGTTTATTTTATTTTATTTTAAATGCGATTTTATTTTATCAATTTAATAGAGAATTGAATATTGAGTTGAGTTCGAAGTTAACCTTCATAAAGAGAGTACAGTATACAATTATTTACTGAATCTATAAGAAATAAGTTAAGTTTAATTAAAGGTTATTCATTATCATTAAAGAAGTTAATCAACAAAAATAAGGTCCGAAATTTCCTTTTTTCCTATCCTATTTTGGCTGATCTTATATACAGGGTGTTTACGGTCTTCCTTTGTTTCCTTTAAGGGTTGATAATAAATGTCAAAAGAAGTCGAAAAATGTCAAAACACCTTAGTAAAAGTTGTATGAGAAGAGAAATAATAAATGTTTTAGTTTTAATGAAAATTATTAATTTATTAAATAAAATCTAGATATTGTAGGTAATATAACAAATGCATGGTGTGCATGGGTTTGTCGTGGTCATCACCAGCAGACATTTTTTTTAAACATATGGGTCAGATTAGTAAACTCACAACTTGTTGGTCCATTTGTGCTACCACATCGATTAACTGCAAATGATTATCTACTTTCTTTGATAAACAATTTGCTTGAACTTTCAGAAGATGTTCCATTAAAAATGCGTCGACAAGTGGGTTTTTTGCATTTTGGTCATTTAGTTCGTCGACATCTAAACACTATTTAAAAATTAACGGATCGGCCGAAGTGGTCCTATCCCTCCTATGACCTATGACCTCCTTGGTCACCGGACCTCACATCCATAAACTTTTATTTCTGCAGCCTTATAAAGGCCATGGTGTATACCACCAAAATATCGACCTCCAGGTTCTCCGCAACCGGGTAGAAGCAGCAGCGGCTGTAATTCGTCAATAAGGTCCGAGCCTTGCAGAATGTGTAACCATAGACCAGAATGGTCATGTACATGTCGAGTGAGACTTTGCATACAACAGCATGATAATAATTTTGAGCAATTGTTATAAAATGTTTATAATTAAGTAATTGAAGTGCACTTGATTTCACAAAAGTTAATAATTTTCATTAAAACTAAAACATTTATTATTTCTCTTATCATACAACTTTTACTAAGGTGTTTTGATATTTTTCGACCTTTTTTGACATGTATTATCATCCCTTAAAGGAAACAAAAGAAGACCGTAAACACCCTGTATATTTAACAATCTTTCATGAGGCGAGTTGATAATTTTAATTATTTCGTTATTAATTTATTACAGTCCACTTGCCCCAAAAACAAAATGACAGTCGAAAAACAAAATTCCCAATTTTCAGTTTTTCTGCATTATCTCGGAAACCATTTTAAAGGACCCCGCACAATTCTTATGGGAAATGGCCCTCGGTGAATTTTCCTAAAAATTTAGTATATTGTAGTATTTGACCTACTGAACAAAAGTCTCCATGGCCACGAAGCCCTAAACCTAATATTGTTCGTGTTGTGGAGGCTTAAAGTACTGATAATCTTGTCACACACAATACGTATAAGAAATGACCCTCGGTGAATTTTCCTAAAAATTTAGTATGTTGTGATGTTTGACCTACTGAACAAAAGTCTCCATGGCCACAAAGCCCTAAACCTATAATTTTTCGTGTTGCGGAGGCTTCAAGTGCTGAATAATGTTGTCACACACAACTGTGGTTGGATTTAATTATGGCTGGAAAAGTTTGATACAATTGTTATCTTTGTAATGTTGGAGGTTTTAGTAAGAATACCTGGAATAGGCGACATTGATAATAGGCTGGATATTGCAATAAAGAGGCGTGAAGATAATGATCTTCCAAACCTATATTTAGAAAATAACACAAGAGTATGTTTGAATCGCAATCAGGGTATTGAAAGAGAATTAACGAATATTGAAGAAAATTCCATGTGTCTCCGATTAAATATTGTAAAGCAGCGCAACCGAACTTGCATTTTTAAAATAAAATTCAAAAAATCACAGTTGTGTGTGACAACATTATTCAGCACTTGAAGCCTCCGCAACACGAAAAATATTAGGTTTAGGGCTTTGTGGCCATGGAGACTTTTGTTCAGTAGGTCAAACACCACAACATACTAAATTTTTAGGAAAATTCACCGAGGCCATTTCTTATACCTACGTATTGTGTGTGACAAGATTATCAGTAGTTTAAGGCTCCACAACACGAACAATATTAGGTTTAGGGCTTCGTGGCCATGGAGACTTTTGTTCAGTAGGTCAAATACTATCATATACTAAATTTTTAGGAAAATTCACCGAGGGCCATTTCCCATAAGAATTGTGCGGGGTCCTTTTGGAATTTCCTAAACGGATTCTTAAATAGAAAAAGAACATATTATGGATGACGCCTTAGAAAGTTTAGAGTAAATACAGGTTCGTCGAGGAAGACGATTTCGACTCCAGCGGAGAGCAAAGTGGAGTGGAACCATTACCACAATAACATTAATAGGACGTTTCCTTCAGAAAAATAATTTTGATGTATACTATACTATTATATTGGTTAACAACATATTAAACCTTAATATTCTTTTATTTTATACTTTTGCTACTATTAAATTTTTAATAAAATAGATATTTCAAACTGCATTCTTATTTTATTTTTGAATAATAGTAGATTGTTTGATTAGGAGTAAAAATGTCACTTTTTTAGGCTAGTCAGTCTTGAACTACTGACGAGCCAAAAAAACGTATTTTTACTCCGTATGAAACATTTAGTTCTGTCTTCAAACGTAAAACTTAGAAAAACCAAAAATAAAAATTTTTGAAGTGTCGCCATCTCTTGAAAATTATTTGTAGTTCAATTGTCAAATAATTTTATAAATTAACTTTAACTTGTAAAAAGAAGCTAATTATTAAACGCAACGAATAAATTATAACAGAAAATTTATAAAAACATTAGCTTTTTACATTACAAATAATGCTTAGAAATATCTTTTTACGTTATAATTTGTTGTAAATATTTATGGTGGGTTGCAGAAAAGTTCTATCAACAAGGCGTTATATAATCAACCATCAAAATGTAACAGTCCGTTAAAAATTAAGTGGGTTGCACAAACATATTTTGTGATATTTAATTCTCACATCATGTGATCTGTTGTTTAAAAAAAAGAATCTGGCAACTATGTAAATTATGTCAAATACGCATATTATTCGACGTCACATAACCTGAAATTACAAATTGAGGTTCATTCTCGATCACGGTACATTTTTAAAGTGGAAATAAATTCGTTGTGCTTTTTAAATAAAATTTAATTGTGACTGTGATAAAATGGAGAATAAACGTTGTAATTACACCGAAGTAGAAAAAAAATTGTTATTGGAAATTGTTAAAAAGTGAGTAATTCAAATTTCTTTATTTATAGAATACACACAAGGTGGGTAAGTTTATTTGTAATTTTATAAAAAAAAATGTTTTATATTTGAGCTAGAAGTTATTTTTGTTAGTAACATTTCTATTTCAATCCTTACAATCCCGTCTAATCCATTCGAATCCACTCCTCCAGATATTTCCTTGTTCTTGAAAACAAGAAAACGGACAAAGTGTCGACGCAAGATAAATTAAAAGCCTGGGAGGCGGTTACAGAAGAGTTCAACTGCCAGCAAGAACACGGCTCCAGAACTTTAAAACAACTGAAGACGCTCTTCGACAACTTGAAGAGGTCTTCAAAGAAGGAGGTGGGGCAGCCGTGAATGTAAAATTTTTCACTTCTATGTTTTATAAAATACTGTAATGTTTTTATTTTAGAAAAACAAATACTTGGGAAATGTTTCCGAGGAAGCTCGAGCAGCCAAAGTTCAATTGGCTCATGACAAGGTACAACTAAAAAGAACTATATTATTTACCTACTTTTCTTATGTCTTATTATTGTGTTTTAGAAAGAAATATTCAATACGGGGGGAGGAACATTTACTCCAGCGCTGACATCAACTAGCGAACAAGTATTGGCAATTATGGGAGAGCGAGTGAAGCCGCTTGAAAACCGCTATGATGATGCCAGTACTTATTTCGGTAATATTTTTGATAATTATTTGATCCTGTGTTTCAAATTTTAGACTAATTAAAAAACTTTAACTAAATACGAGCAAATTTTCAACTACATAATGAGATTAAAAACATCTCTTCTAATAAAGTACTTTCTTTGACTCGAATTTGAATCGATATAATTATAAATAGTGCCAAATAATGATAGTCAAAAAATTTTTTTTAATTTTTCATTTAAGGAGATATGATGTTTGAGTTGGAGGAGTTTGAGTCGGTTCCCGAAGTTCCAAACCTTCCTCCTGTTGTAACTCCAATTCCAACAATAGAAGTTGATCCCGCTGCTACTCCTATCCCAAATAATCCTGAACGACGAAGACCAGTAAAAAAAATTATAAAAAAAAAAGTTTACAAATGAAGACATGAAACGTAGATTGTATATAAAAAAATTAAATTTAGCATCTTTTGAAATTCGTGCTAAAAAAAAATTATTAAATTTAGATGTAGAAATGAAACAATTAGACCTTGAATTAAAAAAAGAACAATTAGAAATAGCGAAACTACAAAAAGCTGCTTTATTAAAATCTATATAAAATTTAAAATAAACATTGTTTTATTGTCTCTTAATAACAGACGTTTTCATTAATTTTATTTATAGGAGGGACATCATTTTCATCATCATCATCATCATCATTACTGCCTTGTCCGAAAAGTGACACTTCGAGTTTTTATTACGTTTCCAAGCTCAACTCTTTCAATTTCACAATCTACGATATGAAGGATAATGGAGTGACGTGCTATGTTTGACATGAAGGCCAAGGCAATCGAGGAAGCAACGAAATTGGATCGTGCGTATTTAATTTTTTAGAAGAGTTGAACCAAAGCTTAGATAAAGAAATGGACGTTGTATTCTACTCAGATAATTGCTGTGGTCAGCAAAAAAACAAATTTCTTTTATCTATGTATCTTCCTGCAGTACGACAGTTGGAAAACATTAATAGTATTTCACATAAATATTTGATAACTGGGCATACACAAAATGAAGGAGACAACGCCCACTCCTTAATTGAAAGGAATATAAAAAGATCTTTGAAAGCTGGACCTATTTACGTTCCATAACAATACGTTACTCTAATACGATCTGCAAAAAAAACTGGTCGCCCGTATAAAGTCCGTGAATTATGTTATGAAAGCTTTTTTTATCTAAAAGCGTTAACTACAGACATGGGGTTTACCAATTTGCCAAAAAATTTAGAGGGAGAAGTCTTCAAGATTACAGAGGTAAAAATTATCAAGGTGGAAAAAAACAGCCCCAACCGGATAATGTATAAAACCAATTATGACCAGGAAAATTTTAATGAAATCTCGCTGGAAACTAGCCGAAGAAAGAAGTCGATTAATGTAGAGTTAAAGAGAGCCTACAAAACCAAAATCGGTTTTCCAGACAACAAAAAAAGATGTTGCTAGCTTTGTTCGAAAATAAAATCATTCCTAAAGTGCACTTTACACGGTGCAATTTGTTGCAGCAATCTGTTGCTGCAACAAATCGCAGCAACACAGCTTATTTAATAACCTCAAATTTTTAAAACTAAAAACGAAGATGTCGATAATATTTTATGTTGGTGATGGTGTTAAAAATTCAAATATTACTAAATGTTACTAGATTGCATGAAAATATTGCATGGAAATTGGAGCAGGTTCTAATTCAAAAAATCGCATGTGCATTCAGTTGCAAGCGCATATTATGCAACTGGGGTATTACACGAGGCAATAAGCTGCTGCGATCTGTTGCAGCAACAGATCGCTGCAACAAATTGCACCATGTAAAGTGCACTTAATTATTCCAATAATCTGATTTACTTACATTATTAACTTAAATAATAATAAAATATCTTTTAGAGCATGTTAAAATGTAGAAGAATAAAATTAAAACAATTTCCTGAAAAGTAGCCATTTTTGAGTTGTGTCACTTTTCTCTCGGATGAGCGATATACCGTGTGTTGATTGATGAAGCGGGTAATAGGAGTTAATAGGAGTATAACTCCTATTATACGATTATTTTTCTAAGATTGCGTTTTTGGCACTTACCGGAGCAAACCTAAAGTTAGTTAGAAATGTGAAAAGACAATGCAGTTAAAGACTATTTTAATTTGGCATCCCTGTACAGAGTTGTCACATTACAATTTAATTTGTTTGAAATTCAATGTTTTTTAGCTTGATTTGTTGGTATGTGGCCATGTGGCCTGCGCTGTCATTATGAAACTTCAAAAACGCAATTTAAAAAAAATAATCCTATACCCGCAAAGCAAATCAACACACGGTATAACATTCCTTTAAATCAAGCAAGGCAATTATTATTTCAACAAGATAGCGCACAATGCTAGAATAGCAGTAAACTTTTTACAACGAAATTTCAATCATAATTGGCTGGGTACTAATGGGCCTATCAGATGGCCTGCAAGATTCCCGATCTTACGCCGCTAGACTTTTTTTGTGGAGGTTCCTAAAAGACAAGATTTATAAAGAGCCTTTTAATAACATTGAAGACTTAAGAAATAATTTCGAAAATACTATTGCTGGAATTTCTAATATTCATATTTATAATGCGGTGCAATCTGTAGGTAGAAGATGTGCAATGTGCATTGAAAATAACGGAAGCCAATTCGAACATTTATTCTGATTTTTTTTCTATTTTTATTGATTGTTCTAGCGCCTAATAGAAACTTTTTAGTTGAGTGAATAAATAATTGCTTTAGCAACGGTTCATTGTTTATTATATTGGTGAGTCGGGAGGATCGCACCAAACGCCAGGGGTGTATCTTACACGTAAATATAAGAGGAAAAAACCCAAAAGTTCTAGTCCGATTTTTATTTGTTTTCAAGATACAGCGTTTTCACAAAATAACTTGCATCCATCGTGCAGTTGTGCTGATACTGCATGCGTACTTTACTGTTTGGGGGAACATCGTCTAACAGTCCTTGTAAATCATTTTGTAAGAATTCCAAATATTTATCTCCTCTTAGGCGAAACTATATACGATATCACATCACACGTTTCCGAAAATCGATGCTGAAAATTTGTTTTGACTTTTATGTGAGGATTTTCGTCGGACCATAAGTGGGAGTTGCGGGTATTGCTAATGTCATCATGGGTGAATGTGGTTTAATCGTTATACAGTATGTTCTTCTAAGTTAATGAAATTAATTTATCAAATATTTCAACTTTTAAGACGCTGTAACTCGAATACCAATAAAAATCGGACTACAACTTTTGCATTTTTTCGTCTCATATTTACGTGTAAATTACACTCCTGGCGTTTGGTGCGATCCTCCCGACTCACCCTGTATAGCAATTATTAAAAACAAATTAAGCAATTTTTCATTTTTTAAACCCAATGAGCGTACCACTGTTAAGCAATTTTTCAGTTGTTCAACTAATAAGTTGCTAGTGGGCGCCTAAAAGTTAATAACTAATTCTGTAATAATATTTATTTACAAAATTGACAAAACAAATTTATTATTTCTGAATAAAATTGTTTGAAATATGACAACAGATTGTTTAAATAAAATAAATGAATGGCAAAAAGGTAAATAACTTTCACCCTCTATTAATTGATGTGAGAAAATAATAGAAAAAAATTCATATCTTGGTAATTACTGAAAATAAATATTTACTATTATATATTTTTGAAATTAGCAAAAAAGGCTCTTTCAAAAAAAAATTGAGCCATGATTTAAAAAAACGAACTTCAACGGTTTATTTTGAAAACCGTTGTAAATAAAAAAAATTTGGTTACGCCACTGGATTGTAATTAAAAAAGTGCCTGTAGAATGTATCTTTAATTTTTTTATAACTTTCATAATAATCAAATTATAAAGCAAACTCGAAATGAGGGAAATATCAGTTTTTGCTTATAACTCAAAAACAAAAGACTGTAGGTCTTTTTTGTTTTCACGGTTCACTTTCTCTTGAAAAAGTAGATGGAGATTGTGGTTTGGGTTTTTCTCTAGCTTTTATATTAAGGGAGATACCCCATACGGACAAGCACAATAAGTCACCCTGTACAGTAACAAAATGTCAACTTTTTTTGACGTTTGAAGAAAAAGACATTTTCTCATTTTCAATGTCGCCCTTCTTGCAGAGAATAATTTATTGACGCCGTCACTGCTTACTATCTGTCAAAAGTAAATTAAATATACGACGCTACTGTCTCTCCCTCCAAATAATTTAGTACGCAGGATTTCAAGGTTGGCCGGCCAACTCGAAAAAATTTCACTTTACCTAGAGTAAGAGTATAATTATAACTCGTGGATCAGATTAGGTACATTTGTTTTACACCAGGTAGTTCTATTTAACCGACGAAGACCTGGAGAGGTTTCGCGAATAATGTTACAGTCGTATCTTACTAAAAGAACAATACGGAAGGAAGATCATAAGAAAATGACTTGCATGAAAGTTATGCTAGCCGAACAATTTACTTTAATTTAGTTAATTGGGAAGCCTGCTAAAGTACTTTTAGCCTTACTAACGAATGATCAAATTAAATCGTAGGATTTGTTTATGTCTTTTAGAAAAATGTCTGGTATATCTGAAAGTAATGAATTCCTCTTTTCCTCCAAAAATACGGATGGTCACTTGGAAGCTGCAGGTCGTACTTTGCGGACTTTCGCTGAAAAATGTGGTGCAGATAATCCAAAATTACTTCGATGTACTCGCTTACGTAAGCAAGTGGCCACTGTTTCACAGTTTTTAATTCTAAATGAAAACGAAATTCAGCAACTAGCTGATTTTATGGGCCACGATGTAAGCGTTCATAAGGCAAACTACAGGCAACCTGAATTGTAAAGAGAAATTACCTTATGTCTCGTTTTTATGGCTGCAGGTGGAGACCTTGATGTTTCAAAATTCAATGTTAAAACGATGACCGAAATAGAAGTTTTGATAGAAACTGAACCGACTCCAGAAGATACAGATGAAGAAGTGGATGACATAGTGGACGCGTTTTTAGGTGATATTTTTCCTAACGAAACACCACAATGAAAAATAATTTACAAAATTTCAGGTGTAAATTCATGTAATTCTAGTCTTGGTGACGTGTCGCAAACTTCAACAACAAAATCCGTAACAATAGCTGCATATCCATCATTAATTTTTTTTTGCAGATGAACGTTCATATAATTCTAATTTGGATGAAGAGTCGCAGACTTCACAATTAGACCTGTATCAACAAAATCGAATGAGACCGTTGACCCAGCGCATGAGCCACTTCCGTGTTGTAGCAAACTAAGTCCTATTGTCTGTTTAGAACGATTACAGAAAATTAAATGGAAAAGATCTCCAATTAAAACTCGAAGTGCAAACTTGAGAACTGCTACTAGGAAGCTTGGATCGTGCTCACATGGTACTTAATTTATCTTTTTTTTTCTAATTAATTATTTGTTTTGTTGTAGAAGAGGAAGCTGTTAAAAAATACCTACTCCAAAGAAACGTTCTGAGTTGATTATAGAGATTTTAAATCAAATACGGACTCCTGTAAAGAAAAACAAACGAAAAAGAAGATATACAGAAGAAGTAACACTTTTAAACCAAGCCTCTAAAGCACACATTAATACTGGTCGAATGCCTTATAAACAAGATTTTAAAAACTTTATTGCTAAAAATCGTAAAGTATTTTTTGATCGCACCCTCGAACATTTGTATTCTTTCTTGCAGTACAGATTTAAAATTTTGACCTTTGACTGAAAAAAAAGCAATCACAGTTACCTGTCGTACAGAAATTTTCGTTTTTATAATGTTCGTGTTTTTATAATATTTGTGTTTTGATAATGTGTATTTGTGTTTTTATAAATCAGACTGAGTATTCAAGAAAATATTCTCTAATTACGGTCTTCTGCAAAATAAAAATACCTATTTAAAAATTAAAAATAAAAGATTGTGAGCAATGCTCACATACATACAGCTGTCCCTGAATAACACCGACAAACGCTTACAGTGATTTCTGGGACCAAAATAGGACTTTTGGCCCTCTTGAAATTATGCCATAAAATGTCCCCCACCAAGTTATACGCTCTCGAACTTGTGTTAAAATTTTTGAAAAATCGCTTTAAGTCGACGTAACGTAAAACGGCGTTAAAAAGAAGTGCAAAAAGTAACCGTTTCTTCTCGTGGGTAGTTGGCAGCAGTTTTATTGTGTTTATAGCTCTGTTCATTAAATGAACAGAGAACAGAACCACATGCGTGGTAAACATAAAAACCACAATAAACTAGAACCATGTTTAATAAACGGAGTAAGAAGCCACATAGACTCCATTCCCAGAGTGGAGCCGCATTATTTGCGAAATCAAACAACAAGAGAATACTTTGAGGGTGATTTGAACATTTCGACATTATATCGCCTTTATAAAGAACAGTGTACTGATTTGGGTGTCAATTATGTGAAAAAGTGTATTTACGAGAAAATTTTTAATGGCGAGTATAATATAGGATTTTTTCAACCCAAGAAAGATCAATGCAGTGCTTGTGAAACCTACAAGAACTCAAATGAAGAAGAAAAACAGATTCTAGAGGAAAAGCAGCAAAACCACATTAGACAAAAAGAACTGTCAAGAGAAGAAAAAGCAAGGGATATTCAGGAAGCAACAGGAAATGAAAATAAGATAGTTGCTATTTACGATTTACAAGCCGTGCTTCCTACCCCTTCTGGAGATATTTCGACCTTTTACTATAAAAGTAAGTTAGCAACTTACAACTTTACCATCTTTAACCCAGTACCAAAACAAGGATACTGTTATGTTTGGAGCGAGAATTGTGCGAAAAGAGGAGCACATGAAATAGGTACCTGTGTTTTAAACTTTTTGGAACAATTTTGTGATGGTAAAAGTGTCACCTTTTATTCGGATAATTGCGCAGGGCAAAATAAAAACAAGTTTATAGCAGCCATGTACTTGTATGCAGTTTTGCATTTAAATATTGCAAGCATCACTCACAATTTTTTAATAACCGGCCACACCCAAAATGAGGGCGACAGCATGTACTCTTGCATAGAACGTGAAAAAAAACGAGTGTTGAAAAGTGGACCTATTTACGTGCCATCACAATGGATACCCGTGATCCGCTTGGCAAAAAAAATTGTAGTCCCTATAAGGTTTTTGAAATGGACACTTTGGATTTTCTGGATTTTAAATTATTATCCACTGATATAGGTACCAATTACAACATAATTACTAGCAAAGAAAAGGTGCGATGGAGTGACATTAAAATTTGAAATTTCACCAAAGCTAAGCCAAATTCAATATTTTACAAATATAATTATGGCCAACTAAATTATTTCGAAATAGATGTGCGAGGCCGAAGAAGCACTAGGAATGATTCGCTGATGTTATGTATACCAAGAAAAGCATACAGAGGCTCCAACAATATGCAAAAGCAAGAAGGAAGGTTTGATCTCCTTATATAATAGCAAAGCAATTAAAACCCAATACCACGCTTTTTATCAACAGCTGCCAAGTGAAAATTAAAATTGTTGATCACTATTCTGCCGTCGTAGCGAAGAAAGCCATATCTGCATTTTTTGCGGTTTTGAGTTAGGTATCAAATCTTACTAATTCAAGTGTGGGAATCTATTTTGTCAACTTTAAAAACCGTATCTGCATCTCAAATACACTAAAATGCCCATAAGTTTTTCGCCAAATCAAGTATTAGGTATATTGATAAACAAAACACGTTTATACTGTTTTCTCGAAAGTGAACTTTTGTAGATACGGCACTCTTAGTTACGACGGCAGTATTTGGAATGTATCTTTCTGTTTTTTTAACTTGTATTTTCATTTAACTTGACTAAAATTGTTAATAACAATATAAGAATAATAATTATAAGAATTTTAATCTGACATAATGTAAATGAAACGTACATGCAATACCAACGTAACTCAAAATAATTTATTTTTTGTTGTATAACTCGTTTCAAAAATTCAGAATACTTAAAAATTAAAAATAATTGTAATAATGATACTATAATAAATATTATAAAGAGAGCCCATTATCGATCATAAACTTTAACATCGATTTTCTCAAAACTCTACTTTCTGAGTTACGTTAGTACAAAGACTATACAGTGTAAGACTGGCAAAGCTTACGGGCCGAATGTGACCAAAAATCCCCGCTACAGAAGATGTCGCTAGTCACCGGGGCATTTTCGAGTGAATAAGATAGCATGTCGAGGTGGGAGCAACAAAGAAAGGGGTAAAACAAGTTTACCCTTCGAGGGATTTTAAGCGATTTTGACCTTTAAAAGCCTTTCACATTTTTTAATATAGGTTTCGGTAGTCTCTTGTATATGGTCTTTGGTTAGTATTGAATTGATGGTGCGATTTGTCTACACTGATCTACACTGAACTAACACCAAAATGACGGCACAAAACTGTTCAGAACCTGTTCGTGTAGGAATTGTACCTTACCACAAATGAACGACTTTAGAACAGGTTTGTGCACGTTTTTGGTCATCCTAAATTATTAAATAAACGCGTGTTACCGACTTTTTGTCGGTAACACGGTAAAATATAAAAAGGCTGGCAAAGATCCAGGTGTTTGTGAGATACTCTGCCTGATACTGTGCTTAGTTAAATAGTCCTAAGTGCGAAATTTTGCTATTTTAAGGTAATACCATATTTGAAAAGAGAAACAATTTTTTTATCTAGTTTTCTTAGTTAGAAAGTCCTATCTCTTCAAATACACTTGTTAAAGCGCTATAAAATATGTCCTAACCACAGTTGAGGTATACTATGCTTGATCAAATGGTCCTATCTCATGTTTACTTAGTTAAAAAGTCCTATCTATACTTTTAAATGTAGATAGGACCTTTTATTTAAGTATTTTACACTTCTTCACGACGTCAGATTTGCTTCTTGATTATTTAAATAGTCCTATCTATAACTTATTTACAAAACATACAACATAACAAAGCCTGTGTTTACACCTAAACAGTCGGTAATATATTCTTAAAAATGCAGTTGTTATTTTTTTATATTTCAATTTAAGTGGTACAAGAAACTAACACTGAGCGGTTACGTTTAAAATTGACAAAGAATTATACATTTATTTATCGAACTTTTTTCATTATAAATAGAGAATTCAAATGTTGATAAATATTTTTCTTTTTTTTTTCTTGCTACATTAGGGTACGACTCATGTAATGACAGAGTTTTGAAAACCGTTAGGTGTGTGCTAACGTTGGAAAACTGACTCCTAAATGTGATCAAAAAGGCTATCATCCAAACAAAAGCAAGATTGACGAAGAAATACTCTCGGCTCATATATTATCATTTGTAACAATTTAAAGATTCCTTTTTATAAGTTTGTTTAATTACCGAGAGGTGTCTCGGAGTAAAAAAGTAGTAACACGATCTAGCGTAGGAATGCGAAGACCGAACGTGGTAGGGGATTCGCTCTTGAGGTTTCAAGTAAGACAGACGCGTGTTAAGTAATTGCGTGCGACGAGATAAAATTTTAAGTAATTCATCGAAGTTTATACACGACAAATTAAAGTCATCGAAGTTTGTTTTGTGAATATTTTGCGAATATTATTATTATACCACACAAGAGAAGCGTTATTTTTGTTGAGGTGTGTTTGGATGGAAATTTTTCCATTGATTTTGGAGTCACGTATAACTTTTGTTTGGGGTACAATCCTTCAGATTGTAGCGACCACGTTAATACTTTGTCAAGTTTTGATTTTACTGTAGTTTTTGCATTTAGAAATTTGGAAGTGTTGGTCGTAAAACACCACATAGTAAATTTTAGTTTAATTACGCCTAAGTGCAGGCAACCAGTCACGCATATTATTTTTATTACTTATCTTTTGAATTACTTAGCACGATCTGGTCTGTAGTGAAATAGTACAAGATACTAGACAGTACAAGATAGTATCGCCGAAAACGGATGATATTTGCCGAGCGATTTGTCTGCAAGAAAAATGTTTAAGTATTTTCAAGAAATGCACCCTAACATAAAATGTAGTTACAATATTTATCGACAAAATATCAAAAAACTAAACACATCTTTTGCAAAACTGGGATGCGAAGAATGTTTTACATGCGAGAAATACCAATTGCATAAAAAAGAAAACAAACATGATGGTAACAATCCTTGTAACCTTTGTAAAACCTGGAAAGCTCACCATGAAAAATACGAAGCTTTTCAACTTCTATTCTATTAGTTCTATAGTTCTAAAGAGAATCTCCTAGGCAAATTAAGGCCAATTATTCCAAAAAATAGAATCTATTTCTGGGAAAATTTGCACGTTTGTGATACACATGATATGCCTGATGTTTAAATGCTATGTTAATACCTAATTAATAATAGTTTTAGTTTTTTACATTTAATTTAGTATTATATATTCGTTTTTTGTCTAAAAAACACTGTTATTTTTAATGTCCTTTCTGAATTAAATAATCATTATAACAAGGTTTTTGTTTAATTGCTTAGATAAAAAGTCCTATCTTTCAAATTTCTAAATTAAGAGAAGTTACGTATGGCACTAAGAGATACTTAATATTGTATATATTTTTAAATAATTATCATCAAAAAAGCAATTTTCAATCTTTAAAAACTTAGACGGCGTGAAGTAAAACCCTAAAAGTTAAATATCTCAAAACTGTTGTTTAAGCACATAGGACTATATAACCAAGCAGAGCAGTACTGGAAATCGTAGTTCCCGAAATTGAAGAAATTTGGAAAAATGCGTCAATTCGCATCGTTTCTCGACGTAGAATATGGGATAAATTAAAAAGTTTTCACCAACGTTACAAACAAATT
Organism: Malthinus seriepunctatus; assembly: GCA_963924605.1. Taxonomy (NCBI): domain Eukaryota; kingdom Metazoa; phylum Arthropoda; class Insecta; order Coleoptera; family Cantharidae; genus Malthinus; species Malthinus seriepunctatus. The sequence goes on along the minus strand of OZ004600.1, from coordinate 86,172,256 downwards.
CAAAAGAATGTAAAATCCCGAAAAACTACGGAAACTATTCAAATAAAATTAACGTCGTTTAGAAAGGAAAGCTGGAAATTGTTTGATATAGCTTCCTGCAAGTGCGAGCTAAAAATCTGCAAATGTGTTAAATCTAAAAAAGTGCCTCTTAGAGAACAAGAATTTCTGGTAGACCAACAAACCAATAGATTGATAGGCATCGTAGGAGTAGATGTAAATATTACCAAAAGACAACAAATTACAGATGAGAGAAAAGCAAAAAGAACGGAGTACTTACTGAAATTACAAGACATGCCTTCATGTAGTAGTATCACCGCTATTGAAGAAAAATCTTTGTCTGTTAATTCAAGTAAGAGCGAAGATGAAAAAATTATTAAGAAAGAGAAGGGAGAAAGAAAATAAGGGAGAAGGGGAGTTTGAGATGAAAAGCGAACCTCCACCTAATTTACCATGTAAGTTTACTTAATTGAGTTTGATTTTTATTTGTAATCAAAAACACCCGAATTAAAAAGTTTGGCACAAATGAGAGTTAAATTGCCTTCCGTTGCTCTTGCTTGTGACAGAACTGGCGTATCAGATCGTGCAGCAGCCATAATTGCCAATGCTGTTTTGGAAGATATTGGTATGTTATCAAAAGATAATCCTTCAATGACAATTGATAGAATGAAAATTCGAAGAGCCAGAGCAACACAACGAGCTGTCTGTAGGAGTGATACATCATCTAGAACGTCAATACTTGGATTGTTTTTTGATGGGAGGAAAGATCAAACAATCGTGTATGAAAAAAGTACACATAAACGAAAACGGATTACAGAAGAGCACATTTCAGTTATAAGTGAACCCGGTTCCAGATATTTAGGTCATACAACACCAGAAAGTGGCAGTGCTTTGCATATTAAAGGATCTATTATAAATTTTTTGGAACACAACTTCGACACCGAATATACTATTGCTGTTGGATGTGATGGTACCGTAGTAAATACAGGTTCAAAAAATGGAGTAATTCGTTTATTAGAAAAAAGCTGGGCCATTCTTTACAGTGGTTAATTTGTTTGTTTCATTTTAATGAACTACCATTACGACATCTAATTAAACAACTTGATGGTGAAACGTCTGGTACACGCGGACTTAAAGGTGTCATAGAACAAAAATTGGAACACTGTGAAACATTTCCTGTAGCAAAATTTTAAAAAATATCAAGTAATCTTCCAAAAATGGAGAGTAGAGAACACGATCTTAGCACAGACCAAAATTACCTTCTAGAGATAGTGCAGTCAATTGAATCCGGTAATGTGTCAGCTTCTCTAGCATAAAAAAATCCAGGAAAACTTTCACACGCACGATGGCTTACCACAGCCAATAGAATCTTAAGGCTTTACGTCGCAACTAAAAATCCGTCAGAAACACTTTGTCTTATTGTAAATTATATTATGAAAGTTTACGCCCTCTTTTGGTTTCGTGTAAAAATGAAACCTTCGTGTGTTGAAGGAGCAAGGCATTTATTCACCTTAAGGTAGTTGCATACTAAAATCAAAATAGACAGTTTTGAATAAAATTAAGCAGAGACGTAGATAAAAGCATTTTACACTTAAATTTTAAATTTAAACAAAATCGTCCGTTTACTTTCAGAGTAATCAGTTCTTAAAGTTGGACTCTTATACACAGGTGAGATAGGACAAACGCTCAAACTCGGCCTATATTTCGCTCCCAATTCTATCACAATAGACAGTTTTGTTTCAAAAACTAATATAATATTAAATAGTTCATTATACACCTTCTATCAAAATTTTAAAAACATTGACCGTCTAGTATAAAAGTTAACACACTCCAAAGTCTTAAATTTGTATGAAAATGTCAGCAGCTAAAATCTAACGGCAACGCTGCATAATTTGAAGTGACGCGAATATTTAAATTTTTAAAAAAGGTTAATAATTATGAAATTTTCATTGGCCAAACTCGGTTTTTGACAGTAAATGACAGTTATTATCCGTCATTATTTCATGCAGTGATGTCAGACCTTCTTTCTCTATGTCACTCGTACCTTAATTCGAGCAAGTCACCGCTAGATTTCGCGCCTATCAGTATGCAACTACCTTAATAGAATCTTGTAGATTTTTGCCGGAAAGCTTTTTGAATAAATTTTTTGATTAATTTCGTTTATATTTTTAACTATTCAAGGTAAAATATTGAAATATAGTGATAAAAAAAACCTTAAAAAATTTTAACTTTGACCCCCCTGAGGAACCTCAAAATGACAAGATATTGATTTCAACTTTTGAGTAAACTTTTATTACTACACAAGGTACCATTTGGTAACAATGTCATACACATTTTTGAAAAACATAATAAAACCACCATTTTTCGTTCCACCCTATTGACCATACTGGACCCTACCATATGTTGGAATAACAAGTAGGACAAGTAGGTAAGCACCCAAAAAGCATAAGTTACATATAAAATTGTAGCAGCGACCGATTGTTGTATGCTGATTTTCATTATTATATTTAATATGAATGAGGAAAATTTACTCCGTTTAGCTCTTATGATTGCTGATGACGATTACGTTATTAGTTCATCTAGTGATAGTGACGATAGTGAAGAAGAGATCTTGAATGTAGTTTTAGCGATTGCAGGCGCAAAAAACAAGCGTGTAAGAGAGTATGTAGTTGACGTAGCTGTGGGTGTCTCACTTGAGCTCTCTCACCATGGGCAACTCGATTATTTGAAGAGATAGAAGGAGGAGGTTAAATGGGGACAAAGTTGCCAAATATAGTTACTAACAGTAATCTGCTACGAAAATTAGCCTACTTTTCTTATCGCAATTTTGCGAATTTTGTTTTTGGTCTATAACTTTCTTATTTTTTGAAATATTAAAAATGTAAAAACACATTCTTAAAACAACTTTTTATGACACATCTTAAACCGTAGATGAATATTTTGTACATCATTTCGATTCCTCGGAACCATCATCAACTTTGCTTTTTCTTATGGACGCCATATTTAATTTTTATGTCATAAGATAGACAAAAATTTTCTGAATGCAACGATATAACATACTTTATACTTTAGATTATCTTAAATAGAATGTAATCAAGATATTAATATTTTTGAATACATTTATGTCCATTTTATCTAAGTTAGCATTGGAAAAACAAATAAACAATTGGTTAAACGTTTATATGTTAAAGTGAACGAACGTGCAGTTATCCATTGGTGCAACGCTCCGATAGCAATAAATTCGTTAATAAAGGTACAATTTTAAACATTTATATTAAAATTAAGTGATAATATTCGTAAATCTCCCCAATCCTTAGGGTTGGGGAAAACATTTGTATTAAAAATTAAGTTATGAATCCTTATTTAAATATGACTCCCAGCCAAAGGAGTAACACAAACCGATCATTCTCCAATGTTGTGCAAAAAAATCCTTCATTTCATTATCCTAAAAAAGACCAAAGTATTATTTTGAATGCAGTAGAAGGCATAAAAATAAAAGATTATGTATTAAGTATAGGTAACATAGTAAATCCAGATAACATTATTGCAGCGTCTAGAATCCCTAATGATTGCATATGCATATTTCTGAAACACAAGGACATCGTAGACAAGTTAATAAACGAACACAAATCTATAAATATAAATGGTAATGAGATAGTATTTAAAAGATCGGTAACACCAGCAAAAAAAATAATATTATCTAACGTATCTCCTATGATACCTAACGACATAATAGAAAAATTGTTTAAAGATAAACTTAAAATTAAATTATGTTCCCCAGTAAAATTCATAAGAGCTGGAATCGACAGATATGAATATTCGCATATTCTCAGGTTTCGTAGATTTGTCTATGCTGAAGTAGATGACAACACACAGATTCCCACTTTTGCTACAATTTCCGTTGAAGATGAAGAGTGTAGAATCTATTTCCAACTAGACTCAAAATGTTTTAAATGTGGAAACTATGGACATATCGCCGCAACTTGTACTCAAGATTTCCCACAACTATCTCAAACAATCATCCGATCATCAACTGAAATTGAAGGTGAAATAGCAAACTCAGGTGATGCCAATTTCGTACCTGAAGACACCATAACACCAAGTACATCAAATGATAGTATAAGTAATAAGCGATCATTGTCGATAACCAAATCAGATTCATCTCCAGAAATAATAGAATCAAACCAACAAAATAATGCATTTGCAACTCCGACTCTTAGTATTAACTCACAAAAAAACTAAAGAAAAGCAAAAAACAAAACTGCCACCTAAAAAGAAAGCAAAAGCAACAACAGTAGAGGAAGAATATCTTACTATAGAAGAAATGCTTCAACCAATTCAATCTTACATGAATACAGAGCCAGATAAATTTCCGTTTAAATTTGACAAGTTTCAAAACTTTTATAAAGTTATTATCTCATCTCAGCATCCGTACACAGAGGCAAATTTTTTTTATAAAGATACAAATAAACTTATCGCCATCATAGAAGATTTACACCGCCTTCCAATACACAGGAAAATTAAATACAGACTCACAAGAATAATATCTAATATAAGGAAAGGAAAATTAAGAGAAGAAAACCCAGATCAAACAGTAGAGGAATCATCGTCACAAGGTTCATGCTTTGACGATTCAGACTTTCATTAGTTACAAACAATCAAATCAATCCCAATAAGTTAAAAAAAAATTCACATTCAAACCTAATAACCTTATTCTGCAATGGAATGTTAACAGTTCCTGTACAAGACTTGCCGAAATAAAGCAACTAATACAACTGTATCAGCCATCAATACTATGCCTTCAAGACACCCGCACAAACACCTCTACAAAAATTTGTCTTAGTAACTACGTAGAATTCAGATACGATCATCTTATTGGATTAAACGCTTCTGGGGGAGTAGCTATATATGTACTGCCATGTTATCTCTAGTATCTGTCCTAGGTTAAAAGAACGTTTTTATTAATTTTATATTTGTGTTTTTTATTTGAACGTTTTTGACCGTAAGAAGAGATTTAATCAAATTTTGTTTTTGTTAAATTGATTAAAAAAAATGTTTGTTAAGACGAATGAAATTGAAGGAGATGAATTTGTAAAGATTTATGTAAAATCAAAGTTTTTTTATTATAGGGGAAAGTGTTGTACCTCGGACCCATTTGTACCTCGGGTCAGTTGGATTTTTAAACTTATGCAATGCCAATTTTTGTTCGTTTTGGTAAATATGTGATACTAAAGTCTAACCGGCAGATGGCAGCTATACACACTTTTTATAAAATTAACGCGTGGTGTTTTACAAAGTGTTTCTTGTTTTGCTTGATCGTAAGTAAATTATTTATCCATTTATTATCTATTAACATCCGTTTAAATCCTAGATATATATATTATTTTACTATTTGCAATTGAAAATGGTTGATTAGGCTTGATAATTATGCATGTATTTTTTTTCTAAATGCGTAATATAAAACTTGAACGCAAAGAACACGTGAAATTGTACAGCTTTGTATCTCGGGTCACTAATAGGTCGTATACCTTGGACCGGACCAAGGTACAATCTTATTACAAAAAATGAACATTATTTTGAGTTTTATTTGAAATAAGCGGTGTACCTGTTGACTGAAACGATTTATACTGTTTCAGATAGTCATTTTAAAATGCCGCGAAGTAAATTAGGAGTCAAAAGACCACGTATAAACTCTCAAAACTTGGTTGTAGCAGCAAACAAATGTCTAAGTGGAGAGTTATCAATTCGGGAAGCAGCACAATGCTATAATATATCAAAAACTACGTTGATTAGACACATACAATCCTTTAGACAATCGGAAGCCACAGAATTTACATATGTTGCTGCCAATAATGTGAAACAAATTTTTAGTAGAGAAGAGGAAGATGCCTTAAAGAAGTATCTTCTAACTGCTGCACGCTTGCATTATGGTTTGACTAAAATGGAAGTTCGTACTTTAGCATACCAGTATGCAATTGCAAATGAAAAGTCCCATCCGCTATCTTGGGACCAAGGAAAGATAGCCGGGAAGGAGTGGCTAAGACAGTTTCTTAGAAGACACCAAGATTTATCACTTCGGAAGCCCGAACCTACAAGTTTGGCCAGATCAACATCTTTCAATCAGGCAAACGTATCTTCTTTTTTTTTAAATTATAAAAGGCTCTTATCTCGTGGAAATTTTACCCCAGAAAAAATTTGGAATTGTGACGAGTCCGGACTAACAACTGTCCATGTACCACCAAAAATTATAGGGCCTAAGGGAATCAAACAATTAGGTCAAATGACCAGTGGCGAGCGAGGCCAAAATGTAACTTTGATAGCCTCAATAAATGCAATTGGAAACCATATTCCGCCTATGATGATATTCCCTAGGGTAAATTTTAAGCCCCATATGGTAAAAGGTTGTCCGATTGGAACTGTAGGAGGCGCAAATCCGTCGGGTTGGTCAAACGAAAAGTTGTTCTTAGAATATTTGGAACACTTCAAAAAACATGTGAAACCAACAGTTGAAAATCCAGTCATATTACTTTTGGATAATCACGATAGTCACGTGAATGTCAATGCTATTGATTTCTGTAAGAATAATGGTATTCTCATGATAACGTTTCATCCCCATACTAGTCACAAGATGCAACCGCTCGACAGAACAGTTTTTGGGCCGATGAAAAGTTACTATAATACCGCCTGTAGCGAATGGATGATTATGCATCCTGGACAACCTATAACGATTTACGATATAGCTGAACTTACGGGTAAAGCATTTCCAAAAGCATTTACCACATCTAATATCCAGAAGGGCTTTGAGGTAAGCGGCCTTTATCCCGTCAATGAAAATATTTTTGAGGAACATGAGTTTATGTCAGCATACGTAACAGATCGTCCTTTAAACCAGTCTACTGAAGCTCATGAACAAATCGATGGTAAAAAAAAAGAAGAAGAACAAGGTAAAACTACGGCAACGGAATTGGACGTCTCTATTCCTTCTACCTCAAATGTTCTTCAAGCTGGAAGTTCTGGAAGTTATATTACGCCCGAAATGCTGCGACCCTATCCAAAGGCACCTGCTCGCAAAATAAAGTCAGGAAGAGCAAGAGGAAAGTCACGTATACTTACCGACACTCCAGAAAAAGAAGAAATAGCAGCGCTCAAAAAGGTAAAAACTCGAGAAAAGGTGTCATCTGAGAAAGTGCAAGCAGTTACCAAGCGAATAGCGACAGGAGATATGATAAAAAAAGTGCCAAAGCGAGTTGCTAAGAATGATATTGAATCAAGTTCAAGTGATGAAGAAACATTTGAGAAGATAGTAGCTAGAGAAGAAGAGTTACTAAATGACCAAAAAATATACGAATTATCTGGAAATGACGAGATAAAAAAAGGTGACTTTGTTTTAGTGAAAGTCGCAGGAAAAAAATCTTTTACTTATTATGTTGCCGAAATAATAAACTGTGGGGATAATAACGAACTTAAATATTTACGCAGAGTGTTAGATTCCAATAAGTTTATCGACGACGCAACCGAAACTTACGATTTTTTAAAAACTGATATTGTTAGAAAGCTTCCACAGCCGCACACAGTATGCGGAACTGCACGTCACAATCCGCAATTGCAGTTTGATGTTCAGTTCAGCGGATATAATGTAAAATAAGCTTTTTATACTAGTTATTTTTTTTTTCAAAATTAAACTATGATAAAATATCGTAAATAGGATTAGTTATGTTAAGTTGTTCTTTTTATTACTTATTTTTTACCATGTTATGATTATTTCGAGTTCTCAAATAAAAATTTGTTCTAATTTCTTATTTTTTTATAACCGACCCGAGGTACAACACATGCTGGCCCAAGGTAGATTACCAGTTTGTACCTTGGGTCAACTTGCAATGGCTAACTAAACTTTTTTTTTTCAACTAATTACAAAGGTTAAAATGTTTATAAAAACCATTTTACATAGCAAAATACCTAAAGTATCTAATGCATTGATTAAACTTTGAGCATATATAATTCTAGAATTTATAATAACAAAAAAGTAAAAATTGACCCAAGGTACAACATCTTCCCCTAAAGATGTAATTTTGGATTTGTAGTCTGATACTGATGTAGTATAATTTTAAAATTTGTAATTTTAAAATTATGTATTATTAGATAGGATTTGTAATTTAAAATTTTAATTTTGAAAGTTTATTTTTAAAATTAAGATTTTAAATAAATTTGAAAAAATGTAACTAAATTTAAATTGTCGCGCGAAAGTGTTTGGTGTTTTTAAAACTTTAAAAATGAACAGTTGGTAAGAACAATAAATATTATTTGTGCTTCGAAATGTGCAACGACAAATTTACAAGGCTTCGTTGAGAAAGATTTTAAATGGAGAAAAAGAAAAAAAATTGCGTTGCTATTGGAAAAAGCAAAATAACAAGGAGAACAATTTTTGGAAATGAAAAAGATAGTCGTGTTTTCTTCAATGTGATAAGAAATTTAATTTATTACGTTTTCAAACAGATATAAAGTTTGATAATTTGTAAAAGAACATGGAAGTAACGTTTGAGATCATTTAAAAGGAAAAATAATAGAAGAAGAAAAATTTTTATAATATTTGGAAGTAATTTTGAAACTAAGAAAAAGGAAAATTTTGGATGAAGAAAGAAAATTGAATTTAATAGCTCCGATATCGGAGTAAAGAATTAATAATAAATAGGTTTAGTATCGATCGATTAGGTGAGGTAAATTTCGTTTTTTTTTATATTTAATTTTGGTTGAAATCTTTGAAAATTTTATTTTGAACAATAAATTTAAATTATCATTTGACTTTAAATTGTGTTTATATTGTTTTGATAAGTTTTTCTTTCCAGTCAAGTAATTTTTAAAAATTTACGCTTCGGTACGTGATTAGCCGAGGACAGATACTTGATAAACTTATAAAAGTTTATTCTTCGGCAGAGTCCAATAAAAATAAAAATCAGAGTAGCAAGGCAACACAGCAGTACATAATAGCATATATGCCAAACAGGTGCAAATTAATGCCCCTATACCAAGTGTTTGTGTTGATGTTTACTTACGGAAATTCAGTAAGGTTTCAATTTGTAATCTATATATTCCACCGCAAACAAAATTTAATGCACTTGACATAGAGAGAATAGCTAACCAAATAGGCAAGCCTTTCATTTTATTAGGAGATTTCAACAGTCATAGTTCTTCATGGGGTAGTAGTCACAACTGTAATCGTGGAAAGCAAATCGAAAATCTGTTACTGACTAATTCAGATATATGTCTTTTAAATAATGGAAACCCAACACATGTAACGGCTGCCTCTGGTGCGCTATCAGCAATTGACCTAACACTAGCGTCTACATCAATCTTTCTAAAATTGGAATGGAACACGCACCATGATCTTTGCACATCAGATCACTTTCCCATCCTTATAAAATTTAATCCTCCGATAGATGCTGAAGAGAAAAACGGCTATAATATCAATAAAGCCGATTGGTTCAAGTATACAAACAATACACAAATTATCAATGTAGATGAAAATAAGCCTTTAGAAGAAAAATTAATTAGCTTTTATAACACTATTTACAATGCTGCTGAAAATACCATTCCAAAACCACAAGTTTATACAAGAACGCATGTTCCTTGGTGGACCTCCGAAATTAAAGTATTGATAGACGAACGTAAAAGACACCTCAAAAACTATCTAAAATTCAGACGAATAGAAGATCTCGTTCTATATAAAAAATTCCGAGCAAAATCACGTCTAGAGATTAAGAAACAGAAGAATGAAAGCTGGATGAAATTTATTAAAACGATCGACAACAACACTCCCACTGGAATAATTTGGAAAAATATTAGAAAAATTAAAAAATCGCAATCTACTCAAGAGTCAACAACTGTTAAAGCAATAGAAAAAGATAACATCATAATAATAGATAAGCAAGAGATAAGTGAAGAATTTGCAAAATTTTATCAAACACCAGTGATAATAATTATTATTCAAAAAATTTTCAACAATATAAAACTCAAAAAGAACTAATTCCGATTGACTTTGAATCAGTGTGTAATTTTATTTATTTAAGTCTAAGAACGCTAAAATATCTCTGATGTGGATCCCATCACACACGGGAATTAATGGTAACGAGTGTTTGGATATGGAATATCCATGGAAAATGAAATAATGGTTGACAGAGCAGCCAATCATGCACATGAACACGGTATTCTGTGCAGCATATCATCAAAAGATGACATGTGTTACTTGGCCCAACAACTTCTATGGGAGATGACAAGGTTGAGGTGGTTGTCACTGACTCGCAACAAGCTTCGATGCGTGAAGGAGTCAGCTTTGGAATGGCGAACGTCTAATCAGCAGCATCGAAGATTAGAGGTCCGTCTTACCAGGATAAGGACCGGTCACACTGCCCTCACACATAGTTATCTGATGAAGAAGGAAAATCAACCCATCTGTCAAACTTGTAACGTACCAGTATCAATTGAACATATTCTAACATTGTGTAAATTTTACAAGAGTAATCGTGAAGCTGCAGGAGTCCAAGGTAGTTTAGTCGAAGTCTTAGAAGACAGTGAAGATAAAGTGTCAAATCTGTTAAACTTTCTAAAAATCTCAAACCTTTACTCATTAATCTAATGTATACATTAATTATAAGGATCAATTGAAGGCGTAATGACCGCAGTTGTTAAACACGCCAAAATAAATAAATAAATAATAAAAATAAACAATTAAAATGCAAACTGTTACAAGTCACTACTTGTCAATGCCTGTCAATTGGAATTTGATCACAATTCGATTATGTTTCAAAATATTGATCTTTTCGAGTCACTTTAATTTTCTGAATTTTGTGGAGTTTTTTAGATGTCGTAGTCTAAGAGAATTTCTTTTAAAAATATTCACTAGTATCGCTAGTGCAGTATTGTTATTATTTTGGTATACTCAATTGGCAAATGTTTATTCTGCTAAATCTCAAGTTTTAGATTAATTTGTGTTTTTATTTGAAATTTCATTAATAGGATAGATCATGTTATTTCACAAAAAGAATTATTTTCCAATGCCAACTTAGATAATGTACATATAATGCATTCAAAAATATCTGATGTCGTTGCATTCAGTAATTTTTTGTCTTTTGATGTAAAAATCAAATATGGCGTCCATAAGAAAAAACAAAGTTGATGATGGCTAGGAAGAATCGAAACGTTATACAAAATATTTCTCTATAGATTAATATGCATCATAAAAAGTTGTCTTCCAAACGTGTTTTCAGATTTTTAATATTTCAAAAAATAAGAAAGTTACCAAAATCGAAATTCTCAAATTTCAGTTTTTGTTAAAAAATAGCAGATTATTGTTAGTAACCATATTTGGCAACTTTGTCCCCATTTAAGCTCCTTTCTACCTCTTCAAATAAGAGAGTTGCCCATGGTGAGAAAGCTCAAGTGAGACACCCTGTATAATGCAATAAATCTGTTTAAGATTATTCATTAGTTTTATTGCAGGTAGTGCCTAATACATCTGATGAAACTTTTAGGCAGCACTTTCGGATGCAGCGTTTAACTTTTCAAATGCTGGCAATCCGATTTGGAAATTCTGCCATTTATGAAGATTTAATAAAATACGGTATGATACATAATATAATTTGCATTTATATGTATGTTTTCAGAAAACAGCAGATGCAACATTACACCTGAAAAACATTTGTTAACGTTTTTATGGTTTGCGGGACACCAAACTTGCTCATTTCGAGATGTAGCTGACCGTTTTGATTTGTCCATAAGTTCAGTCCACTATGTCATAACTCGCATGGTGGATTTTTTATATGATTTAATGACTGGATTTATAAAGCACCCAAACGAAGCTGATAAATTAAAAACAAAAAACCACTACCGCCTGAAAAAAAAATTTCAAAATGTCAGGTATATTTTAAAATATCAGTGAAAATAGCAGTCATTCTAAAGAGACATTTTTTAGGTTCAATAGATGGAAGTCATATTCGAATTGCCCGATGAGCGGCCCACAGATTATTTTAATCGGAAGGACTACCACTCGATTATTCTGCAAAGCGTATGTGATGAAGAAAACCGATTCATTGACATATTTCTGGGATATCCAGGTTCAGTACACGACGCTCGGGTGTTTAGGAACTCTCCATTATATGAAAGCATCAATACGTTATGTAATGGAGGTATTGTTATTAAGCATATTTTACTATTTTTCTCAAAATTCTCTACAATTTAATTTTTAGGAAATTTCATTCTCGGTGATAGTGCATATCCATTGTCTGCTAATCTTCTAACACCATACAGAGATAACGGACACTTGACTGTTGACCAAAAACTATACAACGTAACACTTATGCCCGTATTTATAGACAGATCTCAAGCACTTGCTCGTACTCAAGTACGAGATCGAGACCGATCTCTGTTTTATAAAGCGTACTCAAGTTCTGACCTGTACTCAAGTCGGCAGAAAGCCGATCTCAGTCTCAAGTCTCCGTCCTACCTAACTTGAGTTCGACTTGCGTAGTTGTTTGACGTATAAAGAGCTTTAAGTTATTTTTGAAAATGTTTGAAGAATTTGAAGGATTTTTAGAATTTATAGATTTTGAAGAAGAAAACCATCAACAACGGATTCCAAAAAGATACATTCGCGATGCAGAAAATCCAATGGAATTTTATGACGGAGAAGAATTTAGGAGACGCTATAGATTCCAAAAGGACACGGTTGTTGATACTCTTTTACCACTAGTTTTTCACAGATTAGATAAACCAAATAATCGCGGCTTACCGATTCCTCCGATTTAACAATTACTAACGTGCTTACGATTTTATGCTACATCTAATTTTCAGATTGTGGCTGGTGATTTACGTGGTATTAGTCAACCTACGATTAGTGTTATGATTAAGAATGTGTCGATATTAATAGCAGAACATCTTGCTCAGTACATCGGATTTCCACGTAATTTAGAAGAACGTCGTTTAAACATTACTCGGTTTTACGAAATTGCTAATTTCCACATGTTTCAGGGTGTATCGATTGTACACATATTAAAGTAGCAAACCCAGGAGGTGATAACGGAGAGGTGTTTCGTAATAGAAAAGGTTTTTTTTTTTTAAACGTTCAAGTATGTAATGTTAAACATAATTAAGCTGGTTTTAAAATATGAGCTTCAGGTCGTTTCTGGTCCTAAACGGGAAATATTAGATATTGTTGTTCGACATCCTGGTTCAAGTCATGATAGTGTAATATTTGATAGAAGTGCCTTAAGAGTTCAAATGGAAAGAGGCGATATCCCAGGTTTATTACTAGGAGATAATGGTTATGCATGTAGGCATTATTTACTTACTCCATTATTACAGCCAGGTAGGTGTGATGACTTTTTGTTTACGATATAATTAGAAAAATATATAATAGAAGGTGAACAAGAAATCAGATATAATACAGCTCACATTAGAACGAGGAACATTGTCGAAAGGTTATTCGGTACTTGGAAACGACGATTTCCTTGTCTTCAACAAGGGCTTCAAACCAAACTGGAAACATCAGTTGCTATTATATGTGCCACAGCCGTATTATACAACATAAGTTTAAGAGAAAACGATGAAAGGTTTGAGGAAAATATAAATAATGCAGATCCTGCTGCTTTTGTTAATAACGTTTTAGATGCCGAACGAGGATTAGATTTTCGGAGACATTTCATCACACAACATTTTGGTCACTGAAGACTTGTAAAGTATTACAACAATGAAGATCTTGCTGCTTTTTTTAATATTTTAGATGCTGAACTAGGATTCGATTTTTGGAGACATTTCATCACAACATTTTGCTCACCTAGGATTTGTAAAGTAATAAAACATTTAAATTTATTCATCTTTTTATTTTGCCTTGTAAATACAATTAATAGCTACTAATTGCAATATTTAATAAATATAGGTTTTTCACTCATTGTGTTCAGACAATTCTCGTAAGAGTATATGTTTACACTGAACACACAGAGTTTCCCTTTATGTCAAATTTTATTTTAGTTTTCTTTATAAGCCTCCACCACTCTTATTTATTTTACTACCCAAAATATTCCAGTTTTGAATTTAAGTAATGAAAGAGATAATAAAAACTATTATTTAATGAAATACTGTGATTTAATTTTTAATTATTAATCCAAAAACAAAACAAATTAAATGTAAAACCAACTACTCGTTGAGAAAACACCTAATTAAAAAACTTGCTTTAAAGTTCCAACACCAAATATACTGTTGACAAAATTAAAATGTAATTACATTAAAAGCATTAAACCATTTAGTCCTGGGGCCTGTAACAGAAAAAAGGGGGTGATCGTATTCAGGTCCATCTTTTGGAAATAAGCTATTTGAGTACCAGCGGACACGAAAATCTGGTTGGCTTCCACAGGCAGTGGCTTAAGCCCTCAGGATCCTTCAATGAAATTCTTAAAGAAGGAAAAAAGTAAGAAATATGACAGCATTCGGGATGAAACTTTGACATTTTATCGTTCTTATAAAAAAAATCGACCAAAAAAATTGGCTGCTCTCTAAAATGTCTCTGAGAGCGTGGCAGCTGGACTGAAATTAACGTCTTTTTGCTACACACCTGCAAACACTAACTCGTGACTCATAAACGGTATTTGAGTTGTCCACTGCCAAAGTAACTACTTTTTACATAAAAAGTAAGATTTTACTTTGCCATCCCTCTCAGGTGGGTTACCCGCCTTCCTCACCGATTAGAAATTTATTATTAACAGCTCTGAGGCCTTAAGCCACTGCCTGTGGAAGCAAACCAGATTTTCGTGTTCGCTGGCACCCAAATAGCTTATTCCCAAAAGATGGGCCTGAATACGATCACCCCCTTTTTTCTGTTACAGGCCCCAGGACTAATTGCAACAAAACTTAAAAGCATTAGTACTAGTAATTATTACTTTAATTTAATTGAAAACATTAGTATTAGTAAATCAAAACGCCATCGAAACATTAAAAAAGATAAAATAATACAAAAGCAGCATACCATAGGAAAGCACTTATAGGTTAGGCAAATTAAATTATTAAACATACAATATTACAAACACCAGCTATGCCCATATAAATAAACTAATACGCCACCCTTAAAACTAATACTTACGTTAAACTTACGATAATCCTAAAACATAAAAAAAACATTAATAAACTTATATCTAACTTATTCTAAAAATTGCTCTGCAAGCATCTGAAAAATATGGTTAATCAAGACAGGATAGTCTAGGATAGGATAGTAGGATATTCTTACTGTTCTCCTAAACTGCTCGAGTTTTAAAGCTGCAAGTTCGGCTTCGTCTTTTCGTCGTTTAACATCCCACCTTATCGCTTCCTCCTGCAGCTCTACGTTTTTTCTTTCCTGCCTTACACGCAAGTTCTCCTCTTTTGCGCGCAACAGCTCCTCGTTTGCAATTTCCTTTCTTAATTCGTGAAGCTCCTCCTGCTCTTTAACAGCATCTGCAGCTCGCTTCACCCTAGCATTTTTTTCAGTGTTTATCGATACTGCTACACTCTTCTTTTTTTGTTTCTCAGTTTCACTAATATCTGAAACTAAAACAACTATGTACTTAGTTATAAGATATATTTTTTGTTGTGCTTACAAAATGGAACGTCAACAAAACTTGTAGATGGTAGAGGCGAAGCAAGCCTTGATGTGTTTAAGCGGTTAGAGCAATCAGCTAAAAATAAATTTTTTATATCCTTAAAACTTATTGAAGAATAATACATACCTACTACAACTACTGCTTCCTCCGGACTGCTGACCCTAACTTGTTCTGTAATGAAAATTATAATAACTGTAAGTAAAACACATGAACAAACCTTCAAACATGGCCGAGCTATCCCACGGACAGACGATGCTCACGTCCATTCCCGGTGCAGCGTCTTCAACCATTAGCAGCACTGGGTCAAGCATTGGCTTTTTTGGTGGACCACCGCCAGTTAAAAGCATGCTATGACGCAGTGCTGTGGTTTCTTCACGTTTTCTAAAAATATAATTTGTGTTATATACCTTAAAACAGCTTTAAATGACTTACCTTTGTTTTAAATTAGCCCAAAGTTTCTTTAACTGCAGCGGTGTTCGTGGAGCTTCGACATCAGGTTGGGAATTATAATTTATGCTTATAATGTCCCAAGCCGCTTTTTTCTCTGCGACGGTAGTACCGTCTGTCCTTTTACACTCTACCATGCCGTTATCTTTAACAAGATGGGTCAGCAATACCTTCTCTTTGTTTGTGTACGGTTTATTATTTCCACCATTTCCACTCATCTAACAATAATTATAATATAAATTTAAATAATCGCTTACTATAAAAAATCAATATAATACGTTTATTACTTACTTTTAATTATTGTAAAAATTCTAACAAAAACTTCAACCAAGAACTAAGCGCCAAGGACGTGTCTGTCAAGAACATAAATAAACTAACAAACGTCAAGAACTAAAAAATTTGGTTAGAAATTGTATTTATTACTAAAAATCACCAAATTCCCTAAAAATTGTTACTTTAAGTTGAGCTCAAGCGAGAATACCCGAAGTAAGGTTTATAAAACACTGCTCGGACTTGAGACAAAATAGGAAAAAACTTGTGCTTGCCTGAGACTGAGATTTACGTGGTCTTGAGATACGACTATAAATACGAGCATTAGTTCATGCCGAGTTAGTATCGAACACACTTTTGGGCTGTTAAAGCAACGTTTCAGGCAGCTGTATCATCTAAAATTAAAAGGGCAGCAAATTGGTGCAAACTTCAAATAACTCTTTTTACATGTAAATGAGGAGATTAAAGCCGTTTCCAGCTTTCTACGAATTAATTGAAAGCAAAATCCGATGTTTCTTGGCCTATTAATCAGAGATCATTTTTTTATTTTACGCAGTTGGTATAGTATTTCACGTAAAATTATATTTTTTTCGCGTAGCTCTTCTATGATTTCTTGCTTTTGTGCCATCTTTTTATTTTCCAATTCCTTTTTATCCTTGGATCTGTCGTTCATCTGCTGCCTAATGGCAGAGATCTCTTGCACCAAACTATTATCATTGCGTTTGGGCGTTGTGGTAGCACTGCTAGTTGATGTGCGACGTCACCCAAGGCAGTCAAAAGTACCGCCCTTGGTAGTTTTGTTGACTAGAATGATAAAAAAATTTGTTGGACGATCATTTTTGACGCGAATTTTTTTATAGATCTTCTTACACCACTCGTATAATGAACAAACAAACTTCAAACAAATGATTGCATTATTCACAATGTTTGTGAAGCTATATCTACAATTGAAAATAGTTTAACTAAAATTCTTCCAGAGAGCCCAGTTACGCAAGCTGAAGCTAAACAAATTTTGGATTCTTTTATTAAAAGAGAAGAAAATAACCTTTCTCCGCTTCACTTTGTAGCTGCTTTACAAGACTCATCTAATGAGATCTAATCACTCTTAAACAGTACCTTGAAAGTTTGATTTGTATTACACAATATAATATGACACGTTTTAAATTATTCAAAGAATTTTAATACACACATTTTAGACAAATAAGATGGTAGACATTTTGCGACGAAAACGTTTGTCGGCTATAAAGTGGAAGTTCTGACGAAATCGGGAAGAAAGAGGAAATATGACCACCAACAATGAAGATCAACAATGTTACTAATCTGATACTATCAAAAGGATTTAAAGAGTTAATTTTTTTTTTCAAAATTGGCTCAGATTTTTATAAATAGCCAGTTTAAGTATGGCAGGAAACATGTAAATCGTCCAAAGTGGACAATAGTAGAGAAACCCCTCTATTTGGCTATATTTAAATAAGGGGGAAGGGCTCATAGATTTTTTACAAAGAATCTTTTGTATGCCTTCCGTTAGGACGTTGAAAAGGTTACAACTAAAATTCCTGTCGAAGTAAATATATCTGATGTTGTCATTGCGTAGAAGTAGCGAAAAGAAGTAAGCAAACAATCGGTATTGTGTGCTAGCTAGCTAGGTGTTTTTAAAACCTCATCTAGATTTAGCAGTAAAAGCCAGTGGGTTGCACGTTACTGGTTTGAAACAGCTGATAACCAAAACTTTAAGCATTGCCGATAAGGCATTAATATTTTTATTAACAGGAGTGAACTAAAAGTGGTGTCAACCTATTGCGTTTTATTTTGCTCAATCTTCTGTAAGGTTTATAGTTTTATCTACTTTAAATTGAAGATGTGATTCGTACGATTCACCTCAGAACAAGATATGAAATAGTTTGTACTGTCAGTGATCAAGGTAGTACAAATATTGCTGCGTTACGTTATCTGACTACAAAACATGGGTTTTTAGGTCTGATGATTTTCGATTTATACATCAGGATAAAACCATTTACCATATATTTGATTTCCCTTATTTATAGAAGGGTAACCGTAATAACTTGTTAGTTAAAAACATTCACCACAGCATGGGTATTGCTAAATGGACTGACATGCAACTGTTATATGAAAAAGATGGTGAAACCGAAGACGGTGAAATGTGCGTCAAATTAACAAATAACCATTTAAAGCCT
The DNA here is from genome assembly GCA_963924605.1 of Malthinus seriepunctatus. Classification (NCBI taxonomy): domain Eukaryota; kingdom Metazoa; phylum Arthropoda; class Insecta; order Coleoptera; family Cantharidae; genus Malthinus; species Malthinus seriepunctatus. The sequence continues at coordinate 86,153,727 of OZ004600.1, read as the reverse complement.
GAAGGGAGTGCTAAAATGAAAGTATCTCTAGCTGCAAAAGCCTTCTACAAACAATTCGTTCTTCCGATACTCTAGCACGTGCACCTGATAGAGCAATTTCACCGGTACCATCGTTGTCTTCTGCCTCAATTGTTGCGACTCATATTGGCGACCCCGTTATTCCACAAGATATTGTCCATCTACGAATGAATAACGCAGCATACATAGACGGATTTATTTGTAGAAGAATTTTAGATCGACAATGCTCATCCTGATGTGACAGTCATCAATTCATTAAATTTTGAGATGAAAGTGGCTTAAAATATCCTTCATCGCAATTTATTGATGTAATAATAGATAAGGCCAAAAAACAACTTTTCCATAATTTACCTGACTTGTTAGACTGTAATATTCTTGCCATTAATTTAGAAATAAATTTAAATTTTTTGAATTGTTCGAGTGCAATGCACATTACAATTTTTTCCAAAAACCAAATTAAGATATTTTAATAGTGGTTGGTACGAAGTTTTTAATTGGTTGGAACACAGCATTTCAAAAGATGCTGCATTTTGTTTTGCGACGTCGACACTTTTTAATCAGAGCAAGTGATTTAACAAGTGTTTTTATTCACATAGGGTTTAAAAATTGGAAACTTTTTAGAATTCTATAAAATGGCGTTTCATGAATTATATAAATTAGAAGTGATTTCAGTGACAATAACTGTGTCTATACGCATTTTAGCTAAACAAGTATATACACGGTGGTGACCGAACCTCTCGGTCATACAGATTTAACATGTAAAAACACACTTTGGTAATTTCCTGCTTCCCAGTTTATTTTAGAAAGAAAATCTTCAAACAAAAGTTTTAGAGAATAAAATTATGCATCTAAACGAATAAACAAAATTAATTTTGAATGCTTTATAAGATTTTGATTAGAAATTTTATTTAAAAATTCCGAAAATTAGCAGAAATAGCGATTGCCTTGAAAACAATTGTCAAATATTTTATGCTTTTCCATTACATTTGAAACACCCATCCCAAATTACCAAAAATCCAGCTAAAATAGTAAAGCGGTTAACAACAGAGATAAATACAAACCTGGAAGAAATTTTACTACCAACAAAAGCAATAATAATAGAGGAATCTCCAGATTCTTTTATACTAACCTACCCTCAATTCATTAATTTTCATGAAAATGTAAAGGGCTCGGAAGATCCAACTTCTATCACCAAAAACTACGCGCATAATCTACAAGCATTAGTCAAAATGATGAAGGTCCTCTATCAACATGTGCCCAGAAATATAAAAAATAGGTTCACCACCAGGATAAAAAGCAAAATGGCGCAATCAATTACAGATGACGACGGACACGTAGTATACTCATCCTTTTCAGAGAGACAACAGAGCTGCTGATCCCAAGCAAACACATAGAAAATGAAAATTATCCAATTCAACTCAAACGGTTTTTACAATAAATTAAATTTTATCCAGCATATGCTCGAAGAACAACAACCAGATATTCTCTGTTTACAGGAAACACATAAAAAACGAACCTACTATCCTAAAAAAATATACATCTTATAATAAACCAAGAATAGCTGATCACGCCAGTGGCGGAGTATGTACATTTGTAAAAGAGGAGATTTTCTCTGGGCCGATAACATTAACAACTCATTTAGAAGCTAACGCAGTACAAATCCACATGCCTGAAAAGGTTGCAATCTGCAATATATATGTTACGGGCAATGTAATTATTTAGGTCAGTATTCATAATGCTTGGTTATTATGAATAATGACCATTAAAATTGGGCAATTTGATAAATTTGAATTACTTTACGATAATTTCTCACATTGCCCGGTCATTATAAATACCGCTATTATTTCTTTGGGCACTTTGATTAATTGACAGCAATGGGACAACCACGTGCGTGTGGTGTGATTCTGTCTGGCAAATCAGCATTAATTTTCAGTCGCTTGTCGCCTGTGCCGGTACCTGTTGCTTGCGTCGCGTTATTTACGTTTTCCGGTTGTCTTTGGATGTTATTTAGCTTATGTGCGACAAATGCTTATTGATGTATGTGTTAAATTGACTTTGGGTTCTGTTTATTTAGTGTTAGTGATTTTTCTATAAAATAAAATGCAGGAACAGTTAGTAACTGATGTCAGTGACATTAAGCATCGTTTCAATGAACGTCTGGATGAATTATGTTCATCAAAAGCTCAGAATACACAAATTCTCACAAAGCCACAATACTTGGAGTTAATAGAAAAGGTTAAAACATCTAGAAGCACAGTGGTAAATAAAAAACCCGAGGATTATCAGCGTTTACGTAGGTTTGACGTAATGACTATTGAAGAGAAGGAAAAGTTGATAGTTCCTGTAGAGGAAGGTAAAGAGCAGATAAGATTTTACGTACATCAGGAAGAGATATTTCAACTCTTACATGATGCACATATAGCAATTGGGCACGGTGGTCGAAACCGTATGGAAAAAGAGCTAAATTCAAAGTATAAAACCATTAGAAGGGAAATGATTGTTACATATCTAAATTTATGTATGACCTGCGAAAAAAAAACACAGTGTGCCAAAAAAAGGTTTAGTTGTTAGACCTGGCATCAACTGTACTCCGTATGAGGCCATGTTTGGGGCAAAGTTAAAAGTTGGTCTAAAAAGTTTTTTTACCCACAGACATTCTGCATAATATAAATTGTGAAGAGGACTTAGAAGTTCTAGTAAAAATCAGAACAATTTACAGTCTGTAGAAGAAGGTCCACTGCAAAATAAGTCACATGTGTTAGCGGAGCTACCAGGTCCAAGTCAACATGATGAGGAGGAACTACTTTCTCTTGATAGTTATGTTCAAACTTCAACTTTGCTAGCTAAACCAAGCCCTGATTTACATAATAAAGAATTTCAAGAATCTTTCGGGCATGAAGATTCCCCGGAAGAACCCTATGTGAAAAAAAGGAAAGGCGACATATTAAAAATTAGGCAGATTTCAGCAAGCAATCTAAAAAAACAAGCTGAAAAAATGGTTCAAACTTCTAACTCAAAATACCCTGATGCTAAAAAAGGTGACACAGTTAGAGTCCCAGATGTCGACAGAGGTCGCACCGATGGAAGAAATATTTTGGCATTTGTTCTTGAAGTAACAGATGCTAATCTGTATAAATTAGGCACGAAACACGGAATTCTAAATCAACTTTATGCCAGGAACCAATTTACAATATGTAAAGAGAAGTTTATACAGGGTGGGCCATTAGTACGGAATCGGTGGATAACTCATATACTATACTACTTAGAAGAATTCCATTCAGCTATCTTATATAATAAAGCCTGCCGAATAAGTTAAAATTAGTCTCAACTATACAGGGTGTTCAGTTACTGCAGGGCGTTTACAAGATTTTTTATTTTAAATAGAACATCCGGTATATTTTTTCATATTCCGATCAAGTAGGACATTTTCTATATGAATATTTTTTTATTTTGTAATTTGGCCGTAACGTTCTCTCAAAAAAAATTTTTTTGTGAAAACAATATTTAATGCCGAAGATGCTTAAAAAATTCGCAGGGTGCTTGTTTTTGCAAGTTAAGAGAAGATTTTTGGTATCTAGTTAGTAATGACTACGGTCTATGATTTCCCATAAAAAAAGATTTACTTTATTGTACAGGGTGTTTTTTTGAGAGTAACAAACTTGGTGATTTTCAAATGGCCAAAAGTTGATTTTTTTAAATAGAACACCCTGTATATTTTTAAGTCATATGATAGAGAATTGAATTGTGTTCCAAATTTTATCTTATTCGGCAGGCTTTATTATATAAAGATAGCTGAATGGAATTCTTCTAAGTAGTATAGTATATGAGTTATCCACCGATTCCGTACTAATGGCCCACCCTGTATATGGCGAAGATATTCCACAGACAGAGATTTCACTAAGAGAATGTGCAAGATTGTCATCCAAGATAGGGGGCCAAGGCTATAGTCGATGTGGCTGTAAATCCGACAAGTGCAAGTGTCCTAAAAAAAAAGCTATGTAACTCGAAATGTCACCAAAGTGGAAGCTGCTCTAATAAATAGACCCTCTATGTATTGCTACATATTGACATTTTGTATAAGTTTAAATTTGTAAGTACGTACATATCTAATACATTATTTTTATTTGAACTTAAGTTTTGTTGGTACTTATTTCATCGCCACCGGTTTGTTTGTCAGCATGTGAAATTTTATTTCTTATATTTTGTTTGTTACTTTGTCAGTTAGGTATGTAAAAATTTGTTATTTTTTATAAGAAATATGAATAAAAATGATTTTTGAATTGCCCACTTGACTTTTAGCATTATACATAATGACCGGGCAATGTAATATTTTCAACATAATTTATCATTTTGTCATATCTTTTTGGGCACTTTTTAAATTGCCCGGGCATTATAAACAATGCCCAATTATTTACATTGCCCGTAACATATACATTCCTCCGAATTTTGATTTATACTATCACAATCTAAAGAGCATCATAGATCAGTTACCCTCTCCATTTTTTATAATTGGGGATTTTAATGCTCACAACCCTCTTTGGGGATCCGTTAAAACAAACAACAAAGGAAAAATAGTAGGAAAGATTCTTGATTTAGACTTCATAGTACTACTAAATGATGATCGCCCAACCCATTTCTGCTCAAGAACAAATAAATTTTCAGCCATCGATCTTTCCTTATGTCACGCAAGCATTGCCCATAAAATAACATGGAATCCCTTAAGTCATTGCTATAGTAGCGACCATTATCCACTTTTACTTGACTCGGCTATATATAAACCTAAATCAATACCTGTTACCAGATGGAAATTCAACGATGCTGATTGGAATCTCTACGAAACTACTTTAGATCAAACGCAATCTCATACAAGTTCAATTTTACCACAAACGAAAGACTGAAGAACATCACACAAAGCATAATACAAGCTCGGTAGCAGCAATACCAAAAATACAAAAAACAAACACTCGAAAGTACAGAGTACCATGGTGCAATGAATTATGTAAAATTTCAATAATAGAAAAAAAGAAAGCATTCAATAAATACACCGACACCTACTATGACCTCGAATGAAAGTGAAAAGCGTCCATTAGAGATGGAAATGAAAAGACTAACTACTGAAAATAAATTACACAAGATTAGGGCACAGCAATTTTACTCCAGAAAGAGGAAATCTAAACTCGCCAGCCGCCAAGATTTAAAAAGCGAATCCATTTGCATTGATTATGGGAAGAATTTGCCACTACCATGGTATCAATATCACCACTAATGATGTGTATTATAAAAGACAACTCTCCATGTATATCTTTAACATACACATACTTTCTACAGCAGAAAGTTTCTTTTACGTTTATCCGGAAAATATTGGAAAGAAAGGAAACGATGATGTATCATCTGTTTTGAACTATTTCCTTTATAATCATCTAGATCCACAAGTAAGAACTTTGAATATTTTTTTATGATTTCTGCGCCGGACAAAACAAAAACTAGGTATACGTTATTCCGTTTCTTACATCATGTTGTTCATGAACAAATATGTCTGGACTATGTAAAGGTTACCTTCTCAATAAGAGGTCATTCGTAAATGGAGCCAAATAAAAATATGGGCATCATCAACCATAATTTCAGATTTGAAACACCAAATGAGTTATGCGACTTAATAAGGGCTGCAAGAGCTAAACCGTCCCCGTTTAATGTCTTACAAATTAACGAGGTACACCAACATATTTTTCGTCAACGGACGAAACAACTAACTCAGTACTACAAAAAGAAATGTCCATTTTCAATACGTCCAATTAAAGAGCTGGAAATAATGAAGGAGCATTCGAGGTTAATAAAGTACAGGAACTTCTATAATGAATGTTGGGAGAGCGGAGTAGTAAAAGAACAGACGTCTAAAAGAGTGCGAAATTTGAGAGAAAACGAATTCCATCTTCCAGACTGTAGTTATGAAGGTTAGTTACCAAATGTTCATTACTTTGAAATTGTTTTCTATTCAGTGTGTATTTTCAGGATTAATTAATATTTCCGCACAAAAGTATGCAGATCTGCAATGCCTTAAAAAATTTTGTCGCCTAAATGCATAAGAATACTTAACTGGTCTTCTAAGTCATGCCAATTTCAATTCTTTTTCTAAATTTCTCAAAAACCGATTAATCAATATTCTTGATTTCATTTCATACAATGTTACTAACATGTTGAGTTTGCACTACAAAACGTAATTATATTAAAAAATCCTATTTATTGCACATCACAACGAATTATATCTTTAAATTTAGCATAACAAAAAATATAAAATTTTGACTTAGCCTATTTTTCCCGTGTACCCTTCATTTGTAATCTGTTTACTTCTGAATCGCCAAGTACCTATTACGTACCTTGTTACCGAGATTACAATGGCAAACCAATTACCGCACAAGGTAAACTTTGGGACCGGTATATGAATACGCGAAGAAAGTACTTGGCTTTAAATATAGTTGAATGTAGAGTTCGAAAAGGGAAAGCTTCAGAAGGAGATATCAAAGCACCAGGTACGACTAAACAGTAAAATTTTTATGAAAAACAGTTTTAATAATAAACAAATACGATTTTAGAAATCAATGAAAAAGTTCAGGAGGAGCTGAGCTGGTTGAAGTACAGTGTCCAGCCGTGGTCAAAAGTTGAAGAGTATTGGAGAGTAACGTCGCCAGCTCGATTGCACGAATATAAATCCCAAGAAATTCCAATCCACGATTACTTCAATCAGTTTCCAGCATTGAAGTTACCTACTGGCTACAATTTGGTAAAATTAATAAATATTAATAGTAAAACGGTTTTAACTGGCGCAAAGAGGATTATGACTGGCGAGCCGTCCCGGCGAGCCTGTCACCTCTTTGAGCCTGTTAAAACAGTTACCTGGCGTGTAATGTATAATACTTTACTTGTTACTCATGCTTAATTCACTTACAAATTAATTAAATTATAACAAAAAGAATTCTGTCAATTGCGTCAAAAAATTTCCTAAATGATTTTTAGAAAGCTTTGAAAGTTGTTACTAAAGCAACACATATCTTTTATTTAAATGTTTATTTAGTTTTTACTAAAATGAATGTGCCAGAAGCTATCATAAACGAAGCTAGAAATGTGCTTTCAAGTTTATTGCCAAAAAAGTCTTCGGTAAGATACGAACGAGAGTACGCCGATTTTAAAAATTGGCAAGAAAGCAACGGTGTAGTTGGTGTGATTGAGGAGGTTCTGCTGGTTTATATTAATGAGCTATCTACGAAATACAGTCCAAATTCTTTATGGTCAAAATGGTCGATGTTAAAAAGCTGCTTGGAAATTAAAGATGTTACGATATATTTAAATGTTAATAATTTTAGTTTCAAATAAATAATTTCATCTAGTGCGTCAGCTTGTGTGCAACGAATTTATTTACCTACATTGTTATTTTAATTTTTAAGTGTAAATTCACTTTAAATTACTAATCATAGTAATTAAGCAATTACCTACTCACGTAATCAGTGAGTTTTCTCACTATGAACTCCTCGCCATACGGCGAGGGGGGTGCAAAAAAGTAGTCAAAATTTAACATTTCCAATATTACTATTACCCATAATGAAAATATGGAGGACGAAAATTCTTCAAACAACGAGGGTTCAAAAGATTCACAATTATCTGGTATGTCAAACTTAGATTCCACTCTTAATGATTTCGTGCATATCGACAAATCGTTAAAATACAAAATAACAGATAAAGGTCCTTTTAATGTCTTCGTCGAAAGTACGACAAAAAATATTGGGAGATTACATCCTATGGCGATTGGTCATATTTTACATAACGAACTTAATCTCAGAAAAACCATTATTGACGTAACTACGGTGGGCAGGTCACGAATTAAGGTTCAGTTTGAGTCTCATGCACAAGCCAATCTTCTGGTAGACGATTCTTTGCTGTCTAAGCACAATTTGATCGCATATATTCCTAAATTTAGTTTACAAAGACGTGGTGTTATCAAAGGGGTCGATACCCAGATTAATGAAGAGTATTTACAAAATAACATAGAATCTGTGGTCCCTGTTCACTCTGTGCAAAGAATGAATAGAAGAGTTACTAATGAAAAAGGTGAATCCAAACTCATTCCTCGCCAAATGATAATCGTTACGTTTAGTGGTCAAAATTTACCAAAACACATTAAAATAAACAGTGTTAGATGCGAAGTTGAAACTTTTGTTCCAAGAGTTATACAATGCAGAAAATGTTTAAGATTTGGTCATTTGTCGAATTCGTGCAGAAGCACTGTAAATCGCTGTAACACTTGTGGTAAGTCTCATCAGGATAATGAATGCGACAAGTCCGTTTGTTGTGCTAATTGCGGAGCAACATCACACGTTGTGAATTCTAAAACGTGCCAAGTGTATATTAAACAACAAAAATTAAAATCCATCATGGCTAATAATAATATTACATTTAATGAGGCATTAAAAATATACGAAAATCCCTCTTATGCTCAATGTTTAACCACTAACAGATTCGCTGTCTTGAGCAACTTGACAAATGAATCGATTTTTCCATCACTACCCACAAGAAATCATCTTCCCAGTACGTGCACAACCCCTCTAGGAATAAAATATCCTACGCAATTGCCTTCAGACTCACCAAAAAAGCGTAAAGCGTCTTCTCCATTAAAAAATAATTTTCCTAAAGGCAACCCTTTTCAATTTGAGGCTGGTCAACTTCCTTTGAAGCCCTTGCCCCCTAACCCGTATAGACCACAATTTGATCTTACTCAATGTAATAAAACCGATCAACTGGTTAACTCGTGCGCCGAGTTTATGCAAAGTATTCTAAAACAGTTTAGCAATCCCGAACAGTCAGAGCAATTATCAGAAATTAACATTAAAGATTCACTACAACAGATTATATCAAATTTTTTTTACTCATGGATCAAACACACAGTCTTAATATATTACAGTGGAATTCTAGGTCTTTAATCCCCAAAAAGTTAGAGTTTATAAAGCTGCTAAATGATTATAATATAGACATTGCAATCATTTCGGAAACATGGCTTAAACCATGTTCCAACATTTATTTTAAAGGTTACAATATCATTCGTGCAGACAGGCCAGACGGCTATGGCGGCGTAGCTATCTTAGCTGCGTCTAAAATCAGTTTTGATAAAATTCAACTAATGAGTAATTTTAATGATCGAATTTCTGTCTGTGGTATTTCTATTCGAACACCAATAAAATTAGATCTTTCAATTTATCGGTCTGAAGCAGCTGTAGCAACTGCATCTGACTGGATCAACTTGTTTAGTCAAGTAAAGCAACCGTTTGTTATTAGCGGTGACTTCAATGCTCACAGCCCGGTTTTGGGCTCAATTAAAGCTGATAATCACGGCAACGCTCTGTTAAATGCTTTAGATTCATTGAATTGTGTATTTTGGAATGATGGTTCTCCAACCCGTATGGGACGCCCTAACTCTCCTTCGTCTGTACTTGATCTTACTATAGTTTCTCCAGATATTGCTACAAACTCTATTTGGAAAGTTCACAACGACACGTTAGGTTCCGATCACTTTCCATGTTTGACACGGTACAATTATCAAACAAACAGTGTAAAAATAGCGCTTCCTCAAAACAACAGATGGTCTGTGGTTGAGAATAATTTACAAGTATTTGGTGAATATATAGCTAACTCCATTGTTCATTATGAAAATTGAAACAGTTCAGAAAATAAACTCAAAACCCTTGTTTCCTCTATTCAAAGTTCCGCCGATTTGTATTTTAAAAAGCAAAAAGTTGGTGTAATTAAAACTAAACCCTCTCCGCCATGGTGGGACCCTGAATGCTCACAAGTGATTTCTAAAAGGGTTCAAGCATTAAACGACTACAAAAATAACTCAAATTATGATAATTATATTAAATGTCAACAGGTCATGGCTTACTCCAAACGTTTCCTAAAGAGAAAGGCCAAGGAGGGCTGGATAAAATTCTGCAACAGCCTTAATCAGGGATCTTCTATGACATATATTTGGCAAACTATTAGAAAGTATAAACGATCTTTTACTCCTACGCTCTTGGATCATGTTGATTGGTTACCTGAATTTTTAATTCAACTGACTCCCCCAGATGTTCCTAAAAACATAATTTATCACCCTACTCCAGGATTCGATGATATGCTGAGCCCACCTTTTTCTATTAGGGAACTAAATATGGCTATTAAATCGCGGGGCAAATCTGCGCCAGGATTAGATTGTATTACCTTTCCCATGCTCGCTCACCTTCCTAACAACGCAAAAGAATTTATGCTAACAGCTTTTAACGATATCTGGGTCAATCAGGGTAGTACAGAGTCATTAAAGGATATTCTAGTAATTCCCATTCTTAAGCCTAATAAAGACCCATTGGTAGCAAAGTCTTATAGACCAATTTCACTCTTGTCGTGCATAACAAAAACTTACGAAAGGTTAATTAAAAATCGGTTAGAATTTTGGTTGGATTCAAAACTTAAGCTACCTGTAGAACAGTATGGTTACCGGAAAAATTTAGGAACTCATGATGCTCTTGCCAGCATCATATCGAGCATTCAGAATAATTTCACTTCCAATGGTTACCTGGGTGCCATGTTTATAGATCTACAGGGTGCGTACGACAGTGTTGAATTGGATATCCTACAAAATGAAATGATAGAAATGGGGTTTCCTGAACCGATAGCTTATAATATTGTATCCTTATATTATGGAAGGAAAATTTATGTTAGAACACCTAAATATGAAATTATTGGTCCGAGATACTGCCCTATTCTTTTCAATATATATACTGCTGATCTTCATTATGTGTTCTCACCGTACTTGAATATAATTCAATATGCGGACGATTTTTGTTTGTTTACACAAAACAAACAAGTAGATAAATGCATTGAGAATTTGGAAGTTGCGGTCACTATGTTAATAGAGTGGTTAAGAGAAAATGGTTTTTCTCTTTCTGCAGGAAAGTCTGTGGTTACATTCTTCTCTCGACATCATGGTCCTCGCGTTGATAGGATTAAATTGTCTAATATCGTGTTCCCTGTTAGGGATGTAGTCGGGTACCTCGGAATGACACTCGATAAGAAACTGTCTTGGTCGCCACATATTGGTAGTATGGTCAATAAGTGTGAAAAAGGTTTAAACATGTTACGAGCTATAACTAAAGTGTCGTGGGGAGCTGACACGAAAACTACAATGGTGTTTTATAGATCCTATATAAAATCAATTTTGGATTACGGCAGTATTTTTTATGGATCTGCTTGCAAAACATCGTTAAACCGCGTTGAGGTGGTCCAGAATAAAGCCTTAAGGATTTGTGTTGGTGCGATGAAATCGACTCCAATAGCTGCGTTACAAGTTGAAGCTGGAGAGCCACCCCTTTTCATTAGGATGCAATACCTGGCAATAAAATTCCTTCTTAAATTAAGAGCATTCTCTATAGAACATATCATTATCAAAATTCATAGTCTTTCAATTTCAGATCTTTCAAATAAATACTGGACAAAGCGTAACTCTCCGCTGCTTACCATAGCTTACACTGAATCATCCATTTTTGATAGCTTCATTATAAAAGATCATGCGCAAAAATTTCTACATCATACTATTCTGCCTCAAATATTATTAAACATTAATTTTAACGACAATCCGACCAACAATACTCAATTATTAAATATGCATCTAGAACCGTGGGCAAAGTCTGTTAAAATCTATACTGACGGCTCCAAATCACCGGATGGATGTGGGTGTGCCTTCTATGACACCACTCACTCATTCTCAAATAAATTTAAATTAAACAATTACTGTTCGATATTCACTGCAGAGGCGATTGCCATCTTGGAAGCCCTAAAATATGTTAAAGCGTTAGGGTGCTCTTCGGCGATAATTTTATCAGACTCGAGAAGTGTTTTATTATCCTTAAAGATTTGTTCAAATAAACATAAAAATCCGCTAATTGAAAACATTCTTTATACGTTATTCCTACTTGAATCGAGCAAAGTTGCAATTGTCTTTATCTGGGTAAAGGCCCATTCTGGTATTAAAAATAATGATTATGTAGATATCCTTGTCAAAAACTCAATTCAGGAAAATAATCTGCATTCTAAGCTCGTTCCATATAGTGACTTAATTCCTTACTTTAGGTCCCAATTTACATTGCAATGGGAACAACATTGGAAACTTACTTACAAAAATAAAATGACACAATATGCGTTAATACACCCCGAAATACCTCTGCATTCCTGGCTGGAGAATGCAGTATTGTCTAAAAATTACACCGCAGCTATTGCGAGACTGAAATTTGGACACGGCCGATTTCCTAGTCATCTACATCGCTTAGGCATGGTCAACTCTCCAATTTGTAGCTGTGGTGTGGAAGTTGGAGACCTGACTCATATTTTTTTCTCATGCATAAACAACACCCATAATTCGCAGGTCCTTGTATATAAATTGTTATCTCTAGAATTGCAGTTGCCAACAAATATAGTTTCACTGCTGGCTACAAATAAGAGAGTAGTGTTCGATTTGCTGTTCGAGTTTATGAAGTTTTCCAATTTTAAGATATAGTTCAATCTCACCTTTCTTTTTCTTTTATATGATAAATATATATGTATTCATATTTAATATTCATAATTAATTATTAAAACAATAAAATAAGTTTAGTGGCTGCATAGGCTGCGTCCCAAAGCCAAAAAAAAAAAAAAAAAATAAATAAATAAATAATTGTAAATGATAAAATAAAGAGTTGGGGGAGCCATTTGTAAAAATGGTCAATTGTATGAAAGTTTCTGACAAGTAAAGTGCTTCAAATATTTAGTATATATAAAAGTATCTAAATTTAATTAATTGTTTAAAAGTATTAAATGTTTTAACACTTTACTATATATAATATCAACTAGCGGGTCACCCCCGTCGAAATTCGACTAAGTAGTTGTAGAGATGAATGTGTTAGAAAAATGAAATTTTCAAAAATTATTATAATGCACTTACTACCTACACCGATGATTGTTTGTTAATTTATTATTTAAAAAAAATTTATGAAATTGGTAATTTGAAGAAAATAATTAGTGCTGACATATCTGGGGTCGACAGCTTCAATTTAAAAAAAAATAGCGGTCACCCCCGTCGAAATCGACGAAGTTTTTAAAGATATGAATGAGCTATGACTATTTTATAAAAAAAAATAAGAAAACTAACCTTAAAGATATACATAAAAAACCGTCTAAAAATCCAAAATTCACAAAAGCACGAAACGTAATTAAAAATGCACGCACCAACCTGACCATATCGCGTATTAGAAACGTACTGGTCGAATAAAAGTATTGAAAATTTTATCACCTCTACCAAATGTATAATGTGTGCCTTATCGTATAAAACCAAATACTATCTACATTTATTCTCGTTTATAATTTTTAAAATTGGATTATTTTAAATTATAAAATTGATTATTTTATTATGTATATTATAAAATATAAAACAATGTATGAAATTAATAATTTTGAGAAAAAAATTAGTAGTGACATATCTGTGGGTCAAGAGCTTCAATTTAAAAAAAAAATCATCAAAATCGGTCCAGTAGAAGTACGCTAAAATTAGCGGAAAAGAAAAGGCTTCGCGTTTTAAATATATGGATAATTTGATATTACTCAAGTTAAGAGGATAGTTTGTCAGACGTGTAGCCAGCCTTATACCTTATGGTATGTTTAATTTTATCTTAAAAATAATTGAATTAATGTAGTATAATTATTTTAGGCTACAAAACATAAGTTACATAATACTATTTTATTATAACGTGTTGTTCTATTATAACTTGAAGATATTTAATAAATCTGTCTTTCGCAATTGGATTTTTTAATAAGAAAGTAACACGTTCCAAAGAAAATATTGAAGTTGGCAGGTTTGTTTATTATCTATTCAGAGGTCTTGGGATAAAACCATAAAAATCTTTATACTACAGTAAAATTAGATGAAATAAAGGGCTAACCTCGGAATGAAAGTTAGAAAGCTGAATTTTTGCATAGACCTTTATTTTGACGTTATAAAGACTTCCTCAAAAGTCTCATAAAATCTCGTGTCCGCGTCGCTAGATATTCAAGGTCAAACGTCACAAAAATCGTTTTTTTGTAAATATCTCGTTTACTGTGCATTATATGTCATTAGAGGTTATTACAAAAATTGGAGATCATAAAATTCTCTACAAATTTGATTTAATTCATTTTTTTGTTAGATCAACTGTTCTCCATATATACCGCGAAGAGTGGGAGGCGCGCAAGCTTATATAGAATAACAGTTACTTGATAATTATGTAAAATATGGAGTCAGACGTATGGATTACTTTACTAAGTTAATTATTTAATAGAAATATTAATGTTTTCATTTTACATAATTATCAAGTGTTATTCTATATAAGCTTGCGCGTCTCCCACTCTTCTCGGTATATATGGAGAACAGTTGATCTAACAAAAAAATGAATTAAATCAAATTTGTAGAGAATTTTATGATCTTCAATTTTTGTAATAACCTCTAATGACATATAATGCACAGTAAACGAGATATTTACAAAAAAACGATTTTTGTGACGTTTGACCTTGAATATCTAGCGACGCGGACACGAGATTTTATGAGACTTTTGAGGAAGTCTTTATAACGTCAAAATAAAGGTCCATGCAAAAATTCAGCTTTCTAACTTTCATTCCGAGGTTAAATCTTTATTTGACTGGTGTATTATCATTTATTGATAAATCATAATTGCGTTTCTAAAACGCAGAAATGAGTGGTATACTCCAAAAAAGGCTAAGGTGTTAACCAAAGAGCAAGTTGTAAAATTTTTATTGGAAGCATTAGACGACGAATGGCTGTGTAAAATAGTTACCATTTTTGGAATTTTTGGTGCTTGCCGATGTCAGGAGCTTTTATCTTTAACTGTAAATGACGTTGAAGATCTTGAAATAGTACATTGCAATACATGGTCGGTAAGTGCATAGTTAACAAATCCAGAAAATGTTAGCAAAACGAGACCCGTAGGGTCGAGTTTTTCTAATTTTCGAGATTTGTTAAGAAAAGCACTTAACGATCCAAGTATTGCATACTATTTTTTGCACAATCGTGAAAAATAACTAATAATAAATTCATTTTTTAAACTGACACTAGTTGACAGTTGTAAATAATTTTTATAATTTTAAAGTTTATTCAAAATAGTAACCGCTGGAGAACAATGTTGTCCCAGTAACAAGAATAAAAGTAACAAATAGCTCAAACATCTGTTTCACTTACCACCCTTGTGCTTTTGGTTAAATATTTCGAAATCATTATTTTATTGTTACTATGGACACATACAATGGTTTGGTAAAATCAACTTCCTATTAGGATAAACATTGTTGGTAAGTACAGAATAGAACACGATTGTGCAAAAAATACATTATTGTCACTTTACGAAATACAAAAAATTTTACAACGAGGAGGTTTACTATCACTGATGATGACTGCATTTTTCAACCTTGGGTTTTGTTTAGAAAATACGCAGCTCTTCGTCCTCCTAATACAGAGCAGAGCAGAGATTATTTTTAACATATCGCAATACAAAATGCATTTCCATGAATGCTGGCCAGCACACTATTGGCGGTGTACCAAAGAAAATTGCAAAGTATTTGAAAGTTGAAACTAAAAGAACCGGAATTATATACAGGTCATTCTTTTCGTCGATCTGCAGCAACGATGGTTGTAGATGCAGGCGGGACATTTTGACTCTAAAACGTGCCGGAGGATGGAAATCTAGTTCGATTACAGAAAGTTATGTGGATGATTCAATTAGTCGCAGACTTGAAATATCCAAAACTCTGTTCTCTGCGCGTGATTCTACTTCTACTTCGACGGCTGCAGTGCCTTCTACTACTTTGGTAGATGAAATAACAAGCAATAGTTAGGGTAAATGAAGGAGAGATGCCGAGGCAGGAGAGATGCCGCGTAAGAGTTATTTTCAAACTCAACCAATTGATGGCGCTACCCATACGTTAATTACGTGCTAAACACACATCTAAGTTGACCATAATATTTCCTGCGCGTTTTTAAGTGATTTTGTGGCTGCTACTTGAATTTTTGCGAAGGTAAGGCTACTTTATAATAGAAAAATTTTATGCGCGGTTTGATTTATATCAGTGAAAACGTTTGGATACAATTTTTACAACTTTTAGCGGTGTTAGGGGGCTTTTAAAGGTTTTGTTTACGCATTCAAGAATAACATAACCTAATAAGACATTTGCTTTATATTGTAACAGCATGCGGCGTCTCTCCCAACAAAAAGGAGAGTTGCCACATATTGATGGGGGATAGACGCCGCATAGCTAATTAAAGTTCTAACTACAAAGTTATCAACCGCAATTAGTTTATTTACCAAAATTTTCGGAAGAATGAATTCAAACTTTTTTCCTAGCTATGCCACGCAAATACCAACGAAAATTAACGGAGCAAAAGCGAGCGCTTTGGTCGGAAGAACAGTTACTGGAAGCAATTCAAAAGGTACAAGCTGGCGAAATTAGTAAAAGAGAAGCTCATAGGCGGTATAATGTTCCACCCAGAACATTATAGCGTAGAATTACTACTGGAAAGTTAAAAAAAGGTGGTCTTGGGCCTGAAGGTACTTTAATTTAACATTGAAAATTTGTATATAAATGGATCCTATACTTTTAGGAGTTTTGGGCAACGCCAATGAAAAAAGGCTGGTTCTACATATCCAACGGTTGTCAGCTGCAGGTTTTGCACCAGATAGAAGCACAGTGCGAAAACTTGCGTACCAGTTCACTAAAAAGTTGAATATTAAACATAGATTTTCGGAAACAAAAGAAGAAGCTGGTCATGCGTGGCTGAAATCTTTTTTAGAAAGAAATCCCGAATTATCAGTAAGGCAAGCCGAAGGCCTATCGCTTTCCCGGGCTCATGGAATGAACAGAGAAGACGTCCGACAGTTTTTCGACCTGTTAGAAAAGGTATTAACAGAACACGATCTATTAGACAAACCATCCCATATTTATAACATGGATGAGACTGGCGTTCAACTCATAAACAAACCAGGAAAAGTAATTACAAAAAAAGGAGCGAAAGATGTTCATGTCCTCACCTCGAAAGAAAGAGGAGAAAACGTTACCGTAATAGCGTGCTGCAGTGCAGATGGAAAATATATTCCTCCAACTTTAATATTCAAGGGTGTTAATAGAAAACCTGAGTTTTCAGATGGACTACCGGGAGGATCTAAGGTTTACATGAATAGAAAATCTTCCTTTATCAACTCGGAGTTATTTCTCTGTTGGTTGAAAGAGCAATTCATTCCACACAAACCTTCGGGGAAATGTTTGTTAATTCTCGACGGTCACACATCTCACAGTACGGATATAGAAATGCTGCAGATAGCTGATGATAACAACATTGTTATTCTGTGTTTACCAAGTCATTGTACACAAGCTCTACAACCGCTCGATAGAAGTTTTTTTCGTCCGTTTAAAGTTTATTTTAACCAGGAAGCTCAACTTTGGATGAAAAATCATAGCAGTAGGAATCTTACGAGGTACCAAGCTGGAGAATTGATTGGTAAAGCATGGTTAAGGGCAGCTTCTGTAGGCATTGCTGTAAATGGTTTTAAAGCTACTGGAATATATCCACTGGATCCAAATGCAATTACAGAGCATTTTTTTTCTATGCTTGAATCAAGTGAAATGGTCTCAAATGACCAGATGAGTATACCCAGAGCTACCACTCCCGAATGTAATCTGATCCAACAATCTAGCCAAGCAAACTTCCAGACGACTATACCCAGAGCTACCACTCCCGAATGTGATCTGATTCAACAACCTGGTCCATCAAACTTACAAAACAAAACTCCAAGTTGTGACTCGAAATTCACACCCAGCAAATACTTGCAAGACGTATCTCCAGTTCCTGTGATACCAATACCATTTAATAAAAGACGAAAACAAGGCGCGAGTGTGTTAAATTCGAAGCAAAACATCCAAGATAAAAAAAATAAAGGCAAAGGAAAAGGAAAGTCAAATAGTACTAAAAAGAAGAACAACTCAGATGAGTGGACTAACAATGACGAGGAACCTCTTCTCAAAAGAAGCAAACAAAAAGAATATTTTTGCGTGGAATGCTTTGAATCATATGAGAAAACAACGCGAAAAGACGACTGGTTGCAATGCCTTAAATGCTTAGAATGGCTCCACGAGTCTTGCACAATGTATGCAGATAAGTGTAATGCTTGCTCCAGAGCTGAGCTGCGTAAAAAAAATTATAAACCACCAGAGTAAGAACCGCGGCATCTATCCTTTTGTGACGCGGCGTCTCGCCCAATAGTGTGGGAGAGACGCCTATTTGCAGCGCTTCCAAAACAATTTTTTTTTGTATTGATTTATTAGAATTTTTAATTTTTGTTGGTGTACTATTAAGGCTGAACGTCTATGTAAGTTGTAATTAAAATTTAAAAATTAAAAATGAAATATTGCAAAAGTTACAATTTTTCTTTAAAATATGCGGCATCTCTCCGGCATTTACCCTATATGTTAGCAGAATCCACATCCACAGTTGGTTCTTTTAACACAAGTTCGTGTGAATAATTAAACATTAGCAGTAACCATAATTGTACGTTTAATTTTAATATTTATGAAAGCAATAAATAAAAAATAAAATGAGTTTCGAGTATTTATACAGGGTGTCTATTTATACATAAAGAATGGGACAACGCTTGGTCACAGATTCTTTAGGTTGAAATAAACAGATTAAACCTAATATACCTTAATACAAAGTCCTCCGGTTTCCAAGTTAAAAGACCTTAAAGTTCAATTTTTAATATTTTCTTTTTATTATAATTTCCACCAATGTGAAAATATTTACTTCAAATTTGGAACAGGTGCTTATTATTAAGAAGTACATCAGTAGAAAATTTTTCATAAAGTAGGCTTGACTATAAGAGGCACTTAACCTAACTTCTATAATTTGTTTTAGCTATAACTTTGTTATCGGTGAAAATTTTTTCAATATTATCTTATTTTCTGAAAGATAATTAAAAAACAGAAAACTAAGTTACTCTTAGTTCATATGCGTAAAAGCAACCGTTAACCTTAAAATCCCCATTGAAGTATTGAGTTGTCGTTAGGACGTGCAATTATCAAGTAGCAATGATCACAAAAATAAAGGACAAAATAGTGGAAAACGTTTGTTTACAAATAATGTTTAGTGTAGTATCATTAGAAATTGTTTTGTAGGCCCATTCGTACTTCTACCAAAGCTCAAATTTAATCACTATTCAAACTTCTTGGAAAATAACCTGGATGAACTATTACGCGACGTACCTTTGATTTCTAGACAATGTTATTCGTTTAACATGTTTTCCAATATTTTACACATCGTTTTCGTGATGATGGCTACATGATAATTGCTCGTCTGAACAATAATTCAAAACTTGAATGCCAATTTTAAGACAAACGGTTGCTTTTACGCATATGAACTAAGAGCAACTTAGTTTTCTGTTTTTTAATTATCTTTCAGAAAATAACATAATATTGAAAAAATTTTCACCGATAACAAAGTTATAGCTAAAACAAATTATAGAAGTTAGGTTAAGTGCCTCTTATAGTCAAGCCTACTTTATGAAAAAATTTTCTACTGATGTACTTCGTAATAATAAGCACCTGTTCCAAATTTGAAGTAAATATTTTCACATTTCGCACCCTTGCGACAAAAGTGACACAAGTCAAAAAAATGAGTTTTTGAGTTATTACCATAAATTGTTTTCGTAGGTATTAGTCCAATAATCATCAAAACCGTATTAACGTAAGTTAATAATTTGACTAACAGATGGCACTTATGTCGCTTTTGATGTTCTAAGTTACTGTTATAAGTATCTACAAAAGTGACGCATTCTTAGTTGCTCTGCAATAGTTGTTAGGTTAGGGTAGTGCTTTGCTACATTAAAAGTGTAGTATTTTGAGTTAGGTCATTTTTGTTGGTAAAAAGACAACGTTATATACGCAGCATTTAGAATTGTGACAGTTTATGTGATCGAAATCTAAACAAGAAATTGTTTCAATTTGAATTGTGTCACTTCAATCGATTAAGGTAAGATAATCTGCTGATTACATTTTTAATTAAGTCACTTTTGATGAATTGTTGCTCATAGATTGAAATTTTGTAGGTTTTATAATATGAACCATTCAAGCCGCACATTAAAAATTTTGGAGCTAGCTAACTCAATGAATAATGTAGCAGGAGTTTCTTCAAATTTTTTGGCAAAATATGATGATACAACCTCTAAAAATGAAGTTATACCAATTAAAAGTCCAGAGTATAAAAGTTTAGAATCGATATGTGAACCAATAGAAAAAGTCAAACAAGATCAACATTTTATAAATTCAGCGGTTAGTAGTACTGAACCTGAAGGCGTTAATGTATATTCAGTATCTTGTAATACTTCTTGCCCTACCAAATTGCGTTTGACTAAATTAAAGGAAAAAAAATACTGCACGTCTCCCATTCATAGCGATGAAAGCGATGTCGATGATTCCGACGCTGATCCAAATTTCAATCTTTGTGGTAACAGTAGCTCAAGTTGCTTTTCTCAGAGTTCTATAGAATTAGAAGCTGAAGGTGGGGTAAGAGAGTTAGAAGATGCCGAAGCTGATGTTGGAGAACCGGATAATATAGAACTTATCGAAGCTGAAAGCGAAAAACAAGAGAAAAAGGGAAAGAAAAGGAAACAAGAACGTGAGAAATGGGTGTCTAAAAAGGTAAAATTGATGAGAAATTCTGGTAAAGCCTATACATCAACATCAAAAACTAAAAAGCAATTTTCTGCCAGAAAAATGCGCTTACCTTGTGGCGACAAATGCAGATTGAGCTGCAGTTCAAAAATTCAAGAGTCAGTTAGAGAGGAAATTTTCTCTAATTACTGGAAGCTTGCTGATTTACAGCTACAGAGAGAATTTATTAGTCGACACACAGAAACTATTAAACCCAAATATCGGTACTCAACCACACAAAATTATAGGAATATGAATTCAGCATTCTACTTTGAGCTGAACAATGAACGTATTCGAGTATGTAAAATGTTTTTCAAGGCTACCCTTAATATTAACGATAGACCTATTCGGACAGCATTAACAAAAAAAAATAATACTGGTTTCCTTACTTGCGATATGAGAGGAAAACACGGGAAACAGCCAACTGTAGATCCCGAAATCAAAGAAAGTGTAAGAAATTTTATTAACACAATACCACGAATAGAATCGCATTATTTAAGGGCTCAAACCAAACGTGAATATATTGAGAGTGGTAGAAGTTTGGCTGATTTATATCGGGATTATAAAGAAAATCGAGAAAAAGAAGAGCTACCTTTTGCTAATGCAGTCATGTTCAATCGCATTTTCAACAATGAATTTAACATTTCCTTCTACAGACCAAAGAAAGACCAATGTGATCTTTGTGAGTCTTATAAAAATTCAGATGATGAGGGAAAACAAAAGCTAGTAGATAAGTATAATTTACACCTAAAAGAGAAAGAATTGTCCCGTAAGATAAAGGATTCTGATAAAAACAACCAGAATGGTACGTATGTTGCTGTATATGACCTGCAAGCCGTACTGCCAGTACCAAAAGGTTTGGTTTCTTCATTTTATTACGCAAGTAAGTTAAACTGTTTCAACCTTAGCATAAGTGATTTGCATGCTAAACATGTGGAGTGCTACTTCTGGAACGAAACTGAAGGGAAACGTGGTGCCATAGAAATTGGCAGCTGCGTTCTTCAATATATTGAAAATTTAGCAAAAAAAGTTAATAAACCAGTTGATATAATTTTTTATTCTGATAATTGCTCCGGACAACAAAAAAATAAGTATATTCTTGCTACATATGCATATGCTTTACAAAAATATAATATCCGTAGTATTGAGCACAAATTTCTGATTTGTGGGCACACGCAGAATGAGGGCGATAATGTGCACAGTGTTATAGAGAAACAGGTGAGTCGACACCTCAAATCCGGCCCAGTATACGTACCAGATCAGTATGCTACCCTAATACGTACAGCAAAAAAAAGTGGCCTTCCATATCAAGTACACGAATTAAATTATACGGACTTCTTCGATTTGAAAATATTACAGGAAGAATGGGGCAATAACTTTTCGGTAGATACCGATAAAATTAAAGTTAAGTGGCACGACATAAAAGTACTTCGAGTAGAAAAGGAATATCCACATGCATTCTTTTATAAAACTTCTTATGAAGATGCAGAGTTCAAAAAAGTAGTTGTAAAAAAAACAAGATCTCAAGAAAATTTTGATTCGGTAGAGCTAGTTCCAGCTTATTCAAAGAAACTTCCCCTATCAAGTGAAAAGATGAAAGCCTTAAAAATTCTATGTGAGAAAAATACAATTAAAAAATATTTTTATGAATCGTTCTACAAAAATATTTTTGAATTACGTTAACCTGTCTATTATTTTTTTGTGTTAAATTAAAGAATTTTTTCAGTTTATTTAGTATTAAACATTTTTTGTAGTTTCTTTACTTAGATAAAAATGTTTGTTATATTTTAGTAATAATAAAAAAAATGTTAAGGAAAATTAGCTTTTGACTCTCTTAAATTTCCTGAAAGTAAGTATACAACATAAAATTAAGAACCGTCGCAACTCTAAAAAAAGCTTATTTTGCTACTCTGATTAATCATCAAAAAAGACACAACGCAAATATCTGTTAACAAAAATTCATGAAAACTGTCACAACTTGAAATAATTTAGTTTAGTGTGAATATAAAAAACATCAAGAGCGTCATAAGTCGAAAAGGTATGTTTTTAAGGGTTGGTGAACCTAAAATAGTCAATACAACATAAATTGTTTACTTTAACGTTTCATTCTGTCTAATGGCTATTTTTTTATTTCTCTTCAAATTTCCTTTAAGTTAGAAATCATTTTTTGCTATTTCTGAAAAACTAATTTTTTTGACTTATGTCACTTTTGTCGCAAGGGTGCGATTTGTGGAAATTATAATAAAAAGAAAATATTAAAAATTGAACTTCAAGGTCTTTTAACTTGGAAACCGGAGGACTTTGTATTAAGGTATATTAGGTTTAATCGGTTTATTTCAACCTAAAGAATCTGTGACCAAGCGTTGTCCCATTCTTTTTGAGACACCCTGTCTAATGCTAGTAACCAGGGCTGGACTGACAAGGCGGAGTACTAGGAATTTCCTGATGACCTGTGGTGTGACAATGAATAAAATATATTAAAATAAATTCAGATAAATTGTAAAAATCAAAAATATAAACCTGGGCTATCAGATTCCCCGGTACTAATTTTTTTCCCAGTCCAGCCCTGCTACTAACTTGTAAACATTGATTTTCATAGGTTATAGACAGCTTGGTTAAATGACGTTTTACAATTGAGTAACAAGTAAAAATATTTTCATTATATCGCTGTGCTAGAACAAAACTAAGACAACTTAAAAAATTACGATTTTGAGTTATCCTTATATTCGGAAAGACAAATTGCTATATTTTATAGTGCAATAGTGTAACTTCTAAAATAAGATCGTATAGAATGAAGAAACCGAATATCCTAGTCTTGCATTTTATGATAAATCTTTTATTTATTGTGCAAAGGTAAGATAACTTTAAAAGTCTTTGTAATGCATTAGCTGGCCATAGACACAGAGTTTTGTGTGTACATATGCATGGGACACACCTGAACTGCAGATAAATGTGTACGTTTATGTGAATGAGTTGCGAGGCATAAAAGTTCGTGAGAAGCTTGACTTGCAGTTTTATCTTATCGCGACCATAGACACAGCGTTTTATATACAGCGATTATACTCCCAGTTTAGACTTTGCAAAGCAAGTGGTTTGTTTGGCTCTTGTTTAGTATAAAGCGGCTGAAATGGAAAAACAATTCTTAACTGAGTTTATCGAAGTTTATGAACAACACCCTGCGCTATGGAAAGTAAAATCAAAAGAATATGTTAACAAAAATTTAAAAAATGTTGGTTACAACGCGTTAATAGAAGTGTGCAAACGGTTCAAATTTAATACAAACCGCGATGGAGTGGCAAAAAAAGTCCAATCTCTAAGAAGTACGTTTCGTAAAGAATTTAAGAAGGTTGAAAATTCTAGAAGAAGTGGTAGTGGCTCTGATGAGATTTACACACCCAATTTATGGTATTACGAATTACTTCTCTTCACGAAGGACCAAGAAGCACCGACCCACAGCATAACAAATCTTGATAGTCAACAGGTTGGTCAAGAAGTTGAAGATTATGACGAAAACATAATAGAAGATTTACAAACAATAGCGGAAATTGAAATTGATACTTTATCACAAGTAAATCAAGAAACTGTAGTAAGTACAATTGTTTTTATTTAGCTGCTTCTTAATATTTTAATAATGCTTAGAAATGATATAATAGTAAACTTGTAAAACTAAATTACGTATTAATTTTAACTAGATAATATTTAAGCCTTTCCTTTATTTAACATTTCATCTTGCCAAGACACTTTTCCATTACCATTAAAATACGTCACGTATTCATTTCGACTAAGTTTAGCATCAAACGTAAAATTTTTTATTCCTGTAACCTGTAATGGAGTAAATTGGTAATCATTTTGTCGCCATTCTCCATTTTCTAACAATTCATGCGTTTGATTGCTCTCAGAATCTAATGCGGCACCTCCTACGTATGGACTTTTAGTCTTTATAAGATAGTTGTGTAAAATACACACGGCTAGAACCACGTACTGAATGTTTATTGGATCCATATTTATAGCAGTATGAAGAACTCGAAATCTAGCTGCTATCAAACCAAAAACATTTTCAACCACATTCCGTCCTCTTGCAAGTCGATAATTAAATATTCGTCTTTCATAATTCAGATCTTTTTGCGAGAAAGGTTTCAAAATATGTCTATGAAGCGAAAAAGCTTCATCTCCAATAAATACAAAATTTAAATTTTCGCTACACTCATGCTTTTCTGGCAAATTTAATAAATCTTCAAGCAGGCGTTGGTAAAAATTGGTATATTGTAAAACTCCGCCATCGGAGATTCTACCGTTTTTTCCTATGTCTACAAATATAAACTCATACTTGGAGTTCACTATAGCCATTAGCACCATGCTATAAAATTGTTTGTAATTATAATATAAAGCCGCTGTTCCTGAAGGAGGACAAATGCGAATATGCTTGCCATCAATAGCACCTCCACAGTTAGGTATTTGCCACCTAGTTTGAAAACCCTCAGCCACCTCTTTCCACTCTTCTTTTGTAGAGGGAAACTGAAAATTTAAATACATAAGTACATATAAATTTCAGGTTCAAGGTATACCGTCAACATCAAAATCATCTATTTCTGCATCTTTTATTACAAACCGACGAAATGATGCAAAGAGACAGAGAAAGGAAGATGATGTCGAACGCCAAAATTTTCTCAAAGTTTGTACATCAGCTTTAAAAGAAGATAATAACAAGACTGCTGACGAAAGTGACGCCTTCGGTAGCTACGTAGGTAAAAAACTAAAATCTTTAAAAGTGGAGTCTCAGAAGATGTTTGCCGAAACTTTAATAACGCAAGTTTTGCAAAAGGCCGTTTTGAACACGTTAACAGAAACCACAACAATAATAGATAATAATCTTTCTACTATTTCAAGGATTTTTATCCCCGATAACATTGTACAAAATACATCTGGCTTGTTATCTCCAGATTCTGAGAATTCAACATTCAGTACACATGGACATGATACATATATGTAATTGAAAGTTTATATTATGTACCTAATAAAGCAACATTTTGTATTTACCTTCAAGCATTCTTCTTTTAAAACCTCAAATATGACTTTGCAAGTCTCTGGAATAATGTACCCTAAAGCTTGCGCAGAAATGCCAGTGCTGAATTTTAAGTCTTCGTAAGAACGGCCTGTTGCCAAAAACCGAAGAGTTGCCACAAGTCTTTCCTCAGGAGGAATGCTTTGACGCATTGAAGTATCTTGTTTTTGAAGATAAGGTCGCACCCGATGTAAAAGTGCATCAAATGTTTTAGCATCCATCCGTAGATAATTTTTATAATCATTGGGATCATTATCTCTTAATTCTTGTAGAAGCTTAACATCACTATACATATTTCTATCGTTTAGCCATTTTTTTTGCCAAATCGAACGCTTCTTGGGAGTTTTTTTGTTTATACAAATTTCGGAATATATTACTGCACAAACAATAGCTCGTTTTTTCCGTAAAGATAACATAATTATTCGCACTCGTGAAATTATGAACTCAACAAAACCTTAGCATTGCTCGTAAACTTTTAAACTTGCAACCGAACCAAGAGTAATGAAAAAACGGTAGACGAGACGCTACTTTTACACCATAAATACGCGTAATTGCATGGGGCGTGCAAATCAGCGTAAAAAACGCTAGATTTGCATTCGTGTGTATGGGTAAGGCTAAAAAGTGGCTCGGCACGAGTAAACTCGTGGTTATATCTACGGTGATAATCGCCGCGTGTAAAATGCTACGTCTATGGCCAGCTAATGATTATAATTCTGAAAAAGAACTAAATTGCTGGTGAAATACAAAGACAACTTAAAATGTCTCTATATTGCACCAGAATTTGAACAAAATATTTCAAGTTGTCTTGGTTTTAAAAGATATCCTACTATTGCACCTACATTTTAGGTGATTTTGAAAGATGTCGCTCAGTAAACTTTAATAAATTTGTAAAAAAAGTCCAATGTGAAGTTGTGTTAGTAAGTGTTTGTTAAAAATCTATGTTACAAAGAAAGTTACAAAAGCAATTATCCAGTAATAATATTCGATTTTTACAATCTATTTGACGTCAGTGACTTTTTATATTGATTCATCATTTAATTGTGGTTTTGTTGACGATGCTCGACGGAGTTATGTTATCACATTTTCAGATATTTGGGAATTAAGATCTAGTTATGTTCCCATAAGAAATGTTTATTATAAACTTTATAATAGGTGCTTTCCATTTGTCGAAAAGTACAGCTCTGAACAGTACCATACTGTATAAATGTGTATAAAAATACAGTAGGGTACTGTTCTGAGCTGTACTTTTCGACAAATGGAAAGCACCTAATATCATCTTTTTCTTATAATTTCTCTAATAGTTAAAAAAGAACGTTCTAATTATTTTCCTGTGGGATTTGCATTAACAGCAAATCCACCGTTTATTGCTCTCACCTATTAAGGTAATAGGGAGGTGCCAATAGAAGTTATATATGTCAGTGCTTACATAATTTTAATCAGTTTTTTAAGTTTTAAGTTATAACTTGTAATTGTACTTTTAAACTCCGTCTTAAATAAAAACATCTTTAAAAAATTTAAGTCGTAAATTTATTTGGCGCAGTCGGTAGGATACGCGGGCTCGAAGACAAAAATCGCGGACAGCCTAGTATTTTAATACACAAGCGTTAAACGAACCTGAGTCGAGGACAAAAATCGCCAAAACTCAAGTTAAACGGACCTGAGTAGAGGACAAAAATCGCCAAAACTCAAGTTAACGATTCTGAGTCGAGGACAAAAATCGCCGAAACTCAAATCAACGATCCTGAGCCGAGAACAAGCATCGCCGAATCTCAGATCAACCCCGAATCGAGGACAAGCATCGCCGAAATTCGAGGACAACACAGCACTTCACTGCAATGAAGACAACTCTAATATTGTAAGATAATAATTAATTGATTTCAGAGTGAAATTTAAATAAAATTTAGTATATAAGATTGCTTTAAATAAAAAGGGAAAAGTGAAAATAATAAAAATAAAATAATTTTTAAATCAAATTAGTATTAGCCTTCAGTGTTTGGAAATTATTAATTAAGCTATGGTAAGTAGGTATAGAGGCGGTTTTGCGAGGATAAGTTAGGAATCTGCTTTACCGACATTACAGTTTCTGTTACCGACATTACAGTTTTCCCGCCATTCTTTACCGGCATTACAGATTTGAATTACCGACATTGTCGGCCATTTTGTGGGCGTAACATGTCAAATGCGGCCATTTTGTGGGCGTTGGCGGCCATTTTGGGGGCGTAACCTGTCAAGTCGGCCATGTTGGCGGTCATTTTGACTGCTGGCGCCACCTATCGGGAATGTGTCAAACTACCTGTGGTTTGAAACACACTTTTAGCTTTTAGTCTTTAGCTTCTATTTCAATATTTAATTCGGGCAAATTTTCTTCTGGAAGGCTACAATACAATAGTCAAAAATTTAAAGTAAATCGAAATTCAATCCAACAGTTATCTACGGTTATCTATTAGATTTAACAAGTTTTTACTTACTTTTTAAAATATTTGAGGTGAGCATCTTCTTCCACGGAAGTATTAGAATTATTAATTAAATTTAACACTTGGCGTCTTGCATGGTACATTTTTGTGGCTCTTGCTTGTTTGTTTCGTTTTTTAGAAACTCCGGAATAACGTGGCATTTTGTAATTTTTGAAAATTATCGCAAAAACCGAATACTTATACACAAAAATCAAACTAAGAATGGGTAATAACGATCATTCCCTGTCTTATATACAGGAGGCCGTAACGGTACCAGGGGATTAGTTTTAATTTAAGCTTTTTGTTAGAAGTGTTATCGTACTAATGGCATACGAGTATACTTACTTAATCGGTTCTAAGAATTATTTTAAACTAAAATTGCATTTAAAATGTTATTTCTTTCGCGAATTCAATTAAATAATTGTGAATAACTTCTTAATTAAAGAAGATATTCAAATTATTTTTACTTTAAATCCGAGATATATGAACACATAGTATATAGTATAATATATAGTATAGCACATACCATGAAATTCATTCATTTATGCTCAACCGTTTTAGATAAGCTCGTTGAGATTTGATTTCCTTATTCGTCTAATTGTCCTACACAGCGGGTGGCTGTGGTAATAGAAATACTACAAAATTGACAGGTTGCTTGATACAGCAAAATTATTACAAAAATTAAAAGCTATCTCAGTGACTTTCAGCCAAACCGTAGGTTTGTTTGGTATTCTCTTTTGGTATTATAATTCTCTGAGTGATTATCTCAGACCTAATATAAAAAGTAATTCCGAATATTCATCCGTTTTATTAGAAATCGCTTTTAAACGCTTTTTTTTACAAATTCAATCAAATAATTGTTAATAATTCCTTAATTATAAAAGATATTCAAATTATTTTTACTTTAAGTCTGAGATATATGAACACATATACCACATACGAAAATTCATTCATTTATATTCAATCGTTTTAGGTAAACTCACTGAGATTTGATTCTCGTTAATAATCATTTAATCAAACTTTTTTTTTTTATTAAATCCATCTTCATATTGTTTTTGAGCTAATATCAAAATGCAATATAAAAATATTAATTTTTGAAAGATTTATAAGCATAATTTGAACACCTTTTTAACTGGGATACCATACCCTTAAGTGCTTTTCTTAACAAATCTCGAAAATTAGAAAAACTCGACCCTACGGGTCTCGTTTTGCTAACATTTTCTGGATTTGTTAACTATGCACTTACCGACCATGTATTGCAATGTACTATTTTAAAACCAGTAACACCTCCGAAAAAAACAAACAGTGCAGACGTAAGTTTTTTTTACAAATTTAATTTTCTTCTAATTTTGATTTGCATTACATATCGAGGGTTTAGAGTCAGAAGGGTGTAACTACAAAAATGGCTGTTTTTAGTTACCTATGGTATCGTAATGACAAAATTGTATTTTATATAGTGTCAGAAGGATGTAACGGTTGAATATATAGGCAGAGAGATTTGTTGTAGATGTATCTACCAATATGGCATATTGGTTAATGACATCTTAATGTATCAGCACTTAGATCTTTCTGACATTAAAAGTTGCCAATAACCGAAGATAGAATTCAGGCGTTACATCCTTTTGACACTAGACTTTAATGCTACTTGGCGGTGGCGAATTGTAGATATCAGCTTTCTTATCATAATAAGATAAGATTGTGTTCTTTAGAATGAAGTTTTGTTTATAAATATGTATTATATAATTATACAACCTGTTATAAGGTCGGAATGCTTGGACTAGCGAAGGTAAAATTTTAGTAAAAGTGGGTAATTTAATAAAACATATCAGGACTTCCGAGGATTTGAAATGAACTGTTGAATATGTTTACGTATGTTTATATGGGATGCCTCGTATTTTTAGTGAGCTTACCCCTTGACATCTCATCTTGGTTTAATTTGTTTATCTTTATCTCAACTATCGATATAATATTTTATAGTATTTTATATTAATTTTAAATTCGAATTTGTTTAATCTTAAGTTTATTCTTATCTTGTGGTATTCTATTCGCCTATTATCATATTGAATACTTCTATTAAATAATTTTACAATTTTGATTGAGTCTCACGTGCAATTGATTTATTATCTTTGTTTCACTCGAATCTAAATGCGATTTGAGATGACTTTAAGAATTTGGTGAATGTGTTTTGTATTACTTAAGTAATGTGATGCGCATGCTGATTGCTGATGGCCTCATATCGTTGATTTGATTTTGATACTACCATGTCGTGTGTATAGTTCAATTAGTTCAATTATGTCGAAAGTACCATTCAGCGTGGTCCATGTTAATGCCAGATCATTATTCCCCAAAATCGACACAGTTAGGAATTTTATTGCGAACGCACGCACTGACTGTTTTGAAGTCACAGAGACCTGGTTAGGTGATTCTATTCCTGATGATTTGGTGCTTATAGACGGATATTCCGTGATAAGACGTGACTGACGTAGTCGGGTGGGGGGTGGCGTGGCATTATATTTGAAAAAAATCTACAGATACTCAATTGTGAACACGGACGATGTCATTGAGCAAGTGTGGATATCATTTAAAGTAAATAAAATATCTTTTGCTGTCGGAGTTGTTTACAAACCGCCCGATATGCAGTACAAATTGTTTTGCGACGAATTAGAAAGATCGTGTGCCTCGGTGTCTATTATGCATGATTGTGTGTGCTGTCTTGGAGATGTTAATATTAATTTGCTGGCCAGAGGCAGTGATGGTTTGTACTTTAACTCTATGGTTGACTCTGTTGGTTTGCACCAGATTATTGATACCCCTACTAGAGTTACAGGCACTACGCAAACCTTGTTAGATGTAATCTTAGTGTCCGATGTTTCACTTGTGGTCAATTCTGGCGTGTCCTGTTTCAAAATTTCTGATCATGACACTATTTTCTGTGAGCTTGGGATTCCAGTGAACAACAGTACAATTTATAGAACCCTAAGGTGTTATAGAGACTTCAACATAGCTGATTTTCACGCGCACTTGCGATCCGTTCCGTGGAATAATATATTATTACTGGACGACATAGATCTAAAGGTAGATTTTCTCAATAAAAATATTTTAGAGATCTTTAATTTTCACGTTCCATTAAAAACTGTTAAAATCGTACATAAAAAAATGCCATGGATTACTGATAATGTTAAATTAATGATGAAATTAAGAGATGATGCGTATAAGAAATTCAAGCGAACCAATATTCTTGAACATTGGAACTATTATAAATCTCTTCGAAATCTCACTACACAAGCAATTAAAAATGAGAAACTTGCTTATTTCAATCATATTGCCGCTAGTAAGGATTCTAAACATCTTTGGCGCGAACTCAAGTCACTCGGGCTTGGTAAACCTAAGAGTTCCACTATTCCTGCTCATTTGAGTAACCCTGAGCTAATTAATAACTATTTTATTGATAGTATACCTACATCACACGTAGATAATTCTAGAATGTTAAATTATTACAACACCAACAAACTCAATAATGATTCTGAGAGTTTTGTCTTTAGAATGGTCGACACTTCCGATATATTCAGAATTATTGATGACATCAAGAGCAAATCTCAGGGTGTAGATGATGTTAATATTGATCTTATAAAACTCTGTTGTCCTATCATTTTACCTTACCTAACTCATGTCATTAATCACTGCCTTTTACGAAGTACATTTCCTAAAGTTTGGAAGATGGCATCGGTGATCCCTCTGCCGAAGAAGGGCAGTGTTAACGCTCTCAAAGATATAAGGCCTATCAGCTTATTACCGGTCCTCTCAAAGGTCTTGGAAAAAGTTATGCACTCCCAGATACGGGTATTCTTGGACGAAAACAACATTCTACCAGATAACCAGTCTGGCTTCCGCAGTGGGTACAGTTGTACGACTGCTTTAACCCGAATAACTGACGACATTTTGGAGGCTCGCGATGATTCTAACAGGGTTACAGTACTAGCACTACTCGATTTTAGTAGAGCTTTCGATACAATTAATCACGAAATGCTTCTAGCTGTTTTAAGATATATTGGTTTTGGGCTGACTGCATTAATTTTATTGAGTGATTATCTGCGGGATAGGCTCCAGAGAGTCCAGCTTGCTGAGGGATTTTCCCGGTTTAGACTGGTAACTACGGGCGTTCCTCAGGGTTCCATATTGGGCCCACAGTTGTTCGCGTTGTATACTTCTAGTTTTTGTAAGCATATCCGTAAATGCTCTGCCCATATGTTCGCCGACGATACACAGCTGTACTACTCGTTCCATCTGAGAGAGTCTGTCCAGGCAGTGGCGGACATTAACAGCGATCTTTTAGTTATCTACGGCCTGGCCACCTCACATTCACTCGTGATCAATGCTGCGAAATCTAAAATTCTTCTGTTTGGTAGTCAAAGAGGTGTGTCTGAGCTGCGCAATCTGGCAAATTTCAGAGTTGGTAATGATACAATTCCCGTTGTTGAGGAAGCCAGGAACTTGGGTCTAATTATGGATGGCAGTTTCAGGTATCAAACACAAATAACAAATTATATTAAGAAAGCGTACATGAACCTGAAACTGATCTATCCACACAGACATTCTTTGAGTGTGCGACTGAAGACCTTGCTCTGTGACTCGTTGGTACTGTCTCACTTCTCATATTGCTCTCAGATCTACGGCGCCTCCATTACTCAGGATTGCTCTAGGAGAATTCAAAGGGTGCAAAACTCATGTCTGCTGTTCATGTTTGGAATTAGAAAGTATGATAGAATCTCATACAGGGTGATTTTTTTAAGTGGTACTAACATTGGGATCTCGGAAACCGTAATAGTTACGAGGCTGGTTAAATTAGCAAAAAGTTGCATATTTTGATGACCTTTAAGGATCCGTTTAGAAAATTTCAAAATTCAAAATGGTTTCCGAGATAATGCAGAAAAACAAAAAATTGGCAATTTCGTTTTTCGACTGTAGTTTCAAAATGGCGTACTTTAGAAAAAAAATTTTAATAAGTCTTTTTAGGAGATCAAAAAAGCTATCAAACGATACCAAACTCGACTTTTTATCACATCGACGCGAAGCGTCGCGACGTTCAACTTTTCATGTTCTTATGGGGGACATATTATTTTTTTTGCAAATATTACTCAGTAGGCTTATCTAAATTCGGATACCAAACGACAGCTTCCTATCTTGAACTTTTCTTAATTTTCACAACTTTTCAGGTTATGTTATGTTATGTTAATATTTTACTTTCGGTTATTTTTTCCGATAAAAAATAACGACTAAAACTTAGTTTTTAAATTTTTAGAAAAGTAATTTATTCAAGAAATAAAATTTCATTACTAAGATTTAATAAATAAATAATAATTTATTGGTTTATTTTTATTTCCAGCTCAAATTACTTTTCTAAAAATTTAAAAACTAAGTTTTATTCGCTATTTTTTATCGTAAAAAATAACGTAAATATTATAATAAAGTAAAATATTAACATAACGTAACATAACATAACCAGAAAAGTTGTGAAAATTAAGAAAAGTTCAAGATAGGAAGGTGTCGTTTGGTATCCGAATTTAGATAAGCCTACTGAGTAATATTTGCAAAAAAACTAATATGTCCCCCATAAGAAAATGAAAAGTTGAACGTCGCGACGCTTCGCGTCGATGTGATAAAAAGTCGAGTTTGGTATCGTTTGATAGCTTTTTTCATCTCCTAAAAAGATTTTTTTAAATTTTTTTTCTAAAGTACGCCATTTTGAAACTACAGTCGAAAAACGATATTGCCAATTTTTTGTTTTTCTGCATTATCTCGAAAACCATTTTGAATTTTGAAATTTTCTAAACGGATTCTTAAAGATCATCAAAATATGCAACTTTTTGCTAATTTAACCAGCCTTGTAACTATTACGGTTTCCGAGATCCCAATGTTAGTACCACTTAAAAAAATCACCCTGTATAAGCTTGCACATGTAGGTTGGCTTAACATGCATAATAGGCGCCGTTTACACTTTGCGGTGTTCTGTCATCGAATTATTACAAACCAAAGGCCTCCATACTTGTTCCGTGCAATTAAATTTCGCACAGATGTACACACATTGAATCTAAGGTTCAGGGGATTAATCACGCCACCAATTCACAGGACCTCTTTGTTTGAGAGAAGCTTTGCCTACCAGGTCTCGAAGGTTTTTAACGATGTTCCAAATTGTTTTAAGCAGCTATCACCTAGGCTGTTTCGTCGCGAATACAGGCGTCATCTACTTAGCGGTCAGCACGCGTAACTTGGAATTATCAATACACACATATGCCTTGGGTATGGCGAGTGATGCCACAGGGGTGTATCGATTGTTTATTTTAGTTTATCGATTGTTTATTTTTGTTTTTTGGTTGTTGTTGTAAAGAGCGAACATAACCGAATACTTAGTTTAGGTTTAGGTTTAGGCATTTCTGTTTAGAGTGTTATTTTATTTTTAGTCTATGGTATCGGTGGAAGAGCAAGGGGCGTCTTTGAACGCCCATTTGAACCGACACCATGTGATTTCCTTTTGTTGAGATTTGTGGAGCTATGTTTTGAATTTGTAAGTTTGTAACATTTGGAAATAAACTTATTATTATTATTATTACAATGCAATCAGTAAAATTCTTCATTCTTTGGAAGACGGTTGTGTTGAATGCAGTGAGTTAAAAATTTTTAGTGAGAATCATGTGGTCGCGTACTGATGTTATAATTAATATGGCATTGGAGGCACAATCGTGTAAAGGTACGTAGTAACGCTTTACTTACTAATATAAGCATTAGGACTGATTGTTTTTGTATTAGATAGGGAAGATACGACACAAAATACATTTAATCAACCAGGTCCTTCGAGAGAGCACGATTCGTCAGATCTAGATTCAGATCAAGAACGAGTTGTTGATAATGTGAAAGATTTCTTTGAAGATTCTGACTGTTCAGTAAAAGACAAGGATTACATTCCTGGATCCGAAAGCTCAGAATCTGATGAAGGTACGTTTATGAAAGCAATTACTTGTGTAACGTTGACTAACTGATTGTTGTTAAAATTTTCAGATACTTTCAATTCACAACCACATTGTGATGAAGCAAACAGCGTTGTGCAGTCGGGGTCGAACTCAGAAAATGCAAATTCGTTGACTGTTAATGAACATTTTAAAGAAAAGAGAGGAGGAAATTTCCCAAACCCAAAGACTGGAAGAGGAACACACAGAGGAGACTGAAGCAAAGGGGCCAAGCACATACCAGCACTACGGGTAAGCGAATTCAGTCCAAAACACTACAGCCGAAAAATTTCTCGATGTCCAAGAAAGTGCAATACAAGTTTCAATAATCAAGACCGTGAAAATATACATGAAAACTACTGGAAAATGGGCAACCCTGAAAAACAGCGTCAGTACATAAGCTCTTTAATAGATGAACATAAAAAGGCTTCAATTAGAACAGCGGCAGGTGATGAATCTCGCAGACAGAAAACTAAAACTTATTACCTAATAAAAGATAATGAAAAAGTGCAGGTTTGCAAAAAAAATTTTCTTTCTACATTTTCTGTGTCTGGGAAGTTTACGGATGGAGTACTTAAAAACCGAAATGAAAACAATATTGTTCAAATTGATAAACGAGGACATCATGTCCCTGGAGTAAAAATTAGGGATGAAAATAGGGATTTTATTCGGTCTCATATTCGGTCATTTCCTGTAATGCCTGCTCATTATTGTAGAAAGGACTCGAGCAAAGAGTATTTGGAAAAAGACCTTAACATACAGAAAATGTATGACTTGTATTTACAAAAAATGCTAAGAGGAAAAACTGAAACCAGAAAAGCAATGGCTTTATCGCGATATATTTACAAAAGAATTTAATTTAGCCTTCTATACACCTAAAAAAGACATTTGTGACTTTTGTTTTAAATATGAACGCATGTCTGCGGATGAAAAGGTGCTGAATAAAACTGAATAAACATAAGGCGAAAAAAGGAGGAAGAAGTTGACAAAAAATTACAATTTTCTGTTATTTGAAAGTGCTTGGCCATACCTTTCTTTCGAAAAAAAGTTTCACCCTCTATCATCATTTGCTCCAACTTTATTCGTGGTTGAAAATTTTTAGTCTTCTAGCGATTGTGGCTGTTTAAATAAATATTAGAAGTTGAAATTTGGTACAATGTTTCTTTGTATTAAAATCCATCTTTTAAAAGCATTTTCAAAAAGTTTTGCCTCAAAGGGTCGATTGTACATATACAGCTTAAGTTTGGGTTTGACAAAACTTGAGTTTTACTAAGGCGACCCTCAACTTCGTCATCTGTTGTACAAATGTGGTTAAGCGTTCACTTAACTAAACTACACAAAATGAAAAATAACTTTAAGTTGGCAACGCGGGCAACGCTATTTGTCAATTGTCATTTTACATAAATTCATCCTAACCTAGTTATTTGCAGGTGGTTGTTGGTTGTAAGTAGAGGTAAGCATTTTGAAATGTTTTTGTAGCCTTTTGTGATTATTTATATTAGAAAATCTTTTCTTGTAGTTTTGTTTTAAAGTGACGGTGACGTTGATTTAGCAAAGGACATGAGTGGAAACAAACGTTCTGCTAATTTTAGCCCTAAAGAGGAATCTTTGCTAGTGTGTTTGGTAAAAGAAAACAAGAACACATTAGAAAATAAAACGAGTGACACAAGAAGCAACTTAAAAAAAGCCGAATGTTGGCTAAAAATCGAAACGGCTTTTAATTCGAGTTCCGGAGAAATATATCGGTCAAAGGAGGTACTGCGCAAAAAATATGAAAATATTAAAAAGCGTGTGAAGCAAAAATATTCAGCTGAGAAATGTTTCGTGCGTGGTACTGGAGGTGGTCCGAGCCAAGAATTCAAGTTTACCAACATTGATAGTGAAATTAAAGAAATGTTGGGAACCAGAATTGAAGGAAATGAAAGTGAATTTGGTGGTGATGCAGGTAATATTACACATTTTTGTAAGTTATCAAAATTTAAAGTAAGTGTTTCTTTATAGTGCAACCCACCGACACTAATTTGTTGACAGCGCCCACACCAAACATATCAGACATGACTTTCGAAAACCATTTACCCTCGGAAACAGGTAAAATACACTACTGTGAAATTTTTGCTGATAGATAATGTTCTACTATTAATTTTCAGTTCTTAATGAAGATGTCCTGATTGAGCGTGAAACTTTAACGGAGGTAGACTATCCTGAGCGTAGTTGTGCAGATGACAGTGGTATGTGTATAATACTATTAACATTGAACTTTTATTATTATAGAATAAATTTTCAGGAAGTATCAATGACTGGACGAAATATACGCCAGAAATGCTACGTTCGAAGAAGTCGGAAGCCTTGCGGCCCATTAAAAAAAAAGGTAATTACAAAATTGTTTACGCAACTTCTATGTAAAGTAATAAATTTCCATACCCGACAAATGAAGTACAAAAAAGTTTACAAGTTAAGTTCTACAAAAGCAAAAAAATGCTTTAGGTACAAGTTGCATACACTGTACCTGTTATCAATATATGACAGACCTGCAATTTAAATGAAGTCCCTGAATTTACGATTTTTTGTTTGCAGATAAATCAAAAGAAAATGTTGCTGTCAGTGCGAGAGTATCACAGTGGGCGATGGCAAAATCCTTAATGGAGGAATCGAAACAGAGGTTTTTAGAAGAGGAGCATAAAACAAAGTTACAGTTAATGAAAGATAGACACGAGGAAGAAATGAAAATATTACGAGAAAATGTTGAGTTGGATAGAAAAATGAAACTTGAGGAACACAAAGTAAAGATGGAAATTTTAGAGCTACAGAAGCGGTTTACAATCAGAAATTGATAATTATTTTATAAAAATTATTTTAATAAAAGTTATTTCAAATTACAATTGTGTTGGTGAATAAAGAACTAAAATAATTTCAAAATTTAAAAAGAAATGTCATTTATTTTATAGGAAAATTTACAATCATGCTAATCTATTAAAATATTCATTTACTAATTGATGCCTTACTAAATTGTTTATTCCTCCAACTACATCCCTCATATTTTCTACTTCAACATTATTCACAAATTGTACTGCTTCTTCTTCTTCTGCATTAACTGGTGGTAATTCTTCATTGAAAGTCATTGCTATATTATGCAAAACAGCTGTAGCTATTACAATAGCTTCCACTTTGCGTAATTGAGAACGGATTCCCATAGCTAGAATTGGAAACCTGCGCTTCCAAATTCCAAATGTTCGTTCGATAGGGTTTCTGGTCCTGATTTGTGACTCATTGAAAAGTTGCTCACCAGGTGTAATTGGATTTCGTAGTGGTGTTATTAAATACGGCTTAATACCATAGCCACTGTCACCAACTAAAACATATCCTTCGAATATCCCATTTTCAAAATCGGCCTTAATTTGTGAGGAATTCCAAATATGGCTGTCATGAGATGAACCAGGCCATCTGCAAACTATATTCTGAATTTTACACTTTGCATCACAGACGCCTTGTATATTCATTGAGAAAAAACTTTTTCGGTTTCTGTAAATTTCTGGTTCATGACCTCCAGGGGATGGAATTTTAATGTGGGTACAGTCGACTGCTCCTATACATTTGGGGAATTGGGCAATGTTATAAAATTCTCCGCTATTTGCTGCCATTTCCTCACGTGTGGAAGGCATTTTTATAAAAGTCCCATAAAGGTGGGCAATAGTTCGGCTAACCTTATGTACTATCCTACAAGCTGTTGATTTATCTATGCCACTAAAATCTGCAACTACTTGCAAAAAAGATCCTGTTGCGTAGAAGCGCAAGGTTACAAATAGCATAATCTCTGCGGAGACGGCATTATTTCTATAACAAAAATTCAAGCACAGATTACAAATTAATTATAACACTACATTATTTAAACTAACCTTTCTGTTAGGTGAACAATTTCTTCTTGTATATTTTCTAGCACAAAACGTACACCATTTTTTGAAAGACGGAATCTTTTTATGAATTCTGAATCATTCCATTTAGTAAAATGATCTTCACGTACCCGAAATACTTTTCGTGCTCTTTGTCGATCCACTACATTTGCTAACTCTAACATATCTTCATCATCTGTTAATATATTTAGATATTCTTCCATGGTTTAAATTATTACGTACTACTTCAAAATTATATTACACAAATACGAATATTACAAAATAACAAAATACGGTTATAGCACAGCGTTATTTAAAGGTTATGTATCATGACAATCTTACTAAACCCGAGTTTAGCCGCAAATTTTGAAGGTTCACGGTAAACTCCTATTGAACCGGTTTTGTCAAACTGAACCGCTATTGTACAACACGAATTTGTCACTCATCTCAGTGAACTCCAGTT
The DNA here is from genome assembly GCA_963924605.1 of Malthinus seriepunctatus. NCBI lineage: Eukaryota > Metazoa > Arthropoda > Insecta > Coleoptera > Cantharidae > Malthinus > Malthinus seriepunctatus. The sequence goes on along the minus strand of OZ004600.1, from coordinate 86,114,056 downwards.
CATTTTTAAACCGCTGCTGAGCTTCAAATGTACAATCGGCCCTTACTCTTTTTTAAAATTAAATTTAAAAATTATTGACCTTTCTATGGTTTCTATTTTTTTCTGCATAAACGAACTATTCGTTTGGGCTCAGATTGGTCTCATTCTCTTCGTAATTTTATACGTTACAAATTACCTAAGATGTATTTTTTTGCTATCTTTAATGTGATCAAAGATATTGTCAAAACTAGCAGTTTTGCAACAAACAAAGACGATTTTGACCCTGTTCCCGCACGCCTCTGATCTGGAAAAATCTCTCCCATAATAAGCGTCCCAACATAAGGCGATTCGTGAAAGAAAATTGCTATCCCTACGCTTTTTCTAAAAGTGCTGTTTTTTCCGTTAATTCGACTCTGCTATATCTTTTTAGATGATTTCCTTTTTGTGTGACTTTTGTAAACTTTTGGAAATCTCTTTTTGTAAACTTTTTGGAAATCTCTTTTTGTAACTTTTTATAAATCTCTTTTGTAAATATTTAAATCTTTTAGTAAGTTTCCTCTTTTTGTGTTTTGTTAAGTCCTTAAAGACGTATCAAAACACTTAAGGATGGGGATGTTGGGAACCCCTCATTGTTAAAGCAGATGCGAGATATTTACCCTCTTGTATAGGGAATAACGGTTTTTACCTGGATTCAATAATTTTATAAAATATAGGTAATAAAATCAAATTTGTTAGATTGTTAAATTTCTGAAATATGAAAAATAATAAACGCGTGCTTTAACATTGCGATGGGGGCTAATATTCTCCCTAGCTACCTCTATCATATTTGAATTGACTTATGATAGACCCGCTGCAAAATCATGTATTGTAATAATTGAAATCATTGTATAATGTATAAGTAATAATTTCTGTAGCACACGTGGTCTATCAAGTAAAGATAGTTTATGACCCAGCAGTTGCAAAGTTCCGTTACTTTGTTTCATTAAATTGTATTATTTTGGAAGTCGCGGTCTATTGGACTCCCAATCCGCGACAATACATTTTGATTCCGCGAAACCAGATGTTTATCTAGGATAATAGCGACTTTGTAACGGAAATCATTGGTAGCTAGTATAAATAGGGAACTTAGTAAATCCTGCCTCAGTTCTTGACAATTACGTAATTGGCGACACTCGCTCGTCCTACTCAATTGTAAATTGTAAACTTTATCAACTACGAATCAATATACTTATTTTTCTTCAAGTGATTGTGCATTTATTTATCTGCCGCGAATCCTAACAATAATTACCAATTTTATTGATGTTTTACCTCATTTATTTGAGAAAGCAGCCTGAAGGTAACGTTTTCTCTTAAAACACTTTTTTAACATCCCAATTTTAAATTTACAATTTTATATTTTTCAGCATATGTGTTTGGGAAAACTAAGGAAAATATAAGGAAGAGAGTTAATATTCGTCTGTTAACAAAATGGGAAGGAAGATATAGAGCCAACGCTCAGATTTCCAAGCCAGAATTTAAAAGTTGCACTATATTTAATAAAAATCTAGTAGCAATAGAATTTAAAATACTTGAATTTTTCTTGAACAAGTCAATTTACGTAGGAATGGCTGTTCTCACTCTCTCAAAAAAAAACATATACGACTTCTACTACAAGTATTTATGAAGACTACTTTTGGATATGAGTGTTCGGTTCTTTATGCGGCTACAAATTCACTCATTTATGATCTTCATAACCGAGATTCAAACGAAGCAATGAAGCGAGATTGTAATCAACATTTCGACACATCGCATTTAGTAGATAATATTTACGGAATTCCGCGAGTAAACAAGATGGTTTTAGGGGAAATGAAGGGTGAGAATAATGGAGTCCCAGTGGCAGATTATATTGGTTTAAGGTCAAAATTATATACTATAAGGAACGTCGCTACGAAAGATGAAAATGCAACTTATAGAAAAAAGTTACAAGAAGACGATTATGATGTGGATGAAATTCTAGAAATTATAAGGTAAGTCGGGGGAAGACGCCACTGTGGGGCGAGATGCCACCCCAGCATTTTTCAAAATTCCTCCAACCTATCTCTGGAAAATTTTATGTATAGGTTGCTTGTGATTATAAGCTACTAGCAAACATCGTTGAAAACGAGTTTTCGCAAGTCATCGAAAAGTTTTCTAAAAAATTAGGTTTTTATGTTTGACGAAGTTTTTGCTACATCTCAGCTTTTAAATTTTATTAGGCGTTTTTTTGTGTTATCGATATCATTGAATTGTTAGCTGAAAAGACGGCACTTTTCACGTCTATTGTAATTTTTGCAAAAAAATTCGCATCAAATTTGACTTAGTTAGAGAGTTTTGCATTTTCACCCATAGATTGGGGTAAGACGCCAGATTAGTACAAAGTATGTAACTAAGACTCATTTTATTTAGATTTATAGTAATAATGCGACAATAGGGCCCACAATGATGAAAATGTGTAATGAAAACTATTGCGATAGCAATGGGCTTCGTAGATTGGATTTGCTGCATAATTTGCAAGAAGTGGTTACACGAAAGATGTACATGGATTGATGACACATGTAACGATTGAGGTCAATAATATATAAGGATAAAACAGTTTTTTTTCGTTTAGTACCGTTCCCGACTTTCTATTCGGGACTAAAACTCTCTATGGCATCTTACCCCATGCATTTTTGTCAAGATTTTTTTGTCGAAAAATACAAATTTTTTTTTTAACTATGTTAACTAATAATTTATGTTGATTTGATATTGCTATCTAATAGTGTATTCTTTGAGGGATAAACACATATTTTTAAATTAATCTAAATGTGTATAATAACGTTTTTATAAATTAATTAAAAAATGTATGTCATCTTCCCCCGACTTGCTTTATCCAATTATAATACGACAAAAAAGGAGTTAAAAAATTGGTCATTCAAACGAAAATAACTTTTGAGGATTATGTAAAATGTGTAGAGAATTACGAAGAAAAATACGTATATCAAAATTTAATTCAATCCAGTAATCTTAATGTTCATTCAATTAACACAACAAAAGATTGCTCTTAGTCCGCACGATGATAAACGCTACCTCGTATAGAGGCAAGAGGGTAAGTATATTACATGCAGGCTCTAAAGATGGGTTTGTGCCTGATGCATTATTGCTGTCGTCGAAAAACATAAAAGATTGTAAATTAGATTACCACGAAGATATGAACGAGGCAGTGTTTGAAAATTGATTTATGGCCAATCTCACGAATATTTCTTAAACAAAAACTTAATAAAGCCCTGCTTAAATTTAAATGTTGTTTAAAATTGCAAAGCATCTCATCAACCGTATTTAATCAAAAGTTACGTTAAGCATTGTTGAATTTGTTCATATAGAGCGGCACAAGTGGATTCTGTTTAAAAACCCTCGCGCATGTCGATTTCGACGCTCCGCTTCTATTGCATTAACTTTATACTGTGATGTGCGCCGTGCGCCCGTGCGCGTGTTGTTGTCCAACCATAACCTCAAAAAATTATTCTTCAGTGTGTTCAGTTTAGTTCAAAAACAATATAAATTAAAATAATACTACTTAGCAAAAATTAAATTTAGAAATGGTGGATTCTAGTGAGGAGTCATCTTGCACACCTGCAAAACGTATCAGGCAAAGTAATTATAGTGCTGATGAAAAAAGCCTATTGCTACAGCTTGTGCAAAAATATTCAAAGATCGTGGAAAATAAGAAAACCGACGCTGTGACCAACACAATGAAAGATGAAACGTGGAAGAAGATTGCAATGGAATTTAATTGTATTGCACTAAGTAATACATTACGAGATGCAACATCTTTAAAAAAAGCGTTCATAAACATAAAAAAGAATGTTCGTAAAGAAGTTGCTGATGAAAGGGCAGAAATTATTAAAACGGGAGGAGGACTTGCCACACCGAAACCAAAAAATCCACTCCAGGCGATGGCGTTGCAAACAATGAATACAAAAACAGTCTTCGGTCATCATAATCAATTTGATAGTGATCAACTAATGTCTGCTACAATTATAGAAAAATCTTCTAACGATGGTATTTTTTAAAATTGTATTACTTTATATGGTTTAACTAATTTAATTATTGCAGTTGATAAAGGAAGTATAGACTATAATAACATTGAGTTTGTTTATGCCGATGATGAAGATGAAATAGAAGACAGTAGTAGGAGGAGATGGAAATCGTCAAATTTAAAACAAACGTTGAATAAAAATTTAACAAATAAAATAAAAAGTGTTTATGATACTGATGATAATCCAGTTGAAAGCTCGAAGACTAGCGTGAGTATGGTTGAGCCAGAAAATGTAAAGAATCGGCGTAGACCAGCTGCCATGGCTCTACATAGCAGCGAAATAGGCAAAGTTTATACTAAATTGTGTGAAGAACGCCTAGAAGTCGCACAAATTGAAAAAACGATTCTTCAAACTAAATTGCAGTCGGAGCAAAGAAAACAAGAATTCGAAGTTGAAATTCTTCGGAGAGAATTGGAAATCAAAGAACATCAATTACTAAAAATCAGAAACGAGTGAAATCACTAGCGTGAAATTTACACAGTGTTATTATATGTACTGTGACTACTATTCTTAGGTTTTGCGACTGTTATTTTCTTTTTGTTCAATTAAATTTTATAGAGTTATTGTTCATTTTGTTTATAGTTTAATAAAATTATATTTTATTTAATAAAATGTATTGTAGATAATAGTGGTATAATTCAATTATCGTTAATTATTAATAGCAAAATAATTATGAATCAAGTCTCGTCTAACACGAAAACCATCATTATTTTGTTCTATGGCCTCATTTACAATTGCATTTAACTGCCCATCATTTATAATCAATTGAAATTGTTCTTCATTGTAATTATCATCATTTGGGGGAAGTTCTTCAGCTGCTCTCCTTGCTATATTATGAAGAGTGGCAGTGGCTACAATAATGTTCATTGTCGTTTCTAGCTTTGTTCGACAGCCATAGGCAATTATTGGAAATCTTCTTTTCCAAATACCTATTGTATTTTCCACAAGGACCCTGGTTCTTATTAAAGCTTCATTATACCTTGTTTCTGCAACACCTCTGGGTTCTAACAGTGGTGTCATTAAATATTTCTTGACAGCATAACCACTATCACCTACAAAAATTTAATTGACTTTGCTTTCGTGAATTTTCTCAACAAATTACCTACCTAGCAAAAAACAATTTGGAAAATCGTTTCTCTCGAATCTAGCTTTCAACATGCTATTGTTGAACATAGTCATGTCATGTGTTGATCCTGGCCACCTGGCCACCAAATTTACAAACTTGTATGCTGCATCTACCGTTACTTGTACGTTTATAGAAAAGTATTGCTTTCTATTTCTGTAAATTTCTGCATCATCTCCACCTAAAAGGTAGTACATAAATAGTGTGTAAATCCAAAAAATATTTTGCAATTAGGTACGCACTACTGACATGGCAAAGCAAATGTTTATATAGTAGGTACAACCTACTGCCTACCTGGCGATTGAATTTTTATGTGTGAGCCATCAATGACTCCCAAGACTTTAGGAAAACCAGCTATTTGAAAGAATTTCAATTGCATGTTTCTTCTGTCAGCATTTGTTTATGGAAGTTTAATGTATTGATTTGCCAAATGACACAACGCTGTAGTAACACGTTTTATTATGCGGTTCACTGTAGATTTATGCATTCCACCAAAAGAAGCCAAACAAAGTTGATGGCATCCAGTTGCGTAATACCTCAGACAAATGAGCAACTGATTAATCGGCGATACTGAATTATTCCTGTAGAAAACAATAAAATAAAATACAATATAGTTATGTACTCTACAGGTACTTACAAATCATGAATATACTCTAACCTATCCTCTATTTGTGGAAGCACAGCTAAAACTGTTTCCTTCGTTAGACGGAAATGTTGGAAAAATAATAAGTCTGGCATAGAATTAAAATGATCACTTCTAGCATACACTTGCCGCGGAACCCCGTTATTTATTAAATCAAGGATAACTATATTTAAAAATACATCGTCATTGGGAATTGGAAAGAAAATATCATGTTCCATTTTTTCTTATACAGTTTACAACTTGACTGTTGGCTCGTCTTTGAGGTTAAGTGGACTTTAAGCTTCCAACATTGACTGCTTAAATTTAAGTAAAGCTTATGCATTAAGATCGTTTCTAAAATGACAGTGCAACACATAAAGTACTAGTTAGTAATTTAAGAGAGGCTTAACGGTTAAGTTGTGTCGGTGAGATTGGCCATTAAAAGCTTTTTAACTAAGTTGCCACCGAATAGTGTGATCGTGTTAGACAATGCTAGTTATCATAGCGAACAAATTAAGAAAATTCCTAATACTAGCAGCAAAAGGAAACAATTAAACAATTTTTTAACGAAAACGATATGTTTTACAACGACAGCTATTCGAAAAAACAATTACTGGAAGTACTTCAAATTCGGGATTTTCAAAAACAGTATAAAATTGATAAGCTAGCTGAAGAATCTGGTCATACAGTTTTAAGGATACCGCCGTACCACTGCATTTTCAATCCTATTGAAATGATATGGGCTGAGCTCAAAAACAATGTTCGCAAGAACAATCAATTTCCAAAATTTAGCAATAAAATGATCGAAGTTATTATAGACCAAGCAAATAAAATAAGTCCAACTATACCTTTACAAGTTCAAATTGAGACTAAACAATATCAAATTGGGATTAAACAATATCAAATTGGGAATAAACAATAGAGAGTTATTGCAAAGTCAAATAGCGTGAACGTTAATAAAGTAAACCTTATTTTGACATTACTTTGACATCTGCGCATGCGCAGATTATAAAACACATAACGTTACGCTATTATGGTTTAGCGTACAACGCTATTAACGTTCGTATAAAGTCAACCTTATTTTATCACCTTAACTTTAATAACCTGAATATAACCTCAAAAGTCACTGTCAAACGACGAAATTTGTCATTTCATGACATTGTCGGTGTTCTAATAGCGTATTACGTTAAATCTTCTGCCATAACTATACAGGGTGATTCAAAAATGGCGCATTTCCTCTGGAGGGGTTGTTGGGGACTATTAAGAGAGTACGGGAAAAATGTTAAAAAAATTCTTTTCAATCATTTCTCTGAGATATTAACAGCTGAAGATGGGTTTTGAACATTTTTATTTACCAGCATTTTGCGAAAATTCATGATTTAAGTAAAAGATTATTTTGTTAAATAAACATTTCAATTAAAAGAAACTAACTTTACGCCTAATTTGTCGAGAATTTTAATTTTAAAATTATTGATTTTTAACCCCGATAGCTTTAAAATGAATCTGGCATTGATGTTACAAAAAATAATACATTGACAGTTGTCAAAAAAATTTTTTTTGGTTAATTTGTACTGTAAACTTGAAAATGATTAATTGTTAGTACCGACCTGCATGCAGCCATGTTGTCTAATTTACGATTAAGTTCTTCTCAAATTATTTGAATTTAGAAGAAGAATTAATTTTTTTAACATTTTTTTCGTACTCCCTTAATAGTCCCCAACAAACCCTCCAGAGGAAATACGCCATTTTTGAATCACCCTGTAGTTTATAAAAACGCTATTTTGTTCACGCTATACTGTATAACGTTTACCTTAATAAGGTAGACGCTAATTAAGGGTTTTTGCAATAACTCTCTAATATCAAATTGAGACTAAACAATATCAAATTGAGACTAAACAATTTCAAATTGAAACTAAACAATTTCAAATTGAGACTAAACAATTTCAAATTGGGAACCCATAGAAATTAAATTTAAAAAATTGAAAATTTATTTTCACATACTTAAGACAAGTTTAATTTGATTATAATCCATATATTTAAAACGCGAAGCCTTTTCTTTTCCGCTAATTTTAGCGTACTTCTACTGGACCGATTTTGATGATTTTTTTTTTAAATTGAAGCTCTTGACCCACAGATATGTCACCACTAATTTTTTTCTCAAAATTATTAATTTCATACATTTTTTTATATTTTATAATATACATAATAAAATGTAAACTTGAAAATCAATTTTTTCAAAAAATGCGTTTTTGATAAAGCACAAAACATCCAAGCAAACATAGCTAACACAAATCAGTATGTAAACTACTAAAAACATGGAATATTAAAATTTTTCTTTGCATCAAATTCTAAAAACTTTAAATATAAAAACAAGATCATTTAGAAATAAAATTATAAATATAACATTAAAAACAATTTCATAATACTGAAATTAATAATAAAACATATAAAAATATAATACTAAATAAACGAATATCAAAAAATAACTCAAAATCAATTCTAATACAAAACTTCTAAAAAAATTATTCAGAGATGCACTCGCATTTGTTTACACCTGAGCGTTCTCGAAGAAAATCAATTTTTTCAAAAAATGCGTTTTTGATAAAGCACAAAACATCCAAGCAAACATAGCTATAGTAACGGCGCGTTTAAGTCAATTATGACTCATCGCTCTAAAGTGTAAGCATCAATCTGTTGTAAACGTATGTCCGCTCTTAATACACAATTTCAGAAACGTCAAAATTAATTAAGTTAATTCATTGTTTGTCCGTGGTGGCGACACAGTATGTTGCGATGTACATTTTAAGCGGGAATTTTAAATTAAATAAAATTGTACATCCAGTTTACTTTATTTTAAGTTTTTCTCTCCGTCCTAAATTATGGAATACATTCCTGGAAACGCTTTAAACGAAGAATGAAAAGCAATCAAAGTGTAATAACAGATTTCCGATCGATTTATCTATTGACAAAAAGTTTAATAGTCAAGATTTTTTGAAAATGTCTGATTTTGACGCACACGGTGGAATGTAAACCTGCGTTTTAGGACGTAGGGTCGCTCGATGACCAATGATCTAGTATAAATGCTATTTTGCCTATAGACTTACTCAAGGGCGGCAAAAAAAGTGAGAAGCAGAGGCACTGGGTTTTGGAACCCAAGAAACCCACATCTTGTCACTGTTAAAACCGACGATAAAAACATCACACGATTAGCAAATCAACAAATTCAACAATTTTAGAAAAAATAATTACTCAGTCGATGCTCACATACACAACTTCATGATTTTTTTATAATATTTTACAGCCCAGTAATCAACCCCTTGATTCGTTAAATTGTGTTAAGTGCAGAGGAATCCAAAGATCTTCTCAGAAGCGCATTGATTAATTTAAATCAATATTTTTGTTACACGAAATTTTTGTATAAAATAATAAAAAGTGCAACCGAAAATTTTACTTCTGAGAGAAAGCTAGGTAATTTTGAAAAAAACCATCGTCAATAATTTATTGTGTGGCTGTCCATTTCATTCAAAGAAACTTTCCATGTACTAGGTATATCATACTACTTTCATTACGTTAAAAATTTTGTGATAAAGAAAAAACTAATTTTTATTAAAAAAACTGATTTAAATTTAACTGACATAACATAACCTCAAAACATCCAACTGACATCTAATAAAAGTCTGAAATGCTCGACATACGTTTTTATCTACCATATAGTTTATACAGCAGACGTATGTTTTTATATACGTCTTTTTTTATTACAATATTAGACAAAGAAAAAATATTTTATACCGACATTTCTTATTACATACTGCGATGCGTCATAATTGACTTAATCCTGGCGGGACTATAACACAAATCAGTATGTAAACTACTAAAAACATGGAATATTAAAATTTTTCTTTGCATCAAATTCTAAAAACTTTAAATATAAAAACAAGTTCAAAATTATCCAACTTCAATGAAACTAAAATGCTCCAGAAATTTTACCGAATAAGACATTGAGGTAACTTACGTCATCATATTATCAAAAATTGTACCTCTATTTCTGGAGCACCATAGCTACACAACTTAAAACAATTTTTGACAAATAAAATGAATATATTGTACAGGAAAACTCTAAAATTTGCAGAAAATCTTTCATTGTGAGTACAAATTATTTGGACTTCGTTTAACTGTATCTATTTTCCTCGACTATCAGAAACTTTAATTTTGGCCGGTGCTATTTTGGATGTTGATGCCTTAACTGTTGCTTCGGGGGAACTTTTTTCAGCTAATGCTTTCAATTTGCTTTTACGTATTTCCGACGCCTTTTCAGATTCTTTTTTTATGTTGATAGTTTTTTTGAAATTATAATTGTTCATTTCTAATTTTATGCTTTTTCTTTTTTTATCTGTTTTTGGTGATTCTTTTTTTCTTTTTTGTGAAGTCTTTAAGTTACTGTGAGAAGCTATCAATGGAGGTTTAGTATAAAACTTTTTGATCGGAACTGCAGATATTTCTGCTACATCTATTTGGCGAGTTTCGATACTGGGGTTATTAGTTTTTTGAACGTTATTATGTGTGCATTGAATATCTTTATCTATAGGTATATTATTCTTTTCAATTTCCTTATCACAAACAGTACTTTCTAATAAAGCACGCAAATCTTGGTATTCATCTTCTGGTTCATCGTCGACACATATAGGATAACCATAATTTGGCCTTCCATTTCTTCTAGTTCTTGTTTTAAATTTAGAAATAAATTATCTGAAGTGCTTGTGGCCGGAGGCTTGTCAAAATTAGTTTTTTTCGCATTTTCACCATTTAAAAACTGCGAACATGGCAATTCGTCGTCACTAGCATCACTACAATCTATAACTATCACAGCATCATTTATTGTATAACCGTTAGTATCTATTTGGCTGTAATTTAATATTTCTTGTGTAACGCATACTTTACTAATTTCAGGAGGCTCTTCTTTAATACATTTCTGGTCTTCGTTGCTATTTGTACTACGACAAGGAACATTCATTTCTTCTTGTCTATCCGACGTAATTTTTGCATTATTGCCAATGTTTTTATTTTCATTGCCAATTGTAGTACAAGGAAGGTCCATTTCGTCTTGTGCATCCGACGTAATTATTGCATTATTGCCAATGTTTTCGTCTTCACTGCTATTTGTACTACAAGGAACGTCCATTTCTTCTTGTCTATCCGACGTAATTTTTGCTTTATTGCCAATGTTTTTATTTTCATTGCTAATTGTAGTACAAGGAAAGTCCATTTCGTCTTGTGCATCCGACGTAATTATAGAATTGTCTCCAATTTTTTTGTCTTTATTGCTATTTCTACTACAACAAGAAACGTGCATTTCTTTTTGAGCATTATTGTTTATTGTTTGAGCAATTTCTTGTTTGGCTTGTAATCCTCCACTCATAACAGCATTTTCATGTAATTCATGGGTATCGCTATACAATGGACATCTAAAACAAAAAGATTTACTGCCACTGTGCACAATTTTTACATTTGAAATGGAACACTTTTGATCAATGAAATTAAAAAAATTTCATAACTTAAATTTCTACCAGGTGTAAACAAAATCAGGCTCACCTCTTTAACTTTTTTATCTTTCAAGATATCAGTCTTAAATTTTAGAAAGTTATATAAAGTCTAATTTTGAATGACAAAAAAAATTGCTGTATTTGAATATCCGAGTTACAGTTTAAAAGTTTTGAACAGTAACTCAAAAACAAAAGAAGGTATTACATTTTTGATTTCACCATTGAGTTTGTCCTAAAAAAGTAGATTGTGAACGTGTTATTAGTTTTCTCTCAACTTTTATATTAACTGAGAGACTCCATATTGACAAGCAATTTGAGCCACCCTGTACACATGGTATCTGCTTTTTGATTCAAAATATGAAGCTTTTTCTCAGCTTAAGAATTACAGTTAAATTAGGGGAGGGTTGTATAATTTGATGTTCAACATCTGGCATCTCGTCTCATTTTGCAATTGATTGATGTATTTTTCAGCCGAAGACTATCCAAAACGGACGAAATCACAAGTTCCGGAAGATAAATTAAATTTTGAAGAACAACTCGAATTAATGAAACAAGTACTTCCCGAAGCCGATCCCGACTATCTCGAAATGCAGTGCGTGCAGTTAATTGATAGACCATAACAATTAAAAGAATTATTTCTCGAGCTATTGAAACGCGTGACTATCCATCGATGAAAGAATATTTGAGGTAAGTTGAGCAAATAATCATTTTTAAATCATTAACTTTTTTAAAATTCCAGACAACAAAAAATTTTAACACAACAAAATTTAATGTTAAAAATTTTTTGGAAGTAATACCTGACCCAGCTGCTCATTTTCAAGTCTTTAGAAATAAGGGAGATTAAAATTAAAACGAGGAAAATATGAATTTCGGGCTATAACTCAAAAACAAATAGAGGTATCAGATTTTTGATTTCACCACTGAGTTTGTCTTCAAAAAGTAGATCGAGAACGTGTGATTACTTTTCTCCTAACTCTTATATTACCTGAGATACCCTATAGAGACAAGCAATTTGAACCACCCTGTACAATGGCACAGTAAAAATTTAAAAAATTATTATGCAGAAATATTTTAAAGCAATAAACAATTACCTTCTAAAATTAATGAAATTAAATGATCTATGTTACAAAAAGATTTTCCTGTACATATTTGGCGTAAATAAGTTGGACAAATGTCTGGAAACATTTCCATTATACGGTAAAATAATTTGTCGTCTAATTTCTTAGTGGTTTCCTCAATCGGTGAAATAATTTGTATATCGGGTGATACGGTTCTTAAATTCTCTTCTTCAAGTTTTCTTCTTTTACATGGAATATCCTGGTTTTCACTTGGTGTTGTGGTATTAGAAGAATTTGAAGCATCCATACTTTTTTTAGCTGCAAAAAAATAAATACTGATCATTAAATTATATTAAGGTATTTTCGACTTTAACAGTGTGTTTCACTTTAAGTGAGGACATTCGCATAACTTTTTTGTTTTTAAAGCAATCGGAATAAAAATTTTAGCAGTTATGTTAGCCATTAAGAATATTAAGATCTATTTTTTTGTAAGAATAAAGTTTTTTCAGAAGTCGAAATGTAGCCAGTTAAAATTAAAATAAAAGTAACAGTAACGATTGAGATAGAGCAAAAGTGTATTAGGAAAAGTTGTTGCAAATTACAAAAAAAGGCCACGTACGAACTACATAAGTTACAATTGACAATATGATCTATAGTGTAAAAATATTTTTTAATATACAGGGTGTTTCATTGAAAAGGTATTTAACCTAACTTTGTTATTTTAAATGAAACACCCTGTATATTTTTGCAAATTCAGACTTCTCGTGATATTTGGAATAAAAAATGTATTAGGTTTTATGTAACTATTACTAACCGTTTTGGAGATATTGTCACTTCTATGCAGAAATTAACCGAAATGTAGTCAACTCTGGAGTCATCATACCGGGGTTGTATTAAAGATTTTTCAAACTTGTTTGTATTATCGACTATCAAAAAAGGTTTACTTCTAAATATATCGTAAACCTTTCCAAGAACGCTAATATTATACAAAGTCATTACTTTACACAAAATGTAATTTTTCCCAAGTTTTTCAAATGGAACACCCTGTATATTTTTGCAAATTTAGGATCCATATTTTACCAGAAATAGGGAAAAAATACATTTCTGTAGCTTTTTGAAAAAATTTGCCATGTATTTTGTTAGTAGATTATTATCAGTAGTCGATGGTACAAACAGATATGAAAAATCTTGATTACAACCCTGGTATGATGATGACTCCAAAGTTGCTTCTATTTCGGCAAATTTTAACATGGAAGTATAAGAATATCTCCAGAACAGTTAATGATAGTTATATAGAACCTTATAAATTTTTTTTTCTAAACGTTACGAGAAATCGGAATATGTTAAAATATACAGGGCGTTTCATTTAAAATAACAAAGTTATGTTAAACACCTCTTCAATGAAACACCCTGTATATTCCAAAATATTTTTACATTATAGATCATATTCAAATAAAATAAAACCAAAAAACGTTTCACAATAACAATTTTAATAAGTGACGACGCGTTTCGCTACACAGTAGTAGTTTTTTGGTTTTATTTTATTTGAATATGTTCATCGACTTTCACCAAGTAACGGCCATCTCTCTCAATCGTTTATAGATCATATTGTCAATCGTACCTAAACAGTTTTCTTCTAAAATATACACAGCTTGATTTAGATTTAATAGTCCAATCGCTCAGACTCACCCTGAACAGTGTACACAAACTAATTAATAAATTTTAAATTGTAATGTGATCTTATTAATTTTCTAAATTCTAATTTTCTGAAATTTTTTTCACAATTAATCAAAACTGACAGTTATCATTTCATAGCCTGCCCTAAAGGATATCCAAAAATTTAGATTGAATAATTAAGCTCACCTAATTTTTGTTTTTAATTGTGACAAATAACAATCTGAAGAAACTTAAACACACCAGACCAGCTCAAATGTGTTATTAGTTAAATAAAATAAACTAAGACGAATGAATGACTAATACGTATTTATGTATGTATATCGGGGAAGTACCGATTTAGCAACCAATTACATTCGTTTCCATAATCGGGGGTGTAGTTTGTTCACGCTATACGGTGGCCTATGCATAAAAATGGGGTGTTCACGTTATGCGAGGTTTCCGTTATCCGATGTTTACACTATCGAGTGGCTACTGTATATATATACAGGCTGTCTCACGAAATCGGCGCAGCATTGGGATATCGGAAACTATAAGACATACAAAGTCGGTTAAATGGGGAAAAAACTTTTATATTGTGTGCCCATTTTGAAAGTGTAATTAGGTTTTGCAAAATTATCATAGCCAACTAGATATGAGGTAAAAACTGTAAAAGTGCGTATTTTTCTTTTGCTAATAACTTCTAAAGTAATGGAAATATAAAAAAATAGTTCAAATAAAAAAAATAGATATTTCTAAGCTTTAGTCAGTGGCGTAGCAAAAAAATTTTTTTAGGTCTTAATTTGAAAGATATGACACAAACTTACCTTTTTTTAAATACAAACACTATTTTATTTTACCTTTAAAAAAATGCTTATTTTTTTTCCTTTTCAACGATATGTAACAATCAATAATACAATTTCTTGATTTTTTTCAAAAAAATTTTTTCTTATTTTTTCAAGAATTCTCTTCAAGTCGACTGTACAGGTACATTTTTTTATTAAAATTATCATTTGTAAAAAAATAATTTATGTCAGTAACCTGTACCAGTCGACTTGAACAGAATTTTTGAAATAATAAGAAAATTTTTTTTTTGAAAAAAAAACAAGAAATTGTATTATTGATTGTTACATATCGTTGAAAAGGAAAAAAAATAAGCATTTTTTTAAAGGTAAAATAAAATAGTGTTTGTATTTAAAAAAAGGTAAGTTTGTGTCATATCTTTCAAATTAAGCCCTAAAAAAATTTTTTTGCTACGCCACTGACTAAAGCTTAGAAATATCTATTTTTTTTATTTGAACTATTTTTTTATATTTCCATTACTTTAGAAGTTATTAGCAAAAGAAAAATACGCACTTTTTCAGTTTTTACCTCATATCTAGTTGGCTATGATAATTTTGCAAAACCTAATTACACTTTCAAAATGGGCACACAATATAAAAGTTTTTTCCCCATTTAACCGACTTTGTATCTCTTATAGTTTCCGATATCCCAATGCTGCGCCGATTTCGTGAGACAGGCTGTCTATAAATAGTAAACAATAAATAAATAGTAATACGGCTGTATACTATTTATTTTAAAACCTAAAAATTTTTGTTTACACAATTTTTTTTGATCTCAAAAAATTTTTTCCACACAATTTTTTTTAAACCCAAAATCTTTTTCTTAAACCCACAAATGTTTTTGAAAATCCAAAAATTTTTTATCAAACAGTTTTATTTTCAAAATCTACAAATTTTTTTATGAACCCAAAAATTTTTTTTACACCATAAATGTTTTTGAAAACCCGACAATTTGTTATTACAAAATTTTTTTTCAAAACACGAACATTTTTTTATCAACACCAAAAATTTTTTTTCAACCCAAAAATTTTTTATCAACTATTTTTTTTTCAAAACCCAAAAATTTTGTTCTTAACAAAAGCAATTTTCTTCCCACTTTTTTTGAAAACCCAAAAAAATTTTTTTTCTTAACCTCCAAATTTGTTTCACCTTTTTTTTTTACACCCCACAAATTTTTTTTTCAACACAAAAAATTATTTAAAACAAAAAATTTTTTATTAAACACAATTTCTTTGTTAAACCCAATAAATGTTTTTCATAAACTAAAAATCTGTTTTCAATTTTCGTAAAGCTAAAATTTTTTGTCAATTTTCACATAAAAAAATTTTTTACTCCGGTCCTGTTACGTAAATTTTTTTATAAAATGGGGTATTGCATAGCGGTTTACGTTGCCGATAATATCTCTAAAAATAGTTTTTTATTAATATTATAAGTTATTACAGTACCTTTGAAATTCCCCAACTTGATAAGCGTTATTTTTAATAAACAAACTCGCTGCGCCATTATTAGTTCTGGTGGAATTGGCATGAACTAAACGGATACTAAATATGCTTATAAGTAAAATTTGTTGCATAAATATAGGCGTTTCGCCGTCTTTTTTTTGAAAATTATTATTGGCACCCTAGCTCAAAAATAGGACGATTTTTGTTATTTTTTTTGCACACATCTATTATAAATCACTTCCCGAACAGCGTAGTGAAAGCCTTTTTTAACAAACTCGATTTTTCAGCTATCGGCCTTTTTTTCAAATAGTGTTTCTACAAAATTTAAAAAAAGGCCTTCATATGGCGCAACTGTAAGACTTTTTCTCTCGAATAAAAAAAAAATCGAGAAATTCTATGCATAAATAAGGGCACTGAACGCCAACAAAGAAACGACGTAATATTTCGGGCACCTTAACATTACTTCTTGATTTTGTGTGTTGTGCAGATGGCTGGGTTTTACAGCAACAGTTTCAAAAACTTTGTCATTTTGGAGAGCATTCACCAATATGGAGTCGCTACTCACTTTACTAGAATTGCTCGAATGTGTGGAAAAACTTTCCAAAACCAAATCACTTTCTATTTTATTCATCAAAGTTTGCTCCAAATTTGGCACAGGATTAACTTCAGTACTAGACGTGCTTGGTTTTACATGAGAACTTCCAAAAAGTAATTCGAAAACAGAATTTTCACTATTACATGTGAGGGTACTTGGTTTCGCAGGATTTTCAGAAACGGATTTATTTTGAACTGAATCTACCACAAGATTGGTTCTAGCACAACTCGAAGTGCTCAGTTCCGTAGAAAAATCTCCAAAATCACAATCGTTTTCAAAATTTAAAATCGGATTAACATTTGAACTAACCGAACTACTTGTTGCAATCCATAATATATCCTACTTATGTTTTATATTTTATTTTATGAAAATTGCATCTCTTACAAGTTACAAGCAGATTAATACTACAACTGTAGCTTTATAAAAAATAATACATATCACAATTTTCATAGGCGATGAAATTATGAACTTCGATCGTGACGAAGCACTTCCCATCGATGTGTTTGTTGACGTTGAACCTGCTTTTGAATATCCTGAACCGCCCGTTCCTTTACCATCTACATCCCAAGCTGCCTCTCCACCAACATCATCCCGAGCTGCACCTCCACCAATTAGGCCACGAAAACAGGCAAAAAGAGTTAAAACTAAACGATTAAGTTCAGAGGAACTTAAAAAGATCTATTTTCGAAAGAAGATCAGAAATGCAGATCTTGAAAGGAAGATTATGTTGCAAAAGTTCAATATGGAGCGGAAACTTTTGAGTGCACAACTTAAAAAAGTTTCCGATTCGTAATGTTCTTTTGCAACATAATTCTTTCTAGTTTGGAATTAATTTTTTTGTCTGTTTCTCGTGGTCAGTTGTAGAGGTCCCAACCAAAGATGAATACACCACGTGACTACCGTTCAAGTTGCGCAGTAACTTTTAATTGTCGTTGCTTGGTAACGAACGTAGACAATGCCGTGCCGTTCACATCATATAATTAATTTCACTTATAAGAAAAAACTTCTTCAAGATCCTGTTCACAAAGTATTAAACCAGTAATTAATTATCATTATTTTTACTTCAAAAGAAATTTAAATTATTAAAATGATTATTTTGAATTTTTACAACAAATTTTAAAAACGATTTTTTAAAACAAGAAATAACTAGAGCTCAGCACTGGGCTCTAAGCCACGACTCGCGTCTATGCTAAACAAATTGTAGAAAATGATATAAGCCAGATATCTTGAATTAAGCTGCCTTAATTTATATGAATTGTAAAACTCGTAAACGTTTTCTACCTATATAATAGGGTATTTTCCAATTTTTTAAATATCAATTATTACTGCGTTATTACATAGTAAAGTTAATTATCAAAGACTTAAGCACACTAAAAGTTAAATAAAAAAGTTTTCCTCAAAAACTGCTCTAGAAAAATCTTTAAATGCGACGTTTCCAAGTGACAATCAAATTCTTTTCTTATTTAAATTTTCGATTTCCTACCTTTGTTAATTTTAGTTATGTATTAACGTTATTTTCAGGATTAATTTAGATGTACTATGTAGTATTATAAGAACTTGTTTTTTGAAAATAAATATTTTAAAATTTTCCTTCGGGACTTAAAAACTTGTTTTACTTTTTTGTACCTTTAAAAAAAGATTGCAGTGAGAACGCTTTTCAATAATATTTGTGGTTCTGAAAAGAACCGTTGTTTTTAATAATTTTGGCTGCTTTTTATCTTCTTCCTTCTTCGTTCCTGTAGTTGAAAGTATGGTAGGTGTGGGTACTTTCTTGATGATGTGAAAATCTCCCTGAAAGTTATACTAATGTTAGTACTGGTGTAAGGTTGGTAGTGAGCCCTAAAAGACACCACTTTGAGTCTATGCGCAACATTTAAATTTAGTGGCAGACCATGCGTAGTAAGAGTAAGTAAATTACTGATTTGCTATTGTAAAATGGTAGGTACTTTTACACAAAATAGTGGGTTTTATTTTTATAATTATCTTGGTGAAATGAAAAAGCATCCATCAAAATCGGTTAAAGCGTAAGTAATCTTATATAACTTACTAATTTCCAAAGACGGTATTAACAACTGCATTTCTAACCGCAGTATTTTCTCTGTTGTTATTTCCAGGTGCAGGGAAGGGAATGTCTTCGTCTGCAATGACGGCGTCATCAAACTCGTCGTCTACATCCAAATCGTCCCTGATATTGATTGCCAAGTTATGAAGAACTGCACACGCTACGATCACTTCCAGTACCGTTGGCAACTTTAATGCCATTCCGGCATGCAAGCACGGAAATCTACGCTTGAGAACTCCAAATGTTAGTTCTATAGTACTCCTGGTCACTACATGAGAGCGATTGTACCTGACTTGATTATCGTTTGCAGGATTTATGAACGGTGTTAGGAGATAACTCTTACAGGCATACCCGCTATCGCGGAGCAAATAATTATTCCCATATTGGCCATTTTCCAACTGAACTTGCAACGGCGAGTCGTTTAAAATACGAGAATCGTGAGCCGAACCATGCCATCTCGCAATAATGTGCCTAATTTTGAGTTTAGCGTCACAAATGCACTGCACGTTTATTGAAAAATATCCTTTACGATTTCGAAAAAGTTCAGCGCGATCACCTCCAGGAGAAACTATTCGGATATGTGTGCAATCGATAGCGCCAAAAACTCGTGGAAATCCTGCAATGTCATAAAATTCCCTGTTGACCTCACGTAGCTCATCAACATTGTTGGGCGTTTGAATATACTCTGCCTTTAACGAGGCAATTTGTCTCGTTACACGTTTGACAATTCTGCACACAGTCGACTTGTGGATGCCGAATGTATCGCCGATTACTTGTTGGAAACTTCCAGTCGCGTAAAAACGTAAAGCTACCAGTATTTGTGTTAATGCACTGATCGACTTGTTACGTTGACTAATCGGCCTGATGTTGTTACCTATACGATCTTTCAACTGCCTCACAGAATCTTTCGAAAAACGGTACCGTTCTTTAAGCTCGCGTTCACTAAAACTGTTCATTAAGTTGGTTCGTTTTCTAAAAACTCGGCGACGTCTTCTTGGGGGATCTCCAAGTGATGAAAGTGAAGTATCAGACATGATAGAATTACAAAACACAACACGAAAGTAAATAAATAAATTGTGAAAATTGTACTGTAATTTATCCAGTACAATAAATAATTATATTAACTAAAGGTAACTACAGTCGAATTAACTAAAGTCGAATTGACTAAAACACACCGAAAACACACAAAAACCACAATTCTAAGGTCAAATAACTATTTTAACTATTTTTGTGTCTTAAAAAGTTATGGTCAAAAATTTTAAGACAGGAATGTAGCTACATTAAATTTAAAACTTAAGTTAGATCATTTAAGAAAGTCTTAGGTGAAAAAAATGTTTTATGCAACCCATTTTTGAAGTTATCCTATCTTAAAACCTATGTTAAATAGCTTTAAGCAAGTAATAGTTAATGCTTGCTTAAAGTGACAGATGTCATATTTAAATAGTTTTATGCATAGCTCAATAAATGAAACATTTTGATATAAAATTCACCGGAACAGCAATGTTATGATTGAATCTCATAGATTTTGGGGTGCCGAATACGAAAAAAATAACGCGCCCGCGCGAGATGTGGGGCTTCACCCCTAAAAATAGGGTTAAAGTGTGAAAATCTCACTTTTTTATCGTTCATTCCTTTTTTTTCGAAAACCGAATGTTAGAAAAGAAATATTGTGATAGAATATTATAGCTGACACCGAAACGAATCGATTGACATAAATTTTATATAATTTCTTTAAAACTCAACCCCTCCAGGAAGCGAAGAAGTCGTTACAATGCTCCATTTCTGATTAGTCGGTTAAAATGTTATTACGGAGGCTGTGATTGACCTACAGGAACGTGCTTGGGCTTAAATTCTTCCTAAAGCTCGAGAGAACAAGTATGAACCATAATACTGTAGAATATTCTTAGTAGTAACAACGAAATTGTCTAATGTTTAAAGGGGTGGGTCGAAAATGTGCAAACAAATTGTATTTTACCAAGAACTTCATAAAAAAATCAGGGTTCAATATTTTTTTTCCAAAATTGCTGGATAAGTTCTATTTGTGTCTGCGAACATGGCCTCAGCGTCAAAAAATAATTCACGCATCCAAACGCTTATAAATGCGTATCAAAGTGCGTCGAGTCGCGTTTTCTTCAATAAAATTACAAAATATTATTCAACGTGTATATATGATATCACACCAACAAAACACATGTATATGCATTCATATTCACCCATAGTCACCCATATCAACCGAGCTAAAAGGACAAAAGAAATTAAAAGTTGTTGTTTGCGTGCTAGTGCAGTTCACTGTAAATAAATCATTATGAACAAAAAACAATGAGAACTTTTACGGAACAGCAATGTTAATATTGATTATAATAGATTTTTGGGTGGTGAATACGGAAAAAAATACGCGCTCGTCCGGAGGGTGGGGCTTCGCCCCTAAAAATGGGGTAAAAGACCGAAATTAGTTTTATTTCATTTTTTCTTTTTTTCCTCAATAAGTTAATCTTGGAGGAGTAATAAAATATGATTAAATATTATTATTGGCACTTCAGCAGAATAAAGAACTATACAGGCTGTTTCAAACGAAGTGCGCACTATTGCTAACTTTCTTATTATTAGAGCTACAAAGCTGGTTAAATTAGCAAAGAAGCATAATTTTTACTACTGATTACGATGGTCAACACAAAAACAACAATTGAACATCTGGTTTTTAAGATATTTATAAAAATAACTTTTTTTTAATAGAACACCCTGTGTATATTTTTATGTTTTCGAAAAGAACAATGAATTTAAAGTGTAAACTGTCATACGAGTTTTGTCCTAAAATGAATAAAACAATTACCGTTCTCGTATCTACAGTATTAAACGGATACGGTAATAATGGTCTCTTGGTAGGAACACCCTGTATTTTTATACAGATTTGGATTACTGGTAAAATATAAATACTAAACTAGCAAAAATACAGGCTGTTCGTGCCAAGTGACTAATACTGAAAAATACTGAAAATACCAGAACGGTAATTTTTTTTTCATGTTAGGACAAAACTCGTATGACGGTTTACTTATACTCTAAATTCATTGTTCTTTTCGATAGTGCCAATAATAATATCTAATCATATTTTATTACTCCTCCAAGATTAACTTATTGAGGAAAAAGAGAAAAAATGAAATAAAACTAATGTAACAACCAGCAATTTCAATATTTAAAATATTCTAAATTTTATAAAACAAATTAAACAATTCAATTATTAAATTAAATAAATGTTACTAAGGTTCATTTACGCGGGAAGTCAATTTCCTGAACCTATGGGAATTGCAGTATAAACAATCAAATAAAAATGTGAAGTCAATAATAAAGAAATATCATAAGTTGCAATTCCCATGAATTCGTCCAGGAAATTACTTAGACGTTTATTAATTATATTTAAACAAATTGCTGGCTGTTCACTTTACCTATGTCTGCGTTTCTTGAACTATAGAAAAATGAATTACGTAATTACAATTTATTGCTGATTCAATAATCAGGATCATAAAAAAATAGTTCAAGAAACGGCAGTCGTCAGAAAACCATACTATCGAAAAGATCTAATTTTAAAGTCGGTTGAAACCCATAATCGTGGAAACACGATTGGAAAGAGTTTAAAGTCGTCGTGAAAGTCAATATTTTTAAGAGTTATTAAAAGATTGTTAAAACCAATTTTGATCCGGTACGTGGTACTTGTTTTATATAATTGTTAAAGTCGTCGGTCGAATCGTAACTAAAACTCAGTGGATTATAATTTATAAACTCCATAAGGATTATATTGTACCAGAGGGGTAAGAGTCCTAAGTTATTTTATAGTTTATCTTTTGTTTGGGATATATTGAGCACCGTTTGTGTAACCTTTATTAACTGAAGTTAAAAAAATAAACGAAGTAAAAATATCTTCGAGTTTCTATATATGTGCAAAAACGTAACAACCCCTACGCTACCAAACATCCATAAAAGAGCAAGGGAACAATAACCAACAAAACCAAGGGGGTTCGTTACAATTGGTGGCAGCGGTTTAAAAGGTTAAAAAGCGGTAATCAAATAACAGCTGTTAAAAGGAAATTAGAGGTTCAAAGAAGTTTAAAGGTTTATTTTTGCAAATTTTGATTTTTTTCTAAATAAATAACGAAAATGGCACATGACAGTAAAGTAGGAGGACAAACACCAGGAGTTGCAAATCAAGCCCAAATTAATCCAATAATGCAATACACAACACCAGGAATGATAGCAACAACGGTGGATAGATTTACAGGATCCGCAGTTAAAGAATATTTCGAAAAAATCGAACAAAGAGCGGAATTGGATGATTGGACAGAAGAACAAACGAAAAAAATTATCATTTATAGGTTAGGTGGAGAAGCACATAAGTTCTATAAATCCGAGCCGGAATTCCAAAATCCATATATAACATACAAAAATTTCAAACAACTATTTACAGATAAATTTGAACCCATAAAAGTTCCAGGTGAACCACTAATGAGACTAGGAAAAGCGACACAAAGACACGACGAGACAATATCAAGTTATGTGACACGAATAAATTCCATCGGGAATGAAATTTTTAAAGAGGATTGCTTAAAATATCCGGGAGAAACAAACAAACAAGCGTTGAGAACAAAAGCAGCAGATTTAGTCTTAAATCAATTTAGAATAGGAGTTCAAAAGCACATATTGAAAGATTTAACTCCAGTTTTAATGAGGGAACCAAATTTGACAATCCAAATGGCAGAAAAATATGCAAGACAATTTGAATTAACACAAGCAATGCTACAAGGACGATCGCAAACAAACACTTTTCCACAACCACATGTAATGACGGTACAACAAAATTGTGAATATTGCAAAAGACGAAATCACAATTCAAGAGAGTGTTGGTTTAAGCCAAAATTTAGGACACCAAATGTTCAAAGGCCGACGAACAAAACTTATGGTAGAAACCAATTTAACAATTTCCATTCGCAACGACAACCCTCAAACGAACGTAGATTTGGAGGAAAAGCAAATCATAATTACAACTCCAGGTTCAAAAATTTCAATCAGGCAAACGACTCGAGATTTAGGCCAAATACTTATCAAAAATTTAATAGAAACAGAGAAGAATCGAAGCCTCATGTGTCCACATTTAGAGCTGTAAATACGGTACAGCAAAGAGAAGATAAACACAAGGAAGAAGAAAATTTAAACGAAAACGGGCTGAGGTTGATGTCTCACAACTTTGGCCAAATGAAATTATAAAAAATTACACAAAAATTATGATTCCAGAAATAGCAACTCCAACAGAAAACACACCAAGCGTAATCTATTTGTATGTAAATGGTACTTTGAAAAAATTTTTATTAGATACAGGTTCCGCGATAACAATTATTAAACAAAAAGAATTATTAGACAACGCTATAATTGTGCAAACAGATAATATTTTTCTTACAGGCATAACTGGTGACGGACTAAACGCACTAGGTACTTGCGAATGTATTTTTGGGGTTTATCCGAACAGAGGTAACACAAAGTTTAATGTAACTGTTTGTAATGATAAACTAGCGATTGAACCTTGCGGAATAATCGGTAGAGATTTTCTTTGGGAGAACAAAGCTATTATTAATTTCGCGAACGAAACATTAACACTCTGGAATCATGAAATTAAAATTCATCATCAAGGTGAAAATTTTTATAATAACATTAACCAGAGGCAAATAAATAAAACAAATGATGTTAAAGAAGAAAAGGCTCAAGAAAATAATTGTGAAAAAATTTTGCGTTTCAGCAAAGAAGATTTGATGAAATCTTGTAATAACAAAAATGAAAAAATGGCAGAAATGAATGATAAAAGTAAAGTAATTGAAAACGCAGATGAAGCTGTAGAGAATTACAGATATGAGTTAAAATATTTTTTAGAAGAAAAGAAAAATAAGAAAAAGACAGAGAAGTCTGATAAAGAAAATTCGAGAGACCTGACCACGAAAGTTTCAACAGGCGTGCAGTCGACAAACGGCGTCAACCGAAATAAAGGAAACCAGGCTCCAATTTTCGAGTTAAATAAAAGAATCCAAAATAAGGAAAAAGATTTCATTAATGAAACGAAGTCATTTATAAACAATGTAAATAATTATTTCTGCACTACAATTGCATGCGTCTGCATTTTATTTATAACGAGCTATGTTACAATTTCAAATGTTGTAAAAAGAAAGTGGAAGGAATTAGAAAATATGGACGAAAATTTTAGGAACTCAAATAAGAAGTTCATGTCCAAAAAGTTTAAATGCAAAATAATAAATTCACAAGAAGATGAAATAGTTAATTTAGATTTCCCAGGAGATAAGAGGAAAAACGGTGAAGAAAACGCGTTTAAGAAAAAACCTCATCCATTAGAAGTGAAGGTACAGATAAAACAATTCGGAGAATTAAGTGAAGATGAAGGAGATGCATACAGAAGATTTAGCGTACGTAAAAATATTAATAATTATAAAAACAGAGAAATTAAAAAGGAAATACGAGTAGCAGAAGGTGAAAATACTTTATCAGTAAACAACAGGTGTAATGAAATGACGCCAGTTGAACTAACCGAGTTATCTACGGCGAGTCACATATCAAAACAAGCAATGATCGACATTGACGAGGTCGGGAAAAATAACTTGCATAAAGTAACGTTAGCAAAAGCTATAAAAATACCTCCTAGGTCAGAAATAAACTGTGAGGTAGTTAACAAAAAATTTCAAAAAATTGAAGATAGATACATATTTTTGGAACCTATTCCAATATTACCAGGAGTGTTCTGTGCCAGAATGATACTGGACACCAAAAGAAATCCAGTTGTTCGATTG
This sequence comes from Malthinus seriepunctatus, assembly GCA_963924605.1. Lineage (NCBI taxonomy): Eukaryota > Metazoa > Arthropoda > Insecta > Coleoptera > Cantharidae > Malthinus > Malthinus seriepunctatus. Next base: position 86,088,210 of record OZ004600.1, on the reverse strand, counting down.
GTAAATTTAAATGCACAAGAAATGTCTATTCCCAAAAACGTAGCAGTTGGATTTATTGAACCGATAGGGAACATTTCAGAAAAACCAATCAATAATTTTTCAATCAATCGAATTGATGTTAAGGATTATTCTTGGGTGGAAGAAAACTTTGATTTTTCTCACCTAAATGAACGTACAACAGGATTGCTTCAAGAATTAATAAGTCACTATGCAGATATTTTTTGCGATAAAGAAGAAAAAATTAATAAAGCGCATAATGTTGAACATGAGATAGTAATAGAAAAAGAAGCACATCCAATAAAAAGAAGACCGTACAAAGTTCCTTTTAAACAAAGGGAATTATTGCAAAAAGAAATTGAGCGTTTATTAAAAACTAAGGTGATAAAACCATCATCAAGTCCATGGAGCGCACCGGTAATCTTGATCGCAAAGAAACAGCCAAATGGAGAAGATAAAATTAGAATGTGCGTCGACTATAGAGGCCTAAATTCCATTACCAAGAAAGATGTTTTTCCATTACCATTACTACATGAAGCCATAGATTATTTAAGTAATTCTACACTCTTTAGCGTTTTTGATGTTACGTCAGCGTATCATCAAATACCAATGAAAGAAGAATCAAAACAGTACACGGCTTTTTCAACACCAGAAGGCCATTGGGAGTTTAATTCAATGCCCTTTGGATTGTGCAACGCTCCAAGTAGTTTTCAAAGATTTATAAATTTCACCTTATCGGGCTTAATCGGAGACATTTGTTGGGTATATTTGGACGACATTTTAGTTCATAATTCCAAAGGTCCGGAAGACCACATACAAAAATTGTCTCTAGTTTTTGATCGTTTACGTAAAGCAAATATCAAGCTTAAGCCCTCAAAATGTCAATTCTTAACAAAAGAAGTTAAATATCTAGGGCACATAATTACTCAAAACGGCGTAAAAGCGGATCCAGAAAAAATAGAGGCAGTCAAAAATTTTCCCATTCCTAAAAATGTTAAAAATATAAGACAGTTCTTAGGTTTGGTAGGTTGGTACAGGAAATTTATCCCAAATTTTGCCGAGTTAGCTGAACCTCTAACACAGCTGACGAAAAAGGACGTGAAGTTTAAGATCGGCGAAGAAACAATTAAGGCCGTCGATAAATTAAAAACAGCAATTACAACGGATAGTGTGTTAGTTTATCCAGACTTTTCTAAAACATTCATTTTAGCGGTAGATGCGTCTAATACGGGACTAGGTGGCGTTCTAAGTCAAGATTATAATGGTTTCGAAAGACCAATAGCATTTGTGAGTAAAAAGCTGAATAAAGCTGAAAGAAATTACAATACAACAGAAAAAGAACTTTTGGCAGTAGTTTTTGGAATTAAACAGTTTAGATGTTATTTATATGGGCAAAAATTCACAATAATTACAGATCATCGACCTTTAAAATATTTACTTACTTTAAAAGACCCCAGCTCAAGATTGGCGAGATGGGCTTTACTACTTTCAGAATTCGATTTTGATGTAATCCACAGAAAAGGAAAATTACACGGTAACGCTGATGCATTAAGTAGAATGCACGAGGTTGAAGTTACAACCAAATCAAAGAAGTATTTAACACTAGAAGAATTTTTTAATATAATCAAAGTAAATTCGATTATTAACGAGTCAGTTATGATCATAAACGGAAATTTATTTGAAGATAGTCGAAGAACAGTGGCATTAGCACATTGCGTGTCACAAGATTTTGAAATGGCCAAGGGTGTAGCCCTACAATTTAAACAACAATTCGGAAATACAGAAGAGTTCTTAAAGCAAAATAAAAAAGTAGGAGAAGTTGCAATACTACAAACAGAAAGGCGTAACATTTATTATTTAGTAACAAAAGTTAAATATTACCATAAACCTCATTACGAAGCCGTATGGGTTGCACTACATAATTTAAAAGAGTGCATGTTACTAAATAAAGATAAAGATTTAGCCATTCCTAAAATAGCTTGCGGGCTAGATCAATTGTCATGGAACGTAGTTTATGAAATGATTAAATATGTTTTTTGTAATACAGGTATCAAAATTTTTGTGTATGATAATGATAACAATGTAGACAGGTCCCAAACAACACATATTAATGCAGTTACTAGGTCAAAACCACCGGATATAACTCCAGTTTGGGATAGAGAAGACATCAAAATTAAACAGGAAAATGATCCTTTTTGTCAAAATATTGTTCAATTGCTTAAGTCCAATGACAAAAAGGATGAATATTTCTTAGATCAAGAAGGTATATTATACAAGGTAGATCAAAACGATCGTTTAGTGATTCCTAAAACTTTTGTTCAAAAAGTTTTAAGAGATTTTCACACCTTACCATTTTTTGGCCATCAAGGTCAGTTCAAAACACTTTCAACTATAAGATCTCGTTGTTATTGGCCAAACATGAAGGCTGATACAATAAAATTTGTAAATGAATGTCACGATTGCAATCAACGCAAAACATCCCCTCATCTCAGTAAAGCTCCTATGCAGCACTTTCCAGAATTATTCTATCCTTTTCAGAGATGCTCTCTCGATCTGGTAGGACCTTTACCTACTACAGACGAAGGTCATAAATATCTTTTAACATTTATTGATCATTTTTCTAAATACATTGAAATTATTCCTTTAAAAGATCAAAAAACAGATACAGTTGCACGTGCGTTTATAAAACGTATCATAACTAAACACGGTACGCCAGAAAAAATTTTAACAGACCAAGGTACCAATTTTGTTTCAAAATTAATGAAAGAATTGTGCAAACAATTAAATATTGAAAAACTACAGACCACAGCATTTCACGCGATGGGAAATGGCGTTTTAGAACGCGTACATAGAGATTTAAAAAATTTTCTAAGTCATTATCTTAATAAATTTCAAACAAACTGGAATGAATGGGCACCATATTTCGAAATGTCCCATAATTTTAGTATTCATAGCTCTACAAATTTCAGTCCGTACTTTCTACTGTATGGAAGAGACCCCATATTTCCAATTGACGATGTCCTTAAGCCACAGAAAATCAAGTATGATGTCGACACAAACTTCACTTCCGAAGTTTTGGCTAGACTTCAGATAGCGTTTAGGGAAACTCGCCAAAATATTTTTGAATCGTCACAGAAGCAGGCTTTGCAATATAATAAAACTGCTAAAAATAAAGAATTTCAATTAGGTGACCTAGTTTATGTCTTTGATCCAGCCACTAAAATAGGCGTTTCAAAAAAAACTTTCCAAGCCCTGGATGGGTCCATTTAGGATCATAGAGATATTAGGCCCTGTGACGTATAGAGTTCGTCAATTAAACAAAAACTTCGAAAAGGTTATTCACGCCAACAGGCTAAAATTTTGCAATGGTTTTGAGCACGAGCGAAATAGGCAAGTCCAAGCCATAAATTACAGTTATCATCCCTTAAATTCAAAATGGCCTATAACCGAAATAGAGGAAGATCAGCAGAATTCTGATCCCGGTCAAGCAGCATTAATTATTTTTCAAATGCTCGATCAAATAAATGCTGACCAAAATATTAACAAATTTCAGGAACAGATACAAATACAGGTAAAGTCAAAAAGGAAAGCGTCCGTTATGGAGGACTGCCGTCCTCCAAAACGTTGTAATAAAAAGCTTCCGATAGGTAAAAAGACTTTGGAACTGATTAGAAAAAATAAGGAATCATTTAACGACCTTACTAAATCAGGTTCCATAAACGATAAAGGTTTAAGGAGATCAGCTCGCCTTAAGCGACTACAATAAGTAAAATTTAAGATAGGTCAAAGGATAGGGTTAAAATTAAGTAAGATTAGTATTTAATAAATAATTGTTAAAAGAAATCAACAAAAGTTATTTTGTAAAATTAGATAGGTAAAAATTAAAACGGGCTCTCAGTATTTGTCATTATAAACCGCGGAGTTTTTACGCGAGTATAGTGATCGCTTACGATAGCGAGGGACAATAAAACAAACATTACAGTGGTCGCGTTGAATGACATTGCCCTGTGCACACGAAATGGGATAAAATCATATAAAACGTGGAAAATTAAGTGATAGCTTTCATAATCCAAGAAAATGCAGTCAATAAAGACCTTCGAGAAGAAATCGCAAGTAATGGAACAACTCACATTCGGTGCCGAAAGAGCAGCGGTACAAACGATGATGGTCCGTAAAATAAAAGAGTTAGAAACAGAAAATTTTGGCTATTCGACGTTACATATTTTTGATGGTGCTGAAATAAAGAAGTTGGCTCAAACAACTATGGCACACATTTATGGATGGTTTGCAACATTTGGAAATTTTTTCTCGGGAATAATTGGAATTTATATAATATTACGAATAATTAAATACTTATTTGGAGTGGTCCTCAACAGCATTACTATATATAAAACGTTTGGTTTTGGATTCAAACTTCTAGGCAGCGTATGGAACACATTAACGCTGTGGTTAATTCAAAATCAGGACAAGCCTAGCACAGCTCCAAAAGAAGTTCCGGCTAGACCCAGTTCTATAAGTTCAATTAGAAGAAGTCAATCGGAAGCAAACATATTAACAAACGAGCGAAATCAACAAGGAGGAGCTGCAGAAACAACAAGTGTTTATCCCAAAGTTAGCCACTGGGCAAGTGACACATTTTAAAAAAACCGCGAGTGATAGTGCGCGTTTAATAAACAGTAAAAAGGCCTTTTTCGTAGTTTTAGTGGGCATTTGAACAATATTAATACTGAGAGTATAAGGAAGTAAAGAAATATAGACAGAAAGTTTAATAGAGGACATTAAGTTATAGATTAGTTTTTTTTTTGGGTATAATTTAATTAGTAATCATAGAAAATAACTAGAGTTCATTTAAAACTTCGCATTTTTATAAATAAATAAAGTAAAATTTGCAATGTGCTACAGTTTCAGAAAAACATGTGTGTAAGTTTGCTGACATTGTTTGTATTATTATCTTTGTTTATAATATCATGTTCAATAGGTTAATGAAGTGACTCTTACCTACCTCAACGTAATTTTATATTTTTTTTATTAAGTTTATGTAAAACAAAAAGCTATGCTTTTGTTTTCTTTGGCAGGGAAGAGTGTAACAACCAGCAATTTCAATATTTAAAATATTCTAAATTTTATAAAACAAATTAAACAATTCAATTATTAAATTAAATAAATGTTACTAAGGTTCATTTACGCGGGAAGTCAATTTCCTGAACCTATGGGAATTGCAGTATAAACAATCAAATAAAAATGTGAAGTCAATAATAAAGAAATATCATAAGTTGCAATTCCCATGAATTCGTCCAGGAAATTACTTAGACGTTTATTAATTATATTTAAACAAATTGCTGGCTGTTCACTTTACCTATGTCTGCGTTTCTTGAACTATAGAAAAATGAATTACGTAATTACAATTTATTGCTGATTCAATAATCAGGATCATAAAAAAATAGTTCAAGAAACGGCAGTCGTCAGAAAACCATACTATCGAAAAGATCTAATTTTAAAGTCGGTTGAAACCCATAATCGTGGAAACACGATTGGAAAGAGTTTAAAGTCGTCGTGAAAGTCAATATTTTTAAGAGTTATTAAAAGATTGTTAAAACCAATTTTGATCCGGTACGTGGTACTTGTTTTATATAATTGTTAAAGTCGTCGGTCGAATCGTAACTAAAACTCAGTGGATTATAATTTATAAACTCCATAAGGATTATATTGTACCAGAGGGGTAAGAGTCCTAAGTTATTTTATAGTTTATCTTTTGTTTGGGATATATTGAGCACCGTTTGTGTAACCTTTATTAACTGAAGTTAAAAAAATAAACGAAGTAAAAATATCTTCGAGTTTCTATATATGTGCAAAAACGTAACAACCCCTACGCTACCAAACATCCATAAAAGAGCAAGGGAACAATAACCAACAAAACCAAGGGGGTTCGTTACACTAATTTCGGTCTTTTACCCCATTTTTAGGGGCGAAGCCCCACCCTCCGGACGAGCGCGTTTTTTTTCCGTATTCACCACCCAAAAATCTATTATAATCAATATTAACATTGCTGTTCCGTAAAAGTTCTCATTGTTTTTTGTTCATAATGATTTATTTACAATGAACTGCACTAACACGCAAACAACAACTTTTAATTTCTTTTGCCCTTTTAACTCGGTTGATGTGGGTGACTATGGGTGAATATGAATGCATATACATGTGTTTTGTTGGTGTGATATCATATATACACGTTGAATAATATTTTGTAATTTTATTGAAGAAAACGCGACTCGACAATCTTTGATACGCATTTATAAGCGTTTGGGTGAGTGAATTTTTTTTTGACTTTAAGGTCATATTCGCAGACACAAATAAAACTTATCCAGCAATTTTCGTAAAAAAATATTAAACCCTGATTTTTTTATTAAGTTTTTGGTGAAATACAATTTTTTTACACATTGTCGACCCACCCCTTTAAACATTAGGCAATTTCGTTATTACTACTATTAGTATTCTACAGTATTATGGTTCGTACTTGTTCTCTGGAGCTTTAGGAAGAATTTAAACTCAAGTACGTTCCTGTAGGTCGTTCACAGCCTCCGTAATAACATTTTAACCGACTAATCAGAAATAGAGCATTATAACGATTTCTTCGATTCCTGGAGGGGTTGAGTTTCAAAGAAATTATATAAAATTTATGTCAATCGATTCGTTTCGGTGTCAGCAATAATATTCTATCACAGTAATTCTTTTACAACATTTAGTTTTCGAGAAAAAACGAAATAACGGTGGAAAAGTGCGATTTTGACACTTTAACCCTATTTTTAGGGGTGAAGCCCCACATCTCACGCGGGCGCGTTATTTTTATCGTATTCAGCGCCCCAAAATCTATAAGATTCAATCATAACATTGCTGTTCCGGCAAATTTCCCATATATGCATGTTCGTCTGCTTTAATTATTGAGCTAGCAACCGAAATTTGATATAAGAAAGTCTTAACTGGCTTAATGCTTGCTTAAATTTTAAGATAGTTTTTATGCAACCGAATCAATGTCTTCAGACCTCAAAATCATATACTACCAAAACCAACACCGATGGACACCTCTTCAGGAAATACACGACGAACTTTTCAATCATTCCAACGTCAAAATAATTTTAATAAACCAATATCTATTAATACACAGCAATTTAGAAATTTTAATCCCGAGGAACTATATTGTCAAGAACCTCTTTCAAATGACGATCAAGATATTCAAAATTACGAGGAATATAACAATGAAGACGAAGTAGAACAAGAATATTATGTTGAAGATGTTGATATCCAAGAAACAGAAGACGAAAATTTTCATTTGGTTCTAAACCCAAACGAACCAACGTAAACTCAGAAATCATACAAATTAATACTCTATCGACAATAAATCTACCTTATATTTAAAGCGAATTTTCTTATTGATACCGGAGCAGCTAAAACTCTTATTAAACCGGAACTTGCTTATAAATATTTCCCAGAACTTATTGAGAACGATTATTTCCAAATTCAAACGCCACATCAAATTTCAGAACATTTCGAAACAGCAATTATAAAATTACCTAGCATTTTCAAAACAAACGAAAAACATAAATTTCATTTATTCGATTTTAGTAAAAAATATGATGGACTGATTGGCATGGATCTAATAAAAAAATTGGATGCAAACGTAAATTTTAGAAATAATATTTTAGAAACTAAAAATTCGAATATTCCGTTATATTCGATTGAAGATAAAAATGAAAAATTAAATTATCATATCACTGTAGAGCCAAGATGCGAAAAAGTTATTCAAATTCCAGTTTCTAAAAATATTAAAGAAGGTATTCTCGATCATCAAAAGTTAAATGACCACCTAGAAATTCCAGCTTCATATGTTACAGTAAATGATTATCTTGCTACTACAACAGTAATTAACACCAGTGATAAAAATGTGCAAGTTACCATAACAAGGCCTTGTAACATTTACATAGTCGAAGAAAACGTCGACTGTATTAATGTTAACCATCAAGTCCATCCAACAACTCAAACCCGAATTTTTAAATTATAAAAATCCAACGCAAAATTTAAAAAAATCCAACGCCAAAATTTACAACAATTACGATTAGAACATCTTAACGACGAAGAAAGAACCTTAATTACAAATTTATGCGATGATTATAAGGACATTTTCTACAACGATAAAATTCAGCTTACATTTAATAATCAAATTAAACATCAAATAAAGACGTCTGATGATACTCCAGTTTATACAAAGAATTATAGATATCCTCAAGTACAGCGTCAAGAAGTTCAACATCAAATATCGAAAATGCTTGAATACAAAATAATAAGACCCAGTACGTCTCCTTATAGCTCTCCTGTTTGGGTAGTACCTAAGAAGGCAGATGCTTCGGGTAAAAGAAAGTGGAGAATAGTAATCGACTATAGGAAATTGAAGGAAAAAACTGTAGATGATAAATATCCACTACCTAATATTAACGATCTTCTCGACAAACTTGGAAAATGTCAGTATTTCTCAACCCTTGATTTAGCATCGGGATTCCATCAAGTTCAAGTCGAAGAAAAAGATATACCTAAGACGGCATTTAATACGGAAAATGGCCACTACGAATTCCAGCGCATGCCTTTTGGCCTAAAAGGGGCGCCATCTACGTTCCAACGTGTGATGGATAACATATTAAGAGGTATCCAAAATGAAAAGTGTCTCGTATATCTAGACGATATAATTGTATTTTCGACATCGCTACAAGAACATTTAGAAAGGTTAAAAGCAGTATTTGAGAGGTTACGAAAAACAAACATTAAGGTGCAATTAGATAAAAGCGAATTTTTAAGAAAAGAAGTACAGTACCTGGGTCACATTATTACACCACATGGAGTCAAACCCAACCCCGACAAAATTATTGCAATTAAAAAATATCCAATTCCAAGAACACAAAAAGAAATCAAAGCATTTCTAGGGTTGCTGGGTTACTACCGAAAGTTTATTAAAGATTTTGCTAAATTAACAAAACCATTAACTAAATGTTTAAAAAAGGGAGCTGAAGTAATTCATACCAATGAATTTAAAGAAAGTTTTGAAAAATGTAAAAACATACTCATGAACAAACCAATTTTACAGTATCCCGATTTTACAAAAGAATTTAACCTAACTACCGATGCTTCCAATATCGCCATTGGAGCTATTCTTTCACAAGATCCAATAGGACGCGACCTACCCGTTTCGTATGCTTCTCGAACCCTCAATGAATCTGAACAAAAGTACTCGACTGTTGAGAGAGAACTTTTAGCTATTATTTGGGCCACCAAGTATTTTCGACCGTATTTGTTTGGAAGAAAATTTAAGATTATAACAGACCATAAGCCACTACAATGGTTACACTCTCTTAAAGAACCAAATTCTAAATTATCAAGATGGAGATTACGCCTAGAAGAGTACGAATATGATGTACTTTATAAGAAAGGTAAACACAACACAAACGCAGACGCATTATCTCGCATACAAATTCATCCAATCGATACTCGATCAATGCAAGTCGAACCGGATTTTGAATTAGAAAAATTACTAGACGATCTAGTTGAATTAGAACAAGAAATAAGCACAAATATAAATCCGATTACAGAAACCGCAAATTCGATCGATCAATTCCAAATTGGAAATAACGACCCATCTACATCAAAAACTAAAGGAACAACCATTCATTCCCAAGAAGATTCAACACCAACTATACCTATTTGTGACGACGCTTTAGATAGTAAAAAGAATCAAATCATAATAAATATTTTACATGGAAATTCCACACGACCATTAATTACCAAAAAAGAGAATAATACGATAATAACCGCTAACTTAGGAGATATTAATTTAAAACAAGGTTTACTACAGTTTCTGAATGAATATTGTAGTCCGGCTAAAAGCTATTACTGCCTATTCCCGAACGATGAAATATACAAATTATTTTGCGAAGTCGTCAAAACAAATTTCGATCAAAATAAAACAAAATTTTACAAGTGTACCAAGAGAGTATTACACGTGATAAATACAGAAGATCAATTCGAAATAATTAAAGCAAAACACGACGGAAAAACAAATCATCGTGGAATATTAGCCACATGCATGGTTATCAAACGAAATTATTATTGGGAAAATTTGGAAAAAGACGTTGCTGATTATATAAACAAATGCATACTTTGTAAAAAGACAAATTACGAACGACATCCTATAAAAGCACCACTAAAAATTACGGAAACACCCAATAAGCCATTCGAACATCTGCACATCGATACTTTTCAAATTGAGAGAAATTCATTTTTAACAATAGTGGATTCATTTTCAAAATTTTGTCAAGCCTATTATCTAACCTCTAAAAGTGCAATTGAAGTGGCTGAAAACTTGATCAACTACATCTCACAACACGGATGCCCAATGTTAATAACGATGGACGGAGGTACAGAATTAGCAAACGAAACAGTCAAAAATTTATTAGAACTACACAAAATTTCAATTCATATAACTACACCTAAGCATCCAAATTCAAATTCTATGATAGAAAGGGTTCATTCAACATTAATAGAAAATTATCGAATAATTAAAACTTTAAATAATCAAGAAACTCCAAAACAAATTATGATATCGACGGTAGAAAGGAAGAATGCTTTAAGCGACATCTTGGTCAAAATTCACTTTTATACACCATTGAAATCAGCGTAAAATTCCGCATCTTTTCATCTATATTTCAAAGTTAAATAACGACTTTCATGTCGCTTACTTTAATCCTAAATTAGGTCTAGTTTTAAACTCAATTGAATGATGCGACATATAATTTGCAAAAAAATATCACTAATGGATTTAGATCATTCAATTTTCACACATCACTCGCTTAAAGTATTTCAAAAATTCCATTTTTATATCATGTTGTCGTTACAATTATTGTTTCAAGTCTATAATTTGTGAAGCACATAACTTAAGGTATAGTTCCTTTCAAATATAATTTAATAGAGGTCGGTTAGCTTACTTTTCCGGCGACCAAAGTATGAAATGTTGTCGTTTAAGTTAACGTCAAAAATAACAACTCTAATTTGTATTGCTGTAACCGTCATTGTAAAGTTTAAAAAAAAAGTCGTTTAACGTAGTTTTTATTGTATCTAATGTCGCTTCATTTAAATAACTCTTTAGTAACGTGGCGTTTAAACATGCTCAAAATGGTATAGGCTGTCACTCCAATTCAAGAATTTTAAATGTAACTGATTTGCATAGTTCCCAATAAATGAAGATAAGCCACACATGAAGAATGGTCAGGCGCTTCAGTTAGCAAATAACATTAGAAGCGTGTGGTTATACCTAGTGCGTGCTCTGAATTGAATCGAATTACAACATAGTAAGTATCTTTAAAGTTATTTATTTATTACATTTTTTGATAGAATTTACTTGTTATTGTGTAAGTAATACTTTAACTTCAAGTAAGTATCACCACATACACTTCATGACGATTTATAATCACAGTATTATAGGGAATGCTTGATCTCACATAATTAATATTTTTTAAATCCTTTATAGTTGTGTTTGTATTATTAGCTTCACATAACGTTTACTCAGTATTATAAATTAATGATTGTTTTTGTTTCAGATGAATAAAAGGAACCTATTTTATAAAAAAATAATTACGGAGATGAAAGAGGGTGGTGAAAATAAACATTTAAGACGATCATTGATAAATGATTTTGAAAATTGTGAAACAGTGAATGAACACTTCGAAAATATACCCACATTGTTACCAAGCATATCTCCACTGCCCAAAACTATACGAGTATCTAAATCCCCAGAAACTAGACCTAATTTAATAGCTCTAAAGAATGTCTGTTTGAGTGATTACAATATTCTTCCAGCTCAACCAAACGATAATGACGATGTTATCTACAATGTTGAACCTAGTATTGAAGATACTGCTTTTAACCAGGAATTAGAAATAAATAATTATTATCGTACTATTGACGAAGAAAACTGTGATGAAAATGAGAAACAGAATGACGAAATTGACGTACAATCAAAATTTAACTCCAATTTAGAGATTACAGCAATAATGGAGAAAGAAATATCAAATCCAATCATACAAAATTTAGCAATAGAAACATCAAACAAAATAATAAGAGATGAGCACCAGCCAGGATGTAGTAATGCCCAATTACGTCAAAAAAAACAACCGTATAGGACCAGACCACATAAAAGCTATGTGGACTTCTTACCAGAAAATGTAGACCCATTTGAATGTGATTCAAGTTCGTGGGAAGGTACAACTGTTTCAGACGATTCATCATCCGAAGAAGCTGGCACAAGTAAAAAGAAAACCAAAAAATTGAAGCAGACCAAACAATGCGAGAATAACGACCAGATAGTAGGAGAACGAGCGGCAAGAAAGAAGAGAATAAACAAAAAGAAAATTCGTAAGGAAATGAGAGAAAAAGGACAAGAATATTTAAAACAAGATGGCAGCACACAAAGAAAACGAGAAATGAAGCCAAACCCTTGCAAAGGAAAAAAATGTGGCAACAACTGCGAAGAGATAGCTGAAGATAGAAGAGTAAGTATCTTTAATCATTTTTGGGGTCTTTCTAGTCAAAGACAGCGCGATTGGTTAGTAAATATGTGTAAGCGATGTGAAATTAAAAGAAAAAGATCAATGGAATCTGCACGTCGCAATTACTCTTTCGAATTCTATATCAATAACAACGAAGACAGACGAAGAGTATGTCAACAATTTATTCTAAATACATTAAATGTGTCACAGACTTATGTACACTATACCCTAACGAATGCAAGTAACGGATCTTCAAAAGACGATATGCGCGGCAAAACTATTCCACCTAATAAAACAAATAACAGCGTTCTTCAAAGCGTCAAAAACTTTATTAAACAGTTACCAGCAGTGCCATCACACTACTGTCGAAAAGACAGTAGTAAATTATATTTGCCTGTCGAGTTCAAAAATTATAAAAATTTATATAGAATTTATAAACAGGAAAAAAATGGACAAAATGTAGACGTGGTTAGCGAGAAAGTATTCATACACGTTTTTAAAAACGAATTTAATATTGGATTTCACATCCCAAAAAAAGATAAGTGCCTTAAATGCATTAAATTTGAAACACAAAAGACAGAAGAAAATGAAATTTTGAAGAAAGAACATCTCAAGGAGAGAGATGCTAGTCAAGCCAGATTCAAATGCCATCGAGAAATTGGTAAAGCGCATTCTGAGATTTTGTGCGTATCATTTGATTTGCAAAAAGTTTTGAACACCCCACATGGGGAAAGTATGTTATTATATTATTCTCGAAAATATTCCGTATTCAATTTATGTTTTTATGAAAATATTACGAGAGAAGGTCTGTGCTTTATATGGGGTGAAAGTGACGGTAAAAGAGGTGCTAATGAAGTAGCAACTATTTTGCAAACGTATATACTACACGTAGATTCACGTGGCTCGGTGAGAAACTTAATACTTTATTCAGATTCCTGTCCTGGCCAAAATAAAAATAGAACGGTATTGGCTGTGCTTCATGATTCCCTACACAAATGTGAAAATATTGAGACCATACAAATGAATTATCTTCTGCCTGGCCATACAGAGATGACTGTAGATAGCATGCATTCGGTTATTGAAGGATCTGTCAAAAACTCAATCGTTTGGGCACCTTCGCAATGGGCTACTGTGTGTCAACTAGCTAGAAAAGAACCCAGACCTTATCAGATCAACTATCTACATCACACTGACTTTAAAGGTTATGATGGATTTATAGAAAAGTACTTTAAAGGAAATCTAATTGGAAAGATTAGTAAGATACGAGTTGCAACTTTTAAAAAAATAATACATAACAAAATGTATGTAAAATACAGCATGGAGAAAAATGCACCGGTAGAAGAAATTATAATTTTGGGATCTACTCAAGATAAAATCAACACTAAACTCTACACAGAAAAACTACCAATCTCTAAAACTAAACACACTGATTTAAAGAAACTGTGTGACACAGGCGTTGTACCTAGACTTTACATAAATGAATATTTGAGTATGCCATTTACTAAAAGTACCAAAGATACACTCGTTGAGACTGATATTGAAGATGAAACTGACTGATTGAATTATTGTGATTTTTGTGCAAGTGTACTCAGGGTAATAGAATTTTCCTAGTTATTTTTAAAGTAATAGTTCCTACTAAGGTAAAAAAATGTCTTATGTTTTTAAGGTGTTTGTTAATAAATTGCATCTGATACAAGTGGTTAGGTTCTTAATAAGAATACTGTTCTTTTTGTGTTTTTAAATAAATGCTCTGAAATGATGAAGGGCTAAATTTATACTTTTTATTTCTTTAAATATTTGTTAATTTTCCGTAAAATAAGGGTTTTGTTTTTAAGAAATATTTTACAATATTGTTATTTTTTTTTAAATATCCTTAAAGTGATAACTGATAAGGAAATGAATTTCTATTTAAATAAGTGCTTGTTTTTCGAAAAATTTGTTAATTTTTTAAATGTTTAGATTTTCAAGAGTTGAAAACTTTTTTGGTAATTTTATGATAAAAACGCTTATTTTTTATTACATAAACTTAATAAAAAAATCTACGTAATACGTTAGTTTTTGTTACAGCAAAGGTAGTTAATTTACTAATCCCTGCGTAGATTCCTAACTGACAGTATGTTCCCCTTCTCTTCCTAGTGTTACATTGCAAGAAGTTGTCGCTTCAATCATTTTTCCGCTCATATTTTTATGAACTAAGAGGTTAAGCGACATTTATTTCAGGAAATATTAATTTTTTTTTAATTCTTTTAAGATGATCTGAAACTCTTCACAATAATTATTACGAAGTAAAGTTACCTATTATGTAGCACTAATAGATAAAAAGTTACGATTTTTTTATTACAAATAAAAACTTTAAACCGCTCCCATGTACAATTCACAAAATGTCGCTTAAAGTATTCTTCCTTTATACCGTCGATATATGCTATTATCGGATATAATAACACTATCCATTCTGCAACAAAATTCACCCCATTCGAAATAATTTATGGACATACTTCCACTAAAGATCCGTTCGACCTGCAACTAACGAACTCATTTTATGAAGATTACGTATTACAACACAAAAATAAATTGGAAAGCCTATATAAATCTTTAAAGGAAAACATGCAGAAAAATAAAGAAAATACAGTTAGAAAAAGAAATGCTAAAACTCCTGATCATGAATACAAAGTAGGAGACAAAATTATGATCAAGTTAGACAACAGAAAAAAGCATTAAATAAATTTGATGGACCTTATAAAATTTTAGAAATTAATGATAAAAATATAGCAACCCTCTTAGACATTAAGAGTGTTATTTAGTGAAAAAAAATTTCGATTTCATGTAGGATGAGTTGCCTAACCATTATTTCTTTTAAAGTGACAATTCTACCTGCCTTTTTGCTTACTGTCCCAAGCTCAGTTAGTTGATAGATTTATGACACCTTATTGAAATTTCAATACAAAGCAAATCCTTCTTACTTTTTTTTTTATGTTTCGGTTCAACCAAGATAACAAATTTCTTGATAGATATAATTAAACTTATGATCTAAAAATTAGAAAAGTTATAAAACAGAATACGTCCATATTTTTTAGTTAATTTGAATTATTTATTGATAAATTATTAAATGAAAAAGAATACAAAAATTAATTTAAATTAAGAGAATAATAAATATGAGAATATAACTACTTCATATATCTGAATTAGGTACAAAATCTTGATCTAAGACATACAAATAAAGTCTTTACTTATTTCTAATTCGTATAGTATTTCCATAGCGAATTTTTCGAAGCATAATATGTAAAGCTTTAGAAATTAAAATTAAATTAAAAAACCACCCGTATCTATTCTTCTGATTCTAACGGTATCTCTAAATTTACTAGAAAGTCTAAAAATTAAGTCCTAAAGTGATTATGAAATTCGTAAAATTGTATTACCATAAGAAAGTTTGAAGGACTGGACTTTATACAGTAAGTAGGTACATTTTCTTTCTAATCTTTTTACAATAACTTAAATTTTCACATAAACTACCTGTTCATAATTATACTGTTACTTTCTTTACACCCTTACAAACTAAGGGTATCGGCCGGGACGTAATTAGGTAATTTCTGGTAAAAGCCAAGAGTATTGCCATCGTATTGGTACCCAAAATAAGGAAAGACATTCGGTACAGCACCGAATTATATTGATAAAAATATATTGATAAAAAGTATTTATTTTTAAATTTTGTACTCAAATAAGCTAATTTGTTAATAAAAATTGAGGATCAAGCTGCTCTAGAATTAAAACAAAAGTCGGTATAACCAAACATAAATCCATGCTTCGATTGCGACTAATTTTATTTCTTTATTTGTGTTTATTACAAAAATAACTGAGTAAACAATGCTATTAATGTACTTTATAATTTAGGAAATAAAAACTTTAAAAACTTGTTAAAGGTGTTTGAATTTCAAAATCTCGGGTTGTAATCGAAGCATGGATTTATGTTTTGTTATACCTGTTTTGGTTTCTATTCTAGAGCAGCTTGATCCTCAATTTTTATCAACAAATTAGCTTATTTGAGTACAAAATTTAAAAATAAATACTCAAGTGATATACATTTTATATATATTCATATACAATAATTTAAAAAGAAAAGCAGCTAGGGCACTTTTCTTTTTAGATTATTAGTCGCCATAAAATTCCGCAACTTTGCCCCAATTTAACCGTTTCTCTATCTCTACAAATAAGCGAGATCCCCATGCTGCCGGTCGAATTTGAATAACCCTGTATATAAATATTTTTGTTTATTTTTTACTTTTAATAAAATAATTAATGATTTCGTCTCTATCATGACTTTTGATTCGATTGAAATGGAATCGGATTAAGTTGATACACTTAAAAATTGTAGATGTACGCAGTTCATTTTGAAGTCTCATACAAATCGAACGGTTCAGGTCAATTTTTTGAATGTTCGATCCGATTAAAATTTCAAAATGATCTATGTCGACAATTTGAAGTGGATGAACTCAATCCGATACCATTTCGATCGAATTTGAAGTTTGTTTCTTTTTGATTCAAATAAAAATAAGCATATTTTATTAATCCTATTTTCTATACATTTTAAAGAAAGGATTTAATAATTTATTATGCATTATGTAACCTTATTATTTTAACGACTTCGATTAACATAAAACAGAGAACCTATTATAAATGAAGGTCCAGCAAAATATTAAAAAAATGGAGTGTGTTTTTTTTGCATCCCTATTACTAATTATTATTGGTTCAAAGCTTAAATTAGCAAAAATCTTCATTTCTCTAGTTTTTAAATATATTACAGAAGAGGTTTTTAAAATACTTTTAAAACTTGCCTAAACTAACCCCCTGTCGATTTACAAGTTGGTCATAAATCTCTTCTAGGTAAAGTGAATAATGTGTTGCCTATTCTTCAAAACCAAAATTGAATAGCTAGTACTTTAATTAAAATTGAATTACTCATTAAAAAATGAATTTGATAACTATTTTATTACATTAACTCGTAGTTCTTATTATTGCGGAGGCAAATACAGCGTCTATTTTAAAAAATAAAATCTTCATTTATACATAATTAGTCTTAATAAAAAGATAAAAACAATAAGATTCAAACAGTCGTAGTTATAAATATTTTTAAAATTCAACGACTGTACGTGCCAAGATCACGATTTTCTGATTTTAACGGTATTTTTAAATTTTTTTCAAGTTTCCAAATAAAGTCCTGAGCTCCGTTTGAAAATCGTAAAATTCCCATAAGAAATAGCATAGGAGATTTTAGCTAAACAACACCCTTAACAACAAAACACGCAAAGACATGTAAACGAACTAAGTACACCTTTTATTGCAGATGGTTTTGCACCCTCAACATCATCTACAGCTCATCAATAGAAGAGCCAAAAATAATAAAAATTCGAGATAATCCCGGATTATTCCCTCACAAAATTGGCCGAGCGAAGAACCAGATTGACAAATGGAGTCTGGTGAGAAACATAGATTGTACTTCATTAATCAACGAGTACGAATCACTAAAACAAAATATGTTAGAATTAGAATTAGCTTTTATAAATAATAATAATGGACCCGCTTACGCTGTAGAATTTAGGATATAGAATAGATAGATATAGATAAAGATAATAAGATAGATATAGATAATAAAAATTATAACCGGTAATTTAGACGCTTCAGACGGACAAAAATATGAAAAATCAATTCAGGAATTAAGAAAAGATCAAGAGCTTCAAAAACATGTATTGGTTAAACAAATTTCTTTAAGCAATCAAGTGATAGACAAATTCAACAAAAGCATCAGTTCATTACAAACAAATCAACTGGTTTTAAAATCAAGAATTTTACAAATCGAAAATGCAATAAAAGAAAATAGAATTCAAGAAATCGAACTAGTTTCACTCATAAACCTACATTCGACGTTTCTACAAATAACTTTAATTACAAATTTGGTTTTACATATAACAAATACATTAGAAGAAGCTGTAACCTTTTCAAAATTAGGTACATTTCACCCATCGATTATGGATCCGGAAGATTTAATAGGAAACCTAAAATTTATACAATCCAAATTACAATTTTTACAACTACCGTTTGAACCAGTGATTGGAAATTTATTAGCTTTTGAGGAAATAATTACCGTAAAAGCGTATCAAACCAACAAAAGAATAGTATTTATTTTGGAAATCCCTTTAACGAATTCAATCAACTACGATTACTACCATCTTTATCCGTTGCCTGTAAAAGTCAACCAACAATACCAAATAGTGCTACCAAGGCATAAGTTCCTTCTGCTTCTGATTCAAATTACATCAGCACAGACAGTTTATGTAAACAATTCGCTAATCAAAAATTTATATGTAATATTTACGAAGAAATTAATAGTAATAATTCACTTTGCGAATCACAATTAATTACATTTGCAAAAACTAATAATTGTAAACCAATAACTTTTAATTTGCAAGATTATAAAATTCAAAAAATTGATCACGATTTATGGTTATTTGTAACAGATCAGGAATTGATAGGAAAAATAAATTGTAACGACAATAGTCGGAATTTACCATTTTTAGGCACTTATGTAATTCAGTTACCATTTCACTGCTCCATTCAAATTGACAATAAATTTTTTTAAAATGAGCGTCATGAAAATTCAATATTTTTTAATATTCAACTACCAATGGTAAATGTAACACAAAAATTACAAGCAAATAATGTAATTAATTTTCCAAAATTGCACTTGGAAAATATTGATTTAGACGATGTTCAAGATTTAAAAACTCAATTAAAGGAATTGCCAAATGAATTGTCAAGCTCTCAGAATTATCATGCTTATGTAAATATGTATATCTAATTTCATTATATTAATATTGTTAATCATTATTTTAATAACTGTTTTTTTTCTTTATAAATATAATCTGTTACCAAAAATATGTCATAAACTAAAAATTCTAAAAAATGTAGAAATTGAACCTTAGTCAAAAAATAAGGAAAAAATGTATATTTTCATGTATTTTTTGAACTTATTGAGGGACGAGTTATGTTATCACATTTTCAGATATTTGGGAATTAAGATCTAGTTATGTTCCCATAAGAAATGTTTATTATAAACTTTATAATATCATCTTTTTCTTATAATTTCTCTAATAGTTAAAAAAGAACGTTCTAATTATTTTCCTGTGGGATTTGCATTAACAGCAAATCCACCGTTTATTGCTCTCACCTATTAAGGTAATAGGGAGGTGCCAATAGAAGTTATATATGCCAGTGCTTACATAATTTTAATCAGTTTTTTAAGTTTTAAGTTATAACTTGTAATTGTACTTTTAAACTCCGTCTTAAATAAAAACATCTTTAAAAAATTTAAGTCGTAAATTTATTTACGGTGAATTCTTGGTAAGGTTCTTTGAGTTTTTGATCTTTTCGGTGAGTACATCACTATTTATGATTAGATTAAGAATTTTTGCTTAATAAAATATTTTTTAACTTTCCTAAAATATTGTAAAAAAGTTTGTAATTGTTCTATGTTAGCTTATTGATAAAAGCGATTAGGTATCTGTTTAATTGGTGACTGTATGTGAATTTTTTCAGTCTTGATAATGGCTAAAATATATTGCCGAAACTAGTCGACAAGTATAATCTATTTTATTTAAATTGAATTCCACTTAACAACCGAGAGTCCTCTACTGCATCTCAATTTTTGGAATAGAAATTATTCACTTTAAAGAAAGTTAATGTGATAAAAATGTCGTGAAGAACGAGGCATATTATGAGAGAGACTAAAAGAATATCAAATTTTTACAATCATAACTTCACTTTTTCACAATTATTATTACCAAAGAATATAAACGTAAACGAATAGAAGGCTATGTACAAATACCTTTCTAGGTACCTACTCTTTTTTATAATCCTAATTATCCTTTTCTATGTTTAATTTCCTTTTTTTTTTCATTTCTAGCGTGGTAATGATAATCTAAAAGAAACGTAAGTGTCGTATTCTAGACCATATGAAACTAGTACTTTTTTTATAAATATGTAGTAATTATAGCGAAGAAAAAAAACAATTGCTTATAAATATGTAATTTAAAAGAAAGTCTGATTCATGAACCCGACAAGAGCACATCAGAAGCTACTGAAGGAGCTACTAACGATAGCAATGTTGATAAAAATAACGTTTCATGTTGCAGTATTGAGAAACAAGAACCATACATAGAAACTGCTTTAGGAGGCCAGATTCATGAACCCGTAAAGATCACAGAAAAAGCTATCAGTGAAGTGTCAATCGAAGAAGAAAATGATACGTTTAGTGAATGCAATAATGATGATAGCGATCCTGATAAAAATTATGTTCCAACTAGTTCTAGCAGTTCCGATGGAGAGGCTGTAGATGTAGAGGATATTATTATTGAAAACGTCGAAACCAATAAAAAGTCAAGGAAAAGAATAAGACGTGTTGCAAATTGGAAACGTAATATTAAAAAGCTGAAAGTAAATAAAGGAGAAGAATACGTTACTAAAGGAGGAAAAATTAAGCCTAAGAAATGCTTACAAAAAGGATGTGATAATGAGTGCAGAATAAAAAGTACCACAAAGATTAATGAAGACATGAGAAAAAATTTTTTCACAAGCTGTTATGAAATTGCCGATAAAACTAGACAAAGAAATTTTATTAGGTCTTGCATGGAAACTGCGCCTCGTAAATACAGAACTCTTAAGCCGGACACTAACCGATCTCTAAATTACTCTTAGTTTTTTGTAATCAATGAAGAGAGAAGTAAGGTATGCAAGAGGTTTTTTAAAGCAACTTTAGACATAAGCAATACTTCGATTTCCACAGTAATTAGGAAGTTAAATAGTGAAAACGTAATTGACGTGGATAAAAGAGGAAGTCATGGCAGACAACGTAAACTAGATGTAGATTTAGAAAAGGGTGTTATTGACCATATCAATTCATTCGAACGAATTGAGTCGCATTATTGCCGTGCAGACAATAGCAAGGAGTTTAAAAATGGAGGTTTAACTTTATCGGCAATGTACCGTTTGTATAGAGAAAGATGTGAAGAAACTAATCGAACTTGCGTAAAAGCATCAATGTATGCACATCTGTTTAATACCAAATTCAATATTGTCTTTTTCAAATCCAAAAACGACTTATGTTGGGCTGCAGAAAGCTTTTAACGACTTGTTACAATTGATAGGAGTTTTGAGTGTGACGTATCAGATGTCAAAATGTAGTGGCTGAAGTCACATTCAAAACTCTCATCAATTGCAACAAGCCGTTAAAAGCTTTCTGCAACCCAGGGTTATGCTCTTTATGTGATGAGTACAGTCACAGTGATAAACTTTTACTAGAAGAAAAATACAATTGCCATCTTAAAGTAAAGAATCTAGCTAGAATAGAGAAAACTGCTGATGTTACTTTTGCAAAAGAAAATGAAAATAATTCGGCTGTTTACTGTTTCGATTTGCAAGCGGTTATGCCTCTACCTTCTGGTGAGGTATCGACATTCTACTTACAAGAGTAAACTAAACGTAATAAACTTTACCGTATTTGACATACCAAAAAAGGAAGGATTCTCCTACTATAGTAGTATTATGGTGGGGAGTTTATCTCCCGACCCATTTATAATTTTATAGTTGACAGTATTAGTCTTATGTCTGCATTATGTGTAACAAGTTCGCCCGTCGGACAATTACGAAATTGTAATTAAATAATTAATAAAGATTATTTTCTTAACAAACATTTATGATTCTTACTACAGCTTCAGAAGTGAGATAATTAGGCCCTTTTTTTATGTGAAAATTTATGAACAAAGTTAATTGTGCTTCAAGTGTTTATGTTGAGATATATTTTATTTACGTCTGAAATATTTCTCGAATTTGAGTATAAAAATTTACCTTTTGGACTTACGAATGGTCCATCTTTTTTTATGCGTTTTGTTAATTCAGCATTTAGGAAATTACTGGCTAAAAACAGTATCATGATTTATCTGGACGATATACTGATAGCGACTGATACGGTAGAAGCAAATTTAAATATTTTGATTGATGTGTTAAATGTTTTAGTTTCGAATAAGTTAGAATTGAAATTTGCAAAATGTACGTTTTTGCAAACGGAAATAAATTATTTGGGGTATTTGATTAATGCTAAGGGAATACGTCCCACAACCGAAAATGTCAGTGCTGTTATGGAATATCCGGTTCCAAGTAATTTTAAACAGCTACACAGTTTCTTAGGACTCATATCTTATTTCAGAAAATTCATACATAATTTTGCAGGTATGGCAAAACCCTTGTACGATTTATTAAAAACCAAAGTAGAATTTAAATGGAGTGATAAAGAATTATTATGTTTTGAGGAGCTAAAGCAGATGTTAGCATCTGAACCCTTATTAGCTATTTATTCTCCTAAAGCAGAGACCGAATTGCACTACGATGCAAGCTCTTCTGGATTTGGTTCAGTTTTAATGCAAAAGCAACCCAACGGAAAATTTCAACCAAATAGCTATTTTAGTAAGAGAACTTCTGACGCGGAATCAAAATATCATAGTTTTGAGTTAGAAGCACTCGCCATAATTTATTCGTTAGAACGATTTAGGGTATATTTACAAGGAATTTCGTTCAAGATCATAACCGATTGTAACAGCTTAAAACAAACTTTAGAGAAAAAAGAGGTTAACCCAAGAATCTTGAGGTGGTCTCTAATATTATTAAATTACGATTACACGTTAGAGCATAGATCAAGTGATAGAATGCGACATGCAGACGCTTTAAGTCGTCAAAATAGCATTTTTATAATATCAGAAAATAGTTTAGAACGAAACTTGTCAATTTTGCAAGGTGTGGACAAAGAAATTCTAGACATTAAGCTCAAGTTAGTAAAACAAAACGATAA
Organism: Malthinus seriepunctatus; assembly: GCA_963924605.1. Classification (NCBI taxonomy): domain Eukaryota; kingdom Metazoa; phylum Arthropoda; class Insecta; order Coleoptera; family Cantharidae; genus Malthinus; species Malthinus seriepunctatus. The sequence goes on along the minus strand of OZ004600.1, from coordinate 86,064,741 downwards.
ATTTTACGAAATGAATAACGGTTTAGTTTACAGGAAACATAAAGATAAATTGTTATTTTATGTACCGCAAAGTATGGAGAATACCATAATTAGAAGTAGTCATAAAGCGATAGGTCACCAAGCTTTAGACAAAACAATGGAGTATGTGTTACGAACATATTGGTTTCCAGACGCGCGAAAAAAAGTAGGTTTATTTATTCAAAATTGTTTAAAGTGCATAACTTTTCTGGTAATCAAAATAAAGTTGAAGGTAAATTACATGTAATTGATAAGGGAAACATTCCATTTCAATGCATACACAAAGATCATTATGGTCCCCTTGAAAGAACAAGGTATAATAAAAAATATGTTTTTGAAATTATTGACGCGTTTACGAAATTTGTTAAATTTTATGTCACAAAAAGTACCGATAGCGATGAAGTTATAAAACATTTGAAAAGTTATTTTGTTAATTATAGCAAACCGTTGCGAATCATATCAGATCGTGGTAGTGCGTTTACGTCAAAGAAATTTGAGGAATTTATGAATGAAGAGGAGATTAAGCACGTATTAATTGCGACGGCAACTCCGCACGCAAATGGGCAAATAGAAAGAATTAATAGATCTTTGACACCTATTTTAGCAAAGTTATGTGATGCACCTAAAGATTGGGATCGCGCAATTACCGATGTAGAATTCGCGATTAACAATTCTGTAAACAGAGCAACCGGAGAAACACCATCCCGATTATTATTTGGGATTAATCAGATAGGTTCGATAGATGACAATTTACGAATTGAATTAGAATCACAAGGTACGATTGAGAGAGATCTTGTAAAAATTAGGGAGAGTGCGGTTGAAAAAATTGAGTCAGCAAATATTTATAATCAAAAGTATTATGATAAAAAGCATAAAGCTCCAACTAAGTATAATGTGGGCGATTATGTTGTCATTAAGTGGTGCGTTCGGCTTGGTTGTTCTTTTGACACTTTTAGATTTTAGCCGTTCGGGAATGACAATAAAGTGTGATTGAGATTAAAAAGAGCTAGTTCTTGAACGTTCGGTTATGAGAAAATAGCGTTAAAAGAGTTCACTCTACATGCACAACCTCTTTTTATGGTGCGTATGGTGCATATTGATGTTTGAGGTTATGATCACGATTGATCATTGAAGTTTTTCCTGTTTTATGTTTAAATTTTGTGTTTTAAAAATGAACAAAAAAATTAATCCGGATGTTATTTCTCAAGAAACTCACCGTTTGGTTATCGATGAGAAAACTAAAAATTACATAATTGAAAATAACAACATCTTGATTCAAAATTCATTAAGTAAGCAATTGTATCAGATTTATTTTACATTCCTAATATTTTTTTTACCCAGCTGAAGAACTTGTGTATTTTGAACTTAACAATGAAGTAAAAACATTGTTCGATCTTGAATATGGAGAAGAGGAAAACCACGTTGAATTTAATCAAAGTGGAGAAGAGTGTGAGCCAGATGTAGAAAAGGTTTGGAATTCCAACAACGTTTTGTTTCTGATACAGGAAATTGAAGATGCTCAATCCAAGTTTCAGAAAGGTGTTAAAAATAACGTCTGGCTTAAGATAGCTCAGACGTGTTCAAAACAGTTTGGAAAGACTGTGACTTTTCAACATTGTGACTCAAAATGGAAGAGTCTAAAGCGTACTTATAAAAGCATTTTGTTGCATAACAATACGTCTGGTAAGCAACGAAAACGGTGGGAATACTTTAACGCAATCCATAACTTTATGGCTAATAAACCTGAAATACAACCAAGTGCAATATGCAGCAGTATTGCGGGACTAAAATGTAATAAAAGTAAGACTGGCAGCAATGAAGCGACTTGTTCAAAAGACTTGCCTCAAGATCAAGAATCTCATTCTGAAACAGAGACTGAATTTAAATCTTCTTTTTCCAAGAAAAGACAAGCGAAAGTGTCTGCAGCCGAGTTACGTCATCGTGAAAAAATGGCTCGTCAAGATCGTTTCAATGATTTGTTTAGTGACCTCGTGAAAAAGCTTTAGGTTGACTATTTTGTACAGGGTGAGTTATTTTTAATTTTTTGTATGGGGATCTTGCTTATTATAAGAGTTACAAGATCGATTAAATAGGGAAAGTAGTGCAGTAATCTTATTTAAACATTTCTTAAATATCTCTTGTAATAAAAAAGTTACATCAATTTAAAGATTTTTAAATTTTTTGGTTTTTCGGCCATACTGGAAAAACTGAACGTCGCATCAAAAATCTGAAATTACAGATGAATTACTCTAGAAAAACTGCATTACTTTCCCTATTTAATCGATCTTGTAACTCTTATAATAAGCAAGATCCCCATACAAAAAATTAAAAATAACTCTCCCTGTATTAACAATTCTTTCATTAATGTTTGTTATTAGAATTAAATTATTTTATTTTTTCGAATTACTGTTTGTTTATTGATAATTATTTTATACTTAATGTTACTTTATTTGATGTTGACTGTTTATATTAACATTTCTTCGACTGAGTAGTACCTACACAATTTAGTTTTAATTTATTCTCTATAAAGCATTGGCAAACCATTAACAATATTATTTCTCTTAATTTTAGCGTTGTTGTTCTCTTCTTCAATATCAAAATCATTAAAATTTTGTGGATTTTGTCGAATTTCTTGAATTTCTGCTTGAAGATCTATCAGATCTTCTAACATATCATCTCCCAAAATGCAAATGTTGTGTAGAATGCAAGCTGACACAATCAGTAAAGCAATAAGGTCCAGTCGAACTGTTTCTAACATTTTCAACCGCCTGAATCTACCTTTTAGAAGTCCAAACGCGTTTTCGATAGTAACTCGTGCTTTGCTTAAAATGTAATTAAAATTCTTTTGTCGGTTGTTCAGTCGTCCATTATTTTTAAAACCAACCAGTAAGTTTGTCTCCAGTTTATAAGCTAAATCACCTATAATGTGATTATCATGAAATGTAATTGTTCCGTCTTGGTATCCGAGGCAAAGAGGTGATCTTTTGTACAATGTATAGTCGTGAATTGAACCTGCCTCTCCAGCATAAACATCTGTGAATATTCGCTTGTGATCACATACTCCCTGCAATAAGACAGAGTGGAAATTCTTCCTGTTAATATAAGAAATATGGTTTTCCTTTGGAGCAGTGATTGTAATATGGCATCCATCAATGCAACCAATTATTCCTAAAATAAAAGTTTCAACCGTTTAATGCTACGTGTTCCTCCACTATTACTCAGTAATTACTACCTGGAAAACCATGAGTCTGAAAATGATTGGAAATTTCTTGTTGTCTTTGTCTTCCAGGCCACTTAATTATTTTGTATCTGGCATTCATTCTCAAGAGTAACCTACAAGTCCTGTACAAAATATCCCAACAAGTCGACTTGCTTATTCCAAATCTATCAGAAATCGATCTGAAATAATGTAGACAACATTAACAAAACAACATTACACAATTAATATACAATTCACCGGAAGCTCTCAAGATTGCTCAAGCACCAGATCATAATCATTATTTCTTTTTCCAACGGTGTTCTTGGAAATCCTCCCCCAGGAAGCATACGGTTATCTTCCAATTGAACAATGTGCATTTTATTAATCAAACTTTCAAAAGTGGCTGGGGTCATTCGAAAATGCATTCTAAACTGTTGATCGGTTAAATGATATACCGTTTCTTCAGCAAAACGATCCACTTTTTCCAGAATAACTTCTTCTTCATCTGAAGATTCGTCGATAAATAAATGTCTTCCATTTTGTATAATTGCCAACAAAATTACTCGTCGTTGATTTTGATTCATTTAGATTTAGATGTTAAGCACCTTTAAACGGTTAGTTGAAAGACAAATCAACATAAACTTTACAAACAAATAACATAACCACACATAGCAATAACATTACATTTGAATATTGACAGTTGTGTCAATCGGTTAGCGTTCGGATGATTCAAGCTATTTTAACCCCTAAATCACGTGACTTTAGCATTGGTTCTACTCCACTCGCTTCGTTCCAAAGCTAGCCGAACGCACCAAAGAATGTTGATGTAACTCCTGGAATTAATAAAAAGTTAATACCGCGTTTTAGAGGTCCGTATGTAGTTAAGCAAATTTTAGATCAGGATCGATACGTGGTAACTGACCCGGAAGGTCAACAATTAACTCAATTGCCGTACGAAGGTGTATGTTCACCTGAAAATATGAAACCTTGGTTACCTGAGATAACCAAAATTTAAAAAATTATTTGTATTATTTTATTACCATGTTATTTGTGTTTGTTTTTATTGTACTAACATTTATATTGTATTTTGTAGTAGATTAAGTTTTGTAACTTTTAGAATTACACTTTGTTAAATTTTATAATTTTGATTGAGGACAATCAATGTCAGGTTGGCCGAATTATAGTAGTATTATGGTGGGGAGTTTATCTCCCGACCCATTTATAATTTTATAGTTGACAGTATTAGTCTTATGTCTGCATTATGTGTAACAAGTTCGCCCGTCGGACAATTACGAAATTGTAATTAAATAATTAATAAAGATTATTTTCTTAACAAACATTTATGATTCTTACTACACTACTTATGGGATGAAGGCATAGCAAAACGTGAGCTAATGAAAATTCCACTTGTATTTATAACTTACTTATGCAAAAATGTCAGGAAAAAGAGGTCATATTTTATAGCGACAATTGTGTGGGTCGGTATTAGTAAGTTGGGACACACGGTCATTTACTACCCAAGTACTGTCCCTTTCATGGGTAAGTTGCGCTTCGCGGTCAGTTTCTACCCAGGTATAATTTGTGTACTCAGGTACCTAAATTTTATTTTATTGCTTTATTGAAATCAAAACAGTAATTTTTTTTTAAATGTTTAATATAATTGTAATTTCACACTTAACTCTAAAAATAATAATACAAAAAACATCTTTTTATAAAATGATATAAAATATAAGCTACTATATTACATAAATGAACAGCCATTATACTATGAATATGAAATACTAATATACTAATATGAAAAAGGAAAAATTAGCTGGAAACGGGCAAGTTGTGATATGATACCGATTTTACAAACGTTATTAAATCTATCGAATTGCTATTATATAAATTTATTTGCTGCTCTAGAAAAATTTGCTTCTTTGCTGTTTTTGATTGCAGAGCTTTATTATTACGGGTGTTGGCACTTTTTATTTTAATGTACGTGATAGTTTGAAAACTTACAAGTGTTTCTAAAAATTTAAAAATATTTGGATGAGCCGTATAAAAACTGGAATTAAAATGCGAATGAAACGATTCGCAGGCGTTGGTAGAACGGGCGACACTAGAAGACATTTTAGCCCAAACATTCGGTGGAAATTTTGAATTTTCGTCTATATACACGTTTACTAAATAATCCGCAAACTTAGTAAGGGCATCACTTTGTGGTTGATCAGCCATAAATTCGAAACAAAATACTTCACCTACTTGCTCTGGTTGCAAATAGGGCAAACCAAATAAATGTTTCAACCATTTTCGTTGATTAGAATTTGGATTTTTATATTCGGTGGACAATCCTAGCTCTAGTATTTTTCTATACCACGCTTGTTTTAAATGGAAAAGGCATCCCTGAATGTTCGCCTTTGGAAAAACGCTATTTAATGATAAATGAATTGCTTCTTCGAAATCTGCAATTATTGTTTTTGGGTTAAAAATTAACTTAAATTTTGAACATTCTTCAATTATTTTTAAAAAAAGTTTACTGTATATCTGTTTATCTTTGCATGGTAGCAATGCAAATAATAGTGGAACATATTGACCATTTTTACAACCGTGGATGGTGAACAACTGAAAAAAGTATTTGGGGCAGTAACTAAATGTTCCGTCTAAGTAAACTGTATCCACCGAACATAAAAAATTCAAATTTGTGAAGCAAGAAAATATTACTATTTTATTGTGACGGTCATTACTAAGTAAAAAATCTTCCTCTTGTACCGTTTTAATGGAAATGGTGTCTAATGCCTCTTGTACGTCTTCAACATTTTTCGGCAACGTAGGATGCAAAGCGCGACGAGCGTTATAAATATTTTTTCTGATGTAGTCAACGTCCGTTAATGTCATTTCTTCCATTACACTTGGGTTTTCTAAAAAAACACAAAATGTTATTATAACGTATTCTAGAAAATCGTAATCTTCAAAATCTACAATTTCATTGTAAAACTTGCAAGTTTCTTACCTTTTATCTCCATATGAATTAATTTAGATGGTCGAATAGACAAATCTTCTTCAGCCTTCCTCTTAGCACTATTACTAACTTGCTGGCGATGCAATGGATAGTTAATAACGTGGTTGTGAATTAGATAACTATCAGCAATTACATCAGTAACCATGTGTATTTTAGCTTTACAATTTTTGTTTGTACACTTCCACAGGGTTTTACCAGACGCTAAAACTTTTATTTTGCGAAATTTAGCGCCTTCTACTACTATCAAAGGCTTGCCTTTCTCACTTAACATTTCTTGGTACATATTCATTTTTCACAATATTAATACACCTCCACTAGAGCAACGTTAGAAGCAAACTGATCATCTTTCTTATCTAATTTTTACCCTTCCATTAGGGTAGGTACTTAAACATTCAGAAAAATTTTTGTAATTTCAGGTAATAAGAATATTTTCGTGCAATGCCAATGGTACAATTGCATATTAAAAAGCAATTAACTTAACGACGTAATCTTCACCTTTTAAAATTTTGGGTTGGAACTCAACCCTCTATAATCCCTCGACGTGATCTACCTGCCTGTATCCTTCCAAATTTCTGACCGCGTGTCGCAACTTACCTGTGCCCGTGTGGGTCAAAACAAAAACAGGTTCATTGTCTACATGTTTTTATATTGCCTAAAAACTTCAAATATCAAGTCCATTACTCAAAAATATTTAATTGTTGGACATACTCAAATGGAAGGAGATTCTATGCACTCCTGCATAGAACAGGCTAAGAAACGAGTCCTAAAAAACGGACCAATCTATGTGCCTGATCAAATTTCCACAATAAATAAAATGGCCAAAAAAACAGGAACATATCATAGATGAGTTAACAACAGAAAGTATTATCGATTGGAAAAAAGTAGGCATTGACTATGAAATCCGTATCCTAAATACAAAAGGAGAAAAGGTGGTGTGGAACAATATTAAAGTTATTCATGTTGATAGAAAAAATTTGAATCGAATTTTTTATAAACATTCGTTAGAAGAAACCGAATATAAAGAAATTATAGTCACCTGTAAAACTCCTTTGCAAACGAACCTACCAATGGCATATACGGAAGAGCCTAGAATCAGCTACCAAAAAAAGTCAAGTTGGATAAGCCTTTTGCCACACATTCCTGAGAAGCATCACCATTTTTTTTTAATTTAAAATCTCTGAAGAAGGGACAGAAAGTCGTAAATGCAGAAGACGACTAACAGCTATTATAAAGAACCTGCATACTTTCTTTTTTGTGTCTAATAATTATTTTATTCTGTTTTATTTCTATAAACTTCTCATTTTATTATAAGTACCCTGCAATATTTAAAACAATTTTTCTTTTCAAAGAATTATTTTGATGTTATTTTTTATAATAAATTTTGCAATATTTTATATTTGCTAAGATGTTTGTAAGCTCTGTTTAGAATTACTGTTATTATTTTCAGTATTTAAATAAAATATTTTATGCTAAATTGACTTTGTTTTAAACAATATTAAGTAATTGTCAGTGCAAAAGTAAGACAACTTTGAGATAAATGAGATAACTTACCACATCTAAACACGATTCAAGTGCAATATTAAGACAACTTAACGCAAAATGGAGGATAATTTATAATGCACAAAAAAAATAAGTGCAAAACAAAGACAACTTTCACCAAAAAAACGGACAACACACAATTTAAAAGTTTTTTTTCGTGGTTTTAATCTAATTGTTATTGAGAAAGAGCCTATTCTTATAGTATCAACATACGACTATAATAGTTTGTTTATTATATCGTTTTACCAAATACAAAATACCTAGATGGAAGACTACGTAGTAAGCAACGATTTGAAAAGCATGGATTGTTAATGAATTATTATCAGTAGTAATATAATAAGTGCATTGAAAATTATCGATAATTTTTGGAAATATGCACGAATGCAAGTTGAGCTGAAAAAAGCCCGAGTGCACGTAGTGCACGAGTGCTTTTTTATGTTTCAACTTGCATGAGTGAAGATTTGTTAAAAATTATTCATAATTTTCAACGCACGAATTGTATTTTATCAGATAATTTCATGAATCACAATTGTCAATTAAAAATTTAAAATCAAGTTATTATCTGTCAACTCAAAAACAATTTATGCAAAAAAATCAACCCAACTTTCTCTAGCATTTTTTTGCGTTGCTATGACACTAGTGGTTGTTTTTGTGAAAAAGAAACTTTAAGTAGGTAGTTGTGGAGGTAAAATTCGTTAATTTATAATTTTATAAAAATGTCGCGTTTTGGTGATGCTTCTATGCACGATATTGACCAAGAAATTAACAATCTAACCCCGGTAAATACAAAAAAATCAAAGGAATCTATTTGGAGGCAGTTCCAGCAATTTTGTGTCGAAAGAAAATACGTTTTAGAAGAAGGTACTAAAGTAGATGAAATTGCGAGATTTCTTAAAGATTGGGCAAGTAACATGAGAAGAAAAGATGGTTCATATTATAAAGAAAGTGTCATTAAGACAATGTGGAACGTTACTGCCAAACTATTGCAGGATAAGTATTTTAAGGATTATGGAATCACCATAAATCCATTCCACGATGTTACATTTAAATCTGCAAGGGCTGCTCGAGATTCTGTCCGCAAATCTTTGCAGCAGCAACCAGATAAAAGAAAAAGAAGTGCCACGGCTTTTACCCATCCAGAGTATTTAAAAATTTTAAGTTCTTGGGATGAAAATACCCCGGAGGGGCTCCAGAAAAAATTTTTTCACATCGTGTCTTTTGAGTTAGCGTTTCGAGGGGGTGAAGCAGTGGATTGTTTGACAGAATTTTTTAATGAAGAATTTCTTCATTGTGGTTCTTCAACGAACAGGATCGAATACAATCCAATCTTTTCCAAAACTTGCCAGGGGGGCGCTCACAAGTTAAGTGATAGCAAATGGCTAATCTTGAATACTGAAAATCAAGACATATGCCCAGTAAGGTATTTAGTAAAATTCTAAAAGCTATTTTTTGCAAACTTACGTTTACTATTTATTTTAGATTATATAGGAAACTTATTTCAAAGCGAGGAGACAATATAAAAACAAATCGTCTTTTTCTGACGCCAAATCCAGAATGGCAGAAGACCAACATTTGGTATAAAAATATTCCTGTAGGAAGAAACGAGTTGTCTAAATGGACAGTAAAATCTGCGGAAAAAGCAGGACTAGTTTCTGATAAAAAAATGAAGTTTACTAATCACTCTCACCGAGCAACTGCAGTGAGTCACTTAGCAAAAATGGGCGTAGAAGAAAACCAGCTAACGAAAATTACTGGGCATGGAAATGTGAATTCCATAAAACCTTATTTGCAGCTTGACTCTGATTTTCATAATCAAGTTGTTAATAAGATGAGAAGAAATCAGTTAAAATCTCCACAACAGTGTGAAGGTGTTGCTCAAGGATCAGATATTCCTTCAACTTCAACATCAAATAACATTATTTCTACACAAAGTACTTCACAGGGTCCAGTTGTAATTAATTATAATAACTGCGTGTTTAATTGTCAAAATTTTAATAATTAAATATAATGTATTTATTTGACTCACTTTTCGATTTTTCCTAGGTTATCAAGTTAGTGTAAAATGTTTTAAGCATTATTCTGTACTTATTTTTTGAATGTATTTATTTATAAATAGTGATATAACTAAGTAAATAATATACGTAATAATTAATTTGAACCATGAAAAATTAAATAAATTAGCTATTTTTCACTCAACTTGTGTGAGTAAAATTAATAAAATATAATTACAAAAATTAAAAAACGAAAACTTAATTTAAAATTAAAATCAAGTTCCTATTGGTTAAGTGATAATTGCACTAGTGCAATTATCGATAATTGCACTGCTCCAAAATTAGCGCTTAATTTTTCTCTGATTGGTTAAAAACAACAGTAAACTGACGAATTTGATTGTTGAAATGTCAGATTTGACAGATGAAGGAAATTATCAAGATTAATAGAAGAGAATTAAAAAAAATTAAGGTAGTTTGTACTTGTAAAGGAAAGACAAATTACCTTATGTAATGACTAATGAATTTAGATATTTTGTTGTTCGGGAGTGTTTATTTATTTTGATTTAAATTTGTACTAAATAGTCTTCTAATGTTATCGAACAACTAAACAAGTCTAAGTTTTTTATGTTTACAGGTACATTCGTAAGGTTACTTTAACAGTATCTATACAGTGAAATTTTGGTAACTTGTGAGCTATAAGGCCATTATTGTTTCTTTTTCTTTGATCTTCAAATGTTAATTCTGTAACTAAAAAAATAGTTGCAAAGTTGTCTCCGTGTCTATGGTGCCTGTTTTGCCTCTATAACATAAATTTAGAAAAATATGGGAAAAAAAATAATTCTATTACTCGAATTTACGTCCAAGTCTTTAGAATATAAATATAACTTTAATTATCTTCTTATTTAATTAACATCTAGAAGTTCAATTTGCCTTTCCAATATTCCAATAGCCTTCATAACACTAAAAATTATAATGTTTTGTTTGAAACCACAATAATAAGTCGTATTTTTTTAATTCATAACTTTCAACTGAAACTCAGCTAGGGTGAAACTACCATAATTCGAAACAGTTCTCATTTTCTTTGGAATTTTTAGCGAAGTTCCGCTGTTACAATATAAGAACAACAATCACATAATTTGAAATCATTTACGTTCCGGTTTAAGGATCAAAAATATTTAAATTGTTCAAACAAGGTTAACCTAACCTAAAATTTGCGCTTGACGTTTGTGGTGAAGAACATGAAAACAACAGACAACAGGGGTACGTTCCGAATTAACGTCCGTGCGTCGTCCGGGTAAGTTGTAACGTTCATAAATAAAAATGTTTCACAATACTTCGTCGTTCCAATTTAATTGTGTGAATCGCTCGGACGACAACTTTTCACACCGATAAGAGAGGTAGTTGTTTTTCGTCCGACATGCGCAGTGACAGTGTTGTCAATGTTTTCAAAAGTTTGTTGGACAAAGTTGCGGTTGTTATATTGTGCTAATGCAGGACTATAAATTCATTGTCGATGAAAAAGGCAATTATATTGTCCAAGATAATAAAATTTTGGTACAAAATAGTTCTAGTAAGTTTACTTGTACCTTTACACCAAATTCCGTAACGTAAATTATTTATTACATTATTAGATGATTTGGTTTATACGAAGAAAAAACATTATCTCAAGAGAAAGAAAATAATTTTGAAGTACAAGAAAGATCTGCTGAACGAATTTCCTGGCAGAGAGAAGATATTTTAAAACTTATAGCATTGTATAAAAAGTATGAATCAAAATTCAAAAGTACTACTGTAAAAAACGACAAGGTTTGGTCACAGATTGCTGGAGAATTAAAATCACACAGTACGGAACAAGTTAAAAATAAGTTCAAATATCTGAAACATAAATACGTTGAAAAAAAAGATAACATGAAGACTACCAGTAGTGGGGCCAGATGTGTAAATTTCCAATATTTTGAAGAATTTGAGGAAATTTTTGGTGGTGATCCTAATATTTCACCAACGAACACAGCTTCGTCTTTAAAAGGAAATGTGCCTTCTTGATTGAGCAGAAGCACAAGTGATATTGAATCAGAAGATTCAAATTGCAGTGCTATAACTCATGCAGTCTCGGGCAAGAAAAGAAGTAGTAGTCAACTACAAAAACAACTTTACAGTTTCCACGAGCATTTGGAAGAGAAGGAAAAATGTAAACAAGCTCGACACGAGAAACGTATGAAACGACAAGATGAGGCTTTGGACATTTTAAGATCTATTAAAGATTCCTTTGATAAGATTAAAGATAAATAATGTGTTTTAAAGTATCTATTATCTTTTAATTGTTTACATTCAGTAATTTATAATTATTATTATGTCGTCGTCACTCTGGTAAACTCGCGAATTCTAACTATTTAACTCTATTTTGCAAAATTTGCAGATTCGCAATTTTACCAGTGTGGTGACGATATGTTTAGAAGCGTTTTATTTTTCTGTTATGCTATTTTTCCAGATTTAAGGGGCACCCTAGACGCTCAATATATATCACGATATTTGGATCACGATACGGGATCGCGATATTTATTGATCGTGTAGGGTAAGATATTGACAGATCGCAATATGGATCTCAAATTATCCGGATATTTTGAAATCCAGCTTCAATACAAGATATATGGGGATGATATTAAGTGTGTAGTAGGCTCAAGCGATATTATTTCACGTCACGTTTGCATCACGTAAAGTCAGCAATTACCTACTACCCACCATCGTGAATGAAGAGAACCCCTATTCGAAGGTGACAACGTGGAAGAGGCGGTGCAAACGAATGATTTAAAAGACTTCATCCTTAATTTTGAAAGCTTACCCGAGCTGTGGCATACGACAAACAAACAGTATTCCAATAAAGTGAAAAGGCACAGTGCATTAGAAAAATTTAAAAAAAAAAATCTATCCTTCGCAAAATAGCGTAATGTTTTTGGAAAACCTGCCAGTCTTTCTTTTGCTGTAATTGATTTTCTTATTAGCGTATCTCGTTTTCTTATTAATTGTGGGGTAATCAACTAAAGAAGGTTTATCTTTCTCGTTTTTGTAACCATTTTTTTGTCTAGCACCTTCTACGTTGAGCGGTTGAGCTCGCCTTTTTAATGCCATTGCTAAGACAATGGCTGCAGAAGCTTTAAAAAAAAATTCGTTATCCGTCATGATGACGTTTCTCAAACACAAAACAGCAACGAACTGAGGCGGGATCCACGATTTATATTGATCGTGTAGGGTTTCACTTGATCCATCAATATTGGTGCGATCCATATCGTGATAAAATCACGATCCGTATTGAGCGTCTAGGGTACGCCTATGAGTTAAACTGTTGATTTTATTATGTGCAATAAAACTTTCTAAAGTAACAATATTGCTAATTCATCCCTTCTTGTAATGCCTAGAGGTCTTTGATCAAGCCTTTCTACTTCAAAGTTATCATTTTTTTCATTATGTACCTACAGCTCCCATTCCTTCGTTTATATACTGCTGAAATAGTTCATCAGGATGTAGAAGACAAATATTAGGTAGTGTGCAACAGGCTATTATCACTGATGTTATTAAATCAGTTCTATTCATATCAAGATAACGAAGTCGACGAAATCTGCCAAAAAGTAGAGCAAAAGCTCTTTCTATTACTTACCTAGTTTTTGCATGACAAGTATTAAAATTTACATGCACGTTACGTAATTGTCCTCGATCGATATAAGGTGGAATACACCATTTTGTAATTGGGTAAGCTTTGTCTCCAATTATGAATTCGCTGATGCGCGTGAAAAAGGTGATAAGGCAAAATTTTGAGAAATTGGGGTTAAGTCATTTCCAGAATCTGCAGGCAATTATCTTTACATGTGTAAAAGAAGGTAAGTCGTACGACCTCTATTATTGAAGTTAATGTACATGTACTAATGGGTTAAGTCTCAAGAATCTTTAAATATTTTGTGGAAAAAGAGTCAGATCAACTAGTCTCTTTACGCACAAATGAAAATTTTTTATTTTTAATGAGGTATGAAGACAACTGTACTTAACTCTCTTTACACGGAATTTTTGTTTGTTTTTATTTCGACTTGTCCCCTATTACACCTATTACATTGTTCATTATTAAATTTTGATAAAATTTGTTTGGTAATTCTTATCTTTGTGTACAATAATTTTGCTTATGGAATATAAGCTAACCACTCTGCTTGTGACTTTCAAAGCTTCAAGTTCTTATTTTTTTTTGTACTTACGTATTATCGTTATAGTCAATTTCCAAAAATTTGTACAGTGTGTAGTTAAAAATACTTAATAACTATTGATTATTACCGTTTTTATTGTTATTTTGGTTTAAAGTGTAGTGGTTTAGTACAGTTTTATTATTTTTAATTCACCATAAATAATATGAGTGCAAGAGGAAAACAGTTAGTTGAAATGGCTTTAAAAAGATATACTGAATATGGTAAGTAATTAAATTTCTTTAATTTTGTCGATTTAAATAATGATAATATGCCTATACATAGAAGCAATTTTGAAACTTTAATAACCACATACCATTATTTACATTTTATGTAAATAAAGAAAGAGGTTTTGCTCTGTTTGTTACTGAAAACATCATGAAATTAATGCTTTACAGTTTTTCTAGCTTGTTAGGTATTTTTTATTACTACTGATTCACATTATTGTAAAGATGTCTTATTAATGTTTTACAATTTTGTGTAGGCCCGTCTACTTCAAATAATTCCAGTTCAAGTGGAACAGGAACAGACTCTTCTACTTCAAAGTCAACTCAAAAAGTACCAGGCGATTCTAATTCAAATAACTGTGTGTCAACTGGAATAGAACCAGTCTCTTTTACTGTAAATAATTACATTTCAAGTGAAGTAAGAGCAGACCCTTCTACTTCAAATTACGATATTTCAAGTGGAATAGGACCAGTCCCGTCTACTTCAAATAACTATATGTCATGTACTGGAATAGAACCAGGCCCTTCTACTTCAAAAAATTTTATATCAAGCAGAATAGAAGCAGGCCCTTCTACTCTAAATTATTCCATTTCAAATGAAATAAGACCAGACCATTCTACTTTTAATAACGACATTCCAAGTGAAAGACGGCAAAGTAGTTGTAAGTAGTTTTTAACTTTACATATTAATATGAGAACCCAAAATCGTAAAATTGTATTTCTTTCAAATAATGTGTAATAGTTACTTCAAAATTCTAATTATTGGTTTCCAAAAAATTTGCATAAAAATTAAATTTAGTTGTGTTACTCAGGTTCGGAAATTTCAAGTGATGCTCCATCCATTCCAATAGAATTAGAAGAGCAATTCGATGTTTTTCATTCTGATAATGACGATCGTGACCCAGATTTCTTGCCTGAAAGTGACGATTCACTTGCAAGTAGTGATTCAAACATTACATCACAAATCACAGAAAAGAAAGAAGCGGAAGTTAACATACAGAGAGATGATAACGAAGAAGTCAGGGAAATGACAGAAGATGCTAGTAAAAAAAAATTGGGGGAAAAGAGAAAACGGGTTTTCAAAGAAACAAGAAAAATTAGGGAAGAAAGACAGTTAAAAAGAAACAAAGGAGAGGAGTATGTTACCAAGAAAAATAAAGTCATTACAGCAAAAACAATGAAAGAATTAAAACTCTGTAGAAATAAATGTAGAGAAAAATTTAATAACGATGTAAGAAGTTCATTGTTTGATGATTTTTGGTCGATGAACTCCTATAACAGAAGAACACAATACATAAGTGACTTAATAATTTTAGAAGACAAAAAAGTTACTAGATTACGCAAACAAGAAAGTAATAAAAATCGGACATGTTCTGCGCTGTATTATTTTAGAATAAATAATAGTTTGAAACGAACTTGCAAAGACTGTTTTAAAAACACGTTTGATGTTACTAATAAATTTCTTGAAATAATATTTCAAAGGAAAAAACATAGTAACATTTCAGGAGTAATCGAATTAGATAGGAGAGGTATACACGCCAACAGAAATAAAATTACCGATGAACATAAAGAGACTGCAAGGCAACATATCTTATCAATACCTACATATGAAAGCCACTATACAAGAAGACAATCCTCTAAGAGATATTTACCTCCGCATTTCACTCTGGCTTCTTTATATCAAAACTACCAGAAAAAATATCCTACAGACTTTATAAATCGAAGAGCTTATGAGGAAATTTTTTATAGTTTGAACATAAAGATCAAGCAACCTAAGAAAGACACGTGTTGTACTTGTGACAAGCTTCAAATGAAATTGAAAATGTCTAAATGTGAGGATGAAACTGTCAAAATTAAACAGGAATTGGCTGAGCATCATCAAAAAGCCGATAGAGGTTACACCGCAAAAAATGACAATAAAAATATTTCAAAATTAGATGTTTCAAAGAAAACGATTAGCTTCGATTTACAACAGTGTTTACCAACACCAGACCTACAAAGCGGTGAAACTTTTTATAAGCGACAACTATGGACTTATAACCTTACAGTTCATGACTGTGATGATGGTCAAGCATACTGTTATCTTTGGTATGAAACATTAGCGAAAAGAGGGGGCAATGAAATAGGATCATGTATTTACCGCTATTTAACTAAGGATCTCCATTCCACAGTTTCGCATGTTGTTATGTACTCGGATTCATGTGGAGGTCAAAACAAAAACTGTTATATTTCAGCCACTTGTTTAGTTGCGTTACAAGACTGCAAAAATCTTGAAGTTATTGACCACAAATTCATTTTGCCAGGACATACGCATATGGAGTGCGACACAGATCATAGCCTTATCGAGAAAAAGAAAAAAACGTGCAATCTTAAAGTCGAGCATCCTCATGATTGGGCCCAGCTCATCAGCTTAGTAGGGAAAAAGAAACCTTTTCAGGTTTGTGAACTGGAGAGAACAGATTTTCTAAATTTTTCTGGTTTATTTTCTACTTCCCTCGTGAACCGAAAACAAAACACTGAAGGGGGAAAATTAAATTGGAGGGAGGTGCGATGGATTCGATACAAAAAAAACACTAAGAGTTTATATTACAAAAACTCTTTAGATGAAAACGAAACCTTCAAACTAGTGGACTTAGAAAAGAAGGGACGAACATGTAAAGAGATGAACTTAATTCCAAAAAAGGCATATGATGAACCAGTTCCGATAAGTACAGAAAAAAAGAAACATCTCATGGATCTTCTTCCTTACATATCAGAAGGGAACTGGGATTTTTATAAAAATTTAAAAACTATCAACCAAGTTGATATATATCCAGATGCATCTTCTGAAGATGAATGAATAATTTGATAAATTTTTTATCTTTTTTTGTATTTGTGCAACTATTTTCACATTTTTCAAATAAAATACCTAAAAAATAGTCTCTTATTTTCTTTCATAGAATAAATCATTTTTTTCAATAATGATAAAAGGGTTATGCCAAATAATTAGGAGTGAAAAAGAAGTTAAGTCAATCAAAAGTCGCTTTTGCTAATACTTTTTTCCAAAAATTGATACGGCAATATTTTGTTAAGTGCCAAAATCTTGGTAACCTAAAAAAATTTCAAGAGAAAATTGCGCAGAAAGATGCCAAAATTAAAATTTAGTTATTTCAATATTTTGATTCAAATTATCTCGAAACTTCAATTTTTGACTTATCACCTTTTTCACGCGCATCAGCGAATTCATCTTCAGCAAAATAATTGTTGTTATTACAAAATTCTTCATATACCGGGTGTCCCACTTAGCATGCTCATCATGAGGATCTCGTAAACTGTAAGAGATACGAAGTCGGTTAAATGACACCAAATGTAGTCTTTTTTAAGGCCAACTCAATCCTACTTTTGTTTTGTGGAAAATATTATTAGCACTCTAGATATTTACAAAAAACTGAAAAAGTTCATTTTCTTCAAATGCCTATAACTTTTTTATTAATCAAGATAATTTTAATTTAAAAAAAAAGAATAATAGGCACTACTAAAACCTATAAATTTAATATACAAAAGAATTTTTTTATTAGGCCGTTTTGGAGATATGAGGCAAAATTATATTTTTTTAAATGCAAACCTAGTATTAATATTATGTTATTGCATATCTAATATTTTTCTCTTTGCAAAAATATAAGGGTTGATAGGCTAAATTTTTCAAATTCTTGTTTGGTACCATAAAATTAAATAATAAATTTGTTATTTAATGTTAAAAAAATTTTTTTTAATCAAATATCCCTTGAAACAATCGAATAAAAAAAACAATTGAAATTAAACATAGAATAATCAAGACAGTGTAAAAAAATTCGTAAAAAAATTCATAAAAAAATACTAAAAAATTAAAAAAATTTAAAAACGTATATTTTTGAAAAGAGAAAGAAATTAGCTTTACAACAACATAAAATTGAGGTTAGGTTTGGCCGTTTTGGAGATATGATGCAAAATTATATTTTTTTAAATGCAAACCTAGTGTTAATATTATGTTATTGCATATCTAATTTTTTTCTCTTTTCAAAAATATAAGGGTTGATAGGCTTAATTTTTAAAATTCTTGTTTGGTAACATAAAATTAAATAGTAAATTTGTTATTTAATGTTAAAAAAATTTTTTTTAATCAAATATCCCTTGAAACGATCGAATAAAAAAAAACAATTGAAATTAAACATAAGAATATCAAAAGAAAGCGTAAAAAAATTCATAAAAAAATACTAAAAAATTTAAAAATTTAAAAACGTATATTTTTGAAAAGAGAAAGAAATTAGCTTTGCAACAACATAAAATTGAGGTTAGGTTTGCATTTAAAAAGATGTAACTTTGCATCATATCTGCAAAACGGCCTTATAAAAAAATTCTTTTGTTCATTAAATTTATTGGTTTTAGTAGTGCCTATTATCCCCTTCTTGAAAATTGAAATTATTTTGATTAATAAAAAAGTTATAGGCATTTAAAGAAAATCAACTTTTTCAGTTTTTTCTAAATATCTAGAGTGCTAATAATTATTTTCAAAAAACAAAAGTAGGATCGAGTTGGCCATAAAAGAGGCTACATTTGGTGTAATTTAACCGACTTCGTATCTCCTACAGTTTACGAGATCTCCATGGTGAGCATGATAAGTGGGACGTATATCAGAATTTTTGAAAATTCTGAAATCACTCACAGAGCTTGGATATCCAGTGAAACAATTTATAAATTTTAATGATGCGTCGCAAATAGCTTGCAATGTTATTCCATGGAAGCACTTTCTGTTTATATAAACAACGGGATTCTCTTTAGGAGCTTTAATAGGCACATATCGCTGTTCCGGAAGTACAACGACGTAAGTGCAAAAATCTGACAATTAGAGATACGTATGTCATTCGACATAAAAAAGCATATCTTATTCAATACAACAATGCCGTAAGTGTAGTAACACTTTTCACCGCTAGATGTTAGTTGCGTCGATATAGCATAAATTAATTATAGTTGCCATTAGTCGCGAGAACACCGACGCATGTGCTACTTGTGCCGTAGATTATTGAAGTAACGTGTATCTTCAGGGCTATAACGACGTAAGTGCGATTTGCTACACATTCATTTAATTTTATGAATTCAAATTGATAGATATAATGACGTAAATGTACTTTACGTCTCTTTTGCCTCAAATTTTGTTATGATAGATTGTCATAATTGTATGTTGTGTCATTATTGCATCAAAACTTTGTAAAAATTGATGACATAATTGTTCTTTATGTCAGTGTTATTTCTAAAACTTTGTCTTGATTAATTTTTGTATCACATTGTTTAGTTAAATGATAACCAGGGTAAATAATTTCAAGTTGCTTAGACATAATTGAACTTACTTTGTTGAAATCATAATTTTCGGACATAGAATCCAAGAATCTATTGTATGTGGTTAAATGCTTAAAATACCAACTTGTGGTTTTTTAAATGATCGAAATCATTGTTCGTTCTTGCAGATAGCAATAAACGTTTGGAAGCCATGAATAATCGAACTACAAAGATTTTCAACCTTCTTAAAAGTCAAATTAATACTAATTCGCAAGAAAATATATTGCTAGACACTACTGCCATTGAACATTGTAATGATTCGTTACCTACAGAAAGTCCATTTAATACTAATTTGCAAGAAAATTATAACATTATATCGCTAGACACTAGTGTCGTCGAACATTGTAATGATTCACTGTCTACTGAGAATCCAAATGTTGTACAAAACTTGGAACCAAGTACTGAATTCAACAACAAGGGAATTCAACAGAATAAAGATCCTGTTAGTTACGTTATTAAAAATCGAAGTTCCACAAAGCTAAGTATTAGAAGAGTCGCAAAAACAGACAGTGAATGCAGCTCAGAAAATGAAGATTTTTCTTCCGGGTCAAGTGATAATTATGTACCAAGTAATCAATACTCACCCAGCTCTTCAAATTCATCTACAAGCTCGTCAAGTTCTTCATCAGGTCCAGTCTCCAAGATTGTTAATCATGATGTTAATCATGAAGAAAAACCGAACTCTCCAGTGAAAGGTAAAAAACGAGTTCGAAACATGAACAACTGGGTTAAAGTAAAAACCAAACGATTAAAAAATGCTGGCATGGAATATACATCAAAAACAGGAAAAGTGGTAAAACCAAGAAGCATAAAACCGCCTTGCTCAGATAAGTGTGTGTTGTCATGCTCGAAAAAAATTTGTGAAACTTTCAGAGTTCAACTTTTTAAAGATTATTGGGAGATGTGTGACTTGCAACGTCAACGTTGTTTTTTGAGTTCATGTATCGAACAGCTTGTGACTAAATATAGAAGAGTTTCGTCTGTAGCTCCTAGAAAACCAAACTGCGCCTTTTATTTACTAAATAATGGACAAAAAGTCAGAGTATGCAAACTCTTTTTAATAAATACTTTGGGAATAACAGAAAGAACTCTACGAACGGTTATTGAATCGAAAGTAAGTGGACACGGTATTACACCTACCGACAAACGAGGAAAACATAACAAACATAAAAGAATTGATGATGAGACTTTAAATTCAATTAGAAACCATATTAATTCGATACCCCGTATTGAAAGTCATTATACTCGAAAAGATACCTCTCGGCAATTCATAGATGGCGGATTGTCGATTTCCGAACTTCACAGACACTATTCAGAAGGAAGAAGTACCTGTAATAAGGAAGTAGCAAATTACAATACGTATGCAAAAATATTCAATACGGAGTTCAATATCGGGTTCTTTGCTCCTAAAAAGGATCAGTGCGATCAATGTGAAGCGTTTAAAAATGCTGGTACCGGTGAAAAAGAAAAATTGGAAAATAAATATAAAGAGCATTTGGAAGAAAAGGTGCTTAGTCGAAAAGAAAAAGACCACGACAAAGAGAGAGCAAAAAATGAGGAAATAGTCTTGGCTGTTTATGATTTGCAAGCTGTTTTGCCGGTACCTATGGGACAAACATCCGCATTTTTCTATAAATCGAGATTAAATTGTTACAATTTTACGGTAAGTTAGGTAGTTACTTTAGACAGTATCTAAGTTACTTCGTTTTAGATAACAGAAATAGGAAGCGATACGACCAAATCCTTCTTTTGGCATGAAGGAATTGGACATAGGGGTGCTACAGAAATTGGCAGCTGCATTTTGCTGTATTTAGAAGAACTTTCAAAAGCAAAACCAGGCACCGATGTAGTATTCTTTTCTGACAATTGCGGTGGTCAGCAAAAAAATAAGTAAGTACATTATAAACAGCAATATTATAGATTGCTCAACTCAATTTAAACTTATTTGTTTTATTTTATTTTAGGTTTCTGATCGCAGCATATTTATACGCAGTGGAGTGCTTTGAAATTAATTCAATTACCCACAAATATTTAGTTCGAGGGCATACACAGAACGAGGGTGATGCGGTCCATAGTATTATTGAAAGGTCACTTAAAAAATGTAAAAAATCAGGACCTATTTATGTCCCGGATCAATACGTGTCTGTTATTCGAAATGCTAAAAAAAAAGGAAATCCGATTGATGTGAAAGAAATGGGTTTCAACAATTTTTTAGATGTGAAAAAATTATTTGATGAGATGACTCTGAACATCTCTAAAAATACTGATGGACAGGATTTCAAGATTAATGAAGTACGGATTATACAATTTGAAAAAAAAAGCGAAGTTTTTCGATATAAAACTAGTTATAATCAGGAGGAATGGAAACTTAATAATTTTAAGTCAAAGAAGACACGGTCTAATTGTATCAAGAAAATTAACATCAATCAAGCGTATTCCAAAGCAATTCAGTTATCAGAGAATAAAAGAAAGGATCTGAAAAGTCTGGTTGATAGTAACATAATTCCTAATTTTTATAAATACTTTTTTGATTCAGTATGCTCCTAATTATTTTGTGTTCAGACTTCAGAATATTGTATTTTTTTAGTATAAGACTTCATAATTTTATATTGTTTAAATTTAGTTTAATAAAAATGTTGACACAAGTGTTAAAAATGATAATTTTATTTTAGAGAAACAATGACATAACTTCAAATTTTCCTTTAAATTTTAACATAATATTTTTTTTGCTTATTACAGCTTCAAGTACTGTAAGAATGCTCCTACATGCCTTAACTTCATAAGCATCTATCAATTACTTTTCTCTCAATCAGAAATTGTAGTAAACCTTAAATAGTTTTTTGCGTCTCCTGAATAAATTAACTTTTTGCACTTACGTCGTTGTACTTCCGGAACAGCGATATGTACCATCAATGGCTCCCACTACGCCATTAATCATAGCACTTCGCCTAAATTTTTCTTTTAAGAAAAGTTGCAAGAAGCCATAACACAGACAACAATTGCCTATCAATATCCACGCGATATCTTCCAACACTATTGTCCCTTTTCTGCACACTTGGAGCTAGTTTTAATTTTAAGCATTCATACATTCGTCTGCTTATTCTGAAATGACTTTGAAATTCTTTATCAGATGAACCCATTATTGTAATTTCAATAAAATTGTGTATTCTAGCAGGAATATTATTCAATAAATTAACGCGTTTTTCTAATCTTTGAAAATTAACTAAGAACTGCTCTTCATCATCATCTGAGGAACTATCGTCTTCTATAAAGACTGTTGAAAACAATCTTGTTGCACAAAATGCTGCCAAACTAACATTCATTGTTGTATGTATTGCCGTGATATTTGTCTTTGGTTAAAAAATGTTTTTTATTTTGAAATTTTTCTATTTGTAATTAAACGTTTTTGACTGGGGAGAGAAATTAAATTGATTTAATTTTTTATGTTGTTGAGTCAAATGAAAGTGAAATGGATAAATTTGTAAAGATTTATGTTAAATCTAAATTTTTATTATAAAGATGTAATTTTGTATTTGTATTCTGAAAGATAAAACTGTAAAATTTGTAATTTTAGAATTAAGAAATGTTAGTAGAAAAATTGTAATTTAAAATTTTAATTTGAAAGTTTAATTTTGAAATTAAGATTTTAAATCGAAATAAGGAAAATGTAACTAAATTTAAATTGTACCGCGAAAGTGTTTAGTGTTTTTAAAACTTTAAAAATGAACAGTTGGTAGAAATAATAAATATTCTTTGTGCTTCGAAATGTGCAACGACAAGTTTAACAAGAGTCCGTTACGATAAATAAAAAATGAAAAAGAGAAAAATTGCGTTGCTATTGGAAAAAGCAAAATAACAAAGGGAGAACAATTTTTGGAAATGAAAAAGATAGTCGTGTTTTCTCCAATGTGCTAAGAAATTTAATTTATTACGTTTTCAAACATATAAAGTTTGATAATTTGTAAAAGAACATGGAAGTAACATTTGAGATCATTTAAAAGAAAAAAATAGAAGAAGAAAAATTTTTAAATATTTGGAAGCAACTTTGAAACTGTTTAAGAAAAAGGAAAATTTTGGATGAAGAAAGAAAATTGAATTTAATAGCTCCGATATCGGAGTAAAAAAAATTAATAATTAGGTTTAGTATCGATCGATTAGGTGAGGTAAATTTCGTTTTTTTTTATATTTAATTTTGGTTGAAATCTTTGAAATTTTTTTATTATAAATAATAAATTTAAATTATCATTTGACTTTAAATTGTGTTTATATTGTTTTGATAAGTTTTTCTTTCCAGTCAAGTAATTTAAAAGTTTATTCTTCGGCAGTTCACATAAATTTGTAAAGCAGATTAGAGAGAGAGTGTCACAGCAGTATGTACTCCTACAAAACAAGAATTAAGAGATGGGTATGTGATCTGGATGAATCAGTGATAATTGATCTCCTGCAACTCTCTCGTTAGCCTTCGAACTACTGTTTTAATTGTATTGATTGTATGAACTTTCCTGTATCTATACATATATATATTTTTTTATCTTTCTGATCTCAAATTAACTATGTACACTAAATTAATTGTGCTACGAGGTTTACGTTTTAATTTATATAACAGGTAGTATTATGCATTGTTATATTAGGGTTAAGTTTTGGTTAGGTACTACTATAATATTATATTTCTTCTGATCTCGAATTGACTGTGTGCAATATATCAATTGTATTACTAAGTATACCTTTTAAGTTATATTTTGTTCTCATATATTTATATATACAGCCTGTCCTAAAATTGTGGGGCACAAAAAGATCCACATATACTAGACATAAAATAAGGTCGATCTAACCCAACTTGCCTTATACAAAAGTCCTCGGCTACAAAGTTACAGCCCCTGAAAGAGGCGAAAAAATAATTAATTTTTTTGTTTTAAATGAAAACGGTTTGAGCTAGAGTGTTCAAACTTGGCACCGATCGTTTATTTATTAACAGTAATACTTGAGAAAAATTACATAATGATTGCTTTAAAAATAGCGGAATACGGTGGGGTAAGGGGTAGTTTTTTATTCGTATTTTATTTGTACGTAGCAAATTCGAAAAAAAAGGTTAAGAATAGTCAATTAAATTTAAAATTTTAACGTTTATGCCTCTTGTTTCATTTTACTAAGATTAGTCGTTTACGAGCAAAATGCAAAAAAACATTAGCTTCTGTATGGGGAAGCTACGATTGTCATAGCTTAAATTAAGTAGTAGACTTTTTTTTTTTAGGACTTTTGTATAAGGCAAGTTGGGTTAGATCGACCTTATTTTAAGTCTAGTATATGTGGATCTTTTTGTGCCCCGGAATTTTAGGACACGCTGTATATTATTAATTCTGTTTATTTACTTGCGTTGTATGCAAAAAATAAAAATTTTGTTCTCATGGTCAAGTTAAAATTAACTTACATGAAATAACTGTAACCAAAAAAGAAAAATAATGTATACTTGTGCAAATAAATTATTATTATTAAATTATTATTATGTGCTTGTTATTGTTAACATAAAACATTACCTCTTTATTTTCTTGCTAGTTCTTTTGGTCGTTTGTAGGACCGTTCATATTTTATTCGTGCGATAGTTGCCGATGTGATTCAACTCGCCCGTGTGACGGTGTGTAAATCGGAACGTAGCCCAGTAAAACACCAATTTCCCTACAACCATACCCTTTAACTACCCGCGACTTTTAAAATATTATGGAGTTCGGTTTTTCTTACTGTAATGAGACATATAAAGATGAAAACGACTGATTGTGAGTTTAATTATTTAATTTAGTTAATATATTTATTGTTAATTATTATTAAATATTTATTTAGAAAATTTATAATTACATTAATTATTTATTGAGTAATTTAAAAGTCATATGTCGGTAAAGTAAGAAAAATTTTATGTACAGGGTGGGCAAAATTGGATGTTTTCATAGGGGAACTTGGTAACTGTAGGAGTTAGAGAAAAACCAATGCATCTTCGATCTCTTTTTTCGAGAAACTAATGATAGTAAAGTCAAAATTAGGTTATCTTCTTTTGTTTTTAAGTTATAGCCCAAAAACCAAATATACGTAATTTTAATTTTAATTGATATATCTTTTATTTCTCAAAATACTTTATTTAAAACTGTAAAGACTTTCTTAAAACACTTTTTAAAGTAGATTCCAGTGGCGTAGTCAAAAATTATTTTTGGTTGTGCATTGTCGAGTTATTACACAAAATTCACTTTTTTTCAATACGAATCATAGGCGGCTATGACTGTTTTGACTAGAGTATTTTTTATCTTTATAATGATATAAGGGTTGCTATAAGCAGTTTTAAATTTCACTGGCATAAGCAGGTTTTTACGATTAAATTTGTTAAGTCAAGGGGTGCCATGCAAAAATATTAACAATAATTATTATTATTTATCGTTAGTTTATCTCAAAAAAGGTTAATTTGAAAATCAACACTTTGATGGATTTGATTTTTTGATTTGAACACTTTGAAATGTCAATTTTTTTATTGACATGGAAACGACACGGCTTGAGCACGACACGAACACGGCACGAGCACGGCTCTATATGTGCAGATCAGCCTTAATGCGGCGTTTACATTTATCAAGTTACTTGAAGCAAGTCGACTTGAGTGGTTGACAAATGTAAACAGTGTTTCAAGTAGTATCAAGTGAAGCTTGAATTCTAGTTTTCATTTGAATTCAATAGTCAAGTCAAGTAGACGACCGGTCTACTTTTCATGAAACTTGAAATCATTTGCATCGTCTTGCGTACAAACATGCGGTGTTTTATTTTGTTTACTGGATTGTAGTAAATAATAAAATGGCGCCGAATGTGGTAACGCAGAAAGCAGTCAGTCAGTGCAGTTATACCTTTTTTATGCAATATTTTGATAGAAAAATTATTTACGTCACTGGGTTTTCCTATTTTAATCTATTCATAATATTAAAGATTTACAGCCTTAGTTATAGACGTTTACACGCGCATAGTACAACGTTTAAGCGACGTCTAACTTAATTTAGCATTGAAAAACAGGGGCTTACACGCGTGTAGTTACACTCCAAATACACGTCTGACTATAACTATGGCCGTTAATGTTTTAACCTTTTTTTAAAATTCTCACATGTGGTCTGTCGGCACTTCAGAAGCATTGTTAGTACATTGGTGTTATTGAAAAATATATGTACTTTCTGTATTTTGCTTGCACATGGTCAATTAGTTTTTATTGCACCTTTTACCATTGACCAACAAAATCTTATCTTTATTGTAAGATTTTGTTAATGAATGTTTTGACCACGTTTTGACCCTTTTTAATCCTTTCAAATATACCTTTTCTACCTGTATTCTTTCTAGCATGCCTTTTATGTAAATTCTGTCTGTTCAGGTACTTTTTGTATGTGATTTGTTTGTGAATTTTTTTTATTCTCCTACTTTATAACTATGCCAATTTAGACATATGTTCATACTAACTTTAATTATGTAGCCAAAGAATCCAGCTCCCGATTATTTGGATTTCGCGATTTTTCTTAACTCCTGGATGATCATTGTTTTTATCATCTTTATTTTATTCCTCACAATATCTATATTTATGCCATTGAAATGCTCCCCTTCATTTAATTTGTAGATTAATTTCTTGAACGCCGAATCCCTCATTTTTTTGTCTCTGTAGGATTTCGATGATGTATCCCACAGGACATCAAAATGTTGGTAGATTTCCAAAAAATGGATAATGTCATCATTGCTCCATTTATTCATTTTGATTAACAATTATAAAAAATAAAAACTAAACTTGACTCCACTTCACTTGACTATTGAATGCAAGTGAAAACTAGAATTCAAGCTTGACTTGATACTACTTGAAACACTTACATTTGTCCACCAATTTTAAGTCGCTGGCTTCAAGTCGACTTGCTTCAAAGTAACTTGATAAATGTAAACGCCGCAATATTATAAGGCCGGTTTACACGGTTCAAGTTCAGCGTATAAAAATAAGCAAGCAAGACAAAATACTGTGGCTCAAATTGTGGAAAATATGCACATTAATGATTTTGGCGTAAAAGAAGTTAATAAAAAAATTAAAAGTATCCGATCCACTTATTCACAAGAAGTAAGAAGAGTTAGAGAGTCGAATAAATCAGGTGCAGGTGTTGATGAAATTTATAAACCAAATGTCAAGTGGTTCCCCATTATTGACAACGCGCTATGTCATCATTAATGATTTAATGCCTACACAAGACAACATGGTAAGTAATTTTTATTTGTTTAAAATTAGATATACACATTTATCGTTTTTTATACTGCAACTATGTTAAAATACATAATAGACAGGCATATTTATACAATGCTTTTTATGGAGGTGAAGTTGCTTATTGTATCATTCTACTCTGCCAGCTGATTGAACCTTCGCCAACAAAGTAATCTGCATAATTATCACGCACCATGCGAGCATCGAGAGATGAGTGATTATGTAGAGTTCTAGGTTGTGCAGTGATATTCAAATTTTGATTATTCCGATTTTAGAGCAATGCTGTGATTCTGCATTGGAATCAATCCGTTTTCAATTTTATTTTAAAGTTGAATTGTGTTTGTCTCTAAGGAGGAATTTTTATTGATTTTGTTAATGTTTATTTAGTTAAAAATCTTTAGAAATTGTATAAAATATGAATTTGTTTTGTGTATTTGAAAAATGTTTAGAAATGGTATGTTTATATTTTGTATTTAAATTTGAATATTGCGCCAAGAAATTTAGTGCATTAAGTGTTACGATTGTCGGTTTGAATAATGAAAACAAGTTCGTGTATTAGTTGTTTCGTTGCGTATGACAGCATAATGAACTTTTATTTTAAATAAGTTGATTTGGAAAAAAGAAATTACTATGGTGAGGAGAAAATAAATAAGGAGAATAAAATTTTGTATTAAACGGAAGAGACGTGTTTTTATAAAAATTGTTGAAAATGATTTTTAACATATAATTAAGGCGACATTTTTAACACCAATTTTCATTATATGAACTAACGCTTAAGATCCTTACAATTTATGGTACTAGATGGCGCAAATGATATCGTTTGTAAATATATTTATTTCTACAACTAAAATCTAGGTCAAGTAGATTAAAAATAGAATGGCTATGCGCCGAGTGGAGATTAGAGTAGACGAATTCGACCGATTCCGTTTACCGTTACAGTTCATACTCATTATTTTAGTTGCATTTTGTGTTCTTACAATTTTAAAGGATAACAACTTTTTCTTGGATTGGAAAAAGTTAAATAAAGTGAAATAAATAAATTAAAATATTTGTGAACCTATGTACAAACAAATGATAAGTGGCATTTTGTTAGTTTAATTTTAAAACAACAAACAACTGAAAGTTTTCGGGAATTTTTCCAAATTCAAAACTTGTACTTTGGTAACTTAAAATGTCGTCTTGACTCAGTTCTTCGATTTTAGAATAAACTCTCTACGAGACGAATCCCCAAGCTTGAGGGCTGAGTCTCAACAGATCGCAGCGTGGTAACTGCTCTACCGAGTACAACACCCTGCCAGGTACGTAAGTCGTTTACAGACGATTCAGAGTTCCAACATCGAACATAAGTGACCCACGATCGACCGTCAGAGACCGGACGATTTCGCGCGAGCATCCCGCTATCGTCCTGGCGTCCCAATACGGCAATCGGGCTCGTGCGACGGCCGCGCTCGAAGTCGCGACCACCTAATAAAGTAATGTTTTATCGAGCCTCTCGACTCTAGGAACTCGTAAAAATATCGTTGCCTCCTTTGTCTAGAAAGGATACGGCCTTAGAGGCATTCAGGCATAATCCAGCGGATGGTAGCCTCGCACCATCGCCCGCTCGAGCGAGTGCGTGAACCAAATGTCCAAACCTGCGGTTCCTCTCGTACTGAGCAGGATTACTATCGCAACGACTAGTCATCAGTAGGGTAAAACTAACCTGTTTCACGACGGTCTAAACCCAGCTCACGTTTCCTATAAGCGGGTGAACAATCCGACGCAAAATCACACTATCAGTGTGGCTTTGACAACAGTGATGCCACTGCTATCCGGACCTAACATTGCGTAACTTCGATGATTGGAATGCAACAGCAATACCAAAAGCTCTTTGTGGTTGTGTGATCGTGCAATGCCACTGCTATCTGCACCTAACATTGCCTAACTTCGATGATTGGAATGCAACGGCAATACCAAAAGCTCTTTGTTGATTTAAGCAAAGACCATCTATAAGACTTGCAAGCCTTGGTTAGAAATTGAGCGGTGCAATTGCATACCTTTTAGGCGTATTTGAAATATTTTTTGAATATCTACGTGAGAGCAACAAAGAAAGGGATAAAAACAGGTTAACCGTTTGTGTAGTATTATATCAGTTTTTACCTGAATACCATTAGTTTACCGAGGTTTCCTCTTTTGGAGTAAAATACCCTTTGCTATTGTTCTTTTATTGTTATTTTGTTACATTGTAAGAAAGATTTATGATGATGCCTAAAGTTCATACACTAAATTTCTAAGTGAAAAATAAAGAACATAATTTTAATAAAAAAAGGTAATAATTATTAATATCTATCAATTTATTACAATTGAATTAATAATTACTACAACGATTTAAATTACTCGTATACAGGTACGCGAACACTTGCTCAAATTTCGTTGGACTCTCTTACATATATTACATATATATTATTCAAGACTTCATATTCTTTTATTGGGGATAAAGCTGTCAAGCCATGGATCTACAGAATTTTATAAATCAAAATGAAAATTGAATAAATTTTACTAAGTAAATGTTGAGTAGGTAATGTTATAATAATTTGTTAGCGTTCTGAAACAAAAACGTTGATCTCTTTTTTTACCGTTTACCGTTTGCCTTAAAAAATGGTTGATTGTAATAATTTAAAAATGAAGATAAACGTTTTTGCACGCCAGCGAATTGTAAACGTTTATAATTGTGTAATAGCAGTTATGCTAAATATCTGTCATTGTTTACTCTTATCTTATGTCAAATTGTAAAATGAGAAATTTTAAGTACATTAAATTCCTTCAGCAAATATAGACTTGATTTACTTTGTCTCGTATTCTGTCAGTTATAAGAAATATAAATTTGCTAGGATTTGGTCAATTCTTTTTTGATTAGATATACAATAGTTATTTTTGTATCAAGAGCGCGAAGTGAGTGTTTTTAGGGCGCGAGATAGTACTTTTTTCAAGAGGCTTGCCGAATGAAAAAAGTCTTTCGAGCGCACTAAAAACACTTCGCGCTCGTGATACAAACAATATTTTTTGTACAACTGTAAAAAAACATCCAAAAATAAAAAAATTAATCAAAATCATTCAACTGACAGGAGAATTTAAATTTTCAAAATAAAACAATTTTTAACGCAAAACAGTGAAAAAACGCTTTTTTAACGGAAATGAAAAACACTTTTTAACGTTGTTAAGGGTAACAAATTAAAAAATGCCACTATCAAAAAATAGCAAACTTCGCGATTTGTAAATGATATTAAAATTTGTCGTTTTTTTGACAGTTGGACAAAAGAACCCTTTTGAATATTGCAATTAACGTTCCAAGAAGAAATTTTACGATTTTTCACAACAAAGTGTTTTAGTATTGTACAAAAATAAATAAAATAATCCTCAACTTTATTTATTTTGTCTAGCTATTGCAACTTTTGTTAAATAAGTACGTACTTTAACCTTTTCTAAATTTTTGTAGATATATAATTGAAAATCTAAGAAGAAATTTAAAATGATTTTTCACAACAAAAGTCTTTTTGTATTGTACAGAAATATATAATAAAAATAATCCTTAACTTTATTTATTTTGTCTAGCTATTGCAACTTTTGTTAAATAAGTACGTACTTTAACCTTTTCTAAATTTTTGTAGATATATAATTGAAAATCTAAGAAGAAATTTAAAATGATTTTTCACAACAAAAGTCTTTTTGTATTGTACAGAAATATATAATAAAAATAATCCTTAACTTTATTTATTTTTTCTCTTAAAGAAATTGCAATTTTCTATACTACCATTTAACCATAATAGCCTTTTTTGGAACTGATTTGCATCGTTAGAAAATACTTTAACCTAATCCTCGACTTCATTAATTTTTCCGAGAATAGGTATTAGAATGCTCGAAGAAAATAAGAAACTCGATTAGAAAACAGAAGGTCCCATTGAAATTGAAAATATATATAAGCGTTATTTCAAAATTTTATTTAAGTAGTTTTCTACAGTTTACGCTGCTTAGAAGTTATATGTGCTTAATTTACCTACCTCTACTACGCGATTTTTTTTAAATAAGTTTTATTTCATCTTGTTCTTATTGATATTATAAGTGATGTTGTGTTCCGGTAATTTTAACGCGTCTCATAAATACAAAAAGTGTTCGTATTTGAACTGTCAACATAACAGAAGCAATTATGGTGGTCATTTCTTCCGCTTCCCAAAAAACTTTGAATTACAAGAGATCTGGATAAAAAATTGTGGAAATGTTGATTTAAAGAACCTCACTAATAAGTTAATTTGTGATCGGCACTTCAAAAACAGTGATTTTGTGAATGTAAGTCGTCAGAAGTTAAAAAAAGATGTACATTCAATTGCGTTCTGTGTTGAAACTAACATTGATATAGAATTAAAAGTAACCAGTTCGGAATCACTGAAGGATTATAGCAGAGAGAAAATCGATCACAAAAATAATCCCGACTTCATTGATATTGATAGCGACGATGATTATGACGATGATGTATTTCGTTAACCTACTTTGCAAATGTCGTAAGTCCACTTTATATCAGAAATAACATTTTAGTGACATCCGGCTAATTTTATACAAAGCTAACTGTTTGATAAGTTAGATTCCGATTTTACCTATCACATGTTGGTAAGCGCACAATGCGCATATGTGGAACGTCCATTGCGCCATATTTAAAGGAAGAAATTGTCGTAAGTCCAGTAACGTCCAGTAATAAAGGCGTGATTTGTTGCTGTTCTGTTCTTTTCGTTCTTTTCGGGCAAAACAGAGGTATTTATAAATTCATTTATGTGAAAATAATTATATTTATACTTCAGATGAGTTCATTGTTATAATATTACATAAAAACATCTGAACGTATTTTGATTAAGCTGAGAATTAATTTTGTCATGGACATACGACATTTTCTTAAAAAGATTTCTTGTGTTTTCTTGGAGTTATGATATTTGCAAATCATATCTCTTATACACAATTTTTGCGAAAACCCATTAACTTAATTAACTTTCGGCATTTTTTTTATTCCGTGTTATAATTTGTTTATGTAGCTGCTATACCTACAAATAAAAAAATTTTCAGGTTGTCAAGATGAATAATATTAATTATAACAAGAGAACCCGAAAAATGTTTGAAAATTTAGAAAAAGCTAATTTAGAGTCACTTTTAGTTCTTGATATTCCTGAAATAACAAAAAATTTAAAATTAAATAATAATTATTATTATTATGAATCAAGTAGTACTACTGAAATTACTGAAACTCTAAACAGCACTGAAAATATTTATGTTCAAAACATACACCATCCTAATTTTTGTAATGACGGTTCAATTGGTGTTCAATTCCACGATCTTGAATTTGGAAACTGTGAGAAAAGTAATGATAATGAATTAGACATGTTTGAGATGCCTAGTACTACTCATCTAACTACTTTTAATGCCCATATTAACGTAGAGAACTGTAATTCGGTCAAATCGATTAAGTACATTTGTAAGTACGTCAACAAAGGTACTGATCAAGCCGCGTTCGCTTTGGAGAATGACAAAGATGAGGTGAAGTTTTACGAGACTGGTCGGTACCTAAGTAGTTCAGAGGCAGTGTGGAGAATCTTGGGGTTTCCCATTCATGAGAGGCTCCCCACTGTTTTCCATCTCGCTGTTCACCTCGAAAACGGTCAGCGCGTGTATTTCAGTTCCAATAATCTAGCTGAGAGGATTAACAACCCACCTCAGACAACCCTGTTAGCTTTCTTTGAATTATGCAAAACGGACAATTTTGCTAAGACTTTGTTATATTATGAGGTTCCTTCGTACTTTGTATGGAATAACAATAAGTTTACAAGAAGAAAAAGAGGGAAAGATATCGAAGGCTGGCCAGGAGTAAAGAAAGACCACGCGTTGGGTAGGGTTTACACTATTCACCCAAACAATACCGAGTGTTATCATCTACGTCTGCTGCTTCATGAAGTACGAGGTCCGATATCTTTTGCAGACTTGAAGACCGTCAATGGTATCATCTATCCAACATTCCAGTCTGCATGCAATGTACTCGGTTTGCTGGAGGATGACAAACATTGGGATACTACCTTGGAGGAAGCTGCCCTCTGTGATTCTCCGTTAAAGCTCCGGGAGCTATTTATAATAATGTTAGTATTCTGCCAATTATCAGATCCTCTCAATCTTTGGGAGAAGTACAAAGAAAGTCTCTCAGAAGACATCAAACGGTCGGTTGAAAGAGAATTACAAGGCATTGCAGAACAGGTCGTAGATGACATATACAATAGATGCCTGGTACTCATTGAGGATGCGGTGTTAGCTTTAGGAGGACATAACTTGCCACAGTACGGTTTACCTCAACCAAAAAGATGTCAAACGGTGTTAGGAAATAGGGATTACCTGAGGGAAATTAGTTACGATATACACGCCTTGGCAAAAGTGGTGTCGGATAATGAGAGGTCATTGACGGATGAACAGGCTCATGTTTATTGGAAGGTTCTTAACAGTATTGATAGAGGTGGTGGGAATATATTTTTTTTAGATGCTGCTGGGGGTACCGGAAAAACTTTCCTCATTAACTTGCTCTTAGCTAAGGTAAGAAGTGATCGTGGCATCGCTTTGGCTGTCGCTTCGTCCGGAATCGCTGCAACACTACTGGAAGGAGGGAAGACGGCCCACGCTGCTTTCAAGCTGCCACTCAACCTAATTCGTGCAGAAACACCTATATGTAACATATCGAAACAAAGTAATATGGCTCAAGTGCTGCGAGACTGTAAGCTCATTGTTTGGGATGAGAGTACCATGGCGCATAAGGGGGGGTTTGAAGCACTCAATACAACTTTGAAAGATATGAGGTGCAACAATGGCGTAATGGGAGGTGTTACCGTGTTGTTAGCTGGAGACTTCCGACAGACGTTGCCGGTAGTACCGAGGGGAACGCGAGCTGACGAGGTTAAGGCGTGTATTAAATCATCCTATCTGTGGCCGTTAATAACAAAACTCCACCTCACAAAAAACATGAGGGTGTACATAAGGGGTGACGCTTCTGCTGGAAAATTCTCAGACCTCCTACTTCAAATCGGAAATGGAGAATATCCCGAATCAGAAGGAAAGGTAACCATCCCAGCAGATCTCGGTTCAGTCGTTGTGAGCCTTAAACACCTTATAGACGGGATTTACCCAGATATCAGTAATATCACAAACAAATCTATGGAGTGGTTTTGTGAACGAGCAATTCTCACTCCAAAGAACGACCAGGCTACAATAATTAATACCACTTTACTCAATTCATTTGATGCAATAGAAATGGAGTATAAATCTATAGACTCGGTAGTTGACACGGATGACGCTATTCATTATCCCGTTGAATTTCTAAACACCCTCAATCCTCCTGGTCTACCAACTCACAAGCTTCTTTTAAAAGTGGGTGCTCCAATAATGTTGCTGCGAAACCTCAATCCTCCAAAACTCTGTAATGGTACTAGACTGCAAGTAAAGGCTTTATATAAAAATGTAATCGAAGCCACAATATTCACTGGCTGTGCTCGAGGCGAATCGGTATTTGTACCGCGTATACCCCTTATACCTTCTGAATACCCCTTCGACTTTAAGAGATTGCAGTTTCCCCTTAAAGTCTGCTTTGGCATGACTATCAATAAGTCCCAGGGACAGTCGTTAAAATTAGCAGGAATAGACTTAAGAGAGGACTGCTTCTCACATGGTCAGTTTTACGTGGCCTGCTCTAGGGTAAGCTCATCAAACAGCCTTGTGATTCTAGCACCGGAGGGTAAGACCACCAATGTGGTCTACAAAGAGGTTTTATAAGGCAATAAAGGTTTGTAGTACAACCGTACAATAGCTTTTCACATTCTTCCGAATCACAAGCGGATACTTTATTTCTTTATTGATTTTGTGGTGGTTTTGAAATGTCATCATTTTTGCTATTGCTTCTTGCTTTTTTCCTTAACTATGACCAATTTGTTCTTAATTTCTTCTATGTTGCAAGCTTTTTCTCGAAGCATAATATGTAAAAGTTTGAAATTCCAATATCACCAGTATAATTAAATAGTATCTAAGTGCATGGGTGGATTAGGCCTATTCTGTCGTCCTAAGAAAGAGTGCTGTTTTCGAATAAACGTGTTTTATTTTGCATTTCCTTCACCACACTCGAATTACTAACTATGTACATATCTAATTAAATAAATAACTCAAACTCGGAAAAATTTAGTAACGGCACTCTTTCTTAGAACGGCAGAATAGGGATACCACCAGAAACAAAAGCGCGCCATAACTCTACCTCATGGGTGGTGTGGAAATGAGTCGTAATTATTGTGTGCATGACTATTTGTGTCTAACATTTAACTGGTATATTTCCGAAAAAACAGGGTTTTCTTTCTTTTTCCCACAATGGTGTCATTTCCCATGCCGGTCCGATGTTGTTAAGTGAAAATTTGGAAAAAGCACCTCCAAATCTATAAGACTTCATTTTCAACATTCATCTAAACCTCCTTCTGAGTATTTAACTAAATAGACAGCAAACATCACTTTACGCACAAGACAATCCTTTGTGTTAAAAAACGTAATTTCCTTGAAATACAAATATCACATTTCATACTCATAAAACATTCTAAATAAGTACATAAAAAGTAAATGGGCGTACAATAAGAAGTTTCCGTGGCGAAGCTCGGGTACCCGGCTAGTAAAGTTATATTTGACTACAGTACGAATCCTAGAAACTTATCCAGAACCATAACCTCACATTTTCTTTCAAATTTGACAACATAAATTTAAAAAATAAACGGTGTCCTTTTAAAAGGCCGGTAGGTTAATCCACTACTATCGACTAACACGCTTTGTTTTTATATCAGTTTTTGGAAAAAGCCGCTGAAACTTGCCGAATTGTTGGAAGAGATTGAAACAGGAGATGGCGTTGTGGTTCCTCAAGAAATAGCAATTTTTCCTCCTAAAAATGCTAACGAAGATTGCGATACTGATGAAGATTCTGGAGACGAGGATTTCGTGGTACCAAACAATTTGCCTGGAGCACAACTGACAGCCGAAGTACAAGTGCAAATACCATTAGAGACGCAATTAGAGGAGGGCTGGGATAGTGACGATGAGTTGCCTCTATCAACATTCGTAGAACGAAGACCAAAACACGTGAAACAGTTTGATTATAAAATCAGTGACCTAGAAGAGTCTAGTTTTTGTGATTGGAAAGATGTATTATCCGTTCATAACAGTCTTTCACCTACTACCACTTTTCAGTTATTTTTCGATCAAGAACTGATAAACCAAATTCTTAATTTTTCGAATACATACGCCCAGCAAAAAAATCGTGCAGGAGATATTACTGCAGATGAGTTGTACTGCTTTCTTGGAGTTCTTATTCTAAGTGGTTACGTACCTCTACCACGAAAGACGATGTTTTGGCAAAATAGGAATGATACCAATAATAAACTTGTGTGTGAGGCTATTTCGCGTGATAGATTTCAATATATTTTGAGTAATCTTCACTGCAACGACAATACAAAATTGGATAAATCAGATAAATATTCGAAACTAAGACCTTTGTTTGATGTTCTCAACAAAAAGTTTTTTGAGTATGCCCCTATTGAAGAAAACCATAGCATAGACGAATCTATGATCCCTTATTTTGGGCGGCATAGCGGTAAACAGTTTATTAGAGGAAAACCAATTCGTTGGGGGTACAAATTTTGGATTGGTGCTTTACGGCTAGGCTATATTGTTCATTTCGACCCCTATCAAGGCTCTTCAACTACACTACCTGAAAAGTACAAACATATGGGACTTGGAGCATCAGTAGTTCTACAATATAGTGATATTTTAAAAGAAATGCCTTACGAACCATTTCATTTATACTTTGATAACTTTTTCACATCACTTTCTCTCCTCAAAGAACTAAAATTGAGAAATATTAAAGCAACTGGCACGATGAGGGAAAATCGTATTCCACATTCGCCATTATCCAAGTCGACTATAGTTAAAAAAACACAACGAGGTCATTTATTTGAGTATGTTTTGACTGATGATGAAATAGTTATCGCTAGATGGAATGACAACAGTGTTGTGAGTGTAGCTTCAAATGCTCTTCAAGTTTTCCCAGTGAACAGAGTTAAACGATTCTCACAATCAGAGAAAAAATACATCTATATAGATCAACCGCGACTGATAAAATCCTACAACGAAAATATGGGCGGAGTAGATCGCGGCGACCAAAACTTAAGTGAAAATAGAGTCTCTATCAGGGGTAAAAAATGGTATTTTCCTCTATTTGCTCACTGCATAGATATGTCTGTCCAAAACTCTTGGCGATTACACAAAAGCAGTGGTGGAAAGCTGGACCAATTAGAGTTCCGAAGATGTATAGCTACAGCTCTACTGGAAACCTACAAAAGAGCGGCAAAGAGGGGTCCCTCAAAATCCCCCGGAAATGCGCATGAGTTTTCGCGATACGATAGATTAGATCACCTAGTTCTGTATATCCAAAATCAGCGACGATGCGCGGTATGCCACAAAAAATCCAATTTTATATGTCGCAAATGTGATGTTGATCTACATCCGAAGCATTGTTTTGTACATTATCATATAAATTAATCTTTTTTTTAATTTTTAATGTAAAAAATAAATATTTTTGGCATCCTTCAACGTTATTGAGTATTTTACTTTATAGTAGTATATAACCCTACCGTCCCTTTAAAAGGACATCATATATCTACCAATCGCGATGTTTAAAAAATTTTTTAAATATTTTTTGATGGTGTAATTTCACCCACTCAACAACATTCTCACAGAAAAAATTAGGTTTTCAAAAAAAAAAAGTTTCAGGGCTATATGGGTTAATGAAATATAAAAATTTATTTATTTAAAAGAAATTAAAAAAGAATTTTTCATTAAAAAGTCAAAAATTCTAATTTGAAATTTCTATTAAAAAAATTTTTTTTTCTTCAAAAAAGAACATTAAAATAAAAAACGCAAAATTATTAATCCAAATCATCCAAATACTGCTTTAAGCGACCATGCTATAAACAATTTTCATACAATTAATTTTAATAACCCAAAAATTTTACAAGAAGAAATTAATTTAAAAAAAAGAATATATTTAGAAATGTTAGAAATCAAAAAAAATCAATTTTCAATTAATTATCGAACTGATATTGAAAATCTAAATTCCATATTTTTCAATTTAATAAATTAATTATTTTTTAACTTTGCAATTAATTGAATAAACTAATTTCTTTTAATTATAATTTTAATTTTAAAATTTTTCTAAAGTAGGTACTTGTTTCAAACTAAAAAAAATAATTTATGCTTTTAAATCATCAATGTTGTTTTTTTGAAGAAAAAAAATTTTTTTTAATAGAAATTTCAAATTTGAATTTTTGACTTTTTAATGAAAAATTCTTTTTTAATTTCTTTTAAATAAATAAATTTTTATATTTCAATAATATGAATTGTAAGTTTAATAATTTCTAATAAAAATAATTGTTCATTTATCTATTTTAAAATTTTATATTTAATTTAAAAAAATAATACCTAATTTTCTGAAGAAGCTAAAATAATTAGCGAAACGTAAAATAAATAATTATTATAAATAATCAAGCTTAATTTCCTCCAATAATATATTAAAATAAATTTTAATGTTTCCAGAACAAACTCCACCGCCTTTTATTTTCACTTTGACAAAATGCACCTCGTTTCAGTCTGAATTGGCAAAATGTACCTCGCTTCGGTCACAGCCAATCAGAGAGCTAGATTATCTCCCATTGATCAAGAAATGGTGCATTCTGCTTAAATGCGGTCGGGAAAAAAGGCTAATGATCCAACAGTAACATGTTGAAATGCTTACAGTATAATCCGATAACAAAAACAATCCAGTATAAATTAGACTACAACGACGAATATCGAGAGCTGCCAGAAAGAGGTTTAAAATACCCCGAATCTCAGTATGACGAATTACACCCACAAAGGCTGAAGATTAAAACTCAAAAATGGCAACATCTTCAAGAATTGAAATCTGTACTGCCTACTGACTGCCATCTTTTTTATGACAACTTACCTTATTAAAATAAAGTAAAATTTCGTTTAAGAATAATTTCTATTTTTCCAATTTTTTATGTGAAAACAATGTACCTAAACATTTAAAAACAGTTTTTATTTGACTATTTCACTAGAGTGTATTATAGCGACAATAAAATCAAGTATTCAGGTGACAAAACAAGTACCTTGGCAAAACTAACAACATGGAATCTCAGCGACAATTTTTTTGACGTTTTAAACGTTCAAGTCAGCTTGGAAATTAAATCATTGTCAAACTGACATTTTTGCATCGCATTGCGTTTTGCAGTAAAAAATAAGTTTTTTAAGTGAAAATTGACTTAATTTTTCTCTCGTAAAATAGTCATGTCGAATACCACTCAAGATAAAATTTTGTAGGCAAAATTGTTCTCTTGTAAGTATTCAAGTTTGTTTCTTTTTGACAATTTCGCTCATGACATTTAATTAAAAATCACTCGCCGTACGGCTCGTGATTTTTTGACAAATGTCATTCGCGAAATTATCAAGCAACAAACTTTCATAACAATCGAACAATTTTGCCGACAAAATTTTATCTCTAGTGGTATTATATATGAAAATATAGTTTTTAGTTCAATTACTTATTTTTTCGTAGATAAATTCATAGAGTTCATACAAGTACGAAAGATGCCGGCTGTAAAAATGCGCAGATACGAATTTTAACACTTTGGGTGCATAAAGCTCATTTTCCAATATCATTAACCAGTGGGCACGCTGTCTTGTTTATATTGTTAAGCCGAATTAGTTTTTGATTTTTTTAGTTGTTTTACGTTATATTAAATAAGTTTACTTATTTAAAAAAAAACAGTGTTTTTAAAGACTTACTACGTATATTTGTGTATAATAAGGTACGTAATTAATAGAATATTTGGTATTAATTTATAGGTTATGTTTTTTACTTTGCATTACAATTTTACGATTTTAGATTACTTTTACAATGCCTAGACCAAAAGTGGTTACAGAAAAGTCCTATGGAGGAAAAGGACAAATTATACATAGACAAACTCGCGAACTTTTGTCAAACATAATGGAATTCTTCCAAGAAGAAGCTATTAACGGAATAAAAATTCCTCTTAAAAATTGTAGAAAAAGGGTGTTGGCTGCAGCAAAAATTTCTAAAAAAACTTAGCAGGCAATAACAAAAGAAAAACAACAAGTGCAAAAAATTTCGTATACTGCTACACCTAAGTTTCGAAGCCCAAAAAAGCATCTACGAGTATCACTAAAATCTGTTTTATTAGAAGGTGAAGAAGCAACCATTCGTGATTTAATAAATGATTTTTATATCATAGAAAAGAGAAGGCCAACACTAGATGGTAATATACTACGTATATTTGAACTTTGAAACCTCGTAAGTTAAATTTTGAGCAAAATAGACATTTTTACCAGTTACGAGGCACTTACGAGGGTTTAAAAGTAAGATATAATAATAAGGACTTTCATTAACCAAAACAAATCAAACATTGATATTTCCCATTTTTTATTTTTATATTATTTGCAGGAATTCTAAAGAAAATTAAGGACTGCTACATACCCTTTAAAGGAGGAAGATCCACACTCAGCAAATTAATAAAAAAACTAGGCTTCAGGTAATTCAATTTTAAGAAATTAACAATAACTTTACCTACTTATAACTTTTTTTAAGATGGAATAAGTGCTCTGACAATCGCATGACTCTAGTCGAGTCATTCGACATACGTCTCAAGAGAATTAATTATTTGAGGTCGATAACAAAGTTCAGGCAAGAAGGCAGGCCTATCATTTATAGTGATGAAACTTACGTCCATAGTTCCCATACAACTACCAATGAGTGGATTGACACCATCAACCCACATAAAGGTTTGAAAAAGCCAATTTCAAAAGGAAAACGGCTAATTATTGTGCATGCTGGTGGAGCTCAGGGTTTTATCCCTAATGGTTTTCTTATGTTTCAGTCAGGTATACTAATGTTTTTAAATTTACACAAACACAATAATATCTTTGTGTATTTACAGGCACAAAGTCAGGAGATTATCATGATGACATGAATCAAGTAAATGGAAATGGATTCAACAAATAATGCCAAATCTGCCACCACGTTCGGTATTTGTGATCGACAATGCGTCATACCACAACATTAAAGTGGAAAAGGAACCCACTACGGCAACATTGAAAAAAGATATGATAAAGTGGTTGGAAGACAAAGCTATCCCATACAGCTTAAGCATGACAAAACCTGAGCTTTATTCGATTATTAAAGCTAACAAAAGCACAAATCCGCACTATAGATTAGACGAGATTTTTAAGGCACATGGACATGACGTTTTGAGGCTCCCTCCGTACAGCCCAGAACTTAATCCAATTGAAAAAATATGGGCTCAAGCAAAAGGTTATGTGGCATCGCACAATACCACATTTAAGATGGCAGATGTGATGCAACTAGTAGAAAAGACATTTCAAGGAATTACAGAAAAAGAGTGGGGCCCAGTATGTGACCATGTTTTGAAGTGCGAGAAAAATTATATTGAAAAAGAGGACAGTGCATTTGACGAATTGTCATTTACAGTTAATACGGGATCCTCCGACGAGTCAATGAGCGATTTAACTGACAGCGAAGAGGGCTCTATTAGTGGAGTTGTGCCTATGTCGACAGATTCCGAAAGTGAATAATTGCGATAATTTTTTTTGTATTTTAATTTGAATTGTAAGTTAATTTTTTGAAATAGTTATAATATGTTATAATATTTTCAAACTTTTCCAATTTAGGTTTGAAAATAGCTGGACGGAAATTTGCCGAAACGTCACAACAATTGTACACAAAAATGAACAAAGTTTTAATTCAAAATCTACTTTCAATGTAACAATTTTTTATTTTTTCATCGATAAAGTGTTTTTAGTTAACCAAAATAATTTAATATAATAATTGTATTAAGAGAATAAATAACCATTAATCATGTACCACTTTTCTTTTTATTTCTGATTTATGGCATTCGAAAGTGCGTGTTGTTTACTAATTCTGTTTTACCGTTTACCCCGTGTTTTAAAATTCGTTCATACGCCACTGGTAGATATTTCAGAGGCGGAGCCGCGCAGATGACGTCACGAGCCGGCATCTTTCGTACTTGTATGAACTCTACCTCATTTTATCCAAAAATTAAAATTTACAAAACTTTCAATAAACCGTATCTCCAAAAATATGGGCTTACATAATTTCAAATAAGCCGTATCTACTGTAAGAAATTACCAAGTGAAGAAAACGCATATACTTGATTAAAACAAACAAAAAGAACCAAACAGTATAGGAGTCAACTCATTATCGTGCTTAGTTTCGCATTCATAAACCCAAAAATTAAAAAAAAACTGTCTCCTGTAAAATCATCTGAATGTTAGATACGGGGTATTAGAATTAGACCGTCGATATATTCTAATTAAATTTAACTAGTTGAAAATTATTTATATTACAGTGAATTTGACTCAAATTAATTCATCAATATCTTCAACATTTAAAGAAGTACGCAAACTTAAAGACTTGGTACAAGATCAGTTATATCTTTAGAAAACCTACAAATTATTGAAGGAAAATATGGAGATGTACCCCTTGCAACCCTCGAGGACTGTTCAGTCTTTTTACCACGCAGAAGCACGACGGTAATGAAAAAAAATTTGAAGAACTTTGAGTCGCAAAAATATAAGTTGGTTTATCGAGGGACGACAACTTATAAGAATTCAAAATATCAGCCAGTACAAGAATTCGAAATAATATAAGAAACTCCATTAAGTTTTAAAAAATAAAAATGTATTTGAAATAAAATTTTGTATTTTGTTTACCATAATAATAAATGTTTTTCAAGGAGTACTATCTTTTTTTTTAACATATAAATAGGGTAGTTACCTATCAGATATAATCAGTTCTCATGTTGACTTACAAAGTACACGATATTGCATATTAGATTACACATTAGAACAAAGAGCGTGGGATAGGGTAAAGGCAAAGAAAGCAAATTTTGGAGAAAACGCCGCTGCCTGGTTCGTCACAACAGGGATGAAAGCAAAACAAAAACTTGGAATGGGTTGCAAGACGAAGAGTGAGAGGATTCCATTTAAACGTGGTACCAGTGTTGCCAGTTGTCACATAATTATGAGATTTTAACATAATTTTTGTTCAGTTTTGATAAAAAATAAAATGTTAACATAATCGATAATTTTATGATAATTTTTTTGTTGTGGTGTCTAGTGTCATCTCGTGTTAAAATAGGTAAGTTGTTTTTTTTCAATAATACTAATGTTGGGAACCCCCTAGTAAATTTGTTTCTATTAATACTAACTAATCTAATATTGAACTACTGAGTTTAGTGCGCTGTGGGTATTGGTGTTTTACAGTGTGGTTTCATATTCTTTCAAATTTAAAATTATTATAATGGCAAGTACCAGTGGCCTAAGAAGGAGAGAGTCAGATTCTGATTCGGAAGCAGAAGAGAAAAAAAACAAATATAAAATTGCTCGCAGAATTGTTCATCCGCAAAAATTTAAAACTGAGTGAAAGACGATTTCCAATTTTAGTGCTTGGCTCGAAGAAGTAAAAGGTTTGTACACAAACATTTTGAAATATTTACTATAAACTAAATTTCGGCTAAATTTCACTAATAAACTATTAGTGTCATTCAAAAGATTTAAGTGAGCTTATTCTAATTACGGGGCATCGAATGAGTCTCGTATTATCATTATTTTCCATTTAAACACAATTGTTTATTGTTCACTCTACTTTAGGAAAACCAACAAAAGCGAGGTGTTCAATTTGCGACACCGAATTCACGGCAGATCTCAACGGTCATCAAAAATC
The DNA here is from genome assembly GCA_963924605.1 of Malthinus seriepunctatus. NCBI lineage: Eukaryota > Metazoa > Arthropoda > Insecta > Coleoptera > Cantharidae > Malthinus > Malthinus seriepunctatus. Next base: position 86,020,028 of record OZ004600.1, on the reverse strand, counting down.
ATGCGAAAAGTGACAAACATGGCAAAAAGGCTTCTATATTAGGGAAAAAGCAGCCTACCGTTGTTCAGATGTTTAAGAGAAACACTGAAGAGGACCAACAAGTTCAAGAAGCTGAAATTAGAATTGCAGCATTAATTTCCGAGCACAATTTACCAATAAGACTCTGCGAACATTTGGTACCTCTTCTTAAGGCGGTTTTTCCTGATTCGAAGATTGCGCAAAAAATTTCCATGGGAAGAACTAAAGCCACTAAAGTAATCACCAATGTTTTAGGAAAGTACCAAAAAGATAAACTTGTAAACATTTTGAAAAAAAGAAAATCAGCACAAAAAACAGACATCAGCACCATAAAAAATATTTGTGTCTGCGTTCGCTACTTTGATGAAGAGTCGGGCAAAATTTTTTCACATTTTTTCAGTTTAATACAATGTTTTCTAAATAATGATCCAGAAGAGGCAAATAAAGCCATGACGGCCGAAATTATATAATATAATTACGGCCGAATAAATATATAGTATATACAGGGTGTCCCAACGCTGCGTTATCGTAAAACTGTGGCTTTGCTGTAGAATTTAACAAACAAATTTTAATGCACGACTATAGTTCTCTTACAGCTTCATCTCTTAAAAATATTTTTAAATATACCGGGTGATCCATTTAAATGCTACAGACCACACTTGTATTTTTTTAAATAGAACACCCTGTATATTTTTGCAGATTCAGATTTCCCTTTCGAAAGCGATTATAGTCATGTGTGGGTTAATGGGTCCACCATGGACCTGGATCAAGATAATGCGCATTTTATACTAAAAACGAGTCAACTTTGCGTGCCTGTAGTGACTTAACGAATTGACATTTTTGACCGAGGTTTGAGTTAAAATAATGCTAATATCGTCTTTTCTTCTTATTATTTTTCAAACCGACATATAACGTCAAAATGAGACCATGTGAGTCTCCAACGCAAAATGTCAGTTTTCTTCATTTTTTTAAATGGCACCCCCTATTTTCAATTTCAGGAAAAGAGAGCCCCTTTTCTAAGCTTTCTAATGATATAATATTTTCTAAATCTATTCACTTTTAAAATTCAACTTTTATCCCATTTCAAAAGTTAAGAAAAATTACACTTTGCGTTGGCGTTGGAGACTCACACGGCACAATTATTGCGGTTTTGTCAACTTTGAAAAATATTTTAGAAAGAAGCCGATATTAGAATTATTCTAATGTAAACCGCAGTCAAAAATGTTAATTCGTTACTTTATAGCAGATAAGCAAAGTTGACATATATTATATTTTCCTAAAATTCGCAGTATCTTGGCCCAAATCTACGGTAGACCCCTCGGTAGACCCATTAAACCATACATTACTATAATCGTTTTCGAAAGGGGAATCCAAATATATAAAAATATACAGGGTGTTCCATTTAAAAAAATACAAGTGTGGCCTAAAGCATTTAAATGGATCACCCGGTATATGTAAAAATATTTTTAAGAGGTCCAGCTCTCAGAGAACTATAGCTATGCATTAAACTTTTTTTGTTAAATTATAAGGCAAAGTCACAATTCTACGATAACGGATCGTTGGGACACCCTGTATACCGTGCGTTTCCAAAAACGGGCCCCAGCTTATAGGGGGGTTATTTGTAACTGTAGATAAATAAAACCTTATATAAAATTAAATGAGAAGATCTTTTCTACAATATTAGCGAAAAAAAAGTTATTATTTTTCGAACAGTTAAGGCTGATGGCATCTTCGTTGTTTTTTTTAAATTGCATCATACACATTTTTTAATCTCATATGATAGAGAATTTTTTTCTCTTTTTATAAGGTAAAGCATTCGTAGGGTTAAATAAGAAAATTTTAAAGAAAAACTGAAAAAACTAAAGCTACATTATTTTGTATCAAGCAAGCTGATTGTTAAAAATCCAAATAATTTTCAATTGTTTAGGTAACTGTGTAGGCTTCTTCACTCAAATCTAATGTTTCATTAAGCCAAGGTCTCCGGTTTGTTTACCATCAGCTTGTTACGAATAAATTAAAAAAAGAAAAACTTTTTTATATGGAGCTACTTTTAAAAGACTTAGTATTTTGAACAGTGTTTGCTAATGTAAATGGGTTACTATGTTGTCAACTTTGTGTAGAAAACAACAGCTCTCCTTTTGAACAATTTTTGTGAAAATCTATTATTTTAAATATTCATCGTCAATAGCGTTAGTTGATGACGCCAATTAATAATAAATAAATAATGTTTTACGAGTTTTTTCTTTTAATTTATTTTTTCTACTTTTAATTTATTCGTAACAAGCTTATCGTAGCCAATCCAGCGGTCGTGGCTCAATGAAACATTAGATTTGAGTGAAGAAACTTACACCGTTACCTAAACAATTGAAAATCATGTTTTTTTTTTAACAATCCACTGGCTTGATGAAAATTAATGTAGATTTAGGTTTTACAATTTTTCTTTAAAATTTTCTTATTTAACCCTATGGATGCTTTACCTTATTGAAAAGAGAAAAAAATTCTCTCTCTTATGAGACTAAAAAATGTATATGGTTCAATTTAAAAAAAGTAACGAAGACGCCATCAGCCTTAGCTGTTTGGAAAATAATAACTTTTTTTTCGCTAAAATTGTAGAAAAGATCGTCACATTTAATTTTATACAAGGTTTTATTTGTCTAAAGTTACGAATAAACCCTCTATAAGCTGGGGCCCTTTTTTGGAAACAGACGGTATACGGCCTATCTAGATTACATACAAAAAGTGGATGATCAGTGGCGATTATACGTACGATCTTCTTCAGAAATACCAGAAGAAATTAGGAATGAAAAAAACATTGATGAATACTGGTATAAAATTTCCAAACTTTCAGATTTAGCTGGAAATTTAAAATACACAGAACTTGGTAATTTTGTGTTGAATATAATGGTAACTCCACATTCAAATGCTACATGCGAAAGGGTGTTTTCTATACTTAAAACCAAACTAGCTTTTAGTTCGAGTTGCGCTAAGAAACGTCAGGTATGCGTCATTGATAATTATATTTAAATTTTACAGCCGACATTTGTTGGAGCATAATATCTTCTTTCAAATGCCACTATTAAACTGAAATAAATATATCTGACTGCTTCAATTTTCCATTTATAACAAAATTCCCACCAAAAAGCTAAGGTGGATTCTAGAAATTAATTTAATAAAAACAAAAATTAGAAATAAATTATGTACAGAAACAGTTGATGGATTAGTATTGGCCAGTGAGTACGCAAAAGATTGCTATTCTGTTGAATTTAATGATAAATTATTAAAATTAATGTCTAAAAATCTTTATGTCTTCAAAACCGGAAGATTCCGAAGAAGAGGAGGACATTATTTTTGAAAATGAACCATCCACTTAAACTTAAATTTTTTAAATAAAATCGCGGAATACCTTTGTTTTTTTTGAATTATTTTAATTTTTGAATTATTTTACATAAATTGTTATTATTCGTTACCAATAAATATAAATTTTAAATAAATAATGTATTATTTTTAAACCAAATACCCCTTTTTCTAAATATGAAATTTTAACATAATATAGCGACATTAGAGGCAGCACTACAGAAAGTAATTGAAGACGGGTGGTCATTACGCCGTGCTTCAGCTGAGTTCAAAATAGCATTTGGCACCCTCAGAAACAAATTTTGTGGTTTGCGCATTAGAAAAACGGGGGGACAAACAGTCTTTTCTGAAAATGAAGAAAAAGCTTTCATTAAGTTTGCCAGTTTGTGTGGAGAATGGGGATTCCCGTTAACTATTTTGGATATTCGGAACCTAGCCAAAAACTATTTAGACAGCAAAGGCCGCAATATTACGCGATTCGATAAGAATATGCCAGGTAAAGATTGGGTCTATGGCTTATTGGACAGACACAAAAACGAAATTAGCCAAAAAGTTGCCACGAATATAAAAAAATGTCGTGCGAATGTTTCGAGGGAAACTTTAGTACAATGTTTTGAAAATTTACAAAAAACACTGAAAGACATTCCTGCTTGTAATATATTCAACTACGACGAGACAAATCTACAGGATGACCCCGGAAAAAAGAAGATGCTCTTTCGCCGAGGCACAAAGTATCCGGAACGTGTATGTAATTTTACGAAGACTGTCATTATTGTTATGATGTGCGGTTCTGCATCTGGGGTTCTCCTTCCCCCATACGTCGTTTACAAAGCCGAGAAGATGTGGCAACAATGGGTGGAAATGGGGCCTAAAGGAGAACCATGTTGCAAGGAGAGGTGCTGCAGCTCTGGGTCGCATTATAAAAGGACGCATCATGGATGGATGGATGCGCAGATATTTACTGAATGGTTTGAATCATCATTTTTGCCGCATGCAAAAAGGTTGCCTGGACGTAAAGTGTTGATGGGTGACAATCTTTCGTCACATTTTACTGACACTGTTTTAACACAATGCCAAGAAAATGACATTGCTTTCGTCTGCTTACCCAAGAACTCAAACCCATTTAACGCAACCATTAGATGTGGGATTCTTCCGCCCATTTAAGATTGCATGGAGAAACGTATTGACAAATTGGAAAGCGACACATAAACAGCAAACATCAATAGATAAGAATGATTTTCCTCAACTGCTTGCTTCTACTCTTATTAAAATGGAGAATACATCTAATAGTGCCATTAAGAATGATCTCATCAGCTCGTTTCGAGCAACGGGAATCTTCCCTATCGATCCTGAGCAAGTTTTACGCAAAATTCCAGTTGATGATAGTGACAGTGTTGCAGATGTCAGTGGAGCACTTTTAAACTATTTGCAGCTAGAAAGATTCTCAGCAGCACCAACAAGAAAAAATGTAAAACGCCAGAAGCTTACGATGGAGCCTGGCAAAAGTGTTACAGTAAACCATGATAGTTCTAGCGATTCAGAAGTCTGTGAATCAGTAACTAACGACAATTCAGATGTTGAACCTTTTCAAAACGTTCAAGAGATTGTGCCACAAGAAACTGAATACTTTGAACCACGATTTGAAGACATTGAAGTGGAAACATTTTTATTAGTAAAGGTCCTGGGAGGATCTAGAAAGAAGACGGTTTACCGCTACACGGCCATAGTACAGGGTGTAAATACTGACGAGGGAAAGCAAGAGATCGAACTCTTAGGGATGAAATCATCTGACAAGAAACGAAAATTATTTGCTCCACAACTCAATGATGAATTTGCAGTTGACATAGAAGACGTGATAGCCATTTTACCAACTCCTATTGTTAATAACAGTAATAATAACGTTACTTATTTATTCGAAAAGGAAATTGATGTTTACGAAATGTAACAATTCTCCGCTTTCTGTTATATGTAATTTAGAACATATTACTTAGCTGCATAGAACATTTTTTTTTGTATTTGAATCAGAAAATAAACGTTTATTTTGAAAGTCTAACCATAAAAGATTTGTTATGTCGTTGCACCACTAAAATTTGCAATTGATCAATCTCACCCATACTGATCAATCTCACCCCGAACAATGAAAACTTGTATATCTTTCAAGGCGTAAGTCCGATACAATATTGGGTTGGAATGATCATTTTGTATGAAGCTGTCCTATTATTCTATGCATTAACTTTCTTGTGATCAATCACACCCCACTTTAAGTATGAGATTGTTCACAATATATTTATTTTTACATCGTTTAATTAACATTTTTCATTTTGTCTGATTATTGGATATTGTTCCTGATACTAACCCCTATCAGAACAACGGTTGTTTTGTTATAGTATTAAGTCACTTTGTTCGTGAAGTTAATAGTTGATAGGTAATTTTTGTTTCTTTTATTTAAGTGAATAATGACTTCAAGAGGCAAAAGAATGTTAGAAATGTTAGTAACACAAGCCAAGTGCAACAAAATATCTGAAAAACCTGTAAAAACCTCACTTTTGACCGAAGAAAACGGTAATTAAAAAAATTTAACGAGTTTATCAAAACAAGTCTTGCTATTTTTATTTCTTTTAGCTTTTGTTGTTGAAAACAGGCAGGATAATGTTATAGAAGATGCGGAGATCGTCATGGAATTACATATATCCAATCACTGATAATACGCAAGATATCGCTCTAGAACATTTGAAAATTCTGGCAACCGGACGTGACAATGCTACAGGGGATGTTATTTTTTCGAATAACGATGTATAATAACGTGTATAATACCACGTTTGTTAGTAAAAGCAATGTGCCTTTTTCCAATACCAAAGAAATTCTCAGAGAATATGGACGAGTCTGAGTTACCCGAGAACTCACCAGAACATTTTGTTCAAGACAATGGAAGGGAAGATAAAAATAAAGAACTGGAGAAAACTTCTAAAATTAATATTTTACAAAATATTATAATTCAAAATAATGACCATGGACCTCACTATAAAGCAGATGAAGAGAAGTAGGTAATACCAAAGACTATACAGTGTAAGACTGGCAAAGCTTATGGGCCGAATGTGATCAAAAATCCCTGCTACAGAAGATGTCGCTAGTCACCGGGGCATTTTCGAGTGAATAAGATAGCATGTCAAGGCGGGAGCAACAAAGAAAGGGGTAAAACAAGTTTACCCTTCGAGGGATTTTAAGCGATTTTTACCTTTAAAAACCTTTCACATTTTTTAATATAGGTTTCGGTAGTCTCTTGTATATGGTCTTTGGTAATACGAGGCTTTGGACGGGGTAAGTTAGGAATCTACTTTACCGACATGTTACCGGCAATTACAGGCTTCTGTTACCGGCATTTACAGATTCCCGCCATTTTAGTTTGAAACTTTGTTAAGTAGTCAATTACAGGTTTCTGTTACCGGCATCCGCCATTTTGGTTTGAAACTTGGCTAATTTGACAGCCGGGTCGGCCATTTTGACAGCCAGTGCCACCTAGCGCATAGTTGCCAAACTACGTCCTATTGTGTAACTCTGCTAAGCGTCATGGTGCCAATCATATTTTTATACCCCAAGATCTTGCACATTTGGATAAGTAACGCAGAGTAATTAAAAAATCTCAGTTCCTGAATAATTAGAAGAACTGGATCTGTTGACTTTTGCTTTGAATCCAAAAGTAAGTGACTTTTGATTTGAGCTATGCCAACCTTACATGCTGCCAATATCCCATTCAATAATTTGCAATGGAACAAGTTCAGAGTTTCTTGAAAAATATACAAAAAATCGTATACCTCACGAATCTAATATTGAGAAAATTACCTAGATGTCCTAGATATTATGTTATCAAACAGAAATCCACTTTTATTTGTAAAGGAATTGGTACTAGTAATATTTGGGCTGCTGTAGACGAGACTACAGATGCAAATGGGAGTAATGATAATAATACTGCTCCAGATGAGTGCACGAGTCTTTTATTATAATAATTCTTGGAGTTCTATGAAGTTACAATGGCCGCATTCATCAGACTTAGCACAAACGGATACCGATGCAACTGCTACATCACTAGCGCTACTATCTTGCGGTAATTTGTTAACTACGCATGAAAATATGACGTTTGCTGGTAGACGAACATAATATGGTAAGCCATATAAAAAATGTACAGGTGTGGATTTCAATAATTTAAATTCAAGGAATTGAAGCATTTATTATTAGTTTATTATACGCGAGAAGACTAGAAGAGCATATGACGCACGTAATATGTCAATAAAACACTTATGGTCAAAAAAGTGGGGTCCCAAATTTTTAGAAGAAAATACGTCAGTCTAAATTTTCAGAAATTATGAGCTATCTCCGATTTGACATAAAGTCTACAAGATCTGAGCGTTTACATGAATAAATCTGCTTTAGTAGTATTAGCAAATACTTTTTTTATTCATACCACCCATTTTATGTTATAAATCAGGAGCTAATATAACAGTCGACGAACAGTCGTATCCCTCAAAACCGAGACGCAGGGTTTACTGAATAAAGTAATAAACCTGAAAAGTTTAGAATAAAATTCTGGCTAACTCTTGCTGTTAAATAAAGGTATTTAGTATTTGGATTTATGCATTTAGGAAAAAACTAACAATGCCCTGCAAACGAATCGCAAGGCGAATATACTTATACTAAACGTGGTACTGGTTTTAAAGATCGTAGGGAATAAAAATGTGTCTACATACAATTTATTTTTAATAAAAAATAATGCCACCCATAAGCTGGTTCGTTTTAAGAAAAAATTCGTTAATACTTTTTATTCAAAATCAAAACACTGCGAAGAAATTTTAGCCTTGAACAACGATGTCTGTCTCACAGATTTAAAGAATGCTACCGATAAAATTTATTATGATGAACTAAATAAAATAATTTATTCAGTCTCACTACCCTGTGAATACATCAGAATCTGATATTTGAGAATAATTTTGATTCAAGTTAAAAGGAATTCGATTTTAAAAAAGTATAAATAACGAAGCACTCAACATACAATTAGGTATGTTACTCACTGATTTCGAAACAATTATGATCTAAGGATCATAAGAGTCGGTAATGAAATCAATTCCTGATTGGTTACATTTTAGATTTAGAAAAAACCCAAAACATTGATGTTAACATTTTTAAAGATACAATGTGTTCATCAAGTCATCTGTAATTCAACTTCAGTAGTGAATAATACAAGTTATACCAAAGACAATACAAATATTATGTATGGTTTTTGGTTAAAACTGAATAATGCCAGCAATATTTGTACCACAGTGTCGAAACCATTTAACACTTAAATTCACCATTTAACTTTTAAAAAGTTTGCAGAGTACGTCATACTGTCGAAATACCATAGAAATATTCAAAAATTGTTAACAAAAGAAAATGTCTTCAATAAAGTATACAACAAAATGACACAAAAATCGATTGATCAAGAAGACGTCTGAATCGTTTTATATTTATGTCACAGTATAAAAACACTATTATAGAAACATCCAGAAATTGTTAACAAGAGAAAATTTCTTCAATAAAAGTATTGAATGACACAAAAATCGACTTATTAAATTTTGAATTCCCTTAGATTTTGCTGTATACAGAAAGACGATTATAGAAACATTCAAAACTGGTTATCGAAAATAAATTTCAATAAAGATAAATGTGACACAAAAATCAAATGATTAACAAAGATCTTAATTTGCTTAGATTATGCCATATCACAGTATTGAGAGGCTATTATAGAAACATCCTCAAATTGTTAACAAAAAAAATTTCAGTAAAAGTACGTGAATATAACAAAAAAATCGATTTATCAAGAAGAAAGGCCTGAATTACTTTATATTTTGCAATTACAGTATTGAGAGATTATTATAGAAATATCCACAAATTGTTAACAAAAGAAAATTTTAGTAAAAGAACGTGAATATGACACAAATGAAGATTTATCAAGAAGAAAGTTCTGAATTGCCCAATATTTTGCGATATCTCGTTTAATAATAATCTGCAGAAAGCAGATTTAATTTCTTGATGATGCAGAAATTTTCTGCTTGTGGATTCAGACAATAATCCAAGAGTAACATGCTTCTTTTGAGCACAATTTTCAAATTTTAATACTTCTTGCACTGTTCTTGCTTTAGATTTTCACTAGCGGTTTTGATTTCATCAAAGTGTTTCTGCAATATTTCATTCATAATTTCGTTTTTCATTTTAGTGAAATTTGTTTTAATCTGTAACAAAAAAAAAAGATATTAATTATAGAAATAAAAACTACGTTTGTTTTTGGTGTGTTAAAGGGGGTGTAAACCAAAAATTAAAGTTGTAGTACAGGGGATTCTAAGAACAAATTTTTAAACCGCACATCGCTGTGATGAGCCGTTCAAAAGATAAAAGGTTTTTAAGCAAGAATGCGCTACGTCACACGGACAAATTCGCTATCGATGCATCGGTCGCATAGCAGCATGCTAGCCTCGTAGACTAATTTCATATAAACAAAATTGTCAACTTCAGTTCAATGTCAGCTATGCGCTTGCTTGTTGCATGTATTTGTCTGTCTGACGTCACACGTTTGAAACATAAATGCTTTATATCTCGGTTAATATTTGGGCTAAAGATGTGCGGTTTTCACCGTTGTTCTTAAGATATTTTTTAGCATATTTCTACGAAAAAAAGTTTTTTTGGTTTACACCCCCTTTAAAGGTTGGAAATAATGCGAAAAGCTTGTGTCAAGGGCGTGTATGCAAAATTATTTCATAATTCTAGTTTGAACAAATCTGACTTCAAATTTCCCATTTAAAATAAACTTTATTAAGAGCTTTTTAATCTTCAAAGTATTCTCACTCAGTTAATGAAGAAGGTCTACGATAATTCTTTTTAGACAAGTCAAAGTTTAACATTCTTATCTAATGTTTTTCCCAAAAAACATTCTACATCAAAGAATTCCATAAAAAACGTTAAAAACTGTGAATTTCAAAGTTCTATTACTTTCATAATAAAATTTAAAAATGACTGCACAAATTAGAACTTAGAACTTTAAATTATGAAGATATAATTATATCCCTGCACTTTTACCTATATTCTAATTATTGCACTTTCACCTACATACGTTAAATAACTTACTTGTACTAATTACTTAGTTAGGTCAATACTTTCTAAATATTAATGAGTCCCTATAAATACTCATATTTCAATTTAAGAGATTACACTTTGTTATAACACTTATAGTTAAGCTAGTTGTTATAATAATTTGTCAACCTATATTTAATCAAGAAATCAAGTATTAATTAAAATCTTTATAAAAAGAACCATTGAATTATAATTATATGCTTTGTTTTATTTGGGATCGGTTTTTCAAATATCGTTTGAATTAAGTTCCATCTGAACGACATTCAAGCTCATGTGCCATACACCGTTTACATTACGACAAAGTTACAATGCATGTGATTAAACTTCGTTCCGATGAAATTTAGTTTAAACAATGATTGAAAAAGTGGTACTTTAATTTGCACATTTGATGTTTGATAATGACAGCCCAGGTATAAGTATTTTACCAGGTTAAATTATTCTAACTAACTTTAATTTCTTCCAGGCTGTCAAATTTTGAAGGATGTTTAGTAAGTTAATGGGTCAGTATAAGAAAAACCAAAAATTTGTCTATTGTCGACAATTAAAATATTTATTTTATTAGCCACAAACAAATTGTCTATTCTAAATCGTATCCTAAACGCCATTTTTTTTTACAGAAGTCGATGTATTAAATAGTTTACAATTCCATATAATGCTAAACACCAAGTAAATTAAATTAAATACTTAAAAATATATTCAGTAATTCATTTTTATCCAAACCGCCTAAACTTAAGGTCCCAGAAGCATGAATTTGAGCTTCAAAACTATCCTTTCCTGAATTTTTATGATTTAGCATTTAGGATTTTTTAGAATTAAATAAACGAAATTACAAATTAAACATGTCACTTACCAAAATGCGACGTGATGTTACATGTACATTGTACAACAATGTTGGGAAAAAAATGGGACTAATCCTACCAATAATAAATTATTTAAAATTACAACAATAATTGTTCTTTTTAGTTAAGATTACCATAATCTAAGTCGTTATAAAGTGAATCGTTCCATTGGTACGATTCATATCATCTTTTTCCCAAGATTGTTATACATGTAAAATCACGTCATTTTTGGTAAGTGACACGTTTTAATTTGTAATTTGTTTGTGTAGTGTAGTCAACGAACCAAAATTTATCCTGATTTTCTGACTTTTTTTGTAACAGCGAGTTTGTGTATAAAATGTCTCAACCCAATTTTGACCGGAAGGCTCTTATTTTTCGACTTTAGTGTAAAATTTGGTTTTTTCAAGTTTTCGTTTCACTATTTTTTGAATAACTTCGCTTGTATTGGTCGGATTGGGACCAAAAAATTTTCCTTTTGTTTGTAATGAATCTCTCTTTAAAACTACCTAGGTTAAAATAATCTACATTAATTTCCTAACCCAAAAAAAATTCAAAATTGCCGTCATTAGTGAGTCATAGTTTTTTATAGAGAACTCAAGTAATAATTAATATTACGGTATGAAACTAGGAAGTTGTAGCTGATATAATAACAAATCCATATTGCAAATTGGGTCCAAAAATATTGAGAACAAAGACTAAAATTTGCATTTTGGTTCAAATTTTCTAATTCATATTTGTTGTGAGCAATTGGTGGTATCGTAATAATTCTTCCCTTGAAATGTTAGAAATTTAATGCTCTTTCAGATGAAACCAAAGACAATCACATTAGACCACGTTTTCTTCCGATTTCATTGAAAAGAAAAAGAAAATTTTTCAACTTGTACCCACAAAACCAATTTTAGTGGTCGAAATGGTTGTCTTTAAAACCAGTTTTATTGTTAAAAAATAGTTTATAGGAGTTCTTTATGATTAATTTTCAAAAATACGTAAAAGAAGAATTAAATTTCGACCAGTAAAATTGGTTTTGTAGACAAACAGTTAAAAGATTTTCTTTTTATCTTCAAAGATATCGGAAGAAGAAATGGTCTGATGTGATTGTTTTTGTTTTCATCTGAAAGAGCATTAAATTTCCTACATTTCAAGACAAGAATTATTGAGATACCACCAATTGCTCACAACAACTATGAAAAAGAAAATTTGAACCAAAATGCAAATTTTAGCCGTTATTCTTAATATTTTTGGATCCAACTTGTAATATGAATTTGTTACTATTCAGCTGCAACTTCCCCAATACAAGCAAAGTTATTCAAAAAACAGTGAAACGGAAACTTGCAAAAGTCAAACTTTTACACTAAAGTCGAAGAATAAAGGCCTTCCGGTCAAAATTGAGTTGAGACATTTTATTCATAAACTCACAGGAATAGTTTTGACCGATTAAGAAAAAAAACTCGCTGTTACAAAAAAAGTCCGAAAATCAGGATAAATTTTGGTTCGTTGACTACACTATGTGGCTAATAAAATAAATATTTTAATTGTCTTACTAATGGGGGTTTGCACCGTTTACATATTAACTGTCAAATAGTTTATTTGGCAGATAAGTTGTAAAAATATATTTTATTTGCTACTTAAACTAAAATCGGTGCAAAAAGTCATAAGTAGAAGGTAATTTTGTAAAAAATGTATTCGTCAGTTATTTGATTTAACCTACAGTAGATGAAAGAGCAAAGGTTTTTAACAACTTATCTGCCAAATAAACTGTCAGTTAATATGTAAACGGTGCAAACCCGCATAAAGCTACTAAATGTTTCAAAATTTTATCGAGATCAAAATAAATCGTAAAATAAAGTGTCTTTTATCTTTAGCTAAATTGTTAAATTAACGTATAGTAGCTAATCTTATGGATTTTTTATTTCCTCAATTTCTTTTCAACATTTTTTTCATGTCTAGAATAATTAAGTTGTTATTCATTATTTTTTCTCCAGGGTTTTAAAAAAATCAAAATGCTATTCATGTAATTTACAGCTAAAAATGTCCTTTAAACGACACATTTTTAGTTTTTCTCTAATCTGGTAGTTAATAAACGTGTTTTTAAACTGTACCGGCTGTTCGAGCACTATTTACTCGAAAATGTTGGAACTAAACTTAAACTGTTTTAATAACGTTATTGTTTTTAAAAGACTTGTCCTTACTTGTAGAACAAAATACTTTCTTTTCAGATGCAGTCGGGCGTCTTATCGAACACTTTAAAAATGCATTTTTGTTTGTTTTATGCACTCGAGTAAGAGTTCAAGCAGTTAAAAAACACACTCATGTAAAAAAAATGAACTTTTATGTGACTTTCATGCATAACCCAATAGAGAAATTTTGTTAATCTGAACTAATACAGACCAGACTGTGTTCCAATTATTGGATATAACACTTCAGAGCAACTAACATAAAGTTTAAAGGAAGTAATCACGGTTTCATGACAAAACATGGCTATTTCAAGTACAGCTCGTTAGAAAAATTTGTAAATGGAGCTCATCTCCTACTTGTAACAAGCATTTCACATACGATTAAAACTTATACTTACATTAATTATGTGCTCTTTCTAGCATGTTGATTTAAAAATCTTGAAACCTTTCTTTAGTGCAAATATCATGTAAAGATGATTTCCGTGATAAGAACGTCTTCTAGGTATTTTGGCCAGAAACTTAGCATGTTGATTTAAAAATCTTGAAACCTTTCTTCAGTGCAAATATCATGTAAAGATGATTTCCGTGATAAGAACGTCTTCTAGGTATTTTGGCCGAAAACTTATGAGATATCCAGAGTTACCTATTCAAAAACAAACATTAGTAAAATTGATAACTTAAATCACAAAAGTAAAACATGTGGTATATAAACCAAATTAAATAAAATGTTTTCACAAGGTTAATTAAAGCTTCATGCAATATCTACAATTTGTTTGAAAAAGTTAGAATATTAAGTACCTTTTAATTATTTTGTATTTTTTACCAACAAGCAAATAATGCTCGTACTTTTTCTTCATTTTCTTTTAATAAACAGAAACACCAAACTACATCAAAACGTGATCAACACCAACCAACGCCAATTTTTAATGGACGCCATGGCGGTCATCATGCAAATACCAACCAAAACAGAAAACACTTGAAGTCACTGAACCGAAACCGAAACCACTAACAACGTGCAGCGTTGCCAGTCAATTTTCCCTACATTTTTCAAAATATCCTCAAGAAAAATTGAAATTGTATTGGTTGAACAATGCAAAAGTAAAATTAAATTTAAAAAAAATTGCAATGTATTCATGAGATGTTTCAAGGTTAGCTGGAATTCTGACAACTCAAATATCATCTCCTGAGCTTCGGTAAACATAATTGTTAGATAAATATAATTAAAATGTCTTTTTGAGCACTATCTAGCTTACAAAGAACTCCAAGACAAGATGTTTGCGACCTTTAAGAGGGAATAAGCTGATGAAATAAAACTTTCCTTAAAATTCCACAGAACACCGAATCATTACTTAAAAAATCAAACACAAATATTCGGATAGTAGAATTTTTTGATCAACTTTACATTTTACAACACTTTTTTTAATGGCTTACTTTTTATGAGTTACAATAAGAAATTTAAGGATTCAAAATATCTAATAACGCTAAGTCTAGTTCAAAACAGCCAATAAAAACTTAACAATTGTTTACTCTTTCCCTCAGACAAAATTATTGGTCTGAGCTCTTTCCTAACAGGTAACACCATCATAACTGCCCAACTTTTAACAAAATATCTTATCACAAAACATATTTAATTCTGTTAATTATAACTCCCCTTTACGTTACTGTTGGTTGCTTACGAGTATTAAATTCAAGTAACTTTTAAGTAGTTCTAACACAGCCCGACCTGTATTGGTGAGACTCAACTCACAAGGAGAAACATAATTAACAAATAAAACGATAGAATATGGAACACTTTCAAAAATTTTTGAATTATTGTTTGTGGCTTTATTTTTTATTTAATTTTTTTTTTCTCTACATAAAATAAATTTAAGCTTTCAAAAATATTTATTGCAAAATCAATAAAAGTTATTGTTTTGAACAACGATAGGTTGTTCTTCTTTTGAGTTACAAAAACTACAGAAATCCATATCGTCAGTGTCCTGATAATACCTCCTAAGTGACATTTAGGCGAAATTGAGTTACATCATTTTTGCTTGAAATTTGTTTACGCAAAAAGTTGTTTTTCATCCTGGAAATATCTCTTATATGCGTGCGCTATACAAGTAGGTAAAGAGTTTTATTTCTCTCATGTAAAATAACACTTTCGCAGATAGGAGGTATTGTCAGGACACTGACGATATAGTTTAATGAACCTTTTAATTTCATTAATTATTGGTAGTTGTCATTTTTACTTGTTTGAGATCCATAATAAATTATTAAGTAATAAAACAGTTATATTATATAGTTGATAGATTGGTTGTTAACTTTGAGAAAAGTAGGAGTTAGTTCGAAAGGGTTTACTTCTTCGCCGATGTCAGCTCCTGATATGCGTAAACTCTTGTTTCTTTAAAACTGATTAAGTATGATGACACAGTATAACGTTCAGCCATGTCTTCTACTATTAATAGAACCAAAATACTTTCTTCACACTTGTTACATGGTATAAACTAAAACAAAATTTAATACACTAACTACTTGATAATTAAAGTTTACCGAAGTTAACAAACCTTATTTAAATCGGCATACAATTTTGGTTTCAACGAAAAGTCCCTTATAAGTGAATTAGTTTGTGGTTGTTAACTAGCAATTACAACACTTCTTTAATAATAGTTCGGCAAGTTCGCACATAAATTGCAAACAAGACTTAACTGTCACCGTGAATCCCATATTTATGCAAATCGACAGCATAAAAATTTGACCTCAATCTTTCTACAGCATTCTGCTTTATCTTGTATAAAAGTAAAAGCAGAAGCATCTCATAATTTGCGGTTGTGGAGAATAAAAACCTTCATTAAAAGTAATTTTTGTTTACAACTCATTTAAATTATATACGATTACGTACCAGTAGTTGAATTACCACTGCTTTGTGATTTCTCTAATACTTGACTATAGAGTAAACTAAGATCCAACGCAATTTCATAACAAGTTTCATTTCTTCCTCCCTCTTGGGTTTCTTGTATTAACTAGTGCTATCGTAGCAACATTATTGTTCTCGATAAATATCGACAAAGTAATATAGTCTTTAAGGGTCCATATCTCAGCAGGAGTTGACTTTTGGATAAGGCATGTTTAGCTAAATCGACTAACTTTGACATGTAGAATCACCTGTATGCAGTATGCTATCCATAATTCATATATTTAAAATTATATTTTATTTTAACCGTGCCTATATTTTGCGCCACCGCCATCCGTATCTCCGTGCACGTGTTGGTTGCATGGTTGTATGCATTGTAAAGTTTGGTTTAGACGAGCAATACTTAACGTACATGAACTGAATTCAAAATTGTAAAATATAAACAAAATAGTTCCTATTTCTAGATAACGATAATCACAGAAAATTTGTTGCAAAACATTGAACTTCTTTAGATTTGCTATTTGCTAAAAAATGAAATTATTTCCGCAATAATTAACGATTTGTAGCGCAGTAGCAACATGAATAAAAACGAGGATTTTCCATACAAGCACTTTTAAAAATTATTTTTGAGCTTAATTTTCATGAATTTAAAAATTCAGAAACAGTCTAATTCCCCATTGCCTTTAAGAGGGCGATATTTAACAAATGGGCGGGGAAGTTGATATTTAGACATTCCCCTCGAAAGCTTTAGCGACTTTATTATCTGGTTGATATCACTAATATTTACAATTCCTGATAGGGTAAAGTTCAAAGAAGGCACTAAAGTATTTGTATATACAAAACAAGAGCCTAATTAGTGAGAAAAATGCAGTTGAACTTGATGTAATTTAAAAAAAGACAGGATGTTATTGCTACCCAACATCCGTTGTTTTTTTTGAATTACACAAAGTTCAACTGAATTTTTCTCCCTAATTAGGCTCTTATTTTTTATATACAAATACTTTAGTGCCTTCTTTGAACTTTATCCTATCAGGAATTGTAAATATTAGTGATATCAACCGGATATAAAGTCGCTAAAGCTTAAGAGCGGAATGTCTAAATATCAACTTCCCCGCCTATTTGTTTAATACTGCCCTCTTAAAGCAAAATAGACGCTCAAAAAATCCCTTTGAAAACAATACCCAACTATCTTCTCGTTTACTAACCCATTTCTATGAGTTTGAACTGAATTTTGTTAAGTTTTAAATGTTAAAAATGTTTCTGGGCACATTGAGGCTAATCAGTAATCAGTATAATAAGTACAGTCGAACCCCTATTTAGTGACCCTCTATTTAGTGATTTCCTCTATTTAGTGATGTTTTTTCGAGGATCTTGATCTTCAAGCTAAATTGCATGTAAAAATACCTCTAAATTATGATGTTAAACTTCTATTTAGTGATCTTTTTTAACAAAATTTTACCTAAAAATATTGGAAATGCAAGAAAAATTTTAAAAAAATTTAAACTAAGCTGGTTGGGTTTTTCCGAAAAAAGTTAAAGTTCTATATTGTGATGTCATTTTACCTAAAGATTATAAAATTTGAATTTGAACACAGAGTAATTGTTTGAACAAGCCATGTTTAAGCTGTACTTTCCCCAAAATGAATAAGGTAGTCTTTTACTGCAGGTAAATTTGTAGGATTTTTACCTGAATTTTACCTAATGTTGAGGTGTTGAAATAAAACCACTTGAATTTAAAATTTGAATAAAGTCCCGTTAACTTGGGTTTATTCCAAAAATGGCTTTACTTTCTTATTGTAGGTAAAAAAATTCATAAGGTAAGAGGAAGGGACAATGAAATTTTAAGTAAACTTTCTGGTCTTCTCAGTTTTCCGTCAATTCTTGAATCAACCAATTTTTATTTATTTATATGTCTATTAATAAAATGATTTTTTTAAGTACACATAGGTATGATTATTAACTTATTTTTTACATTTTAATCCATATTATTTGGTTTCAGAAACATTACTTAAAATGGCTACCAAAATTTTGAACGAACTCTATTTAGTGATGTTTCTATTTAGTGATGTTTTTTTGAGGAACCTTCAACATCACTAAATAGGGGTTCGACTGTACTTAAATTCGAGTATAATAGATACAAGACACAATAGGTCTGTTCGTTTGTCTTGCACTGGTTGCTCTCGGAACAGTGTTCATTTCTGTATTTCCTACGCCTCGTCGAGAGCAGGAGAGAGTTGGTGCTAGATGGAGTAAGTTACTGCAAGACAAACGAACAGACCTATAGTGTCAAAAACACCTAATATAAAATATATATAAGGTGATTTCCATTTGTTGAAAAGTACAGCTCCGAACAGTTCCTACAGTACCTGCTGAATATTTTGGTGTTCCAATTTGAATTGGTACGACTAGTTATTTTTAACTGTTCCGAATTACATTCCCCTGCCCCCTATCGTACCTACCTATTTTTTGGTACGACTAGCTGTTCCAAAAGTACCCTACGGTACAGTTCAGAAAATCAAATGGAAAGCACCTATATTATCATTAGGTGTAGGTCTGTTTGGTATCTTTGCACTAGTTGCTCGGAACAGTCAGTGAACCAATGAGAATAAAGTCTTTGTTCATTGGTTCACTGACGGTTCCGAACAACTAATGTAAGAATACAAAACCTCTTTTAAAATTTTTGAAAGAGCGCTCTTAGATCCAGAGGAAAAAATGGCGGTTTAGTGCCCATGAGAATGTTCAGAAGGATCCGTTATTGTGACTTGTGACAGATTGATTCAACACCCTCAAAATATACGGCAACGATACTTTTCACGAAAAAGTACGTCGAGTATCTCATTTTGAGAAAAAGGGGATGTGTAGCGCCCCTGCCGCCCCTCTTGAATATATCTTTGGTCTTATCGAACAGAATTTTCCAATATACCAAGTCCCAGTAACTGTTTCGAGTTTCATTTCATTAACCATAAGTTCAAAGTATCGTCGTGTAAAATCCGCATTAAAGTGGGTGTACAGCGGCCCCCATCGAATTTTTTTTGGTCTCATCGGACAAAATTACTCGATATGATTTCTGTATGTACTATGTACTACCGAGTTTTATTCTAAAGTGCAAAAGTGTAGCATCATTTTGTCTAACTTCCGTACTAGAGAGATTTTTGGCTTTTTGTATTTGCTAATTGGCCATTACACATAGAAATCTAATTTATAACACATTTATTTTTTATTTATTTTTACATTGTATCGAGGAGAATTGAAGTTCAAGAAAATTTAAGCATATCTTTATAATGAATTTTTCAGGTGTAAAACGAACTTTAGTCGCGGTTTCATGTCTAAAAGTTGGCAGCACTAGTTTATACAAATGCGAATTCCAACGTTCTTCGAGTTTCTTGCTCACGATTGGTTCATAATTTCTGTACTAGCCAATGAGAGCGTTTGTACAACGACTGCGTTGTTATGTGTTGTTTACGTCTTGCATGACCTGCATCCGCCTGCATCTTGTTACCGAGTTCGAACGTTCATAGAAATTATGAAGATCAAAAAAACAAAATTATTAATTGTGAAAGTGAGATGGTGGTTATGTAAATTATTTTGTAAATTTATCATTCAAAAATACGTATATTAAAATACAAATTGGTCATGATTTTTCCGAAGATGAAATTTTGTCCATGATGCTTTGCTTGAAACACAAACGACATTGAAGTACAAAACGCCACCATGTTGATCTTTTTTGTTTACCTTACAAAATTTACTTACTAAAGATGAGTTTAAAAGGACGATGAAGGTGAGTTGATGTTAATTTTATAATAAATTTGCCAAGTGCTAATGATAATTTTATTTTATTTAAATTTTGTGGATGAAATTGGTTAAAATTTTTTGTATCTAGTAATAAAAAACTTAAAAAACATCAAAATGTGCCCATTTTGCCTACTGTTACTTGTGGCTTCTACCTATACTTAAATTATACAGCGGCCACAAACAGCCCTATAATGCACCACAATAAATATTAACTTTCCAGAAGAACGATTTTTTTAAAAAGTGATTGAATGTTTACGTATTTAAAACCAGTATCCTCCATGACCTTAATTCACCTTTAATAAAATTTTACGTTTAAAATATTTTGCAGATTTCAAAACTGTAAACATGGAATTTATTATTCAAGTAACGAAACATTTCTGGTTAAACGAAAGTAACTAGTATATAAAATGTTTGGTACTATCAGATAGCTTATTTTACGAGCTTTCCAAATATTGGAAAATATACAAAATGTTTCATTTAAAAAAGAAAGTTAGTCCAATGTTCGGTTAAACCCAAAGTCAAACTATTAACTGTTCCGTATCAACTATACAGGACCTCCCGATCATAGGGATTTAACATGTAAAATTCATGGTGTTAACATCATGGTAAAATCATGCTTTTGTAATTTCCTGCTAATCAATTTATTTTAGTAAAAAAAATTTGAAATAAAAGTTTTAAAGCATACAATTCTGCATCTAAATCTAAAAAAACTTTTATCTGTGGGTACTAAATTGTTATTGTTGAAGTTGTTAGTGTAGCTTCATCTACAGTTTTGTATCGAGTTTTTTGTATAACCTGTAGCAAAATAAGATAGATCAGTTTGAAAGATAGTTTGACACTTCGGTCTATAATTTGGATCACATATAGTGTTGCATGCTTCCCATTACATGTTCAACGTGATACAAAATCTTGAATTATGTTTTAGTATTAGTATAACGATAGCAACGCTGAGAAGATCTTAAAATTCCCCTTTTCTGATTCAGTGATATTTTACTACCACAACCGTGCTCGTTGAATTTACTGAATAAGCATAATTCTTTCGCTGATGTAAACAATCCAGTGCCGTACAGATGTTAAAGTGTTTTCTATAAAACCTATTTTTAGATTTTAAAGCCCTGTTATTGCGTTTTGATTCAGCTTCCAAGATTCCAACCTGTTAAATGGATTCCACCTAATTTTTTTAAATTAAGAACTAATCCGGGTGCCATAAGAAATCTCCCTTTTACCAAAGACCATATACAAGAGACTACCGAAACCTATATTAAAAAATGTGAAAGGTTTTTAAAGGTCAAAATCGCTTAAAATCCCTCGAAGGGTAAACTTGTTTTACCCCTTTCTTTGTTGCTCCCGCCTTGACATGCTATCTTATTCACTCGAAAATGCCCCGGTGACTAGCGACATCTTCTGTAGCAGGGATTTTTGATCACATTCGGCCCATAAGCTTTACCAGTCTTACACTGTATAGTCTTTGCTTTTACTAAAAACACTACCAATAATTGAATCGTTATCATCATGAATTTTGTGACCAGTCGTTTGTGCAATTCCGTTCTCATAGAAAAAGGTATTGATTGTATTTCATTTAAATTGACTTTACCACTATGCCATAATTTTCTGGAAACATGCGCAAATGCGCATGCCTAGTGTGTGCAGAGACTTACTTCTTTTTTTAGCGTTGTGGAGTGAATGAAGAGTTTTACTAAAAAGAAACTTGCTCCTTGAATGAATGAATGAATGAATGGATGAAATTTTTTTATCGAGTTCTCTCAATACCTTAAAAACCAAATTTATACTGCAAAATAGTGTGCATTTGTTTATACCAGTTCTTGTGAAACCAATTGACAAAATCTTAACAATTAGCTGAAAAAGAATCTTTTTTTCATAATTTTGGATGCAAATACTTACATTTGACGGAAATTTGTGGGGAATGACTGCTGGCTGCATCTATTCGGTGGACAGTTTGGTTACCTAATATAGGGTTTGTCAAACGTAAGCGACCTTATATGCGCAGAAGAGCAAGTGAGAAGGCTGTAGAAAAAGATGCCCAAACATTGTTTTCACAATAGTTTTGACGTATTTGTAACCTTGGTTATGAATTTTGCTTTCTGCGCAGGGTCGCTTACATATGGCAATCCCTATAACATACAGGGTGATTTATTAGCTCACCAACAAACTTTGTCATATGAATGCTGATGTAATTTTAAGAGAAAAACATTATTTGGACATAATTTGGACGATTTTGCTTATTTTAGGAATTAAAAGACTATCTCAGAAGAGTGAGGTCTTAGAAATTTTTGCTCATGGAGACTTTTCTTCAGGAGGTCAAATTCTACAACTTACCAAATTTTATCAAATTTGTCTGCTTGTAAGAGTTGGAAAAACGGTTTCTGTCAAATTTAATAAAATTTTAGTAAGTTGTAGATTTTGACCTCCTGAACAAAAGTCTCCATTGTCAAAAATTTCTAAAACTTCACCCTCGTCTTCTTTTTTCTGCAGAAAACTTTAAAGGCCTCTAATTCCTTAAATAATCAAAATCGGACGTATGTCCAAATAATGTTCTCTTAAATTCTCTTAAAATTACATTAGCTTTCATATGGGAAAGTTTGTTGGTGAGGTAATAAATCACTCTGTATACCTGGTGACAAAAGAATTTGTAACACTCTTATAACTCCGTTATTTATCAACATATTATCCAAATGAAATTTGATGGAAATGAAGTAAACTTTTGATTTTTAAATGGAACACCATAAATATTTTTACTTTTTTGAAACCTACATTAAATTTTGAATACAGTAGCATCAAAAAAATTAATTTTATACTTAATGAAAGAAAAATTTTTTTTCAAAAAATAATCAGTTGTCTAGAATGCTGTGATGTGGTATAAAATCATCGGTGAAGAGCTAATTGTACTATGAAAAGAATGTTTGTACCACAAAACTATAGGTTGGTGTTGTGGAGCTTTCAGAAAGTAATTTAGTCACATTTCCCTCAATAACTTCATTTTTTCAAATGTCATCATATCGGAACAACTCTATCGTTGTATGTAGAAAAAAATTCTTTATTTGAGGTAGTATTGTTCCGATATGTTGCCATTTGAAAAAATAAAGTTATTGAAGGAAATTTCTTTCTGAAAGCTCCACAACACCATCCTTCAGCTTTTGTGGAGTAAATGTAATTTCCATAGCACAAATACCTCTTACGGATGATTTTATACTACATCACAGCACTCTAAAAACCTGCGAAATTTTTGAAAAAAAAATTTTGTTTTGCTTATAAATTTAATTTTTTTGATTCTACTGTATTCAACATTTAACGTAGGTTTCAAAAAAGTAAAAATATATGTATATGGTGTTTTTTTTTTTAATTTAAATTTAAAAAAACAAATTTAAATTTAAAAATCAAAAGTTTACTTCATTTCCGGCGTAATCGGAAGTGACAGAATTTTCACAAGTAGTTAAAACAATTGAAATTTATGAGAATATAATCCACACCACATTTCATTTTGATATGTTGATAAAAACAGGGTTATAAGAATGTTCCAAATCCCTGTGTCACCTGGTATACGTTTACCGAAAAAAAATTTTTTTAATGCATGAAGAATGTGTCGATATGTATCAATAATTAATTAGGCACTCCTAAGCATCTCATGAACTTTACAGTTCGAATAAGTGCCTATCATGTTCTAAAGATTTAAAGAAGTCTTCAGCCCCCCCCCCTGTCGGGCCTATGAGGAGGAGGGGGCACGTTTGTTTTTTAGAGTAGTTCAGGCCTTTCTAGTGATCTTTAATCATCAAAATTCATTCGAGAAGTTGATTTTTCTCATTTTATGCTGTTTTTCGTCTCCACAAAGAAATAATATCATTTTTCGTTGTAACTGACGTTAAAGGTAATAACTCTTGAGTATAATTATAACGGCAACGAAGTTTTTTTTAGATTAATTTCCTTTGATACATGTTTGAGTTTGGCACAATCTCACGAAACAACACCCTGCATGGAAAAATTGAAATACATTTTAAACGAAGTGCAACACAATACACTTTGCAATTTAAAAATTTTTTGTTGATAGTGTCTTTAGTGCCATCTTTGAACTTAAAAAATCAGTTTTTCTTTAAAAAAACATTGGGTAAGATTTTACCTTCACTTCTACTGAACTGTATAATACGAGTTTAGGTTTGAAGCTCACTAGGGCAGTATTGGTTGTAAGTTTTGCTGACTGCAAAGAAACCTTAAAAGATCAACAGTCATAAATCGAGATACAAGATTGTGAAATTAATACCTTGGCTAATTTCCCACCATTTTTTTATTCTAATTTATATGTTTACTAATAGATTTTTTTTTGTTGCAGGTTTTTACAATTAAGTGGCCTTCCAAATCACGCTGAATTGAAAATTGATAACATAACATCCACGAAAATATCAATTAAATCGTTCGAGACGTATTCTGTAAAATGTCGTTCAGAAAAAGAATGGCGCTCTTATATGCTGGTTGTCAATTTGCATTAACTCCGCTTTTAACGTATTTTTCCTAAATACAATATTTTTTTAATCAAAGCCATTTCTCCACAATGTTTTTTTTTTCAATTGTCGAAATTGGTACGGAACTGTTCATCTACAATTCCGGCATTTTCTTCTAAGAAATAATGACTATTTTAAAGTTCATCTTCAAAATGTTCCACATTAATTTTCTTATGAAGTTCTCTTTTTTTTTAATTCGAAAAAAAAAAGACAAGGCGTTTATCACTGCTGATATGGATTTGAGATTAAGGGGAATATGTAAAGCTACTTTTGTATTATCATATTCAATGGCAGAAGAAAATTCTGGCACAATGATAAGTCTGGTAAAAATGAAACAAGACAAAATTTTTTCGGCAAAAAAAACACCTTGTTTTTCAACATAGTCCCCTTTTGGCTCGATCGATAGAGGATGTAACGTTAGAATCCGACCTTGAAACCAAGAATGGGTCAATAGCTATTATGGTCGTCACTATAAATGTTACTTCTGTTGATTACGTTTCTTCTTAATGGCCATTGGCGTAACGCAAAAAATTTCTGCAACATTATATTGGCCTTCTGTTTATTGTCCTTTAAACAATATTAATTTGGTAAACTTATATCCAATGTGTAACCAAATTAACTAATTTTTAGAAAAATAATGAATTCCTAATATTTAGAAACAAATCTATAACTGCTTTAGTGTGCAAGTAGCTACGCTCACACTCTAAAGATGTAAAAGGCGCAATTTCGATTAAAAAATGTAAAATGTTATTGATTACAATTAATTTATCAATTTTTTTCGAATTCGGTTTAATAGGCGTTAAGGATCATGACAAATAACCTCGTTGTCTTTGCGAGTCACCAACTGCCAATTTTTAATAATCTTGCGAGATTCTACAGTGATGTTTGAATTGCATTTGAACTTGCAGCTATCCTTGGTCGTATCGATAGCGACGGCGTTCAATACTGTACACATACTGTGCTGATACATTGAGAATGGCATCCGTCGATCGATTCTGGGATCAATACCTCGTATCTGATCGTATGTTCTCTCCACCAAATCAATAAATCCCCCAAATTCAAAATTCTGACTGTAGAGCTCTGTATTAGCTATTGCACTTGAATGGGGTCAGAGATCGTACATAATTTCGTCTCGTGGCGGACTTTCTGTGTTTGATATTTTAAGTGAGTCTAATGTCACTTCTGGATCACGTTTTTGAACAGTAGCCTTAGGCTTACTGTTCTTGCGCCAGTTCTGGCTACGTTCAGTTCTTCGTGGTGGTTTAACTTGCTCGCGATCTTCATAATCACGGCTTTCAGACCACGGAATATCACGCTGTTGATATGCGAACGCTCTCATGTTCGAGCGGCTCATAGGGGGCTGACCACCCTGAATAGCCGACGATCCACGTCCACGTCTTCCGCCTCTGCGGGTATTTGCCTCTTGGCTTGGATAACTATCCATAATAAAGTAATAATAATACTTCTTTAAAAACGACAGGACAAAAACGCAGGGAGGTTTTATTTCTCTTGCTCTGATTTAGACTTGAAGGGTGACTCGTTCTCTCTTCCACAATTTCTAGCTAATATAGCAGCATTTATTTCTACTCAGTCTCATTGCGCTTACGTTTTCTAGTCCGCTTTACCTCTTGTCTGCTGAAATTTTTTGTTTCGATCTTGGTGAATAGTTCGAGTCTTTTACCATCAATTTTGACGTCACATCTTGAAATGTACCTTCATGTTGAATGTCGTACCAGTTATAATATGCAACGAATAATTACACAAATCCAAATAATACATACATCGATCAATAAAATCAAATAAAATGCATTTACATTTTAATGAATAACGACACAAATCTAAATAAGACGTTTTATTATTATTTTTTAAGCGACCACAACATTTATCGAGCTCAGATAATAAGCAATAATTGTTCAAGCAATAATAACAGTTTAAAAATAGGCGATTCCAACTTTAACTGTAAAAATTGTGAGTTGAAGCGTATTTTCTTCAATAATGTTGAAAATGCTAATTTTTAATTTGTAAAATTTTTCTATCAACGGAGCAATATGGAAGAACATGTTCTTAAATGATGTTGCGAATGTATCAGTCTACGTTCTCAAATTCACCTCAACGAGCTCTGTGCGACTTTCCCAACTAATGCCACCCCATAGCATAATGGAACCTCCAGCAAAGCTGACGTTTTTCATAAGATTGCATTCGGCCCAACGCTCCCCAACTCTTCTATACACTCGATCATGCCCATCTGTCTTCTACAATTGCATTCTAGTCTCATCTGATAAGAACTGCTGCATGGGTGTTCGTTCCAATTAACATGAGCTCGTGCAAACTGCAATCGACCGGTTTTACGATGTGGGCGAAGTTGTGGGATTTTGGCAGAACGTTTTGGATTCAAACCACATTCCTTTAATCTTCTGCTTATTGTTTTTGTATCTTCCGAAGAGGTCTGTCGGCACTGCTGCTAGGATATGCTTAGACAGACAGGTTTATTGTTCCTTACTATTCTATGACGTAGGTCTAATGTGGTCGCCTTTCATACTATTATGTTTATTTGTAGTTATTGCAATTCACTATAGGGCGATTCCATTATCGCGGGTGCAAAATTTAGACGCATCTAAAGTTTCTTAATAATAAAATAAAAAACATTTTGAAAGAAATTATTCTTGGAAGAGCTACATTTTAACATGTTTACATGTTTATTCGTTTATAAGACTTTTATTGAAATATTTAAATAGTCAGGAGGGATGTTCAAAGTTCTATCGCGGGTGCAAAAAAGTTGGCCCGACCTTTCTAGACCATAAGACAAAAACACAAAATTCTGTTAATTGTGAAACATTTATTATGTTATGCCTTGATATTTCGCAAGGCGTTAAACTAATCAAATAAAGAAATAAATCAAATATATAAAATTCAAAAATAAACTATGAATTATTCACTTTTGAAGCAATCGCGGGTGCAACCCGTCTAATTTAAGTGAATACCAACATCAATAAAAACTTAAGAGGAACGAAATAAGAGATCAAACAATGTTTATTACTAATCAGTACACTTCTTTGTCACTTATGTTAATTATTTCTTTTCAAATACGTCAATATTTGCCGAAAATTCTATGAACATATTATTTCCATCAATCTTTTGCTCTGGCGCTTCCAAGTTCGTGATAATATCTTCAAATTGTACGTCTGCTATGTCATTCACGATTTCAGTGAAACGTTTGCCATCAATCGTCGTCAGAAATTGTTCTCTAATTTCTCCATCTTCATCCATATCGCTCTGACACACCCCCACATAGCGATATTGAGTAATTTTTTGGCCGGACTTACAGAGCAGTTGTACGAGCATGTACAAACCAGCGCAAATATCTTTTGATATGACAGCGGCACAGACAGTACCAGGCATGCTTCTGCTGGTAATTTTGAGGGTTGAAGTTTCGTTGCTGTAGATTCGTCATTTAAACATTCTTCGTCTGAATCACTAAGCATCAGAAACGCGCAATTTCGTTTTAGACGGCACGAAGGATTTACTCTGATCCGATACTGAAGGCGCAGATACATCAGGACACAGAATTTCATTTTGTAATTGGTAAGAGCTTCCAAATCGTTATCGTCCCAATCAATTTCAATTTCAGTGGTGGTTTTCGGAGATTTCAAAACTAACGTGAATTTGACATGCGACAGTGAGGTTCGCGCCACGGAAATGCTATTGCCGCCTTCAGATTGGAAGAAATGTTTTGATTGAATGCCTGGTATATTTTTCAGCCCTTCCCAGTTATCATCCAACATGACCATCTTTTTAACTTCTTCTTTTGCTACGAATATAAAGATGTTTTTAGAGAGACTGCGTGCCAAATCATAGAATTCTTGGGCACTGTTGACGATGACTCTCCAGAACTTTACAGCAGTCCACACTGATCTTTTGACACTTCCACCGATTCCATCGACGGCACCTTTTCCATCTGAGGCAGCGAAAAAGTTCCATACGAGATGAGTGAATCCATATTCTGCTTTGAATGAATTCATTACATACCGATTCTTGAATTGAGCGGCGCAATTATCGCTGAAGATATACAAAAATGTAATGTTATCAGTGATAGACTTGATGTACTCAAATATTTTCTGCAGAAAGCAATGTACAGTATATTTACTGTGGCTTAATTCGTTACTCACTATAACCACTGAATGGAGTTTGTCAGTAGTCTAAATACAGCACGTGAAAAGCGTGACTTGTCCGTGAGACCAATGTGCTGATTGTATTTCGTCTTGACTGATCAGCGCATAATTCTCGGCAAAGTCTATTTGTACAATAGCTTTCTCACTGGTCAGGTTTTGTTTTGCATTTTGAAAGTAATGGGACTGAACATTTTTAACAAAAGAATGTAACTTGAATTTAGCAGTATTGTCATGTAGTTCATCTAGGGCTTCAGGTTTGCTAATTACGATCTGTTTTGGTCTCTGATTCTGAAAGATCCAGGCCTTCCAATTAACATTGGGATTAGAATCTAGGGTGATATCCCAAATGTTGGATTCTTTGCATACATCGCAACTGTTGGACATGCAATCTTCATTATACACATTACATGGTACCCGTTTCAGAAGCTCTTGGTGTGTTTTCGGAAAGTTTGTCGCATGTTTTGAAATAGCGAGAAGAAGATTAATGTAATTTGAGTGAGTTGTACACACGCAAACATTATGAGGAGTATCGCTGATAGGCAGAATGTGAGCAGGTATCTCTTTATAAAAAACAGTCTTACCAACAGATATTTCGGGATGAGTTTCTTTAAAAAGTTCGAAGGCTTCACGAATGCTCATAATCATTGTTCTCTTCTGAATTCGTAATTTCGTTCCCTATTGGACTTGATTGATTTCACATCTTTCATTCCAGGCATTTGTCTGCTAATATCATCCCTATTATAGAAATCACAAATCTGTTTTTTTACTTCATTCGTCAGTTTTCGAGGCACTGCTTTAGGGAAGTTGTTTTTATCAAATGCAGCAACTTGGAATTCAGCAGCTATTTTTTTTACAACTTCAACTGCTTTAGTGGGACTAGATGGTAGATTACGTTTCACTTTTGCCACAGCCTTTCCCAGTGTGCGAGAACTGCTGTATCTAATACCTGTTTGTTTAATTTGTTCTTCTTTACGACACTTTCTAGTTGCCTGCATTCTTTCTTTTGATCTGATTCTAGCCAGTATTTTTAAATCTTCATCTGCTTCCACTGTACTTTTCATTACTTCTCTCCGTTTTAAATCACGAGCTTTTTCTCGCCGGAGATGGTCTGCATGAAGTTCATGATTTTCTATTAACTTTCGCCTATATTTCTGCGAAGCAGTCTCTTTCCGTTGCTCTTCTGTCATTTTAGCCGATGTTTTTATGAACAAAGCGGAATATAATACAGGGTGATTCATGAGGAAGTGCAAATATTTTGGGAGGTTGTAGTATGGATTATTCTGAGTAAAAAATGTCATATGAACATGTGTCCTATTGTCAATAGATACAGAGATACGGTCATTTTAAGATGTATTAAAGTATATAAAACAAATAACTTATTGTTGATTTTCACGACTAACAATTAAAATTAAATAAATTTACAAGACAGTTCAAGAAAAGGTAAACACCAGAGACGAATTATTGCTCACTCGAATTGTGAATTGTGCGGCGCTCATAAAGGAACGCCAAAATGATATTAGAAAAGCAACAGTAGTATTACAAAATGCATTGAGGTTGGTTGTGGGATTTTTGAACTATTACTGTAAATTTGTTTATTTTAATGGTTAGTATTAAAAATCAACAATAAGTCATTTGTTTTATACTTCAATACACCTTAAAATGACCGTATCTCTGTATCTATTAACAATCGGACACATGTTCATATGACATTTTTGACTCAGAGTAATCCATACTATAACCTCCCAAAATATTTGCACTTCCTCATGAATCACCCTGTATAAACACACCTATTAAATATAAATAACCAATCATACACAGAACATATTATTATTCAAGACGTAACAAAACAATAAAATATATGATAAATCACACGATAAGGGTAGTTGTAAAAGAGTTGCACCCGCGATTCTAACATCACGATCGAGTTTGAGTCAACGTTTATTTCAATTCAACTAACATTATACTCTTAAAAACGAGTGATTTAAGTTTGCCTTTCATTTCTTCTTACTTTTACAAAGTTTCAAAACGTTAACACTTTATTTCTGTGAAAAACACAAACTTTATATCTTTTGTATCGCGGGTGCAACAAGCTAACAGTGACTTATTGTAGGCCATGATGCTTAAAAAGTAGCAACAATGTACTTACATCTTTTGGTACATAAGAATAAATGAATATTGTCACTAACACGTGTAGCGGTAAAATATAACCTCAAACTGTCGGTAACAGCGGTTTCGCGCCAGTGTTGCCCGGTATGATTTTGCAGTTGATACCCATTCTTCGAATGATAATGTTTCCAAGCGCGCCAAAAATTTCAATATGAAGTAAAATCCATAATTTTTTTTATTATTAAATTTTGACCCTCTTCTTTGCACTGATATCAAAAAAAGTAACAAATAGTGTGATTTAAAAATTAATATTGAGAATTAGACCGGGTTCTGAAGGGAAGTGAGTATGCAAAATATGAGGACCGCGTTCTGTCAACGGATTTGGGTTTGGGAGATATCAAAGTTTAATATTTTCGATGTTGCCGGACGGTCTTATGGGGCAATCATTAATGGTTGGCGCTGGAAGTCTTAAGACGTGTTGAAAAATCACATTTGAATTTTTTTCTACTTAACGGTTAGGTTGACGAAATTTTGTAAAAGAGATAATTTATGTAAAATTGAAATACGAACAAAATGATGTATTTAAATGTTTAAATAGTAAAAGTGGTGACGAAGAAGAATAATTTTTCATAATTTTACGAAGAGTTTGGCAACAGCAATTTTTTTTTCTTAAATGGTTGATAATATCACGGTGCATATGCTGATAAGATTTCCGAACTCAATTTTGACTCAAAGGCACTTTTAATGTAGTTTTCTTAGACAACAAAGAGCTTAAGCTGAGAGCAACCTACTTCTTGAATGAATTTTGACGAAATTGTTTTTATTGAGTTCTCAATACCCTAAAGAACAAAGTTTATACTGTAAAAAAGTGTACATTTGCTTAATCATTTTTTTAAACCACTTCTTGCGAATTCAATTTTCAAAATTTTAAAAATAAGCTGAAAAAGAAGCTTTTTCTAAAAAAATTTTTTTTCCCTAAACGTTATTTAGTTACTAATTATCAAAAGAGTAAGCATTTGCACCCAAAATTTTGAAAAAACAGCGTCTTTTTCAGCTTATTTTTAAAGTTTTTGAAAATTGAATTCACAAGAAGTGGTTTAAAAAAATGATTGAGCAAATGTACACTTTTTTACAGTATAAACTTTGTTCTTTAGGGTATTGAAAACTCAATAAAAACAATTTCGTCACAATTCATTCAAGGAGTGGGTTGCTCTCAGCTTAAGCTCTTTGTTGTCTAAGAAAACTACATTAAAAGTGCCTTTTAGTCAAAATTGAGTTCGGAAATCTTATCAGCACATGCACCGTGATATTATCAACCATTTAAGAAAAAAAAATTGCTGTTACCAAACTCTTCGCAAAATTATGAAAAATTATTCTTCTTCGTCACCACTTTTACTATTTAAACATTTAAATACATCATTTTGTTCGTATTTCAATTTTACATAAATTATCTCTCTTGCAAAATTTCGTCAACCTAACC
Organism: Malthinus seriepunctatus; assembly: GCA_963924605.1. Classification (NCBI taxonomy): domain Eukaryota; kingdom Metazoa; phylum Arthropoda; class Insecta; order Coleoptera; family Cantharidae; genus Malthinus; species Malthinus seriepunctatus. The sequence continues at coordinate 85,987,535 of OZ004600.1, read as the reverse complement.
GTTAAGTAGAAAAAAATTCAAATGTGATTTTTCAACACGTCTTAAGACTTCCAGCGCCAACCATTAATGATTGCCCCATAAGACCGTCCGGCAACATCGAAAATATTAAACTTTGTTATCTCCCAAACCCAAATCTGTTGACAGAACGCGGTCCTCATATTTTGCATACTCAATTACCTTGGGCGCCTGCTCTAAATCGTCTCTAACGGAATCGCCCTATAATTTATTAACAGCGGTCCTTCCACCAAGTAATTGGATTTTAATTTCTTTTTAATCTGGGATGATGAATAGGACGGATAGTTAAACAGTTCGTCTTGTTCAATTTCGTCGTTTGTACATGGGCTTCACTTGCTACGAAGTGAGTAGTTAAATATGAAACTTGTAAGTTTAGAATCTTTTGAATTCTGTTGTAAAATAAAAATGGATTTTCATTAGAGGATTGCTTCATCTCTGTTAATTCCATTGATAAACTATAGCAATCTCTTTTGTCGGCATAAGTATTTATTAAAGATTATTTTAAATCATTAAAATTTGTAATAATGCTACTCGATATCTTCAAAGCTGCATCTGCTTTGATTTTTGCAAGAACGCTAGACATAAGATATTCATTTTGGAAGTCATTGACATCCCATATAAAATTTCCTAACTAATTTTTCACTAATTTCTAAAAATCTCGGCAGCAATTCGGGCTGGCCGTTGAACTCTGGAATCATCTCCAGAAATTCCTTTTTTAACACCGGTACGGTTGATTCGTTTAATGCCATAACTGGCTAACTAAATTACTTGAATTATTATCAAAGTTATCGTAGTCGGAATCGCTACTACTTTCACTAATGTTACGGTTTTGCAAATAAAATCTTGTCCTATTTCTAAAACGTCTCGATCTCGATGAACAGGGACGTGAGTCAAAATCATATTCAGTACTTCGAAAAGACATAAAACACTTACAGTAAAATTACACACACAGGAATACAGATGTCCTCTCTGGATTCATTTATTCGTTGATTGCACGATATCTCCAAATTTTCAGAATTCCACAATAAATTCGTTAAAACGGAACCGTTAATTTATATTTACTAAATTACGTTTGCGGAATCCTACCGACTGCGCCAATTATCTTTCACGAAACTCAGGAGAGCTTTTTAAAAACAATTTATTTATTTTATTATTTGATTTACAAGTGTTTACAAGTAGAGCTCTGAATTAAGACTGAATACAATTAAAATAAAAGCTGATTAAGAATTTATGATTACGTGACTTTACAAGTTTGTCTAGGAAGGCATTTTGTTGCAATATAACTTGGATATTTGGATGAACATCCAAATAGGTTCAGCTTCATACGCAGGGCCGGCTCTAGCACTTTTAATAATAATAATAGTTTATTTTGTGCTAAAACAGAGTTACACACGTCAAGTAAAAAATAGTTCAAATATTATCAAACAACACATCGCACAAACACCTCTACAAGAGTTCTTGCAAGTTTACAGTAAAAAAATCATTAAAATGGTAGAAAGACTTAACAATTAAAAAGGACTTCAATCGTCTCTTAAAAACACTTAAAGGCAAACATCTGAAGGACAATGGCAAAGCATTATAAAATTTTACATCATAAAAACCACTGCCCGTCATCGACTTGGACAGTCTAAACTTTACTACACAAAAATCAGACTTGTTTCGCGTTTCATATTTATGTTGATGGCAATTGAACATGTCACTATTAGTTTTTACAAAGATTAAACAATGGTATATATATAAACTGGGCAAAGTCATTATACCGTGTTCCACAAAATGCCGCCTACAGTCATCGCGATAACCAACCCCGGCAATAACTCTCACAGCACGTCTCTGAAGCGCGAACAGCCTAACCGATGACGAAGAATGACCCCATGCAATCAGGCCACAGGAGAGAACAGACTGAAACTTGGCAAAATAAGCCACTCGCACAACTGGCACCGAAACACAGGACCTCAATCTCCGCAACAGACAGACCATACTACAAAGCCTAGTAGCAATTCCCTCGCAATGAATATTCCACCGAAGTGTATTATCTATGTCTATCCCGAGAAATCTGACACTCGCGGATTCGTAGCTATCAATACTACGCAAAGTGAACACTATATTTGACTTTTTCATATCATTAAGCTTTAGACCATTTGACTCAAACCAGTTAGAAGCCTGCACCTCAGCAACCGCACGCTTATCTAAGACTTCTTGAAGACTTGTTCCCGATACTCCAAGATTAGTATCATCGGCATAGAGGATTACATCGGCGTTCTGAATATTACCAGGTAGGTCATTTATAAAAATCAAAAACAGAAGTGGACCAAGTATGGACCCCTGAGGCACACCATTATTAACAGCCAAATTATCCGACATTTTACCACCAATACGCACACATTGCTGTCTATTCGACAAGTATGAACTTAACATCTTGACAAGCCGGGTTTTGCCGCCTGGTTCAATAATTCTTTTTACTGCCCTTGTAATGTGGTGCGAGGAAAACTCTTGTCGCTTTCTGAGTTTGAACTAGAGGAAGACGGGTGTCTTTTTCTTTTTTGTTGTAACCGTGATGTGGAAGGTTGTGGTCTTGTTTTGAAACTGAATTTTTTCGTAAACCTGAAGTAGATTTCTTTACCATTTTCTTTGGCTGTTTTTTTTCTGCTTTTAATTCTCCACTGATATTTTTCTTAGGTATGGTTTTAACCCGTTTTTTCTCTAAACTTTCTTGTAATTCGTTTTTGTAAGGAGTGAGAGTGATAATTGATGCTTTACCAGCCCAAACATTCGGCTTAGTTTGTCTGGTTTTGTATTGAGGCAGAGGACAAATATCCGCAGGAGAAAAATAATCTCTTTGAGGCTGATTTGCTGAGAGTGGACTTGGCGTTCGTTCATTTCTGTCCTGCATTGGGAAAGGCATTACTTCATTTTGATTTTAGTTCTCTAGATGAGCTTCTGGATGATTTAATTCTTCTGAGAGGTGTTCTTCTTGAATAACTGTTTGGTTTTCTATCACATTATGCACACTAATTTTACCTTAACACCTTTACCCTCCCCACATTAATTTACCTCTTTCTGCCGACGTTAACGAGGAAACCTGTTTTTTTCCCTTCAGTGATAAAACCTTACTATGCTTGTGTTGGACTATGGTAATACCCGTTTCGTCAACATTGAACACCCTCTGGGGAGGATCTTGAAGCTTGTTATATTGTGACTCATGGAGATCAAAAAATGCTGAGACGTTTTCGGGAGTGAAAGATTTAATACGAGCCGCAGACATGCCTTGGGCTGTTCTCATCGAGAGTTCTGGATGTCTCTTCAAAAATAACTTTAACCATTTTTTCCCAGCTGATTTACTCACTCCATTAAATGGATGCGGTATCTTATTTTTAATTGCAAGCTGGAATGCCATTCGTTTAATATCGCCTGACCTCAGACCATAAAAGCGTTCTTCCATGGCCACTGCATATTGAACTAGTTCATTTTCTACCTGTGCAGAAAAAACTGGTTTCCGACCTATGGATAGTTTGACAAGTTCTTCTGGACTTTTATCGGACTTTGAATATCTTTCCACGGTGCCTTTAGGTACTTCAAAAACTTTTGAGGCCTTTAGATATCCCATCTCTTTATTACGCACTGACTTTACAGCTTTTACCATAGCATGAGGGTCCCAATTCTTTTGTTTTTTTGGCATCTGTAATCAAACAATGAAAATATTGTTAGATGCTTAATTTGAGATAGTCTCAAATACAGGACCCATTTGGTATCTCAAATTAGGAACCGGCCGTACAAAAAATTGACAACAGTATTTTAGGTTAGTTATGAAAAAGTAGTGCCATATTTCAGTGAAATAACATTAAGCAACACTTAAACTAACTACTACGACACATAGAATATTTTATTTCACCTTACCTTGATTGTAAATGCCGGTTTATTTACACTATCAAAAAAACTTTATTACTCAAATCACAACAAACATGTGCTTGTACAGAAACAGACGAACTTAAGCGCTTAACGATCAGTTTAACACTACACCGCTGTGTATCTTAGTTAATCTATGTTATTTTTGTTAGATGGCGTTACATATACTTTAAAATAAGGAGCTGTCTCAAATTAGGCACCTATCTCAAATTTGGGTCTCTTCCTACCTCTGGTCCATAATTTAATATGGCAGATGGATAATGTACTAAAAAATGAAATTTTGGCTTAACCCCTTCCATACCATGATGCAAACGGTTGCATCATGCCAAGTATAGGGCAACATACCAATGATGCATACGTATGCATCATACAGGGTGTCTCAACGCTCCGTTATCGTAAAATTGTAACTTTGCCTTATAATTTAACAAAAAAAAGTTTAATGCATGGCTATAGTTCTCTGAGAGCTGCACCTCTTAAAAATATTTTTACATATACCGGGTGATCCATTTAAATGCTATAGGCCACACTTGTATTTTTTTAAATAAAACACCCTGTACATTTTTATATATTTGGATTCTCCTTTCGAGAACGATTATAGTAATGTATGGTTTAATGGGTCTACCGAGGGGTCTACCGTAGACTTGGGCCAAGATACTGCAAATTTTAGGAAAGTACAAGTCAACTTTGCTTATCTGCTATAAAGTAACGAATTAACATTTTTGACTGCGGTTTGCATTAGAATAATTCTAATATCGGCTTCTTTCTAAAATATTTTTCAAAGTTGACAAAACCGCAATAATTGTGCCGTGTGAGTCTCCAACGCAAAGTGAAATTTTTCTTAATTTTTTAAATGGGATAGAAGTTGAATTTTAAAAGTGAATAGATTTATAAAATATTATATCATTAGAAAGCTTAGAAAAGGGGCGCTCTTTTCCTAAAATTAAAAATAGGGGGTGCCATTTAAAAAAATGAAGAAAACTGACATTTTGCGTTGGAGACTCACATGGTCTCATTTTGACGTTATATGTCGCTTTGAAAGATAATAAGGAAAAAAGACAATATTAGCATTATTTTAACTCAAACCTCGGTCAAAAATGTCAATTCGTTAAGTCACAATAGGCACGCAAAGTTGACTCGTTTTTAGTATAAAATGTGCATTATCTTGACCCAGGTCCATGGTGGACCCATTAACCCACACATGACTATAATCGCCTTCGAAAGGGAAATCTGAATCTGCAAAAATATACAGGGTGATCCATTTAAAAAAATACAAGTGTGACCTGTAGCATTTAAATGGATCACCCGGTATATTTAAAAATATTTTTAAGAGATGAAGCTCTAAGAGAACTATAGTTGTGCATTCAAATTCTTTTGTTAAATTCTACAGCAAAGCCACAGTTTTACGATAACGCAGCGTTGGGACACCCTGTATATAGTTTTTGTGTATTACCGTGATGCAGACGTTTGATTCATTTTATTAGCAAATTTATAGTATTGGTATTGTGTTTTGAATATTTTATGTTTAGAAAAATACCACATTTCGACTTAGATTATCGTTTTTGCGTGTCTTGAAAACGCTATGAATTATCATTGTTTATTTTTTTTTTTTATATAAACTGTTTAGAATTTTGATTAGCTTGTTTAATAACAACTAAAAGACCATTTAATATAAATAAATAATTTTTATTATCCCATAATTATACCTTTTAATTAGTAGTTAAAAAACAAAAAATATTACAAAGCGCGTCGAGTAAACTGGTATATAGCGCGGTCCTAAGAATCTACGAGTGGTACTGAAGGGGTTTTAAGCGACTCTTCAAATAGGTCGACATCTAAACTGTGATGTTCTGAAGAAGCCCGAAGTCCTCGACCTTTAAAACCCCGGTCCAAATCAAAACTAAAACGAAATTACCTACCTGAATGGAACTTATTTACTTTTACTTATTATTCAATATGGGCGCCAAGATGTTTAGGATCACATATAACCAAACTAGCTCAAATCAAAATTGCTCCAGCATAACTCTTTGGCAAAGCTTCCTTGAAAAACTTAACACTCAGGTGTGACAATCTTAGCAAGTTTCGTGGTGTATTTAGGTCGATTTACTCTTTAACTTACAAACAACACTGAAAAACCCCAGGAAGACGGCTCCAGGTTGCTGACCCCTCTGTAACAAACATTAGCACGTTCAAAATGAGTTTTGAACAGTAAAAACACAAATAACGTTTATACATCTATTAAAACCTAAGTCTTCGAAATGAGCATAACTCAAATTACAAGACAGCCTTTTTATAAAATTAAATACTTATATTAAGCTGTCAGCTGACGAACAAATATCTGAACCCAAATTAAATGAAATTATGATTTACTCAAATTAACCACTTATTTAACAAAACATTTAATTTGATTTCAGCAATCTCACTTACTCTAAAAATTAACAAATGAAAATTAACAAGATAAAAACGCCCTTTGAGGTAGCGTACATTTAATTTAATAATGCAATAATTTTAAATTTGATTGCAACAATGCAGAACAAATACTTGATTAATTTACGAACTTAAATGCAACAGTTTAACTGCGCGTAAGATTTTAAAACAAATGTGTTTTTCTAACACATACAAAAATTGATTACACTTAACCAATTGCAATAATTAGTTCAACACTTCACCTTCCTTCGTTAACAATTTACATTTATTAACCTTCCGTCAGGCGCGGTCTCAAATTCAATAGAATCGGGCGCAGTGTATCAAAATGATCATAATATTTTGTCGCTTGTTTTTGACAATTAATTTCAATAAAAACGACAATTTATTTATGTTCACTATATATATTTTATTACTTTTTAATTATTACTTAGTACATTTTACTTAGAAATATTTTAAAATAGGTAAACAGAGTATAAATTTTTAAAAACTTAAATTTAAAAAAATAAGTAAAAATAAATGTAAATATGCATTTGAATGAAACATTCTTTACAGATGTAACAAAATAACTGAAACAAAATTCATTCAAGTCAAAAACAAATCAAGCATCGGATTCTTCATCCGAATTAACTTGTGGTAAACTAATTAACGGTTGACTGCAGTCATTGCAAAAGCTTTCTATATGGATGAGACAAATGGGTATTTTGCATCTTTTGCAATTATATTTTGTTAGCCGTCTTTGTCCTGTACAGATGTGACATCGTTTTCGTTTACCTTCACTTTCATTTGCTTCTCTGGATTGTTCTTCGTTTACCTGTAAACACCTTTTCAAACCTTGTTGAAGGCCAATGGACATTCCTGAAGTCCTTAAAGTTCTTCGAGTCATATGAGGTTCCACTAATGAATGTGACAATATTTTCAGAAATGCCTTTCTTCTGATTATAGTTTGATCGTTGCCGAAGTAAATTACTTGAGCGTTGATGCCACTCATATTGATCATAGCAAAAAATACTACCATTGGCCAACGGCGAACATTTCTTGCGACGTTATATGATGCACACAATTTATCTGTAGTATCCACTCCACCTTTAGTACTATTATAAAAAGTTATAATAGAAGGCTTTTTTTTATCGCCAGTTTCAGGATCTATATGGTTGTCTTCATGTAAACTTGATGCTAAAATGACACATTTACCTTTCTTAGGAACATATGAAACCATAGTACATCCGTTTTTGAAACCAAAAAGGCTACTAGTTACGGGCCTTTTATTATCCAAAAATTCAAGGGGAATCTCAGTTTTGTTTTTTTTTACTGTTCCCACATACGAAAGGTTCTTACGTCGTAACTCATCTATCAATGGAAAACTGGTAAACCAGTTATCGGCAGTTACATTCCGTCCCGACTGATAAATAGGTTTGCAAAGTCGCAGGACAACATCCGAGGCTGCGTTGCTTACTCGATATGGACCATCAGGTTGTAATCCGCAGTATATCTCTAAATTATGGATGTAAAACACCTGAGAATCGACAAGTGCGAAGATCTTAATTCCATACTTGTTGGGCTTACTAGGAATATACTGGATAAAACTGCACCTTCCTCGGAATCCTTCCATTTTCTCATCGATCGTTACATTCTGACCTACACTATACGACTTTTTACAGTTCTCTACAAACATTGTAAAAACTTCGCGGATATGCGTAATTTTGTCACTTTTTTTCCTTTCATTCCGGCTAGTTTTATCGTCAAATCGAAGGCAACGCATAATAAACTTGAAACGTTTTAAGTTCATTACAAGTCGAAATTTTTCAATTCCATCCCCATCGCTTCCCCACAAATCTTCTAGACTTTGCCTATTACTTCGATGAACTCCGGCTAAGAACAATAGACCAATGAAGGCTTTTAATTCAATTACATCAATACTTTTTGCGTCTCTTTCACGTTTGAATAGAATTTTAATACGTTCAATGTATTGGTTTGTGTATAGCACAATAATTTCCAAGATTTCGTCACTTACAAGGCAACTCCAACTATCCAAAGCAGTTTTTGCTTCTCTTGCTACACCTATCACTCCTGGTAATTTTCGAAGAAGATTGTGGCTTTTAGAGCGAACCCTTTGTGATGGAGAATTTTTATTCCATTTAGTTTTCTCTTTGCCCTTTTTTCCTGTAGATTTTTCTCTTCCAAAATAATAATCCTTTTCGTTCTCACTGTTCTCAGGTATATTCTCTTCATCTCCACTAACTTCTTGTTCCGTTTCTGAATCGTCTTTACGAGTTTCAACTTCGTATTCATCGTCTGTATCGTCTTCATCATTGAAATCTTCTTCTATTTCGGTTTCATCTTCTTCAAACATTAATCTTTGCAATTCTTCAACATCTTTAGCATTCGTTACATCATACTTTTTATTATATGCTGCCATCATTAACGTATTACTGGGCAAAAAAAGAGAAACAAAAATTAAAATTTCACAAACGGGCGCATTATATCAATTTGATATTTGTGAAAAAGAAAGTTCAAAAACATTTTGTAACAAATATATGAGTATAATCTACATACTTATGACTGAGTACTTACCAAAAAGAAAGATAAACAATAAAAATTGAACAATTAAGTTTCGTAACGGGTACGGGCGCAGTGCATCAAATTGAACAATATGCAAATAACTATACTGCGCGAAACGCATTTAACCACTAAAAGTTGTCAAAAGGTATATTAGTGGGAGACAGGAAGCTATTGGCGACGATATGTCTCCAGTGTCCACCAAGTACAGATGGCAATAACAAATGTAAGCCGTGTATCAATCTGAACGGTTGCGCCCGACGGAAGGTTAACAATACACAAAATCTAACCTTGTGAGCGCGTGCTATGGACGCTCAATGGAATTACTCCCAGATGTTGATCAACTCGATGGCGCGGTCCTCCTGGTTATTCCCAGTGCTGTGAATCCACGGACATTAAGCCGTAATTAAATGCACAATAACGAGAACTCTAAGTTCTCACACTCAAAAAACCCACCAACTATCACACGATGATTTATCCAATTAGACAATTTTTTACTTTACTAATTTCTTCCTTGAGGTAAGAAATTCACCTTTCCCAAATATGCCGTAACAACTTTAATATTTAGTTAAACTAATTATCAAGGGCTTTATCGCTCCCTGATAAATTCACTGACTTTATTACTTTAGGATCTCCCCTTTTTAGGAGATAGCTTAACTTGAACTATGTTCCCTTGGAACAAAACGCGCTTTTAATTCTCAGATGAGACCTTCTATTTCATACGGGGAAAATACGTCCCGTATGACAATCATGAGAAGACTAAAATTTATACTACTTAAACTGATTTCTACAACCAAACCATTCCCTCTCCTGAGATTCAACCTATTTGTTAATTGGTCCATTTTTAATATTATGAATATCATTGGTTCTTAATTCCCGACAGTGCACTATTGTTTAAACTCAACAACAAGCCTTGGTCTCGAGAATAAATATTCAATTTCAGCCTACTCCTAATCTTAACGTTATTTTTCCACGAATCTATTTACTAAACTGCAAATTGAACAAATCCTTATTGTTCGATTTGCCTCAACTTCCTGCGTTATCATTTTAAATATTAAGTTCCCGACTGAGCGGCGTCGCAATAAATTCCTATTACATTTTAGTTAAATTTTATTTTAACAATTTGAAAAATTAATTGATCGAAAATACCTGGTTCGTTACAGTTCTTTTATTATGTACTTTAAATAACGCGTTTATTCTAAACTTGTTTCAAAAGCTGAACTAATCTGAACAATTTCAAACAAAAATAAAAATAAGAACCAATGTTCATCCTCGGTACTTTGTCAGAAATTATAATGACAAAATAGGTCATCAAAGAGGACATTTCTGATGAAGACATTATCAGATGACCTACTTTTAGGTGATTTTCACTTATAGGTGGTATAGAATTACCAATATCAATGTTAGTAGTACTGTGGCTAAAATATTTTATTCTAGAATTCAAGAAATCCAATGAAAAATATTTTTTTTCTACGAAAGTTTTAATTACCTTAGCCATAACATATCTACACACCCCTTTATATAAATCATGCATAATATCAAAAACAATGTTTGTGGTGTTATGAAAATTTTGTAACTCATTAAAAATACAATTTTCTTTTACACCACAACTGTAACTAGAAACGTCACCAATATAATTTTTTTTATTTCTTAAAGATTCAGGTTCTTCTAAATATTGGGTTCCAGTTTGCAGTTTAGAGCAGCGACATGCTCGACAAAAATAATTTGCTGAGAAGGACTCATTGTAACCAAGTAAACCATTAACCCCCAAATTATCTCCAAGTATTGCAAACAAACTAAAATAAACTTGATAACTAGTTTTATTGACAGATACAACAATTCCTTCTGTTTCTAAAAACGATAATTCTTTTCTAATAGATTTAAAAGTAGCTTTATTGCCATGCATTAAACGGTCACTACTGTATATAAATTGGGCAAGAAATATATTATCCAGAGATGACGAATATTGAGGAGGTATGCCAGCTATGGTATAGTACATCCCACCAATTTTATGCACTCCTGCTCTAGATCCTAGAGGATATCCGCATTCAAAGTCGTCATAATAATAACGGAAAAACAATTTTATTTTTAAAGTTCAATTTCAATTTTAACCAAGTTTTTCCATCAAAAACACTTCTTAATGTTGAATTATTCAAAGATGACTCTTTTGAAATATAGGTAATAATTGTGTTCAACACTTCAGGAAGCTCTAGGAATTGTTTTAAGGAGTGGCGTAACGGAACTATCTGTCCTTCACATTTTTTTATCCCTATATTAAATTTATTGTCTTTACTTTTTGTATTATCTGGCATTTCTCCAAGTAAAAATGATGTTACGGGCCAGGTAACGCTTTACCACATGTTAACGTAAGTTTATCGAAATGGACAAAAAATTGACCCGATGGCCGCGGTTTCGCTTGCAGTGGAGAAATGGTCGTGGGTTTCAAAATTCCAAAATAAATGGTTCACTGATGTGTAAGGCAAGCACACGATTACTAAGGGCGCCAGATAGTTAAAATTTCTATCGGGCAATCTGACTGTACTTTTAAAACTCAACACAACTATCAAATTGAGCCAGCACCAAATAAACTTACTACGATAGTTACAGACTAATGTCTCACACAAGATATACAGGGTGGTTGGTTTTTTACTGTCCAGCTAATATCTGCTGAAATATTGAAGATACAAAAAAAAGTTAAATTAGAAACTTTTCAAACAACACCTCATCTACAAAATAGCGCTAACAATTTAAAATTTAAATTAATGTTAATCAAGAGTCACTACAACCCTCATATTGTTCCTTTTTTTGAAATATTGGGCATAATTATTAGACAATTCAAATTCAAATTCGAGTTCAAATTAACTTGTGTTCCCAAAAAAAAACATTTTGAAACTACATAATTCTTTAAACGGGTCAACATTTTTTTATTGACTTACATTTAAAAATAACGTATTTATACGTTTATGATGCAATAATAACACGATGTATAGTAGGATCACATTTGGATGAAGTTGACGTTTTAACGTCTCAGCGGGTTATCAGCTTTATGTCAATACACACAATCACCCCATCGTAAATCATGCCGACGCCGACATGCTGTAGTTGTGACGATTGTATATAAATTTACTCTTTTAGGTAGGTATTTGCCGAAACAGGTAGCAAAATGGTATACAAACAAAAAACAGGTATACAAAAATACTCATTATTCTTTATATTAAATTGTACTTATTTATATAAATTTCATTTCAAATACTTAACATAAATACTCATTATCCTTTCTATTTATGTTAAGTATTTGAAATGAAATTTATATAAATACAATTAGTTATTATAATTTAAAAAAAAATTTTTTTTTGGCTTAATTAATTAGTTATTATTGTTATTAAACATTTAATAATTTAATTAAATATTACTGCTAAAATTTAACCTGTTACATTAAGGTATTCGTACGTCTATATTTTATAACTACTTACAAATTATTAAATATTATAATTAGAAGAATTAAAATTGATTGTAGCCAACTTTGGATAAATTTCTGTAAACTGTTTATTGATAAAAATTATATCAGGGAACTTTTTTAAAATTTGTGAAGAAGACTTCTTTAAGTCTTCTTTCAATTTCAAAGTCAATTTCGAGAAACTGCGAATTGAATTTTCCAGCTTTGAATATCCTTTTGTAATAGTTGTCTCATCAGGTAAAATAACTGTTAAAATTTAAGTTTACAACATGAGGGTGAGTTCTTTAAAATATGAGAATATTTAAAATTTGCCATTCAACTTCCAACTTTGGTAGCTGGTAGATGAAGTAGAAATTTATGTGGAAAAGGTCTATAGTGACGTATAATATGTGATGATTGATGTGGAAAATGAAGAAATTCCAGAAAATCCAAAAAGAAAAAGACAGCACCTGCATTCAACGGCAAAACAAATTATTTTAAACGTATGTAATGGTATTATAACTGGCATTGTTCATCACTATCGCTGAATTGCTTGGGAGTTTAGGAAGTAACTGTTTATTAAACCAACTCTCAAACAATTCCGTTGTGGTATTCTTGTGGTAGTCCAAGCTAGAATCTTTAATGTTATTAGCGGAAAGTAATAGTGCGTTAGGAACCCAGCATCCGTCACTTGAGCCAGCCAGCGTGCAAAATCGTGACGTGCTTTCCTTTATTACCTACTAGGCGCTTTTGACAGCGTATCGTGAATGTTATACCAAGTCTCGTTCAAATAGTAATGATGATGATGATTTTAGCAGTAGGTATTTAATTAAATTATTAAAAGTGTAATAACAATAACTAACTGCATAAATTTAATATAAAGAATAATGAGTATTTTTGTATACCTGTTTTTTGTTTATATACCATTTTGCTACCTGTTTCGGCAAATACCTACCTAAAAGAGTAAATTTGCATACAATCGTCACAACTACAGCATGTCGGCGTCGGCATGATTTACGATGGGGTGATTGTGTGTATTGACATAAAGCTGATACCCCGCTGAGACGTTAAAACGTCAACTTCATCCAAATGTGATCCTACTATACCTAGTTTATGTACTTAAATTGAAATTAAAGAAATTTGCAATACACACTTACCTCTCAGGGCGGGAATAATTGATTCTAAACCCCAATCTACTAATAATTCACTTAATTTTATGTCCGCCATCTCACATCACATCAAGAACAAACATTAAATGAAGAAATAATTGCGTCACCTTGTACCCCGGGCTTATACATAGGTAATTTAATAATCCTAAATAATCTTTTAATTTCCTGAATAAGTCATTTAGTTCTTGTAACTATATCAGCTTTTTTCAAACAAGGGATCATTTGTCTAGAATTGTCAATTTCTTAGGAAACATTTTCATTTAATTAAATAAAATAAATATCTCAATAAAAATATTTCAAGACATTAAATTGTTTTTTCTTACAAATAAATATCATAGTTAATATGATAATCCAAATGTGAGAATATCAATTTCTTTTTTAAATAAATATTTTGTGGTAGGAAGTATAAAATCTTTCCTAACAATTAAAAACGAGACAAATAAACTGTGTAATTGAGAGAATTGCATCAAATTTTTGTGTATCAATTATATATTTGTTTTAAGACATCAAACTTATTTAACAGAAATAAATAAATGAAAAAATCTAATTACTAACGCTTGTTTAGTTATGAGCAAGTAATTTTTCTTTCAGTGTGTCCGGTTTGGACGTGATTATTTACTGTGTAATAAACTCTTTTCCGTTGTAACATACAGTATGATAACATTTTGAACCGATAATATTATCGACGCCCAAGAGGCATAAATACTAATAAATAAATAATAAGTTCATAAATACATTCAAGTTAGGAATTATTTCTGTAGTGCTATGCGAAACAATATTTTGGAATCCTACATTTGATAACAACCAAAAGCTTTCGGAAATACTCCTACAATCCCTTGAGCCAATTGTTCAAATCTTTCAACCGTTACAGTTTTGTTCTAATTATTGTCTAGCTCATTTTCGATTACCAATTCAACTACTTTATTTCTATCATCATTGGAAAATCTATTATTTTTATTATTACTGTAAGTTAAAATTTTTCCCCTTGTTGTCGAATTAAACAAATCTTCAAGTCCTGTGCTTTTTGCACAGGCGATCTTGTGCTGGTAGGTTAGGGTTTTAACAACATCACTATCAGTTAGTGCTGTTGATTCGAATCGGTTAACTGGTTAACCAGTTAATTTTTGCTTGGTTAATCGGCTAATTTTTTTCTTGGTTAACCAAAAATGGTTAACCGAATCATTTTAACCACATTTGGTTAACCGAATCATTTTAACCAGCGTTGGTTAAACGATTCATTTTAACCACCTTTGGTTAAACGATTCATTTTGAGTTTTGCTACGCTTAGTTGATTTGATTCATTTTAGAATTTTAGGCATCTGTTAGTAATTTGATTAATCGTTATTTTGTACCTAATAGCTTATCAGAAATTTCTGGAACTTAAAATTTTAGAAATAAAATTTATCAATGAGAAATTTAAATACATAAAATACAACAAAATGAAAAGGCCCATAGATTGATTTTAAAACAAGTAATTTTAAAATCTTTTAGATTGAAACTACCTGCCATAGTCCACAGTTACAATGTCGTACCTACCCTTTATAGTTGCTAGGTAGATAAAACGTGGTTAAAACTATTTAAGACGTAAAAACCCGCATCTGGTTTCCAAAATTTACATGAACAAAAAGAACAGCAATGTATACATTGTTATACATAACAATTTTTCTGATTTCCTATAGCTTTAAACAATTCTAAACACGGCTCTCTTTTAAATAAACGTTCACAGGCAATAATTTTATTTTTTTCAAAGAAAAAGTTGTTTGAAATTTACAATGGAATAAAATTTTGCAACTTTGACAATAACAAAATTGACTGCTGAAAGAACTTCAGTTCTTCTTTTGCGAGCAGTTCTAGATTTTTTCTTAGTTGCGTTCGGTTGATATTCCTAAATAAAAAATCATAGTATTAATTTAACGTACTTTACAAAATATTACTTTCCGATACCTTAAGGTATTAAAGGAAAGTATTGTAATGGGGTAAAAAAAATATTTTGAGATAACACCGGATATATCTGTTTTGAGGTCCCCCGAAACGATCTAGACCATTTTTAGAAAAAAGTCTGTGTATGTGTATGTGTGTGTGTGTGTGTGTGGATGTAGTTCCCCACGAAATCTCTGAAACGACCGAACCGATTGACTTGAAATTTGGCGTAAGGTCTTATCAGATAACAACGGAGTGCAGAAAGGAGTTTGTTCAAAATCGGTCCGCTAGGGGGCGTGCAATTAAGGAAATTTTGTTTTTTTTAAATGGCACTATATAATTTTTTTTAAATCATCCGATAGAGAATTTTTTTCTCTATACAATGATATAAAATTTTTTAACATTATTTTGTTTTACAAGGAGTTTTTACGCAATCAAATATCTAATAATATTTGGCAGCTGACGTTTCTGACAATTGTCAAAAAATTTGACAGTTGTCAAAAAATTTGACATTTGTCAAAAAATTTTGACGTTTATTTATTTTTATTCAGTGATTATAAAAATGTTCAGTATCTTTTGTTTTCTAACTGTTTTGATCTTAGAATAATCAACTCAATCGGAAAGTCTTGTGTTGACACAACAGATATTTTTTATTATACTTGCATTATAATCTGCCAATTTCACACTAAAAAGCGTTCATAAAATCGTCTTTATAGCACACGTGCTCTATAAAGTCATCTAGGGAACAACAATAATATTAACTGTTGTGTGATTGTTGTTCTCCAATGTAAACACAAAGCATCTCTGTGGCAACAAATATATCCAAAATCGGCACGCTTAATTTTCAAATTTTAAATACAGATTTTTTCTCTTTCATAAAGGTTTTAGTTGCAATTATAATAAAAAATAGCGTATAATACTCGTGTATAAGTAGACTTTATCGCATATGCGCCGTTACAATCTTGTTCTTATACCCATGTATTATAATATACTATTTTATACCATAATGTTATTTTTTGTAACTAGGAAAAATTCGTTTTCTGGTTCACTTTCGTTGTCCGAGTTTTCTATCATCTCCAAATTGATTTCGATATCATCTAAGCTCTTGCCTTTATACTTAGAAGCTTCTCCCTTTTCGTTTAATACTAGCAGTTTAGACACCTTGGCCATCTGATAAACATCGACTGGCACTCGGTATACATTTTTATGGACTCCTGATGTGTGACCCATAGAATTAGCTAGCTGTTCTAACTCTTGTTTTGAAAGATTGATAACCTGTGACATTGTGGCTAAATGTTTGCGTAGTTTTGTAGAAGTAATTGTGTTTCGATTTTGAAGGCCAGCTAATCTTACATGCTTGTAAAATGTAGATCGTTCTGGAACCACATATGCTAGACAAGGCTTTAGTGTTTGCAAATAGAAATTGATTTATAAGAATTGACAATAATTAATAGAGTTTATTTTCCAGAAATCCAAATAATTGAGTATGAATAAATCTGACTCGAACAAATATTTATTAAATATGAGCACTATCATTTCTTTCAGTGAGTGTATAGAAGCCGTAGATTATGTATATTCTCATCCTCTGTCAAGTTGGACAATCGCCTGTAGTAAACGGATAGGTAGCACAGATAATTTATGTTTCCGTATGCTGTTAACAGAAAAAGCCCTCTGCAACAACTTTCTAAGTATTCTTCAAAAATCACTTCACTTTTTAGAGAGTGGTGCGCTGCAATAGGATTTCAACGTCAATGATGTCAATAGAGTCAATATTTCATTATCTTCAAAGTATCTTGAAACATCATATGCACGAATAGAACTCTTTCAGATTTATTTTATTGTTTTCTCGTTCTCAAAGTCATTTTCATTACTTTTACCCGTGGAACGTGAAGAACAATTTAATTCCTATCCTACACCTTAAACATGAAATTCGACCAAGCAGTTTTAGAGATATTTGTAGTTTTCCATATCTTTGGGACAACGGCCATTTTTCAAAATAGCGGCCAGACGCCAAACATTTAAAAGTGGTACCCACGCTAAATTGCATTTTTATCATGTCAAAAATAAATATCACTAATAAGAAAAAGGCCCCCTTAAAAAACGCACGGGTTTTGGTATCTCGACCAGACTAACAATGACGTAATGAAGCGTTTTTAGAATAAAATTTAACAGGAATTTAGTAACAACTTATTTCAAAAAATTTTTGGTTTTGCACATGATTTTATTCGTGGTTTTACTCCACACTGCTCTTTCAAAATACAGTCGAACCCCTATTTAGTGATTTCCCCTATTTAGTAATGTTTTTTCGAGGATCTTGATCTTCAAGCTAAATTGCATGTAAAAATACCCCTAAATTATAAACAAAATTTTACCTAAAAATATTGAAATTGCCAGAAAAATTTTTAAAAAATTTAAGCTAAACTGGTTGGGTTATTCCGAAAAAAATTAAAATTCTATATTGTGATGTTTTACTAACAACGTTTTACCTAAAGATTAAAAAAATTTGAATTTGAACACAGTAATTGTTTGAACAAGTCATGTTTAAGCTGTACTTTCCCCAAAATGAATAAGGTAGTCTTTTACTGCAGGTAAAGGACCCCGCACTTTTTATATGGAAAATGGTTTCAGTCAAATTTGATAAAATTTTGGTATATTGTAGATTTTGCCCTTCTGAACAAAAGTCGTTTCTGAGATAGGAGCCGCCTAAGCTCTTAAGATAGCTATCCTGATAAATTAATCTAGCAGATATTTTTTGTTATATAGAAATATAAACTGTACCAGGTGGTAGAGTTGACCAATTCTAATAACTTTTGTTATTTAAATTTTTCAATATGGCGGATTTATTGATTTTTAAGGTAGCATTGTAGGTTTTTCCCCTAGGAGGTGTTGAAATAAAACCACTTGGATTTAAAATTTGAATAAAGTCCCGTTAACTTAGGTTTATCCTAAAATAGGCTTTACTTCCTTATTGTAGATAGAAAAAGTCATAAGCGAAGAGGAAGGGATAATGAAATCTTGTCTAAATGTTATAACTTTCTGGTCTTCTCAGTTTTCCGTCAATTCTTGAATCAAGCAATTTTTATTTAATTATATGTCTATTAATAAAATGATTTTTTTTAAGTATTATTCCGTTTCAGAAACATTACTTAAAATGGCTACCAAAATTTTGAACGAACGCTATTTAGTGATCTTTTTTTGGGGAACCTTCAACATCACTAAATATGGGTCGACTGTATTGATTTTCTTAGTTTTACCAAAATTCGCACAATTCACTTTCTTCCATTTTGTTACACTGTCTTTACCGAGATAAAAGTTACCATCAGCATAATGGTCTTCTGCGGACTCTTCATCCGAAATACCTTGCTCAGGCAAACTGTCGTAATTATCAATTTCTATGTTTTCTTCACTAAGATCACTAATACTTTCAAATTCAATCTCGCTCTCTGATTCTTCAAACATCCTTTGAACTATATTTTCAAGCTCTGCTTGAGAAAGGGGCTTTCGCCATGTCATATTTTTGTAAAAACTAAGCAGAAAAATAACCTAGTTGTAGTTTATTACTAGTTGTTTAAGCCGTCACGCGTACACATTGCTTCGTCAATCGCTAACACCATTGTGGAAAAATCCGGAATTTCGTTATGCTGACGCAAGAAACATCTACAAAACTGTACGCGCAGAAAATGATCCTGAGGTTCCAAAGCTTGTACCCGTTGGTTATGCAATGGGTGCATTTGATTCTCACGTAAAGTTCGCCAAACAATCTGATGACAAGTGCTTATTTAAAGAGCTATTTGTCACGTACTGATTGAAGGATTCTTATCAACGACATTCAAAATACGTTCTTCATAATTTATAATTACTTGGTGTCGACCAGGTCCTCCATCACGTCCTTGATATGTTCTTAAATCACCACTTTCTAGAGTACGTATGATTAAAGGAATGAATGTTGGAGAGCTAGGATGTCGTATGTTTGGAAATCGTTCAGCGTAAAGCCGATTTCTTTTTACGGGAACGCTTCATCCTCCACAAAAAAAACAAGGTGCAGACTTATTTGTTCCTGGCAAAATATCACTCTGCGGGGTATTCAAAGATTCGTTTAAAATGGCGCTTCCAAACTGGGAATTTTTGAAAACTCCACTATCTCCGCAAATTCCTATTTGAAAGAATAATTATAATATTGCATTTTACAATGTAGGTACCTACCTTGCGCACCAATGTCTACAAATATGAATTTGTAATCCGCATCACACACTGCCATAAGCACGATACTATAAAAGTGCTTATAGTTATAGAATTGTGTGCCCGATTTGAACGGACTTTGAATCGCTATGTGTTTTCCGTCAATAGCCCCAAGACAGTTAGGCAAATTCCACCTGCAATATTACTTACTTTTAGATTATGTACTTAGAAATTTTTTTAACAAACCTCTCCTTAAATTCGTTTTTTATTTGAACCCACCTCTCCGGTGTAGGTGGTTCTAAATACTTGGGGCACAAAACTGCCCATAGCGCATTACATGTTTCTTTTATTGTTCGGGATACAGTCGCACGCTCTCGCAACTTCGCACATCTTTTTTTTTTTTATTAATTGTTCTGCCGGATCAGCTACACACAGCACTTTTATCATTAATAGCAGTTTTAGCACTAACTAATAGATTAATTTATTTTTATTATTATTATTTTTTTTTTGTTTATTTTTTTATTTATTTATTTATTATTATTCGCACATCTGCGAGCCTTGGGATAAGTAACTGAAATAACATTTTGATCAATTGATGCAACTGTTAATAACATTACGTACCTTAATGTTATAGCGAGACGTTCTTCTACAGTGATCATTGTTCTACAACTTCGCTTTATTAATTTGTCCTTAAGAAGTGACATAAGTAACCAGTGATGTTAAAATTACTTTACAATATGTAATTAATCGAGGCATACAGGTGGTGTTGCAATACATATACATAGGTAGGATTAGGAAGTTGGAAAAAGTTTTAAAACAAAAATAATTATTTTACTCGTAGCTAGTTGTTTTGACAATAAAACATTGATTTCATAATTTATAATTTTTATTACACAAAACTGAAAAACTTACATCTCAATCGAGGCACAACTTCATGCTAATTATCTTAATTATTTTTAAATACTTAAACAACTCTAACAAATAATCTAACTTATATTACCTACCTACTATATAAATATATAGGTTATAAACCACCATTATGTTTTAAAAACAATAGTTTTTCAAATTGTTCATCTGACAATTTGTTTCGTCTAGCACGTTGGCTACCAAGGCTGGTTTTGAGAAATCTGCCGTGAGGTACAAGATGTATCACCGGTGATACATACCTATTGGTTCACATATAGACATTATGCATCACATGTGATATCTTGCAACTATAAATTAAATGGCCAGTAAACCAGTCTGGTATTGGAAAGAGATTGAATAAAAGACATGAATAATATGCCAATGGACCATATTTACTAAATTTTAAGTGGGCATCACCGGTGATACACTTAAGTCAAGTTATGAATGTTCAAATAAAAAGATAAAACAGATACATTTATTTTTTTTAAATACATAAAATAAGAAATTTTATTTGTTTTTGAACAAAATAATTATTATTACAAATTAAAACAATATACAGAAAGCAGATAATCAGAGAAAACTATAATATTATTCTTGGAGTACCTACGTATAAAAGAAATTAAAAAAATGATTTTCGTTGGTGAACACATTGGTAACTACCTAAATTAAAACAGTGTAAATCAGAAACATGTAGAAAAAAAACTAAAAAACACTTTATTTTTTAATGTCTATTTTGAAAACATTTCAAACACAATGGTGGTTTATCTGGACAATCACCACAAAAAGTAGAAACCAGTTTCGTGGTTTTAGCTGCGATCTTGGATTTTTTATGAATATTATACTGTTTTTCATAACATCCAACGCAACGCCTTCTTTTCTTTCTGTTGTCTTTGGTTCTCATCTCGGTTTCTTCTAATGTGTGATGTTTTTTTTTGTTGCTTTGTGCTTCTTTGTCTATAATTTCACCAAGCAAGCCCATGACAAGTTGCTCTCTGAACTCGGAAATTTGAATTTTATTTTTATTTGTTAACTGATATAAAACCAGAGCATTAACCACAGACATTCCAAATAAATATTCAAAAGCCACCTTATGGTACCACCTTATTGTTCGGCGTAAGACTGAAAAATAGGATGCCATCTGATCTGAAAGATCAATGCCCATTATGAACTTGTTGTAAAATATGATAGCTTCGGGTTTAAAAATATCTTCCCCTTTACGATTTTTTTTGTT
The DNA here is from genome assembly GCA_963924605.1 of Malthinus seriepunctatus. Lineage (NCBI taxonomy): Eukaryota > Metazoa > Arthropoda > Insecta > Coleoptera > Cantharidae > Malthinus > Malthinus seriepunctatus. The sequence continues at coordinate 85,965,796 of OZ004600.1, read as the reverse complement.
GGTGTTGACCATATTTAGATTATGTCGCGTAGTGATGAATCGGACAGATCTTTTATCTTTCCAATTTCCAATAACTTTTCCATTGCTTTCTTTACCTTTGACTTCTCCCTTTTTCATTTTTTTTTCATTTAGGATGTCTTGAGGTGCTCCTTTTACATATTTTCGTAAAGTACCCACGTTATGAGTACTTCTTTGCAATAAAATATCTGCTAGCTCTGGATTATTGTAATAATTATCTGCTACTAACGTACGGCCCTGATCAAGATAGTCCTCTATCAAATTTAAAACAACGGTATTGCTGTACCGCCCTGTTTTTATTGCATCGCTTTTCCCTTTATAAATTTCAGTTTCGTAAGTGTATCCACTTTCGTCGCAAAGTTTAAAAATTTTTACTCCATACTTGGAAGCCTTATTAGGGATATATTGGCGAAATAATAGCCGACCTCTAAAAGCCACCATAGATTCGTCGATACTAACTACTTCCCCTGGGATTTTCAATTCTTTAAATTGTTTAGTTAGGGCATCTATCAAAGGCTTGATTTTGTAAAGCCGGTCTTCTTTATTGGCTGTTTCGTTATCAGCAAAATGAATAAATCGTAAGATCGTTTGGAACCGATTTCTAGGCATAATGTGACGAACAAAGCAATGACGGTAGAGTAATTTTTTTGACCAATAATCTGAGATTTTAGGATATTGAACAAGTCCCATGTATAACATAATTGCAAAAAACTTTTCCATTTCCGGAACAGAAATATCATTCCACTTTTTCGAGTGCTTTCTGGCATTTATGTTTGTTTGCAACACAATCAGTTCAAAAATATTAGAATCTACAATAAGTTTGTAAATATCTACAGGTTTTAAACCTGCAGAAACATTTATTTTGCTATTACCAGTAAGAACAAACTGCTTCAATGAAGATCCATCCACTTTTTGCCATTCAATCATTGTTCGTGTTGGTTGATTAACGGGACTATTTGTAGTTGATGAATTGTCACTTGATTCCGATATTGAGCTCGGTTCATATTCCGATCCTGAAGAAGAAAATGGGTCTTCATCTTCATTTTCTCCACTAGGTTCGTCACGTTCATTTTTCGACGTACTCTGATGCCCTTCATTAGAATCATTGCAAATATTGTCTACGTATAAAAATTTTAAAAATTACTAACTTATAAATCTAAAAATAATGTCATTACCTTCAACTTCTAATTCATGATACCATCTTAGAAGTTTTTCTTCTACTTTTGGGTCCATTTTCGTGCACAAGTACAATGAATTTGAACTAATGTAGCTAATTAATTAACACTAACGCGCGCCAATAAATGTAAAGGTTCACTTATGTACCATGTGAATCCCCGGTGATCATATCATAGTTTTGGAATTTTCTTGTGTAAAATTACATTAATTTGAGGTATCTAGCGTCATCTGTTGGTTTTTGTTAAAAAATGTGTTAGAAAAGCTTTGGTACAGTACAGATGTCTTTAATTTTGTATGCATTAACTGCGTGGTCCATAACTAATCAACTTTAATGAAGCACCGGTGATGCATATGGTAGCCAACGTGCTAGGTGTCAAAATTTGACCACCGGAACTAAACATTCGCTCAACAGGAGGGGATGAAGGTAATAGAACATTATATTTTTTGAAAATCTTAAATACTGCTGGATTGTCTTTTACAGATAGTAATTGTTTATTTGGCGAATTCAAATAAGCTAAAAATTCTATATGTGAAGCATTTTCGCTAAGATCATCATCAACCTTTGGAGTATTCATTAGGGTGGGCCGAAAAAAAGTTTTATTTTTTTTTCAAGTTGCTATACCGCGGAAAACTTGTTCCTAGGATAGATAAGTAAAATAAAAAAAAAAATTAAAAATCGGTTAATATCTTCCGGTCGCGCATCCCCTTCAAAGATCGGAAAAATGAGTGAAATTCAACTAATCTTCGTGATTTTTTAAAATGTGTCAAACTGATTAAGGTCGAACCGCTATATCGCGGAAAACTTACCTCTAGGATAGATAAGTAAAATAAAAAAAAGAAATCAAAAATCAGTTAATAACTTCCGGTCGTACAACACCCCCGAAAATCATAAAAAATCACCAAATTTTAATAAGTTTAATTTTTCTTAAAAAAAGTTTTTTTATGTAAGTTAAACCAATTAATCCCTAAAAGCTTTAGATACGTAAAGAACACCACAATAAATTAGAAAATTAATATTTATTGGTTGCCTATTGGGCCTAAAAAACTCATTTTTAACATTAAAGTTATATAACATAAATTTAACATTTTAACATTAACATAAACTCGATTATTAATATTAATAGATCAAACAGTCTTTTACTCATTAGTTTTGGTTTTATTTTCTATTTTAAATTGCGATTTGTTAGAAAAACTTGACATAATTTTATTTTCTTTATAAAAATAAATAATAGTTACCGTTATTGGTAATTTTTATACTTGAAATTTAATTGTAATGAATTGTAAAAAGCAGAATTTAATATGATTGTAATATGATTGATTGTATGGAAAATAAAATTATTCTTATTCTTATTCTTATAATAGATCTCGAACGAAGTGTTGTTCTTATTAAGCCATCTCTGGACTCGGCACCAACGACTTTTTTTGACGCTTCTGTCACCAGCTTTACGCACCGCTCGACTGCTTGCGTATGACATGGAAACTTCTCAAAACTCCATACAGGTGCGTCTGATGTTATTACAGATGAAATTTCCTCATCGCTTAGTTTTCGTAATAAAGGTGGAGGTGAAAGACTACAGGTAGTCCAGTTTACCATTTCGGTGTAGTCCGTGGCCGCAAAATTTAGGTTTGGTGTAACAAAGCTCCTCACTGACTTTCCCTTAATAATCTTTCTTGCCGTCATTATTCTTGCGAGCCCCAATTCTCTAATATCCCTTCTTTCATCCGCAATCATGCTCAAAAGTAAATTTTCGGGGTGAGCAAAAAATGCGTTTCTTTCAATTACAGGGTCCACTACTTTAAGTAAATTTTGAGGTAAGAACCTTGATGTTTTTATAACTTCAAAAACATTCTTAGGACCATCTGTAAAGTATTGGTTTTTCTTAATTTTAAACCAGACAGGCATATATGATTTTAAGATGAAGGAAACTAATATTTTAAGTTCATTTGAAGGATTTTTCACACTCACGTACAACCTCAGAACTCTGTTCGCCGTAGTTAACCACCTTGAGTGTGACAGACAACCGGGATTAGAAACAGATAAATCTTCTGGACATTTATGTGATTGTATTGCAGTACTAATATCAAACAGGTATTGCTGATCTTTGCTTAGCACTTTACGGTCAATTTCAGGAACCACGCCCTGAATTCTATCAAAATTAACCACTGGAAGTTTTTCACATCCACTAAGCTGCCTGCCAATTGGACCAGAAAAGGATTTAGGCCCGGTAGTGTTACCATCAAGAGTTTGAAATAAATGTCTAAATGGCAATTCATTAAAATGTAAAAGGCATACTCCCCACTGTAGTGGCCTTTTCACATGTAGTTCAATGAGACGAATAACACCTGATTTCCAGCCTGTGTTAACTACCGTTCCGCCACATCCAATTACGTCAAGTTCGTCAAGGGAAATCCCAAGCATAGACAAATGAGAAATAATGCTTTTAGCAATATTACTAGCAGATCCCGAAGAGGGCGAAACATGGCCAATATAAACAGAGTTGGGTTCTTGAATAAGAGAAATGTGTTCTTCTTTTTGAGTACTGCGAAAAAGTTTCGAATGGAGCTTATTAATCACGAGAGTTGTATCTTTTCTGCCGTCAAAATAGAGTCCCTGCAGGTGTTCATTTTTAGCCTCACTTTGTAATTCTGTGCGGTTACATTTTTTGTCTCTTCTAATCTTGTTTTTATCGACAACATGGGTGCAGGGCTGTTCCAAGCAACAATATTAACGTAACAGCTTTCATGACGAAATTGTAACAGATTTCTGTTGAATAGTAATAGATTCAAAATCTAAGTATAGATGTCACTGTAGTAAAAGAAAAAGTCAAGAAAATTTTTTTTATTCACACGATAACTACATAAACATAAAAATAAAAGGTTTTTCCAAAAATGATACAAAAACAACATAATGCATAACGTCAGACATAGTTAATAAACAAAATGAGAGTTAATAAAAAAATAAAAGAAAAACTAAAATTTAAAATGTTAAATCGACATCATCATCCTCTGTGTCAACATTGTTCTTATCTTTTCTTTTCAATAAAGTTAATTCAGAATTAAATGTATAACAATAATTATCACCAAGCATTGCTTTGCAGTGCATCAAGGCATTGCATGTAGGTATTAATAAACTATTCCTAGTTTTGGTCTTCATTAAACTAAGCTGGGAAAATATTCGTTCCGCAGCAGCAGATGAATGGGGAAGACACATCAACCCAGATATAAATTTTTTTAATTGTGGAAACATTAAAGAGTCCAAACTATTTTTGGTTTTAAAAACGATTTCCCAAAAATCTAAAAACGGTTTGTCAACATTTTTTTTTAATTCCGTCATCTCTTCCAATAATTTCCACTCAGAATTTAATTGTTCAATATCATCGGTCAACATAGGAAACCTATGTACTACTGGAACTAAAGACGGAAATTCTGTTTTAGAGAAAATAACATTTGGATCCATTACCCGTACAAAGTGAAGAACTTCGTCTTTAAAGTTAAAACGCGTTTTTATTTGGGAACTTAGTTCTACGTAAAAATCCAAGCATTTTATCCGAAAATTTAGTAAATCAGTTGGGCTTACGGTATTTTGCAATATAAAAAGTTCACAATTTGCGCCATAATAAATTTGCTCTAAGGGTTTATATAATCTTGGATTTGTTACGTTAATACTTCCTACATCATCGTTTAAATAATCAGGGAGCATAAAATTTTTTAGAAGTGTTTTGTATAATGATGTTACACGATTTAATAAAATATGTAATTTTGTAGTTTCCGATTGAAATTCTAAATTTAACTTATTAACCAACTCCAAAACAAAATTCAAAAATAAAAAGTATAGTTTGAAAATAGGATTTTTTAAAGCTTCTAGAATACCGCCTGCTTGTTCACTTTTGATGGATTCGTTTGTAAAAAAGAGGATAAGAGCGTTCCACTGCTCCAAAATTCTGCCTATAACATTTTGCAACGATAACCACCTGGTCCCACTTAACTTTAAAATTTTGTGTTCATTTATCTTTGCAAAAATTTGACATTCTTTTAAATGTGCCAAACGGGCAGAACTATGTGCAAAATAATTGCAAATATCGCGACATAAATTTTCAACAGAATTGGGCAATTTCTTGCAAGCTGCTGAAGCGCACAAATGAAAGGAATGGCAAACGCAGCCCAAATAAAAAATGTGAGGAAGTTCTTCTTGAAATTTTGCCTTGATTCCGGTTTTCCTTCCCTGCATCACGGAAGCATTGTCGGAAGCAAATCCTAACATGTTATTAAGTTTTATATTGTTTACTTCAAAAAATTTTTTTATTGTTATGAATATACTACTAGCGGATCCATCAGGTGTTTCTAAAAGCCCTAAAAATTTATCACACACCTTGTATTCTTTATAAAATCTGACCACACATGCTAATGATTTTGTGCTGCTTATATCCGTCGTCTCGTCGATTATTAAAGAAAAATAATTTTCGTTTAGGTCTTTTGCCAGATTTAGCACATAATGGGGGGCGATAACGTCTTTACATAATAATGTGCCCTTTTTTCTGCCGCACTCAATTGATTTGGCTATTTTTGAGTCAATACAAATAGATTTTAAAAGTTTGGTTAAATGGTCCAGCAAAAGAAATGGTAAATTATGTTCTGCCAAGAACATTACTAATTTGATTTCAGCGGACTTCACATTTTTGGATAATTGCAGCTGTTCAGGATTAATGATTAATTTTTCAATTTTTTGAGTGTTTTTGGCAGATGCTAATTTTTTAATGTGGAATTCAGTTTGTGCGTGCCTTTGTATGTGGGTAATCCCGCCTTTTAGTGTTTTACCACAAGCATTACAAAAAGTCCCTTGACTACTGCAAATCAGCCAATCGCCAAATTTATTTTTCCAACTTTCCTTGAATTTTTGCTGATAGGACTTTTTCTTCATTGGCGATGGAACTTCACTTTCAGAATCTGTACCTGTAGCTTCTTCAACTTCAACTTTCTTAGATGTTGAGGGTTCAGGTTGGGGAGGATCATTAATTTCTTTTTCTTTGCGTTTACGAATTACAAACCTTAACGTTTTCAAAAGTTTAGAAAATATTTAATTAAAGAAAATTGTAGGTACACTTACTTATCCATTTTTTAACTGTAAGTATATGAAATATACACGATACGATAACACAATTATTACTCAATAAACTTTAACAATAAGCTGTAACTGTACGGTGTCTGTACGTGCTACAAACAAACTCGGTAACTGATAAAAAAAGTCTTTAAAATATTTCTTATTGCAATTACCAAGAATTAGTTGTTTAGATAATACCATTTTATAAGCTTTCGTGTATTCAGCATTTTGAGCTTAATTCATGTAGCTATTAAATTTCTTTTTATGGCTCAGACGCTCAGATTTGATATCAGATTCCCTTATAAAATGATAAAGAAAATATAAATATTAAACAAAACGTCAGGAAATGAAATGATTTATAAAAATTTTTTTTTCTATAGGTAAATAAAAGTTAAAAATTGTTATTGTAATTAGTAATAGATTGGAAAGAATAGTAATAGAGTAACAGATTTACTATGATAGTAATAGATCTATTACAACTGTAATAGGCGGAACAGCCCTGCATGGGTGTAGTCAGTATCAACAACAACACCGATATCTTGTAGTACACTTGAAGTGATTGCTGCTGTTGCACGATCCGATATTCCGTAACGATCACTAATTAAGGCAGTTGATTTTAATTTAATCCGCATTTGCCATGGTGATTTACCAGATGGTTCGAAATCTTCGTCACCATCATTATCATCATCTTCTTCAGTCCCATCAGTTGAATCTGGTTCACTGTTAGTGTTTATGTTTAAGTCTTCTTCTGGTTTAATGGTTTCCTCTTCAATCGACTTTGAACATGACGGCTGTGAAATGCCGAGCGTAGACGGATTTTTTCTAGGTTCGCTTCCCTTTCTTTTAATTCTTTGGGTCAATTTTTGTGTTTCTTGAGCATCCAAAGTTCCTATTTTACCTAACCCGTACTTTCTTTGTAAATACACAAATTTTAATTCGAGTATGGGAATTTTTTTAGATTTTTCACAGTCACAGTTTATTAATATCGGGCAAACACACAAATCAGGGGTTTTAGAACAGTTGCAGTTCACAACGATATTGCACTTACATGCTGAGACATCAAAGAGTAAAGACGATTTTTGTTTAAATATTTCGATCCTCTCTTTGAATATTGCATTTTCCTTGTCACGGTTGAATGATTTTTTTAGTTTATAGTAATTATCATGATAGGAGGTAATTAACTGCACAATTCTATATTCGGAAACAGTTGGTACAGACGCTTTGTCAAACAATGATTTTATTTTCTGTGCCACAGTCGCTGAAACTTTAGAAAAACTTACACTTTTGTTGTTAGTTATCTGAGCTAAGTTGTAGCGTTCCTGAAAACAACATCTGAGGACGTCCTGATAAGTTGGAAGTTTATTCGAAAGTAAGTCTCTTGGATGGCCAAATAAAGGGCATTCAAATGCCTGTCGAGTAATTTTCTTGGAAGGTTCCATCACACAAACGATTCCGTTAAAATGAAAACGACGTTAAAACAAACACAGGTTAAAAGAAATACTGGATGCTAACAGAACGATGTAAGACTGACAAGACATCATTTGTTTCTGTATCTAATACATGGAAAGGGGAAACACAACACAAGGGTTGTTTGTTATTCGTTAAATATTCGCATTCAGTCCACAACAATCAAATCACTTTGTTTGATTTAAATCCAACTTTTGACACATTTTAACATATCACAAAGATTAGTTGAAATTTACTCATTTTTACAAATTTTCAAGGTGATGCCCGACCGGAAGTTATTAACTGCTTTTTGATTTCTTTTTTTTATTTTACTTATCTATCCTAGAGGCAAGTTTTCCGCGGTATAGCGACCTTAATCAGTTTGACACATTTTAAAAAATCACGAAGATTAGTTGAATTTCACTCATTTTTCCGATCTTTGAAGGGGATGCGCGACCGGAAGATATTAACCGATTTAAAAATTTTTTTTTTTATTTTACTTATCTATCCTAGGAACAAGTTTTCCGCGGTATAGCAACTTGAAAAAAAAAAAAACTTTTTTTCGGCCCACCCTAGTATTCATATAATCAAAAATTGGACAATTATATTCTAGAGATGAATCGGGAGGAATTTGATTATTATCATTTAAAGGGAAAAAGTGTTTTTGAACTTCACTCATGAAAAGTTCTCTAACTATGACATAATTTCCTTTATCTTTTTCAGAATTAATCCAGTTAAGTTTAAACTGTGGTAAGGAACAAGTTGCCAAAATGTATGGTCTGCCAGTTAATTGATTGAAATCTAAAATATGTGAAAACCGTTTTTTAATATTTGTTATAATTGAATCCCGGAGCTCAGCACAAAATCTCAAATTTTCAATTTTTTGTTCACTATGGATTAATTGAAAAATAGTTGGCAAAACATATCCTAGATACAACTGGCTTTCTCCCTGTAGGGTATCGATAGCTGTAGCCAATGGTTTCATAACTACAAAATATTTTTGTAAAAAATCTAATTCAGCCGTTTTAAGTTTAGTGGCTTTTATTGTATCACAAATCGTATCCAAGTGTTTTTTTAAAGCAAGAATAGTTGAAACACAATCAAAAAGTGAATTCCATCTTGTAGGGCATGGCACATTCAATTTCTTAGCGCAAATGCGTTCTACTTCATCGGAAGCTTTAGTCGATCTACTGACACTATTCCAAATAGATGCAAGTTTTGCAAAAGCACTGTAATGAATTTTTCGTAAAATAGTTTTGCTTGTGGAAACGGTCTTTTGAATATCTGTTGTTGCAACCAAATTGAGAGTATGCGAACAACACCTAAATTGTGGCGGGAGAGCAATGATATCATCTTCAAATTCATCATTTACGCAAATGTTCGAAAAATCGACATCTACAATATCAACCTCATTTTCCTGATATTCTAACTGCAATTCACTTTGATCCTCTATTTCATCATTACATGAAAAAACTCTAAACGCCTTGCCAAAGTTTGTTGCATTATCTGTTACCGTTCCTTAAAATAAGGTAGTAAACTCATTAAGAAGTGGAAGTCGTAGTCGGCATTATTTTCAGTGCTCTGCATTTTCCGCTGTTTAAAAAAATTTAGTTTTTCTTCTTCCAATCGTAATAATTTTTCCTGAATATCATTTTTACGTTTTATAGAACGTAGAGGCTGGTTATTAGATAAAACTTTTCCCACTGTTTGGGCTGATAAATTTCTGTTTTGTACAGAATGATCGACAGTGCTTGTAGATGGAACTGAAACGGGTTCAACATCTATTATGTTGTAGGCGTTTTCAGAGAGATTCTGTGTTTCACTATTCTCATCTTCTTCGTCCTGAAATTCTACGTTTCCTTGTTGCTCTGTTGCATTTTCAGTTGTCAATAGTGGGATATTTCCAGAAGCTTTTCTAGGTGTCATTTGATCAACTAGAAAAACTAAACTGTCGTAATATGGCCAAGAAGAGGTTATTTTTTCGCCTCCAGCCGCTCCAGAACGCTTTTGTGTAGCAAGTTTTTGATATTCACGTCGAAATGTATCTCTCAATCCTTTCCATTTTGCTTTAGCCACTTCACCTAAAATAATTTAGATATTAGTTAAAAAACGCCAAAAAATTAATAAATTAGTTTCCTATATTTATTTTTTTATTGTAGATATCTTTCAACTGGACTTGCATTTCGTTCTCTAGCATAATTCATTTAGAATGTCGCACACCACTATCAGAAAAGTAATATACGAAACTTGTGAAGCTATATGGAACAAGTTACAGCCATATCACCTGGATTACCAACAAAGGATTCGTTAGCAAGACTATCTACAGAGTTTTATGCTGTGGGATTTTCCCAATAGGGTATTTTCCAATTTTTAAAATATCGATTATTTTTGCATTATTGCATAGGAAAGTCGATTATCAATGACTTTGGCACACTAAAAATATGTTAATCAAAAAAGTTTCATCAAAAACTGCTTTAGAAAAAGTATTAAATTGTACAGTTTCAAAGTGAAAATTAAAACGGAAGTGACGTCACGAGTCATACACATCACGTTTGTTGCTTAGTTACATGTATTAAATGCCAGTTAATATGTAATCAAGGTTATAATAAGTTGGAGCTCATTAGTTGAATATTGACGAATATTGACAGCAACGACTCGTGACGTCATGCCGCTTTTATGCGGGAAACTTTATACTTTGAATTTCAAATAATTTTTTTGGCAGAACCTACAGTCGCAATTTTTCTTTAATGTGGTTTTGAGATTACGCTATCAAGAAGGTAACTTTCTAGATACATTTTAAAAAATTGGAAAATACCCTATTGTATCGGTTGTATTGATGGAAAACATATTCGTGTAAAATGCCCAAGTAAATCGGGCACAATGTTTTATAACTACAAGCAATATTTTTCTATAGTGCTGCAAGCTGTAGCCGACGCAAACTATAGATTCGTATGTGTTGATGTAGGAGGTTATGGCAAACAGAGTGATGGTGGAACTTTTGCTTCGTCAACTTTATATCAGCAGTTAGAAAATGGATCTTTATTGCCTGAAGATAAAAAATTGCGAAATTCCGAGGTGGTGCTTCCACACGTTTTACTGGGTGACGACGCATATCCATTAAAATCATTCTAAATGAAACCTTATTCTAAACGCAACTTATCACCTGAAGAAGAAACTTTTAACTATAGACTATCAAGATGTCGACGAACAGTAGAATGCGCGTTTGGAATTATGACAGCAAAGTGGAGACTACTTAACAAGGCTATAGAAACAAATCCTGATAAAGTTGATTTAATAGTAAAATGCATTTGCTTATTACATAATATTATTATAGATAGAGAAGGTGTGTCTCAATTAAATATTTTACAATCTGAATTGACAGAGGGTCAAAGTAGAGATAGTAGTTATAAAACTCTAAACAATGTGTACAAGTGTAAACAACCGATCTGCTAATAGGGTGTATGAAATAAGAGACACCTTTAAAATTTATTTTAATAGCGAAGTAGGCAGCATTCCACAGCAGTATGTCAGGTCTTGATGTGATTCACTCCTGGACATATTGTGTCAGCAATTAATGTACTTTGTGTATGCAGAAAAATTAAATATTAATATAATGTACTTACTGCTAACATTTAATTCTTTCCCAACTTCTTCCCATAATTTGCGTGCTTTATCGCGGTTATGGTAGGTTTTGCGTTTTTGATCCCATAATGTTTTTCTATCAAAAATTAAAAAGATTAATCGTTCACTATCCATTTCACATAAAGATAAAAACGCAATTGTTCGCGCGAAAAAAACAAACTCGTTTGAACTTCAAGCGATTAGCAGCGATTCGCGCGATGATTCGCCGCTACTATAACCACTCCTATGTAATTGCTAATGTTTAATTCAGTCGTCCGAATACGGACGTATACGCGCGAACTCTAGTTCGCGCGAACAAGCTTGCACTGTAACCGCAGCCTTACGGTTTTCACACACGGCAATATATTGCTGGCAATAAAACGCCGCGATATTGCTTTTAGTTTTAAACATTCTTTCACACAGAACAATAATCAGGTACCATAAATTGAGGTAAGTAAAATAAAAGTAAACAAAATTATCCAGGGTTGCCGTAGTATATTGTGAACTACCATGGACAATAGACGTCGGGTTGTGTTATTGGGCTTAATTGTAAATAGAAGAAAAAGAATTATAGAAAGAGAGTTTAGAAGAAAAAATCGACGTTTCTGGGTCCTCCCTTAATACAAGTGAGATATATAAACGGAGCTTTTTATACGCTCTTCGATAAATTACTGGAACATGAAGAAAAATTTTACAACTACTTTCGGATGACGCCAGATACCTTCAAGTTTTTAGTATGTCGTTTATCGCAATATATTCGGAAAGAAGATACTACGATGAGATTAAGTATTCCTCCTACAGAAATGCTAGCAGTTACTGTGAGGTAAGTCAAGTTTATTACAAAAAACTTATTAAAACTTTATTACAAAAGTTATAAAAAAAGAAAAAACATCAAACATTTTATAACTGAAGAAACTTCTACAAAGTAGTACATAAAAAGTATTACAAAAAATTTTAACATCTACAAGTTCTCATAAACGTTATTTTTATTTTGATTCTCATAATATGTATTAGACCCATTAGACAGGTAGTTTTGATGCGGAGGTAAAAAAGTACGACTACGATCATAAGAAGAATCTCTGGAAATGGGCCTAAATTGTTGCTCCAGTCTATTATCTTTAATTTTTTTAATTAAAGTCAGTACACCCATGCGAAACTCAAGTTTGTCATCTTCGTTGAAATTTCTTACCGAAGGAGTTATTGATGTAAAAAAAGCTGTGTCTTCATCTAATTGCGCAGGTGCTTGTGTTTGGGAAGTTGCTTCTAAAGCTTTTAACAGTGCCCTATCTGTGTCGTCGAATAAGTCCTTTTTACGACGTTTTCTGGAACTCGCAAAGCTTGTTCCCGGTTCACAACCTGGATTTACGAGTACTTGTTGGGATGATAGCAAACACGTCTCTTCCTCATCACTTAGTGGCTCTCCTGTCACATTTTCCACAATACTTGATTGAGTTTCATCTTTTTGGATAATTTTTAATAAAAATTGAAGTTGGTCAGCATATATGTACTTTTTGGTTCTCTTGTCTCCGCTCTTCTTTTTCAGGGAAGACGTAAAAGCATCGCGAATGTGCTTCCATTTGTCATTAACGGCTTTTCCTGTGAATATATTTGTTCTATAGCATTTTACAAATCAGATTACTTTATTAATTTATTTATTAAATTTAATTTTCAAGAAGTTATAAGTTTGTCCGTATTATTACCTAAGAATAGTTGTTATTATTTACAGATACCTCGCTAGTGGAAATACATTTACGGATCTACATTATACCTATAGATTAGGTATCTCAACTATAAGTGGAATCGTGCAAACTGTTTGTAAACAGTTGTGGAATAATTTAAGAGAAGAATATATTGGAAAACCTTCTGAGGAAGATTGGTTGAATATCTCTGAAAATTTTCAAAATATGTCACATTTTCCACATTGCATTGCAGCTGTAGATGGGAAACATATACGGGTCCAAAAATTTTGACACAGTGGTTCAATGAACTTTAATTATAAACATTATTTTTCTATAGTTTTAATGGCAGTAGCAGATTCTGATTATAAATTTGTATAATGTAGATATAGGGGCGTACGGTAAAGACTGTGATTCGTCCGTTTTTCAAGAAACTATTTTGGAAACAGATGAAAAAGGAATCCTTAAATATTCCACATCCAACTATTTTCGAACCAACAGGTATTATCTTACCATTTGTTTTGGTAGGAGATGAAGCATTTGCTTTAAGTGAAAATTTACTGAGACCTTTTGGAGGACACAATCTTAATGTGACAAAAAGGATCTTTAATTATCGTTTAACGCGAGCACGAAGGTTTGTTGAATGTGCCTTTGGTATATTCAGCAACAAATGGAGAATTTTTCATAGAGCTCTAAATGTATCCAAACTATTTGCAAAAGATATCGTAAAAGCTGCTGTAATTTTACATAATGTGGTTCGGATGAGAGATGGATTTCGTCCTAGTGACATGTATGTTAGTACACCTACAGAAAGAGGACTTTTAAATTTAACTCAAAGCAGAGCCGTTAGAGGTGGAAGACGTGCTAATGACATAAGAGATACGTTTGCAAATTATTTTGAAAGTCCATTAGGCTCTTTACCGTGGCAAATGTTAAAAATATAATTTAAGCATAAATATAGGTTTTCACAAAATTATTATTTTAATTTCTTAATATTATGTATTTAAATTTAATAATAAAACAATGTAATAATTTATAATCATTACCTGCTTTCACTTGCTCCTCCTCTTCCAATTTTTCAAAATCGTCAATTAGAAAATTGTAAATATCCAGCCATGCTTTTGATTTTTTGACCCTGTCTTTGTAATCATCTAAAGTTTTGTCCCAAATGCAGGATCGTTGTTCTATTAATTCGATTAGATCTAATGGATCGTAAGTGTATTTGATATTTTTGTTTACCATCTTACAACACTGTTCACCTAAACTAAATAAACTGCGACAATATATGGCGACTCGTGTGAAGACATTCATATACTAGTATTGGCGATAGCAAACGCCACGTTAAGAAATTGCGCGATAACCGTAGAACATATCGCGTGTAAACGCGATATAGCAACAGCGTCACCATACCTTTTATTGCATGGTGTATGTGTGAAAACTACTCATTTAAAAGCATGTATTTTTGATACACAGCAATATCGCGGCGTTTTATTGCTAGCGATACCTATATTGCCGTGTGTGAAAACGGCCTTACCCACGCCAACGCGATCTGTACCGCCTGATCGCAAAATTGTTAGTAGTGAAAATATTTTAAAGTATTTCTGTGTTGAACAATATTCCTAATTCATCCCAAATATTGTTTTTCTTTTTAATATTTTTATAGTCCGGGTGGGATAGGTCATAAAATTCTATATAATTTTATATGGCCTATCAATCTTTCTGTTTCAGACATCATGATTGCACTAATATACTACCACAGCTTGCGGTCAAATGCAACACGTCGCGTTCTGATCGTACTGAACGCAGCAAGCCACCGCGATAATAAACGCCAGGCCGCTCTTGTGTGAACACGCAAATATAAGACTGTAGAATTAACTTATCGTGGCCGCGGCCGCTGTTGCGATCACGATTATGATCGCCTAGGCCGCCGCGTTGGTCTGTGAGAGGCTTTATTATTATTTTTATATTAATTTGCATTAAATAACATTTATAAATAGAAGAGAATGGGGTTTTCTAAGAAAACCCATAAATTTATCGGCTGTTAAAAAACTAAGGGTTTGCATAGAGAAATACACTCTTTAAATTTTAAAGCTGCGTAAATTTAGTCAATTTGAGCACTTTAACAGGTCTTCTGGATTTTGGATTAACTTCATTACTTCATGTAAGCCTGGTTTGAACAGTTTGGTCACTAATTATCCTCCCAGGTAGCTTGTCGAACGTCTGCCTGAAGAGTCTGTAACTGTGCGACTCTGTTTACAATTTAAATTATTTACATATTAGAATCTACGTAACAGCATTGCAGACGTCTTTGTAACGTTCTAATTGACGGAAGAGGCGTATTTTGTTTAATGAATTCTTCATAGCCATTATTGCCACATGAAAATTTTAATTTTAAACCTCGTTTTATCGTCTCTGGGCCATTTCATAAACTTGGTACTTTTTCTTTTTAACGAATTAATTTGATCAGTATTTAAAATGGAATTAAACATCTTAGTCGAAACATGTTCCTTATTTGTAAGTTTCAACGTTTTCACCTCATTTTAAGTTTCTTTTTAAAACAACGAATATTATTTTTATACTCGATTTCTTTTGTAGTAAAGTCTTAAATCGTTTGTTATACACATTGGAATTTTGTAGCATAATTTCTCGAAACCTCATCCAATTCTGGCTCAGAACCTTCAGTATCAGTGCTTGTACTGCTACAAGCTGAAGTGGTTGCAAAGCTTATTGAAGGTTGGTTCATGGACTGTATAAGGAATTCATCAACAATCATTTTCTTGTGAGGTACTTTACTAGGAATCATGGTGGCCCAATTTTTAGCAGGTTTGCGATGTCGTGGAGGAGCTATAAAGCTAAATAATGTAGGTACTGCATCACTCCTCAACTATCCACTCGGGTTTTCTCCTACGTATTGAGGCGAACTCGATTCGTGGTTTCGTAAATTCCCTCAAACTTCAACCAAAAAGGCACATCGGGTGCCAGACTGAAGTATTTTTAATTTTAATTATTGGGTAAATAATTTAAACTCTAAAAGACCGGTTTATTGGGCGCCAGATTATTTTTTATTATGAGCCAAAATAATCAAACTCCGTAAAACTTTAATTAAAATGAGACTTGAAACTCTTTAAATTTACTCAAGGCGTGAAAAGTAATGCAAGAAAAGATAACTAAAAACCACAATTAGTTATTAAATGAAGTTGAATACAATAATCTTAATTGTCGGCCTGAAACAAAAACACAAATTCGTTAATGAAACTTACCGACGAAAACTCCTGGATACGGATCTGTTTAAAATATTTTAATCACAAAAAAATTAAACACAGTAAAAACATTCAAAAATATATATTTTACCTTAAAATATTTTATACAGTGTGTTCGTCGGATCCCATGTTGAAAATGATGTTCGGCCGTACAATTAAGATTAGGTCTTCCACGATGATTTTGAGTGAATTGAATTTGATTTGAGGGCAACTGGCCCAGGAACTTTTATAGTTCAATTTTGTGCTTTTACTTGCGCACCTTCACTTATATTTTCAGCCACGCTGAACTTGTAAATTCGAAGATTTTTTAATTATTAATTCTCACTTTAATTAGTGACTTTTAAACTTTAACTTTTTTATTTATTCACGTGAAAATATTCCTTTTTTGGAATATAAATTATTTCACTCGGAGATATTCCTTTTTTGGAATATTAATTATTTCACTCGAAGATATTCCCTTTTTGGAATATAAATTATTTCACTCTGTTCAAGTTGGAAACAAAACTTAAGGGTAGGGTACCCA
Organism: Malthinus seriepunctatus; assembly: GCA_963924605.1. Taxonomy (NCBI): domain Eukaryota; kingdom Metazoa; phylum Arthropoda; class Insecta; order Coleoptera; family Cantharidae; genus Malthinus; species Malthinus seriepunctatus. The sequence continues at coordinate 85,948,978 of OZ004600.1, read as the reverse complement.
TGTTTAAGAGACCAACTAAAATTACTTATATTTCAGAGTATAATTAAAATTAAAAGTTAATTCTTTGACATTGCATTGAAAATAATGTGTTCTAAAAGTATTTAAAAAAAATTATATAATTAATGCCTAATTGGCGGAATTAGGTTTTCATTGATTTTCTCGAGAACTAATCGAGCGAATTATATCAATCTCGGTATAATGAATATTTCAAGCCTGATCTAGGTGGTGACTAAAAATTAAATAATAACCTTAATTAATAAATGCAAAAGAAACAAATTTGCAATTAAATTTGCGTAAAAATGTATATTATCGGGTATAGCTCCCATGGTTTTGTTTATTTCATTTTGATTTTACATTACCACCTAAGGAATACAACTTAGTTTCTGTATATAAAAAGAAAATGTTGTTAACTGGTATGATTTCGCCAAAAAACGCTGTTAAAGTTTGTTAATTTTTCTTAAATCAAATTAACAAGAACGAGCTGTCAGAACGATAGAAAAGGAACGCACATACAGATCATAAATAATAGCAGAGGGTAGTATTGTCAGTGCAGGTAAACAAACCCTCGACCACTGTAATAAAACTAATTCTTTTTGCAATACGAATTTTACTTAGAAATGTGTCTTTCTTTTCTTTTTTTTCTTTTCTAATACATACTAACTATATTAATATTAGATTAGACCTAGCTATTATTTTGTAAGACTTTTAGTAAATGGATGTAAAGCAAGTCGGGGGAAGATGCCACACATTTTTTAATTAATTTATAAAAACGTTATTATACACATTTAGATTAATTTAAAAATATGTGTTTATCACGCAAAGAATACACTATTGGATAACAATATCAAATCGACATAAATTATTAGTTAACATAGTGAAAAAAATTTTTTTGTATTTTTTTGTAAAGTGAGTTTTAGTCCCGAAATTGAAAGGGGTGGATGTAACAATCGGTGTTATGGAGCTGGGTTGTCTTATAACTCGGGATACGAGTTCCATAAATTAAGTACGGCTCAAAATAAAGAAAAGAAAAATTTAACTACATTTTGTACACGGCGACGGAAAAGAAAATTGTTACAAAACAAGTATTACAAAAAACCCAATAAAATATTAAAAGTTACTAACGAAGACTGCGATTACGGTTCTGACTCGGTTGAACCAGATAAAAGCGAAACCGAATTAGAGAACTCCAAACTAAAAATTATGAACGAATTAGAAGTAGCGAATATCAAAGAGGTGCAAATTAAAACGTTAGGTCAAGCTAACAATATAGAATGGATCAAAGAAAGGAGAATGAGGTTAACAGCTTCATGCTTTGGAAAAATTTGCAAGTTGAAAGACACAACACGTAGAACTAACGTCATAAAACAAACGTTCTATAGGAATGAATTGATAAACACGGCTGCTATTAGATATGGGGTTGATAACGAACCAGTAGCTATAAAAAAATTTGAAAAAAAGTTGGGTTTGAAAGTTAACCCCTGTGGTTTATTTATTTGTAAAAAATTTAAATTTTTGGGAGCTTCTCCAGATGGAATTATAAGTGAAAATGTTATAGTAGAAGTTAAATGTTTGCACAGTATTAAAAATTTTAAAATAAGGGATTGTCTTGAAAAAAGTACTATATGTGTAGGGATAGGTGAAAATGAAAAACTATTTTTAAAACCACAGCATAATTACATGTACCAAATTCAGGGACAGCTGTATATTGCTCAGAAGAAATCATGTATGTTAATTTTATATACAGATTAATTTTATATACAGATGTAGATTTAGAGGTGATAAAGGTTGACTTTGATCAAGCATTTTGCGATAAAATGATGGAAAAATTGTGTGCATTTTGGCATACTTATGTTCTGCCAGAGTTAGCATATCCGAGAATTCCGCGAGGTAAGGATGTGCGCAACGAGATATCTAAAGATATATCTGCTTAAACAATTGACTTCTACTATAACTTTTTTAACATTTTTTGTTCATGTGGGTTGGCTTCTAAAAATTAAAACACGTATACAGTAGGGTGCTTCTTATTTGACCTATTTGCAAATTTTAATTCTTACTCTCAATCGACTCAAAATAATTCAAAATAAATTATCCACGTATAATAAAAAAAATTTCTTGGACTAATTTGTGGTGTAAAAATCTGAAACTAGATAACATGTTGATCCACAAACAAAATTATAACAAATTTGTATTTTTTTAGCAACAACTAGTATTTTAGTATTTTATAAAAATCCTCAAGTTATATGGTTAGTATACACCAATTTATATGACATGTTCACATGTCGTTCATAAGAAACATTTTACAACACTCTTGTATACATAATATGTTACGTTGTGTGCATTTTTTTTAACTTCTTCGGCTATAGGAAGAAAACTACAAATTCAAAAATTACTTTATTGGTAGAAACTCGGTTTTATTTTGATAAAAGAAATTTAGGAAATTATATCTTTTACTTTGGTAATAAATTGCAAAAAAACTTTTTTCCCCGTTTTTTTGATATTACCAAAAAATTGCATATTATGAAAATTTGAATATGTGGTTTCTTAATGTTTGAAATCTTTTCAAAATGTAGGTATACAAAGATTTTATGATTGTGAATCAAATTGGTGAACATAATAATTGTAAACATGTAAAAAACCACTGTAATAATTAGGTACATAATAATCTTGCTATTTTAGAAGACTGAATATATTTGTGTTTGTTTTGAATTTTTTTTATTTATACTTTGAGTTCTGTTATCGCGCTTATTGTTTTATTATATAACATCCATTACATTAGGAAAATGTTATTCATTGATAATAAATTCGTATCAAAACTTCAATACATCAAATGAAAAAAAATTACGAGTACATTGTCTATAAGTTAAATAAATTCTAGCCATCTTTTTAAAAAAAATTGCCGTCTTTGAATTTCAACTCAAGCAGGTAGTTTATTGTATGTTTTTATTATCATTGCTCCTCAGTGGGTGGCTAAAGCAAAATTGGTACCTAAATATGATTTATAACTATAGGTAGTTTGTGTTGCCTACCGTATTTTAAATTACAAATTTTAAAAAGTGTCGCCCTCATAGCAGCTAATATTTGAACTCGACATGGGTACCAAAACCTTGATCCAAAATCGCGCTTCACTGGCGAAAAGAATGTTTGTAAATGTGGAATTTTGACCGACCGGTTTTAAATACTGGGTTGGGCACGAACTGATTGCACTTGAGAAAGCTTTAAGCTCTTCGTTGATTTATTTCTTTTTACATAACTATTTTAAAGTATCGAGGCAAGAGACAAGTCAAGTACCGAATAACGTAATTGAGACCAAGTTTAGTCTTAAGATGATTACTGATTCTAACTAACTACTTCTAACTAACTCTTCTCAGGCAAATTCTCCCTTTTTATATCTGTTGCTTGTTGATAAATTTTTATGGAAAATTTAGGTAAAAACAGTTTGATCATTAGTCTAATTTTAAGACTTAAAATAACATTCGATTTTAGGAAATGTATTAATGCGCAAATTAAATGACCAAAAACCACTTAGTTAAGGTTGGCGTCCACGCCTCGCATTGCTAATGGGACTCTGTAGATGGAGCTGTGATCGAATTTTTACTGAGTTAAATTTAAGGGATTTTAAGATCCTCCCATTGAACCTTTTTTTGCCACTACGTATACCTAAATGAATGTAGTGAAGAAGTATTACTTTCTAAAATAGGAACCATAAATAAAAACCGGGGACACCGAGTTGTACCACGGGACAGCAGGTAGATTTAATCCTATAGACGAGTTGTACCACCGATTTTTTGGGAGAGGATTAACTGTTTATAATAATAGAACAACCTTGCAAGTTAAACAGTTTTATTCTATAGATATTATATAAAATTCATATATTAATTTTTTTAAATTTAATTAAAATACATTACATAATATACCAACGAAACTTACATTAACGAAACATTATTAACCGTAAAACTACTGCGGCGAATAATGATGGCTTAAACATATTATTACAAATTCTAGTTTAGTGATTTTGTTTTCGTTTAATTGATTAATTTTTGATGTTATAAATTCTTGTCTTTTTCTAGTAATAGATTTTAATTTTTTTATACTAGTCGATCCATTAGCAGTCTTAATTTTTGCGAATGTTTCATTTTGAAGATTTAGTAACATATCCACAAAAATAAATATGTTTGGGTGAATAGTATAAAAACTGTTTTTTAACAGAGCGTGAAATGACTCAAAAGCGTTGGTAGATCGATACATACTATTTGTTTTAGATGCCCAAATTTTGGGAATAAATTTACCTTCTTCTGATATACAGGGTGATTCAAATTCGAGGGCCAACATGGGGATCTCGGAAACTGTAAGAGATACAAAGTTGGTTAAATAGGAGAAAAGTTGTGTAATTGGATAGCGAATAATATTCAAAAAACAAAATTAAAAAATTTCTATTAGGGTCCGAGATTTTTGAAAAAAAACGAAATTTCGGAAAATCTTATTTATTTTTTTCTGAAATTGTTTTCAAAGATAGCAGAAAACTAAAAACACATTTTCATTGCATCTTTCTTGTCTCTACAAGATGGGGATTTTAGATTTTTAAAAAAACGTTTCGGTTTTGAATTACCATCATCAACTTAAAAATTTTAAATACGGACCTGCCGTTTTTATTTTATTTTTAAGTTTAACTTTTTATTATAAAAGCAATGACGTATCAAAAAATGCAGGTCCGTATTTAAAATTTTGGAATTGATGATGGTAATTCCAAACCGAAACGTTTTATCGAAAATTTAAAATTGCCATCTTGTAGAGACAAAAAAGGTGCAAGGAAAATGTGTTTTTATTTTTTTTGATATTTTTGAAAATAACTTAAAAAAATTAATGAGATTTCCAAAAATTTTATAATTTTAAATAAAAAAAAAATTTTTTTTTGGGCACGTCATTGCATTTATAATAAGGAGCTAAACTCAAAAATAAAATAAAAAATGCAGGTTCGTATTTAAAATTTTAGAGTTGATGATGGTATTTCAAAACCGAAACGTTGTTTCAAAAATCTAAAATTGCCGTCTTGTAGAGACAAGAAAGATGTAATGAAAATGTGTTTTTAGTTTTCTGCTATCTTTGAAAACAACTTCAGAAAAAAATAAATAAAATTTTCCGAAATTTCGTTTTTTTTCAGAAATCTCGGGACCTAATGGAAATTTTTTAATTTTGTTTTTTGAATATTATTCGCTATCCAATTACACAACTTTGCCCCCATTTAACCAACTTTGTATCTCTTACAGTTTCCGAGATCCCCATGGTGGCCCTCGAATTTGAATCACCCTGTATAGTTATCGACTATGTAGTCACAGAAATCTCTTTTATCATCGGACATTTTGTCAAAAATTTTATTAGCAAAAAAAACTCCTACTTCATTAGGTTCCAGAAAATGTAGCCCGAAGAATAATTTTAAGAACTTACCAATTTCAGAATTTGGGTCTCTATATTCACCTGACAAACCTAAATTTAAAATTTTTCGATACCATGCTTGGCATAAGTGAAATCTACACCCTGTTAAATTTTTTGAATATGGCCAAAACCTCGTAATAGCACTGTGAATTGCTTGTTCAAAATCTATTACTACATTTTTCTATTTCACTTTTATAGAAAGTGCTTTTTTTATACTTGATTTCAATTTGGTGGTACAACTCGGTGTTCAAAAAAGGGCAACCTTTTTCGTTTTCGGATTAAGTCAGGTAGCCGTGGTACAACTCGGTAGTCCCCATAAAAACATCTAAACTATTCAACCACTGTTCATAATAAATCTGGGTAAAAGATTTGGGATCTATTTTTAGAATTGTAAAAAAATAAAACGAGTAAATATTTTGTTGACGTTTGAAAAAAAATTATTCATAAAATTGTAAAAGTTAGAATTATAGCAAAAAATAAAATAAAAATTAAACTTAACAATAAATTATTTATTTAATTACGAGTAACAATTCAATTAACATGAGAATTGCACTAAAATACGTTAAATATAATACAATGAATATAATACGCGCATATATACGCGCGACCTTCGTAAGTGTAGGTACACGCGGCGATTTGCTCCACATAAGGATTTAAATTATAAGTTTTCTAGTGAACTTTAAAACTAAATTTTTAGTGAAAATTACTCCTTTTTTGTTAATTCATAGGTGCTTATAGTGCACTCTTTTGTGTTTTGATTGCGCGATGGCTACTTGTAAAACATGCACCAAGCGTATAAATGGAAAATCGCCTGGCCTTCGATGTGACGGAGATTGTGAAATGTCTTATCACGGCAAGTGTGTTGGGTTATCGAGTGGTGTTTTGAGTGCCCTGAAGTCGGCTGGTTCCACCTGGAAATGTCCTGGTTGTAGGGTGAGCATTAACTCTTCGGTTATTATCTCTGACGATAATCATAGCGAGAGCGATGATAATGCTATCGAGTCGGATAACACTGAGATGTCGGGATCTGCTCTGATAAAGTATATTAACTCTAAATTCGATGAGCTTATCAGGTCGGTTGATTTTTGTTCTGGCAAGATCACTGATTTTGAGACTAGGTTGAGCGTTATTACAGAGAACACGAAGCGAATTACTTCTCTGGAAGGTCGGGTAAAGTCGCTTGAGAATGAATTATCTAATATTAAGAAGAAACAGGCTATCGATGACCAATACAGTAGACTGAACAACTTAGAAATACAGGGCGTTACCGAGCAACCTAATGAGGACGTATACCGCAAAATTGAGAATATCGGAGATGGGCTGGGCGTTGCCCTTGCTAGAGGCGAGATCGACATTGCTCACCGAGTACAGAACTTCGATAGAGCAAGCGGAAGGCCCCGTAACATAGTAGTAAAGCTGAAGTCTAGACAAACAAAATTTGATGTCATGAAAGCGTACAAGGCGAAAAAGTTGGAATCGCCGTCGGCAAGGGGCTTTAGGGGCTTGAAAATCGATGGATTGGGTGAAGCTATATATGTAAACGACCATTTGACGCCGGAACGCAAACTGCTTTTTAAAAAAGCAAGAGAAGTAGCAAGATCCTTATCTTATAAATACGTCTGGACCAGCAACTGCTTGATTTTCATGCGCAAAACGGATGGTGGTGGCACAATTAAAATCGAGTGCGAGGATGACCTGAAGCGCGTTAAATAGGACGATTCAATTATGTTAAAAGTTGGTTAGTGGTGCTGGACCTTATATGTCGTTTTCTTGTTCTTTTACCAAAATGTTCGTGGTTTGCGAACAAAAACCGCGGAATTTCGTAACTCGTTGTATTCGTGCGGAGCCGATGTAATATTTGTTACCGAGTCGTGGCTTAACAACAGTGTATTAACATCCGAGTTGTTTGACAATACTTATATTGTTTATCGAAGAGATCGGTGCGACTCCATAAACAGTGGCAGGGAGGGTGGTGGTGTGGTGATTGCCGTTCGTGACCTCCCCGGAGTCACAAGCAGTCTGCGAAGAGATTGGATGAGCGAATCGGAGGACGTCTGGGTGACTGTGCGGTATGGTAAGCTAAAACTAAATCTGTGTTGCGTCTATGTCCCACCGGTGGACGATGTATCAATGTCGGTGTTTTTGAGTAAATTGCAATCAATTATATCCGAGCATCCAAATGAAACTTTTTTTATAATGGGTGACTTTAATTGTAGTAGACTTGCCTGGCATATCGCTGATTCGAGGACGTTCTTGCCAGCTACGTTTAACAAAAAATACTCTGATTTTGTAGATGTTGTAAATTTTGGTGATTTTGTTCAATTTAATACACATTTGAATCACAACGATGTATTACTAGATCTGGTCTTATGTAGCCGACCTGAAATTGTAAAAACTGTAAGCCGCAGCCAATTCTGCCTGGTTCCCGAGGATTTGCACCACCCTTGCTTAGAAGTTTACATTAACTTAAATGATTCAGCTACATTACCTGTATTAACAAATGCTGCATCATTTAATTACAAGGGTGCTGATTATCGAATTGTAAACGAGGCGCTGGGCGGAATCGGTTGGCCGGCCGAGTTTGAAGGTTGTGGAGTTGACTTGTGCGTCGATAAGTTCTATAATAAACTTTATGATTTGATACGATGTTCTGTGGGCTTGAAACGCACAAGGCACGATGGGTTTCCGGTGTACTTTTCGAGAGACGCGATGCTTGCGGTGGAGAATAAGCGTGCCTGTCACAGACGATTCAAGATTTCTAAAAAAAATGTAGATTACCTGTTATTTGCGGCACATCGTCGGAGGTCGAAATTACTTATAGATAGAGATTATAGAAACTATATAGCTAATATAGAAAAAGAAATTAGGAGTAATCCCAGTTATATCTGGCGGTATGTATCAAATCTTAAAAGTAATAGCTCGACGCCCGACGCTGTGTCGTGTGGTGGCGAGACGGCTGCGGGTGGTTCTGATGTGGCGGCTTTGTTTTCAGATTATTTTAGTTCCAATTTTATAAATTCCGATGGGCATCTTGATGACGGCGTGGCGTTCGACGATGCTGTTGATAACTCCATAAGCACTGTAGATATAACAGAATCAACCGTCTTGGAAGCCTTATTGAAAATTGATATGAAGAAGGGGCCGGGAGATGACAATATCCCTGGAATATTTATAAAAAGATCAGCTGTTGGCTTAAGTAAACCTCTTTGTTTGTTGTTTCAAAGATCTATTCGCGAAGGCGTTTTTCCTTCTAAATGGAAAAAGGCAGTAGTTGTGCCGATACATAAGGGAGGCGATAGGGGCCAGATGGCAAACTATAGGCCGATTTCAAAGCTTAGTTTGTTTGAGAAGCTCGTCTTTAATGTTTTAAAGCCTTGTTTGAGACATTCGATAATTTCTGAGCAACACGGTTTTTTTAGTGGACGTTCAGTTGAAACTAATTTAACTATTTATACTGAATTTTTGTTGAGTGCTCTTGATAACAAAGTACAAGTAGATGCCATTTATACCGACTTCTCAAAGGCCTTTGACAAGATCAACCACGGTGTCTTGCGTAAGAAATTGCTGCAGATTGGGATTCGTGGGGATCTTCTCAGGTGGTTATCATCTTATATTTCGAATCGTAGCCAAGTAGTTAAAATAAACGGCTTTACTTCCGATATTGTTCAGATAGGTTCCGGCGTCCCGCAGGGCTCCCACCTGGGTCCCTTATTGTTTATTATCTATGTAAAGGACATATCCAAAATTATAAAACATGCGAGTTTCCTCATGTTCGCTGATGACCTGAAAATTTTCCGTCGTGTACAGAGTGAGGATGACTGTCGGTTGCTCCAACAAGACTTGAACAGGTTGATCAAGTACTGTAACAACAACGACCTATTTATTAATTTCGATAAGTGTAATGCTATCAGTTTTACTAGAAACATAAATAAAATCGATTATTCGTATTCACTCGATAGTAAACTTCTAAAGCGAGTAGAATTTGTTAGGGATTTGGGTGTTTTGTTTGATCGTAAGATGATTTTTGACCGTCATATAGACTACGTGGTGGGCAAGTCGTACAGACTTTTGGGCTTCCTAAATAGATGTTGCTCTGGTTTCAAAGACGTGCAAACGCTACGGACTTTATACTTTGCCTATGTTCACAGTAACCTCAATTTTTGTTCTGTTGTATGGAACCCTGTTTATCTGATTTATATTGACCGACTTGAATCTATACAGAAAAAGTTTATAAAACTGCTACATTTTAAATCTAGGTCTAACTACGTTTCGTACGAGAGCTCCTGTAATACATTCAATTTGTTGCCGTTAGACAGATATCGTTTGAAGACGGACGCTGTATTTTGTTTCAAAGTTGTCCGTGGTGTAGTCGACTGCCCTTCTCTGTTATCTCTAATATGCTTTAATGTACCTGGTAAAACAGTAAGAGCGCCCACGTTGTTCAGATTGCCTCAATTTCGAACTAACGCATATCAGAACTCGCCCATCCACCGCATGCTCTCTGTATGTAATCTCCGCTGCAGTGATATCGATCTCTTTAATGTATCCTTGATCTGTTTCAAGAAAATGATTTACTTGGCGGTTAGCCAGATTTAATCCTTTTTTGTATTTTTTTGTATTTTCGTGTACTTATGTATTATGTTATTACGTGTACATCTATACATTTCTTATTGTTATGTTATGGAAGCACCTTGTTGGGTTTCGACCTGTAGTGCTCCCTAATTGTGTATATGTAAATAAATAAATAAATAATATAGGTGTAAAAAATTATTTTTTATTCATAAAAGTATAAAAATTAGAATTCGATAAAATTGGAGACCAAATGTCGGTTTTTACGTGTTTGTTTAGAATTGTTAAAGGTCTAAAATCTGCAGACCAAATGTGGGTTTTTAAGTTGTGCCCTTTGTAATTTAGTTTTAAGAATGTTCAATTGTCAATGTTTACCTGTTTAAACCCTTTAAATACCTTTTGTGAGGTATCTTTAGTTTAGTATCTTTCTAACATTTACATTCGTCACATCGCTATTTTGCATCTTTATTAAACTTATAATACATAAATTGACGTATTTTTATTATTTGTTGGGAAATACTCGCAATACAAAAATATTCACAGTGCCAATCGTAACTATTATTGGATTTCGGCACAATTGTATATTACTTTTTTTTCTTTTTTCCAGTTTTTTCAATTGCATAAAGGTTCGTTTTATGATGCATCATATAAGAAGTCAAAGTGAGCTACTTCCTAGAAAATGACATTGAAGAGACTTCCTTATTCCCCTTAGTTCAATTTATTCTAAATTAAAGACATTTTGTAAATATTTATAATTGATAACTCAGTGAGCAAAATGAACTGATATTTTTTTACATTTTTGGAATCAGGGGGACACAAAACTAGTATCAACAAACAAAGAAAAATTGCATAATACATTTTTAGTAACCATGGAATAACGGTATTAGTAAGTTGCGACACACGGTCATTTACTACCCAAGTACTGTCCCTTTCATGGGTAAGTTGCGCTTCGCGGTCAGTTTCTACCCAGGTATAATTTGTGTACTCAGGTACCTAAATTTTATTTTATTGCTTTATTGAAATCAAAACAGTAATTTTTTTTTAAATGTTTAATATAATTGTAATTTCACACTTAACTCTAAAAATAATAATACAAAAAACATCTTTTTATAAAATGATATAAAATATAAGCTACTATATTACATAAATGAACAGCCATTATACTATGAATATGAAATACTAATATACTAATATGAAAAAGGAAAAATTAGCTGGAAACGGGCAAGTTGTGATATGATACCGATTTTACAAACGTTATTAAATCTATCGAATTGCTATTATATAAATTTATTTGCTGCTCTAGAAAAATTTGCTTCTTTGCTGTTTTTGATTGCAGAGCTTTATTATTACGGGTGTTGGCACTTTTTATTTTAATGTACGTGATAGTTTGAAAACTTACAAGTGTTTCTAAAAATTTAAAAATATTTGGATGAGCCGTATAAAAACTGGAATTAAAATGCGAATGAAACGATTCGCAGGCGTTGGTAGAACGGGCGACACTAGAAGACATTTTAGCCCAAACATTCGGTGGAAATTTTGAATTTTCGTCTATATACACGTTTACTAAATAATCCGCAAACTTAGTAAGGGCATCACTTTGTGGTTGATCAGCCATAAATTCGAAACAAAATACTTCACCTACTTGCTCTGGTTGCAAATAGGGCAAACCAAATAAATGTTTCAACCATTTTCCTTGATTAGAATTTGGATTTTTATATTCGGTGGACAATCCTAGCTCTAGTATTTTTCTATACCACGCTTGTTTTAAATGGAAAAGGCATCCCTGAATGTTCGCCTTTGGAAAAACGCTATTTAATGATAAATGAATTGCTTCTTCGAAATCTGCAATTATTGTTTTTGGGTTAAAAATTAACTTAAATTTTGAACATTCTTCAATTATTTTTAAAAAAAGTTTACTGTATATCTGTTTATCTTTGCATGGTAGCAATGCAAATAATAGTGGAACATATTGACCATTTTTACAACCGTGGATGGTGAACAACTGAAAAAAGTATTTGGGGCAGTAACTAAATGTTCCGTCTAAGTAAACTGTATCCACCGAACATAAAAAATTCAAATTTGTGAAGCAAGAAAATATTACTATTTTATTGTGACGGTCATTACTAAGTAAAAAATCTTCCTCTTGTACCGTTTTAATGGAAATGGTGTCTAATGCCTCTTGTACGTCTTCAACATTTTTCGGCAACGTAGGATGCAAAGCGTCAGTTAGTCAACGTCCGTTAATGTCATTTCTTCCATTACACTTGGGTTTTCTAAAAAAACACAAAATGTTATTATAACGTATTCTAGAAAATCGTAATCTTCAAAATCTACAATTTCATTGTAAAACTTGCAAGTTTCTTACCTTTTATCTCCATATGAATTAATTTAGATGGTCGAATAGACAAATCTTCTTCAGCCTTCCTCTTAGCACTATTACTAACTTGCTGGCGATGCAATGGATAGTTAATAACGTGGTTGTGAATTAGATAACTATCAGCAATTACATCAGTAACCATGTGTATTTTAGCTTTACAATTTTTGTTTGTACACTTCCACAGGGTTTTACCAGACGCTAAAACTTTTATTTTGCGAAATTTAGCGCCTTCTACTACTATCAAAGGCTTGCCTTTCTCACTTAACATTTCTTGGTATAAAAAACCAAGAATGAATATGAATTATACATATTCATTTTTCACAATATTAATACACCTCCACTAGAGCAACGTTAGAAGCAAACTGATCATCTTTCTTATCTAATTTTTACCCTTCCATTAGGGTAGGTACTTAAACATTCAGAAAAATTTTTGTAATTTCAGGTAGGGTAAAACTGCCAATAGTCGGCCACTTAGAAGCGCTTCTAAATATAAGACTTGATTAGTGATGCTTTTCTACATATTGTAAAGTGGAAAATGTGTAATCACGTTGACACATGTACTATTTCTATAATAAGCGTAGTTATTAGGTCACAACAAACCTTACAAACAAGAAATTTTGATTAAATTGCAACTACCTCAAATTTCCTACAAGTCGGCCACTAAAATCTAGTCGTCAGCCCTTTAAGCACTAGTAGTCAGCCTACTAAAAATTGTAAGACCGACTACTAGTACTACATAAGTCGGCTACTGGTTGAAACTGAGTATAAGAACAAAAATAATAATAAAAAATTAGTAAAAAACATATTTCTTTATTTTTTTAATCTAGTTAGGAACATTTATAAAATAAAATAAAATTATTATAATGCCTCATTGCAGGTTAGACAAATGAAGTCCAAATTAAAAACGGCTTCGTAAAACAAAACACATATTTCTTTATTTTTAATCTAGGAACATTTATAAAATAAAAAATAAACGTGGATTACAAAAAAGTGACCTCATTGCAGGTTAGACAAATGAAGTCCAAATTAAAAACGGCTTCGTATAGTTGTCCTTTAAATTTCGTACACTTTAAATGGTACCAAGAGGGACATTGTTCACAACCTATATTCTTTAAATCATTTTCTTCGGTGTCGCTAATCAGTTCATCTTCACATGCACAGCACTTGATTCTTTCCTTCTCGACGTGTGATGCAGTTACAGTTAATTGATCTTCCTCATTTCCTTCTATTGAATGTTCTAAGGTCACATTCGTCGTAGGTGGCTTTCGTATTAAATTCTTTTTTACTAATTTCTTCCTCTTTGACATATTGGCCGCCTTTCGCATTTCTGTCTGTTTGCGCTTTTCTTCTTTTTTCTTTATGGCTTCTTCTTTCTTTTTCTGCTTTTCCAATTTCAAAGCATCCAATTTTGCTTGCTTCTCTTGTTCTTTTTTTAATTGAAAATCTCGCCATCCAGGTGATGATATACAACTGGGTCCTTTTTCTATCGGTGCACGTTTCCCAAGCTTTTGAATTGGCTTTGGATAAAAAAGATGAGTTTCATAGGGAGGTATAACTGGAATTTCTTTTTTGAATAATATATTTTCCTTTGAAAGCTCACTACTTGCGTCAACTTTATTAGTAATTACAGTTGAACAATGATTATTGGCAGATGATTCATTCACAATGCAGATGTCACTTAAAATATTAATTTTTGAATCATCACTGCCAATTTTAGGATTAGGTTGTATGTTATTGTCTGTTAATACTGTAATTGGCAAACTTATGGAAGTGTTAGGTAGAGGGTTTTCGTCAGTTATGTTAAAGTTGTCATCAAGATATTCATGATTGGAAACAAGACATCCTTCAATATTTCCGTCTAACACTCCAGGTGTAGTGGGGACAAGGCATCCTTCACTATTTACGTCAAACACCCCAGCTGTAATGTTTACATCAGTAATGAAATCTGTATCATTATTTATTAAAATGACGGCATTATCAATGGTATTATAGGGTATTTCTCTTGTAGCATCTTTTGCTTTATTAATTTCTTCTATGACGATGTTTACTTCTATTTGTTTTTCTTCCAAAATAGGACGAATCGATTCAACTATTTGTTGTGCCATTTGATAATCTCGCTCTGAAGGTAGCCCAGACAATGGAATAGATTTGATTTCATTTTTAGCCAATCTCTCTAATTGGTTTTGTATACATTTAGTATAATCTACTTTATCCGGATCAAATGGATAAAGTCCGCACTTGCGAAATCCATGTTTTATACTGTCAGACATATCAAGATTTTCCAATACCAATTTTAGAAGAGGGCAAAATTTTGCTCTTGTTAAAATTTCATTTGTGTTTTCCGTTCGTATTTGCCATTGCCTTACTGTCTTTTTCCATTCTGATTTAAAGGGCTTAAACACACTAACATCTGCTGGCTGCATGATGTGGGTGGTATTTGGTGGTAGCGCATATAATATAATACCAGCGTTTGCACAAAATTCACTAAGACTCAATGTAAGATGACTTTTGTGTCCATCGACAAAAAATAGAATTGGCTTTTTAATTTTTGCTTCTACCAACCACTTGTTTATGCCGTTAGCGACATATTCAAAGAAAACATCTGCTTTCATCCACCCTGAATCGGACAAGCCCATAAACCACTTCGAATCGATGCTTTCCTTCACATCTTTTGGTGGACGTACATATGGAAAAACCACACATGGATGAACTATATGTCCATTAGCTGAAAATACCAGCAACACCGTTAGTGTCTCCTTTTCGCTAGTCGTTTGTAACTGATACACATTTCTGTACCCTTTGGGAGCAATTACTTTGCCTGTTTTGGGACAAAGAGAAAAACTGGTTTCGTCTCCATTAAAAATACGTTCTGGCTCGTTCAGTATATCCTCCGCATTTATGCTTTTTAAATATTCATGTAATTCAGAGAACCATTTTCTAATATTTTCTTCTGTAACAACAGCTCGTCCTTTTGTTACCCCTTCCGCTTCTCTCACAGATAATTCTCGATTCCTTTTCATAAAAGCGGTAAACCACTTTTTACCTGGTCGACCGTTCTTAAAGGGTGTTAATATCGCCTTCTCTTTTATAATATTTTGTACAGTGTTTAATAAATCGTCCATTTTTCTTGGGAATCCGCACTTTGCAAGATTTGAACACCATTCCACAAGCTTCTTTTCTTCGTCTCGACTCAAAACTGGTTGTGGCCCCATTCTTCGGGGTGCTTCTGCAATTCTTCCACTCAACCTATCTTGGATAGTAGATCGTGGAACACCAAATCGTTTGCTGGCTGCTCTTATAGTTAATACCTCTTGGCGTATTAGGCGAAGAGCTTCACTTAAAGAACTTTCAGAATACGTATGAATGGGCCGCTTATTAATTACTGAACGTGAAACCTTCTTTTTCACAACATTTTCTTTTTTCTTTTTTGCCATAATAACCTAAGTAAATAAATAAAAGTAAAGTTTAAATGCTAAAACAATTGGATATGATTAGGACGAGTATGGGTTCCGTAATCACCTTAAACTCGGCCACATTTGTATATGGCGGCCGAGTACTGGGTAAAAGTCGTTAAGAACAGATTATTTTGTTACACTTGCATAAAGCATAATTCCAAGTATCATTTGTATCAAAATCACCTTTATTGTAGTTATATGCCACACTACCTAGTAGTCGGCATACTAGACCGACTACTAGATTAACCAGATATTACAATATCCAGTATTCGGCCTCCTCAAATGTGAGGTTAAATAACGTGTTTTATTTAGGTTTTGTTAAATAATGATAACTAACATGTTTAATTAATTAAATAAATATAATATACTAAGTGATTTTAAATAAACTCGTACGTAACTTACCTTTCTAGCAGCACACACTAAGTTAGTAAAAAAACAAAATGGTGACACGTCTTCCCACTTCGCAAATAAGACTACAACTAAAGGGACGAGTATTAGCGCCAAGTTTTATGCATAACCACATTTTTAAAACGTTTAGGTAAAACAGAGGCGGCCGATTAATGGGAACAAATTTTACAAAATCTGGTTGGTTAGCTACCTATTCCTAAGCATATTAGTGTAAAACATGTCGAGTACTGGAGAAGGCCGACTTAAGGATGTTTTACCCTAATAAGAATATTTTCGTGCAATGCCAATGGTACAATTGCATATTAAAAAGCAATTAACTTAACGACGTAATCTTCACCTTTTAAAATTTTGGGTTGGAACTCAACCCTCTATAATCCCTCGACGTGATCTACCTGCCTGTATCCTTCCAAATTTCTGACCGCGTGTCGCAACTTACCTGTGCCCTGGAATAATGCTACCCAATTTTGATCGGTCAACTAAAAATGTATACTATACTTCACTACCTACTCGTTGTCATTTTTTCTAGTCTTTTTTAATTTCCTAAAGGTTCGTTTTATGATGCATCATAATAAGAAGGCAAAGTAAGCTCCTTCCTAGAAAATAAAAAATTGCATAAGACATTTTTAATAACCAAAGAATAAACCTTTGCTAACCCAATTTAAAAAATCCTTTAGTTCGGATTATTTTAACTTTTTGAAACTTTTCTTTATAAAAAAAACAGAATAATAAAAATAAAAATGTGTCGGCCTATAAAAAAATTATTTTTATTGAACTACACCTTTCCATAATTAACAAAACTAGTGTCAACAGACAAAGAAACATTGCGTAATACATTTTAAATAACCAAGCAATAAACATTACTAACCAAATTTTTAAATAGGTCAACTAAAAATTTACTACATCTACGGTCATTTTCATTCATGTTCAGAAGTCTGTTTTTCTAATTGAATGGCTACTAGTATAGTCCTGGGGCCTGTAACAGAAAAAAGGGGGTGATCGTATTCAGGCCCATCTTTTGGGAATAAGCTATTTGAGTGCCAGCGAACACGAAAATCTGGTTGGCTTCCACAGGCAGTGGCTTAAGGCCTCAGGACTGTTAATAATAAATTTCTAATTGGCGAGGAAGGCGGGAAACCCACCTGAGAGGGATGGCAAAGTAAAATCTTACTTTTTACGTAAAAAGTAGTTACTTTGGCAGTGGACAACTCAAATACCGCTTATGAGTCACGAGTTAGTGTTTGCAGGTGTGTAGCATAAAGACGTTAATTTCAGTCCAGCTGCCACGCTCTCAGAGACATTGTAGAAGGCAGCCAATTTTTTTGGTCGATTTTTTTTATAAGAACGATAAAATATCAAAGTTGCATCCCGAATGCTGTCATATTTCTTACTTTTTTCCTTCTTTAAGAATTTCATTGAAGGATCCTGAGGGCTTAAGCCACTGCCTGTGGAAGCCAACCAGATTTTCGTGTCCGCTGGTACTCAAATAGCTTATTTCCAAAAGATGGACCTGAATACGATCACCCCCTTTTTTCTGTTACAGGCCCCAGGACTAGTAGGTAGAAAAAGTCAAAAGAAGTTCTTATAGTAAACATCATTGAAAATCCTTTTGTTCAAATTACTGCACCCTTTAAAAGGTAATAAAAAATAATAAAATAGTAAAAGTAAAAATACGACACTGTAAAAAACCCTTGGCCTACGCTTACTTCTACTTTTCAAGCAAAATAAACTGATATGCATTGCTTCCAAGTTCCAAATAATTGAAGGAGTACAATAATGTACTCTAAGTATATAATAATATATATATAAGTATAGTATATAATCTAAGTATATAATCTACTATTGTTCTAATTCGTACATAGTACGTCGTATACGTCTCAAAAAATATCCGTGGACGGAACAATAATTACAATCCAGAATTGGATACACCCACAATTTCGAACCTTTTGTGATTCAAAAGGCACAAGTCATAAATAACATCGATGGATGAAGCAGGATGCCCATTGGTTGGAAAATGTTACCTAGTATCTTTAAAGCAACGCCCCACGTTTGCGTTTTCCAAAATTTTCTTTGGACTTACTTTTAAAGAAAACTAATAGTCAAAATTTATTCCGGTTTTCGGATCCGGCATCAGCATATGACCCTTTCTTATAGGAGACAAGCTCATGAATTTTCTTCAATTTTCGATACTTTTTATTTGTTTTTTGGAAAAACTATAGGCACTAAGATTTTCAAAATCTTTCATTAGAAACTATGTACCGTTATATTAACTCTGAAAAAATTTCAGTGCAATCGCTTAAGCCGTTCTCTTTAAAAGTATGTACTCTTATGGAAGAATAACATGGGAAGACGGCACCCTTAAGTAATCTCTGACACTTGATGACATCTTCTAGAACGGAATAAGTATTTATTTATTTATTTATTAAATAAAAATATTCAATTTTGGGAAAGATGCGTAATTTGGTTGCAAAATAAGACTAGTTAAGTAATCTCTTCCCCAATTAGAAACTTGATGACATTTTCTAAAACGAAGTAAGTATTTATTTATAAATTGAATAAAAACATTCAATTTTGGGAAAGATGCGTAATTTGGTTGCAAAACAAGACTTTCGCAATAAAAATATTTAGTGGTGCAATATGAGTTAATATCAAAATTTAAAATATGAAAATCAAAATTTGAGCGGAGGGCATGCCCGCTACAGTATGGTCTTCGATATGAGTCTAAAATACAAAATATGTGTAGGTATTACCTTTAATATTAAAGTTATTAAATTATTAAAATTTGAATATCTACCTTGCAAAGAACAGGATAATTGGTTGCTTTCCAATCGTCTCGTTTAACTTTTGCTTCCCATAACTTTCTTCTTTCTGAATCCATTGGGAAAGTTTTCATTAGAAAACCCTTAGCTGCTGAATTACTGCATCCATAAGCTTAACATCCAGGCATTTAATACTAACTACAAAAAATATGATGTTAAAATCTTTTAACGGCATTGTTAAAAGATAAAAGAAAAGAAGAAACAAAAACATTATTTCATTTTATCCATGTCACATTAATAATAATGTAAGTCGGTAGACAATTTAATTTAAAATGTTTCTAAATAATAAGTTAACTTAGACAGAGATACAGTTATACCGATTTTACTACCAGAAACACGAAAATTATAATGTGATTACAACCTATATTCAAAACAATCGTTCAAGGGTTTCAAATATTAATAAATATATCGACTAAAAGCTAATAATTACTTAGTGATAGTACATACCTACCTTTAAGAGAATTAAAATGTTGATTTATTTAAAAAAACGTCGCACTTCCAGGTATTTAAACCTCGAAATAAACTAAAACCGCCAAGAACTTCTATAGTAAACAAACTCAAAACTTGAAACTTTAGCCTAAACATGGCGTGTAATGGTAAGGTTGATTGAACCTGCTTACTAATTAATAATAAGCAATAATTCTAAATGCACTATCAGCATAGCTGGGTTCAATCAACCAACCAACGCTTAACCAGTAGTAGAATAAATATAGAACGGGGAGTTTAGAAGAAGGTATCAAATCATGAGTTTGTATAGAAGTAATTTTGGGAAATAAATAATAAATAATTATTAGAGTTTTACTTTATTATCGGCGACCATCACATGGCGACCCTGCCATAAATGTTTAGGAGCATATTTAAGAATTCAAAGTGCCAAACATCCAAATAGTTGGAGTTCTTGGGTACCTTTTTGGTGTTTTGCTTATAATAATACGGTTCATACGGAAACGCGTTATACACCATTTGAGTTAGTTTTTGGAAAAACTTGTAGTTTACCTTCAAATATAAAAAACCGCATTGACCCGCTTCACAATTTTGATAACTATCCCTTAGAATTAAAATATTGTTTACAACAAGCATGTAAAGATGCATAAAATAATTTGATAACATCAAAAAGTAAAAGAAAAATTGTGTTAGATAGAAAATGTAATCCTAAATATTATAATGTAGGAGATCAAGTAATGATTCGAGATAATACAGGCAAGAAAATAGATGCCTTGTATAAGGGGCCTTATGTAGTTGTCGACGATAAGGCACCAAATATGATAATTAAGATAGATAATAAATTAGTTACTGCACACAAAAATAGAATTAAGCCATATAATTGAAAAAAAAAATTTTTTGTTTTAAAAATTTGCAATAACAAAAAAAAATTTTTCTTCCGCAAGGGAGGTGTAATGGTAAGGTTGATTGAACCTGCTTACTAATTAATAATAAGCAATAATTCTAAATGCACTATCAGCATAGCTGGGTTCAATCAGATCAATCAACCAACCAACGCTTAACCAGTAGTATAATAAGTATAGAACGGGGAGTTTAGAAGAAGGTGTCAAACCATGAGTTTGTATAGAAGTAATTTTGGGAAATAAATAATAAATAATTATTAGAGTTTTACTTTATTATCGGCGACCATCATAGGCGGCGCTTGCAACAACCAATAGAAAATAAGACCTACTATTGTCGCCACTGTTATTTATTAAGGCTTCTCTTGAGTCGTTGCACTACATAGGGAAAAATAATGCAAACGAAAACTCGTTTTACAGTCTCAGTTTGGACTCTGAAGCGACGCTCGAATTTTCTATGCATATGTCTTTATGTTATCTCTGGAGGAGATTCATTGATTTTTTGATAAAATGTATAATAGTGGTTTTATCATTAAAAAACTGTTTTCACTAAATCTCGTTTTAAAGCTAAAGAAAGAGGAATTTTGCGGTTTTCTTTATATAGGGCTGTAGAGAAATTGAATATCTATGGAGGAGATTGCGTAGTTTTTTTTCATATTTGATAGTTTGTTGTAAATCTTGATATAAATAAATCAATGATAGGCCACCCATTAAACAATCTAGCTGTTGGTTCAAGCATAGGTAAACCCTAGGGGGTTGTTAAAGGTTTAACACCTGTTGTGCGGTTTACAATAGGACCATTGAATTGCCATAAATCCTTTTAAATATTTAAAGTATGAAAATAATTTTGAAGAATGGTAGATAATGAATAAAAAGAAACAAAAAAGATTTTAATTTTATCGACAAATTTATTCCCTAATTAATAACAAATACACAAAAATACAATAGAAAATTTGATTTTAAATGGTTTATTTATTGTGTTACTTACAGGTAAGAAACCCAATTACAAGTAACACATAGATCAATACATAGATACAGTAAATGAGTGCACATGAACATTCAGACATGCATATGCATATAGAATTATAGACATATAATTAAGTTCGAGTGGTAATCGAATTTAATAAATTTTTATTATCTTTCACCGTACAATATAAGTTTTTACAATTAATTAAAATAAATCTAGCAACAACTGACCAAAATCATAAGTGTTGACTAAATTGTTGAACGGAGTAACGACAACTACGAGGTTGAAAAGTGTTACTGAGCTAATTAGTTAATTTTTACAAGAGTATTTATAATAAAATAAAACATTAAATGATTATTATAAACTGCTTTCAAAAATGGCTAATGTATTGAAAGTAGTTTAAAGGTTAAAGTTTCTAATTTTGTTAATGAACGAGGGTTATTAATTCGAAAGTAGTGAAGAAATAGAACAGGAATGTCCATGGATATAATTCCTCTCCCCTTAGATCTAAATGTCCTCATTTAGACGTGGATACAGATTTCTAGGAACGAAAACCATTTCTTGATCTGGGACTTCTTGTTGATTGGGTTTTTGAATTCTGATGATTTTTCTCGATTTGTAAAGAAGGTCGATTATTCGTAACCTAAATTTTATAACAAAGATAAATATTATTATAAGAATGAGAAGGATAACAGCGGAAATGAAAGAGTGCGTTGCATGAACTATAGGTTGTAGATGAAAAGGTGTGTTTTTGATTTTTTCTAATTCATTCTTCAGTTCCATTGGATTTTTGAAATTATGTTGATGTAAGACCGTGGTATGTTGAGGCAATAATGTCTGTTGTATGATAGATGTAGTTGGAATTTCGTACTTGGGTACAGAGTTGTCGAAAATTATGTTTCCTATGATTAATCGACAATCTGAGGACAAGAGTTGATTCCCTTGGATGGTGGTCCTATGTATGTGTCCATTACAATCTTCTAGTATTTCTCGTCCAGATTTAGAAGAGTAAAGAATTTGATAGTTCTTTAATTGACTGATAACCAGATATTCGTTATTAACAAGTGATGTGAGACATGCTTCTTGGAGAGTGCAATTGTCTTGTATAAAGTTTGTTTTTGAACATACAGAAGTTTCTTCCATTGTTTTACAATTTTCATTGGTCCAGTGAACAGTTTGATTGTTAGTGATGCTAAATCTTGCAAGAGGAACAATTATTGTATCTTTTTGATTCGGCAAAGGATAAATTTGTGAGTAGTTTGCCTTTAAAGGTTCTAGGATAGGAATTTTTAGGATGAAAGTTATCGTTTCGTTAATTCCTATTATGGAAATTTTTGAAAATTCTAAAATTTTGAATAAATGTACTTCATCTAATGGTAATAATTGCTGTATTGAATAATTATCTTTTAAGTGATTTTCTATAGCTAGGAGTTCTTCAAAATTAATAATTTCTAAATTGGTTATGTAATTAAATGCTAAGCTAATAGTTCTTTCAATTAAATTAAGTTGTTGTAATAATGATGTTCCCTGATATATTTCTGTTTGCAATAAATAAGAGTAGAATAAGAGTCTACTGATTTTATAGTATTTGTCAAGAGTGTGATGACCCGGATCCTCGACCTTTAAGATTCGGTGCAACAACAAAACTAAACTAATTTACCTACCTGTTTGGAACTTATATTCTTATCAATGCTCAAACTAATTTTAAATTTTTTAATGGGCGCCAAGACGTTTTGAGGTTTACGCCTAACCTTCTGATTTAAATTTATGTGCTCCGGTCTAACTCGTTGGTAAAGCCTCCCTGAAATACTCTACCCTCAGGGTGTGATAATTTTAGTAGGTTCAGGGGTACAACCTCGGTCGACTCATACTCATTAATAAACTTACACCCAAAAGCATCCAAAGCGACAACTCCAAGCCGATGATGGACCTGTAATTATATATTAGCGCGCTCAAAATGGCTTTGAACAATAAAACATTTGAAAAACATTTAAACATCTATTAAATAAAATTTCAAAATTATCAAGCACAATGATAAATTAGGTACATGACAGTTTCTTATATTCATTCGAGAAAATTAGTCGAACTGTCAGCTGACGAAAACAAAACCCAAGTTCAAATTAAACGATGTAACTCAACTGAACAAAAACATTAAAATCAAACAAGACGTTTAATTTGCCTTAAGTAAAAATACTTAAAATTATAAATTATTCAAAATTTGCAACAACCAATCAGTGGCTGCAATTATCAATTATTCACTAACAACTGTTCAAATTTACTTTAACATTAGGTGTAACAAACACCTCCACAAAATAATTAATTTTACTTTAAATTCACTTGCGACAGAAGTCGGTACAACATGAGCGTGCGCTAGAGAGCGTGCTCCTCAGTGAATTTTTAATTCGACGAAATTCAATAATAAAGATACCAGGATCAACTCACAGACAAGTTGAAACCTGTAAAATTCAATAACACAATTTACACAATATTTCTAACCTTTGTACGCAAGCACACGTTGAACGCTCGCTCGCTGTCCTCAATCACCGGATGGACGCTGTCCCTCCGAATGCCTTTGTGCGATCCGACGACGTTTAAATCGCCCGCGAAAAACAACAAAGAAACTTAACTTCCACACCGTGAAACCACCAAACTATCACACCTGCTTTCTCCAGTGACAATTACATAAACGCAATTTCCCCCTTGTGGTAGGAAACCAATTTTACTTAGCGTAACTTTAACGCTCAACACACTTAGTGATTTGATTAATTAACTCGACCGCAGTGATTACAATTCACTGGTCGATTCGCAGCTCAACTTTAATTTATTTCCTTTTTATTAGGAAATTCTCAATTATAAACTTGTGTCTTCGGACACCCGCAATTTAACTTAATTAAACTCTTTTTTGAGTCTTTCGCGGTCAGCGAACACGTGAGTTCGTTCCAACCTAATTTTAGACTGACTTTTAAAATAATGACTTTTTAGCGAGGAAATACTTCTCGCACAATTTGAGACCTTCGCGGCAACAGGAGCAACTCTCCTATTCAACCTAACATGAAGACTGACTTTTAAAAATCCAACTTAAGTGAGCTCTTAACACTCCACTTGCCCCTTCTGCTTAATTATCACGCAAACCTAATTGGTCCATTCTTATTAACTTCCTTACTATTGGCTTCATCTTCCCCGTTACCACAGTACTCCCCGCTAGTTTGAAATTGTCACGTTGCTTCGTCCCTGAAGCTTAATCGTTTCAACGAAATACACATTGTGGAAAAACAACACCAAATCAGCATTTCCTTACATTTAAATTAATATTTTATAACTTCGTAGAATCACATTTGTAAAATGTGATTCGAAACAATTGGTCTCTGTTGAATTCTTTAATCGCCGGATGCAGGATTGATTACCGGCAGACTGGCACCATCGGAAAAGTTCTTTACTTTAATTTAATTTAAGCTATTTTAATATTTCAAAAAAAAAATGGCAAGCTAAAGCGGTTCGTTACAGTACCCCCTTAAGCTTTTGAAAGAATGGGCACCATTATTGAGAGAGCTTAACCATCCATAGGTTCTTGCCTACTCCTCCTAACTCCCTATCTGTTTACCGAACTAAAGTCCGAAATCGTTATGTCGTGGTTGTTGCCTTAATTAAAAATATTTCATTCATACATGTTGATTCATACCAGAGAACCTTTCACACAGATATCCTCAGATACCAGCCCAATGAGCCACCATTACAGTTTCATTGAACTCCCCAAGATAGATAAAAAGATAAAATTTAAGAAAGAAAATTGAAACGACCAACCCCTCGTGCTCCCCTACTGTGATGGCTCGCACGCTTCCATCCCCCACATCACAGAATCAGAAAAGTCCGATTAGCTGAAATCAGGTTACCCGTAGGCTCCCCTACTACAACTTGAGTTAAGAAGTGAAGCTTCCCCAAGAGGTGGACGGAACTCACAAAATCAAAATATCATAATAAACAAAATCCAGTATTGGATCTGTAAGAAATATAAGTGCCAGCAAAGCATGGTCACTTCCAAGGAATCACTCAACAGAGAGTAGAGGTGTCCAACGTCTCTATCTCTGTCCCACCGTCAATCCTCCAAATAGGATTCAAAATAGCCCGAAAACCATTCCAAAGTCAAAGTTCAGTGATTGCTTACCGCAACCTCTACAAAACTGTACAAAACAATGAACAGTCATTACGATAACCGTCAAGGACAACTAAAATTGTTAAGAAGCCAACATCCATAGCTGTGTTAAATGCTGTATTGAGTGACATGAAACAAAGCAAAACCTAAACTAACCTAACTTAATATTTACATGAAATCGCCAAGCTAGCGAAAGAATTAACTTTACAATTAACAACCCACTAGGGAGACACCCCTTTCAAACCAAACCTATCCTACCCACCCCGTCGTCTTTCAAAGAAGACATCCAGAGGGGCGAAGGACGGCGGCCCAATGCCGACCCCTAAAATGCCCTATTGGCAAGGCGCAACAGAAAGCGCAAAGAACGCAAGCCGAGCGCGGGACGCACAACGCAAAGCGCAAGGCATATGGCGCTAAACAATACGCCATTTGGAAGCGAAGCTCGAAGCCCAAAAGATCGCTCCAACAAAACTTATAGAATAGATGACACTCTATGGAAGGCGCAACAGAACGCGCAACACAAAGCGCGACAAATAGCGCAACAGAAAGCGCAACAGATAGCGCAACAGAAAGCGCAACAGAAAGCGCAACAGAAAGCGCAACAGAAAGCGCACCAGAAAGCGCAACAGGCGCACAGGGAGGCGCTGAAGGCGCAACATAGGCTTATTAGAGGCCTCTTACCTCAGGCAGCTTACGCCTTGGGGCTATTCGTCGACCGGACCCCACACGGCCATTGAATAAAAAAGCATAATAATAATCCCTACTACTAATAATCTAACTAATTAATGAACACTTACTAACTAATAACTAACTAATAATTAATACTATGGTCACTCAACACAACTATTCGAATTTATAAGTTTAACCCAGATGCGGCTTGCGTCTCTTTTTGTAATTTTTTAAATTGATAACATTATGGGTGCCCCTATATTCGTCAGTTTCGGGATGCCCCAATACATATGCATTATCTCGCATTACATTGATTACCCTATACGGTCCCTCGTATAATAAAAAGAATTTTTCTATTTTTTTATCGAAGGCGGATGATTGAGCGTGCATGAATTGCGCACTATTTTACCTGAGAAATAATTTTACTACTCGAATTGGGCACCAACCGTAAAAGTAAAGAACTTTGAACTACTCGATTTGCGCACTTTTTACCTGAACTACTTATCCCTTTTTCCAAGACCCAAATTTTTCAAAAAGTAGTTGTTATATTTTTTCCAGAATATGTTACGCGCAGCGTAATAGGCAAATGGAACAGAAAAATAAGTAAGAAAACAGCACTCAAGTTGTTATAATATTTATTGTTTATAAAAATAGCCTAAACATTTAACAAATTCTAAATTAGATATTTTTTTGTCTCGTTTTTCAATAATTTTTAGATCTAAAAATGTATGTCGTTGTCTTGTCTTAGGGTCTTTAATGCGGTTTGGTTCATTCAAACTTTGTAGTTTAATGTAAGTGTCAGTCTGCAAGTCCGTCAAAATTTTTATAAATAAATAGAGTGAAGGGTGGTTATTATAAAAATTGCTATTAAATTTTGAATGGAACGATTCGCAGCAATTAGTGGTTCTTACCAAACTAGCACTGCATTCTGCCCAAATATGAGGAGGAAATGTTGAATTTTCTTCAATGTAGTTTTCGATAAGATAATCGCTAAATTTTTCTATCTTCGCATTTTTTGGTCGAAACGAGATCAAACACGAAGCAATCCGAAACTTCGTGAGATCCTAGAAATGGTAAACCGAACACATAGTTTAGCCATTTCCCTTCTTCGCTTGCAGCATCTCGATATTCAGTTGTCAATCCAAGCTGCTGAATTTTGCGATACCAGCTTTGGGCGAGATGAAATCGGCATCCTATAAGGCGAACTTGCGGCTAAACTGTAAGCAAGGCATTGTGAATACTTATTTCGAAATCGACAGTTATGGATTTTGGATTTAAGTTTAATTGTAAATCGTTGCACTTTGTTTTTAGAATTATAAATGCTTCTTCATAAGTACTTGTTTTTTTATTAGGCAAAATACAAAATGCCAACGGGATGTAATGTCCATTTGACAGCACATGTAACGTAAACATTTGCAGAAAATAATTTAGACAGCATCTAAAAGTTCCATCTAAATAGATATTTTCGGCCTCGCAAAGAGCACGCAAATTGGTAACACACGAAAATAACACAATATTTTTCTCGACGCTGGCTTCAATGAGAAAATTTTCGCCTTTAATCGTTTTGCACTCAGTAGTCTGTATAATATCTATGGTTTCTTCTGCTGATTTTGGTAGCCTCCCTTGAGTATTTTTCCTCCCATAATACGCGTTGTTCCTTATATAAGTAACGTCACGGCTTGTTAAAGTTGCCATTTCCGAAGTCGAGAAACGTTGTTGTTCTTTTGATAGTTACAAGAATTTGTATTAACAAATTGTATGGGTGAATTTGAAGCAAAAGATTAAGATTATATTCAAAAGATAAACCGAAAATATACCTGCAACATACAAGTGCGCAATTCGTGTAGAACCCTACGGCCAAGCGAGGGTTAACAGGTACAAGGATTAAAAAAGTGCGCAATTCGTGCCCGCCGGGATGATTGAGTATGCGTTTTAACTAAAACTAATGCCCGTTTTCACCGACGATTCTTAAAGTTAGGCATTGCTTAATTTGACATTAGCATTTTTTAAATCGAAATTGCGCTTCACCACGTTTCACCATGCGCACCAGGGTTCCTAAATAAGATAAACAAAGGTATCTGTATATCAATATCGAAATGGTTAATAATTTTTATGCATCGGGTTAGGAATTATTTTAGCGTTAGGCAGTTCTTACGTAGGCAATTGCTTAGGAACCGTCGGTGCAAACGGGCATAAGTCCCCTTTGTTATACTGTATCGGATGCAAATTAGCATCATGCCTAGCCTTACGTCGTTGAGCGTTATTTAACAGCTCCTCCTGCGCAAGTAACAGTTTATTTGCCAAAGTGTCATCAGTTCTTTCTGGAAACTTAATTAACCTTTCTACATCTTGCAGATGCCGAACTCCTTTCATTAGTTCAATTGGAGCGTATCCGACCGACTCATTCTCAATGATGTTTAGCCACTCCTCAACTTGCTTAACCTGACTAGCCCATTTAGTATGTTCTTCGTGACACAGGGCCCTAAATAATCTGCCCAATTCCCTCATAACTCTTTCTACAGGGTTTGATTGCGGATGATAAACTGATGAATAAGTAATTTTAATATTTAATTCCTTTAAAGTTTTTTCCCACAATTTACTGGTAAATTGGGGTCCGTGATCTGATAATACAGCCAAAGGCTTTCCCACTTCCGGAATGAATTGATTTACCAATTTATTTAAAATAGCTCGTGACGTAGCTTTTTTCAACGGATATAATTGCACAAATTTAGTGAATACGTCCCTGACTACGAAAATATGTACGACCCCACCAGTACCTCGTGGCAACGGCCCAAACAAATCAATGGATAATAATTCTAATGGTTTACTAGCCAAGACACTCTTCATGAACCCCTCTTGCTTTTTATTGTTAGGCTTACTTTTTTTTGTTAGGCTTACTTTTTTGACATATATCACAGGTACCGATTACCTCATTCACCTTTCATTTCAAATTGGGTACGTAACATGTTTCTTTAATTAATGACGCGCATTTTTTTACTCCAAAATGACCATAAATTTGATGGTACTCGTCAATTAGACCCTCAACATTGTCCTGTGGAATGCACAATAACCACCATTCCTCGGACCTCGTACCCCTTTTAAATAATACATCATCATTGATTTTATAAGTTTTTGACAATTCTAGCTGTTTACCCTCTCTGTTTTCCTTTAATTCCTCAATGATCCATTTCCATTGTTTATCCCTCCGTTGTCTCTCTCCTATTTTATTAAAAATTTTATTTAAATTATTTTTAACCTTTCTCCTTTTACATATAGGTGCAACAATAATTGGTTTACTTTGCTTTTCACCCCCATATCCATAGCGTGATAAGAAATCGGCTACTATGTTTTCTTTTCCACTCCGGTACTCAATAGTTAATTGAAACTCCTGCAAGTACATGCACCAACGCATCAATCTTGCGCTAAGAGCTTTACAACTGAATAAAAATTTCAAAGCTTTATGATCTGTAATTATCGTCGTTGGATAACCCAAAATGTACGTCCGGAATTTTTTGCAAGCAAAGACAATTCCTAATAATTCTAATTCTGTTATCATATAATGTCGTTCTGCACTTACCAACGCTCTGCTGGCAAAAGCAATACTTTGAATTTCATCGTTATCGTTAAATTGAAACAAATGTATACCTAATGCCCTTGTTGATGCATCGGTCTCTATGGAAAATGGTTTACTAAAATCCGGATGCTTTAATTTAATTGTGTCGATAAATGCATTCTTTATGTTAACAAAACTTTCTTGTTCAGCTTCTCCCCACTTCCACTTATTATTCTTTTCTAATAAATGACCTAACTCACTAACTAATTGTGCGTGTTGAAAAACAAATCTTCGATAAAAATTACAAAACCCCAAAAATGATTGTAACTCTTTTTTACTGGTAGGCGCTGGAAAATTTTGAATGACTTCAATTTTACCTGGATCCGCCTCTATCCCTTCATGACTAATTACATAGCCTAAAAAATTTAGTTTATCTTTTAAAAATTCAGATTTATTAATATTAACTGTCATTCCAGCTTGTTGCAATTTTGATAAGACAAGATCTAACTGATAAGCGTGCTCCTCGATGGTAGCTGACGCTAACAAAATATCATCGACGTATACCGTAGCGAACGACAAAACCTCGGGACCCAACACATGATCTAAACATTTACTAAAAACCGCCACTGATACGTTTAACCCAAAAGGCAAAACTCTAAATTGATAGCTTTTCCCATTAACCAAAAAGGCTGTGTACTTCCGTGATTCAGGGTTCAATGGCACTTGCCAATAACCACTGGTTAAATCTATTGACGACAAATATTTAGTGCCGTGAAATTTTTGTAATAATTCTTCCAACTTCGGTGGTGACTCGCGATCAGGGATTAAAATTTGATTCACCCTCCTTGCATCTAAACAAATACGCACTGACCCATCTTTTTTCGCCACAACTACTATAGGATTTGAAAATGGCGACGATGATTTCTCAATCACACCTATTTCTAACATTCGATCAATTTCTTTGTTAACCGACTCCCTTTTTGAATAAGGTATCGGATATGACATTTGTTTGAATGGCACATCTTCGGCCACACTTAATTTGCATTCAAAATATTTACAAAGTCCGGGCCTGTCTGAAAAAACCCTTTCATGTTCACTTTTAACATTCTCAATAATTTGCTGGTCATTATTAATTAGTTCAACATTATTACAAGTTACAACTTTTTCATGCCGTTTTAAATGATCATCTTTCATGTTAACAAGCATTACCGCTGGACATCTATCACACCTAAAATTACCATCAAAATTACTTACAATTTTATTTTCGTTGAAGTTCGCAACAATGACTTGATTGTCATGCAATAAATTTAAATTAAAACTTTGAGTGTTTTGAAAAATAAAATTTATGGAATTGTTTACTTTATTTTTACTAGAGAACTCGTCAACCTTGACACATTCTTTAACAAATGCTTCACAATAATCTTGACCTAGGTCACTAAAACTAAACGTTGAATTTGCCCAATCTAATTTTGCATTCTTTTTTGATATCCAGTCAACACCCAAAATTAATGGTAACTGCATAGATCTTACTACTAAAAATATTATTGAATGTACATGATTTCCTATTTTTACTTCGAGCAACACCTGTCTATTTATTTTGCTAATTTTGCCAGTGACACCCTGAATAGAAACACCCACTACTGGTAACTCAGGAACATTTATTCTTGACCTAATAATTTCGATTACATCATTACTAATTACACTGACAGCACTTCCACTGTCAATCAAAACTTTCATCCTTAACCCGGCAATTTCAACAGCCAATTGTGGTAATTCCACAATATCGTCATCTGATGGTCCATCCACCTGAATCTCATTTACACTCAATTCGTTATTTACAGATTTTCTAGCTAATTGTGATCTAATAAAATTAATAGTTTGAATTTGCTCCAGACTTCGACATCTTTGAATTGTTATCTGTTTATTTACATTTAAATTTTGCTCCGTTACATCAATAATTTTCCGAGCGGAAGGAGCACTTCGCCCAGACGTTTCTAGTTTCCCTGATTATTTACGACTGGTGGAGCTGATTCCACAGCCGCACTTACATTTACCTGACTTGCATTTCTTTCATTCTGGGGGTGATGATAAAAACCACCTCGACCTCTCGGAGCACCTCTATGACTTCCAAAATATCTAGTGCCACCCTGTTCCCTAGATTGACTATAATCCGTATTTGAAAATTCGGCATTACTTCGATTATTCTGATCAACCACATTTGAATTATTTCTAGGGCCAAAATTTGTCCTGTTATAGTTACCATCTGAACTCCTATTCGGACCTGAACTACCCCTATTATAATTGTTAAAGTTATTATGTCTTTCAAAATTGTTACTGTTTCGGTCCTGATATCCAGAATTATTGTTATCTCTGTTATGATGATAATTTTGATTACGACTATTATTACCGCGATTAGAATGTGATTGCACATTACTATGTTGATTACTACTACCTTGATTACTTTGCCAGTTATGTGTGACATGGTTCACCGGCATCCGACTCGAGTTTCTTTCCTCGTCCAAAATTTCTAATCTTTCATGTAACTCCTCAAGTGTTACTACTTAAAATGAATTTAAATTAGTTATGACATCGCGCGAAAAATGATTTATAATGGTGCTAACAAACCGACTTTCTGACATCGCCTCGTCCAAGTACCTAATTTCCTCAGTCCAAACCAATACATAATCATTAAAACTACCCGCTTTAGTTTCATACCTAGCTAGAGAAAATTTATGGTAAACTTTATCTTGCTCATTCCTTGACCAATATTGTTTCTTAAAACAATCCTTAAAATCATTAAAATTTTTTACTTTACTCATAATTCTGCGTGCCCACAATCTCGCATTCCCCTCCAAACAATTCACACATTCCTCTATCTTCCTCTTTTCGCTTTTCATTGAACAAGCATCAAGATATCTCGTTAAATCCTCCAAAAAAGCCATTGGATGCAATTTCTCTTTATTACCTTTCTCACCTTTAAATTTAGGTCGGTCCTGCTTATTGCAACCCCCTTGATTATTACTACTGTTACTCCAGGCACCAAAATTACTATCATCCACTCTTGAACTTAAATTTTCAACATTTTTATTAACAATAAGCAAAGAATTATCAAACTTATTTTCTACCCTTCCTACTTGATGTTCCAATGAGCTACGCGTCATTTCTAACCTTTCATCCAATCGATCAAAGTTGTCTTTCACACTGACTTCAACCTGATTGATTTTATTGACTATCGGTTTTAATTTATCATTTAATTCCCCCTTAGTTTTAAATTCAGATTGTCTCATCATTTGCAAGCTGGCCTCCTTCCAACTGTCTACTTCCATTCTCACTTCAACCCTTAACTCATTCAATCTTTCGTTAGTAATCTCTATATTTTTTTCCAATCTCAAACTACTCATTTTAACATCATTCTGTACTTCTTTTAAACTGATTTTAGTTTCTGCTATCCCCTTTTCTAAAATTAAGTTACATCTTATCATTTCGTCCCTTAAATGCGCATTATTTTCACACATGTCATCCCTTAGTTTTGAATTATTTTCATTCATATTTATGCTAAGGTCTCTCATCATTTGCAACATCTGTTGGTTCGTATCCCCAGCTGATTCTACCTCTTGCGTTTTCGGAGATGAACTAATGAGGGTCGTATTAGACTCATCAGTTGTATTAACATCATCTACCCCACTATCAAGTGTTTTATCAATTTCACTTACTTTTCCTTCAGCCATTTTATCTATTTTTAATTTCCCCGATCGTAATTCCATCAACTTTTTAAATAATCTAATAAAATAACCAATTTTTTTTAAAGTTCCAAACACACAAAAACTACCCCAAGATCCTACTTTTTAAATTACCACGTTTCACGCCAACGTAACGCGTCGTATTTCGATGCCTCACACTTTGGGCGACAATTGTGATGTGCCGAACTCTTTTACAAGCTCTTCCACCCCAAACCTAAAATTACGTTGTCTATTATTTAAATGGCTCGCCGGACTTATTAATGCCACACGTTGTGAGCGTCAATTGTGATGACCCGGATCCTCGACCTTTAAGATTCGGTGCAACAACAAAACTAAACTAATTTACCTACCTGTTTGGAACTTATATTCTTATCAATGCTCAAACTAATTTTAAATTTTTTAATGGGCGCCAAGACGTTTTGAGGTTTACGCCTAACCTTCTGATTTAAATTTATGTGCTCCGGTCTAACTTGTTGGTAAAGCCTCCCTGAAATACTCTACCCTCAGGGTGTGATAATTTTAGTAGGTTCAGGGGTACAACCTCGGTCGACTCATACTCATTAATAAACTTACACCCAAAAGCATCCAAAGCGACAACTCCAAGCCGATGATGGACCTGTAATTATATATTAGCGCGCTCAAAATGGCTTTGAACAATAAAACATTTGAAAAACATTTAAACATCTATTAAATAAAATTTCAAAATTATCAAGCACAATGATAAATTAGGTACATGACAGTTTCTTATATTCATTCGAGAAAATTAGTCGAACTGTCAGCTGACGAAAACAAAACCCAAGTTCAAATTAAACGATGTAACTCAACTGAACAAAAACATTAAAATCAAACAAGACGTTTAATTTGCCTTAAGTAAAAATACTTAAAATTATAAATTATTCAAAATTTGCAACAACCAATCAGTGGCTGCAATTATCAATTATTCACTAACAACTGTTCAAATTTACTTTAACATTAGGTGTAACAAACACCTCCACAAAATAATTAATTTTACTTTAAATTCACTTGCGACAGAAGTCGGTACAACATGAGCGTGCGCTAGAGAGCGTGCTCCTCAGTGAATTTTTAATTCGACGAAATTCAATAATAAAGATACCAGGATCAACTCACAGACAAGTTGAAACCTGTAAAATTCAATAACACAATTTACACAATATTTCTAACCTTTGTACGCAAGCACACGTTGAACGCTCGCTCGCTGTCCTCAATCACCGGATGGACGCTGTCCCTCCGAATGCCTTTGTGCGATCCGACGACGTTTAAATCGCCCGCGAAAAACAACAAAGAAACTTAACTTCCACACCGTGAAACCACCAAACTATCACACCTGCTTTCTCCAGTGACAATTACTTAAACGCAATTTCCCCCTTGTGGTAGGAAACCAATTTTACTTAGCGTAACTTTAACGCTCAACACACTTAGTGATTTGATTAATTAACTCGACCGCAGTGATTACAATTCACTGGTCGATTCGCAGCTCACCTTTAATTTATTTCCTTTTTATTAGGAAATTCTCAATTATAAACTTGTGTCTTCGGACACCCGCAATTTAACTTAATTAAACTCTTTTTTGAGTCTTTCGCGGTCAGCGAACACGTGAGTTCGTTCCAACCTAATTTTAGACTGACTTTTAAAATAATGACTTTTTAGCGAGGAAATACTTCTCGCACAATTTGAGACCTTCGCGGCAACAGGAGCAACTCTCCTATTCAACCTAACATGAAGACTGACTTTTAAAAATCCAACTTAAGTGAGCTCTTAACACTCCACTTGCCCCTTTTGCTTAATTATCACGCAAACCTAATTGGTCCATTCTTATTAACTTCCTTACTATTGGCTTCATCTTCCCCGTTACCACAGTACTCCCCGCTAGTTTGAAATTGTCACGTTGCTTCGTCCCTGAAGCTTAATCGTTTCAACGAAATACACATTGTGGAAAAACAACACCAAATCAGCATTTCCTTACATTTAAATTAATATTTTATAACTTCGTAGAATCACATTTGTAAAATGTGATTCGAAACAATTGGTCTCTGTTGAATTCTTTAATCGCCGGATGCAGGATTGATTACCGGCAGACTGGCACCATCGGAAAAGTTCTTTACTTTAATTTAATTTAAGCTATTTTAATATTTCAAAAAAAAAATGGCAAGCTAAAGCGGTTCGTTACAGCAGGGATGGGCGGTGTCGACTATTAGTGTCGACTTTCATAATTGTCGACGCGTCGACAATTACCTGAATGTCGACAAATTCAGAAGTGTCGACAATGTCGACAATGTCAACAATGTCGACAATTAACTGATTGGTTAATTTTCCGTCACGTGGTGAAGTTGTCTGAATTATAACCTCCATTTGAAATATTATTTTCTGCAGTTTGTCTTTGTCTACATTAATTTGTCGAAGTTATTACACTGGCATTTTTATTTGTTGACAGGCACGTGACTACGTAAATATGTATGAATTAAGATAAAAGCGACATATTTATTGAGTTTAATTATAATTTAGTTAATACATTTATTGTTAATTATTATTAAATATTTATTAAGAAAATTTACTAATGAATTAATTATTTATTGAATACTCTAAAAGTCACGTGTCGTTTAACAAAAAAAAATTAAACAATAGCAAGCCACGTTCTTTTTACTTAAAATTTGTTTTAAAATAATATATAAATTGACACCATCCTGATTGGCTGAAAACAATAGCGCTGGTTTGAACTACAAATGAACAGGAGACTTACGATTTATTAGGTACCTATTTGTAAATTAAATTGTCGTTCGTAAAACGAAAATACTAATTTTAATAATTAGATGGTCTCTTTTTCAAAACCAAAGAGAAACTGAATTAATTCGGGACATGGGGTCTTATTTACACTAGTCACAATCAGTAGAAGGTACGATAAAATGTCATTAAAGGTAAAATTAATCTTTCGAGCTCTTTTTATAACCAATTAATTTCATAAATTTTTATAAATAAAACTTTAATAGATTTGTAACTTCTTTCAGAAGCTAGTCATATTAAATCATCACATGAAAATCCTTGGACCATTGGGGTGTTTTAAATTACCCTAACCCTCTTTTTTTTCTAGCATGTTTATTATTATTGAAATTACTTAAATGATTTTTAAATCCTACTCTTATGTAACCAATACCAAAGGATGAATACCATGACTTCTGGTTTACAAGGGCCATAAATTAAAGAACGCTGTCACCAAAAGTATCCAAGGGCCTCATCATAAATCACAATATCGACCTTTTTTGCTTATTTTGTTCTACCCCCAATAAACAGTATGTAATGAAACAAAAATATAGAACATTCCTTTCCAGAATTATGTTAAAAAAATTTGAACCAACTAAAAAAAATGATACCGTCGAGAAAAGCATTTTTCTTAACACTTTCAGTTTTTGAATTTGGTGTTCAAAAAACGCAGTCTAAACTTTAATCTTAAGAAAAAAAGAAAGGAATGAAGAGCCACACAAAAAAAATTGTAAATACTAATAAAAGTAGGTACCTACTGACAATGAAAATGAATGAATTTTTTTAAATAATTATAACTTAAAAATATCGTAAATTAGGATATTATACTGTGCTACAACTATAAATAACAAATAGTAAATAAAATAAATAACATAACCCTAGAAATTCAAGTTGTTGACATTGTCGAAGTTGTCGACATTGTCGACGCTATTGTCGACGTTGTCGACACTATAGTCGACGTTGTCGACACTATAGTCGACGTGTCGATGTCGACAATTATTGTCGACGCGTCGACGCCCATCTCTGGTTACAAGAGGTTTTGAGTTTGATTAATATTTTGATTAATGTCATCTAAATCTTTGGAGTATCTCTGGGTTAGATGATTTGCAAATGATGTTATTGAATTTAATTTTTCTATAGTATTTTTCTGGTTAGTATAAAGTTTATCTAGATTATAATTGATGTTAATCAGATCTTCCTCATCTAAATTCCCTGTTACAAATTTTATAGCTTTCCCAAGAACATTAATTAAGGCTCTTTTAGTTTTTCGATGATTCAGTTTGTTAAATTTACCTTCGATATCTTTACAAATGGATTGTAATCTTGAATGAAGTCTTTTGCTCAAAGTATCATTTAAAGTGATGTGTTCAAGAATTAAGGAGTTAGCAATCAGTTGACGGTAATTAATGTGTGATATTAATGTAGAAAATGAAGTTGTGATAATGACTTATAATTTTAGTTGATCCTAAGGGTTCTAAGAAGTAACCATTACTTTCTAGAGGGTTGATTTGAAGGGCCTGGCTGTGGATTATCCTCAGCAGAATTATTAATCTGTAATAAAGGAAATCCTCTTATTCTTTTAGCTTTTTTTTATGTTAGCGGTAGTAATTTTATTATTTTTTGTTAATCCTACAATTTTAGTTTGGTCTTGATCTAATACTTGCATTGGTTCAAATAGGGGATCAGTTTTACGAATTTGATTTCTTTGAATTAAAACAGTTTTGTCTGTAAGATCGGGTGTTATTTCATTATTTTGGTTAATTTTGTCTATTATTTTTGAGGCTTTTTCTAAATTTTTATGGTGAACTTGATCGTAGAATGGCAAAATTTCGATTTTTCTCTTTTCATTGTATTTTTCGTAGATTGTCATTTCAAGATCCATAGGATTATGTTTTTCGTATGGTCCATAGAGTAAGTGAAAAGGTGAAAATCCAGTTGATGAGTGAATGGATTGATTATAAATAGTGACGGCTGATATCATTAGGCTATCTGGTGATTCATGGGGATTTTTTAATTTAATTATTCTTAATTTCTCGAGTATAGTGGAATGAAATCTCTCTACGGGTGAATTTGAACTAGGGTTATTTACAGTTGTAAAGTGTAAATCAATTTTATGGAGTTCACAAAATTCTCTAAATGTCCTATTCTGAAATTCGCGCCCTTCATCACAAATTATTTTAGATGGTTTCTTATGGTGAGACATGAAATGTCGAAATTTATTTAGAACGCTAATCCCTGTTCCGTCTTTTAAGTGATATGCCTGAGCGTATCGTGAAAATAAGTCAATAATAGTTAGAAATTTGGAATTTTGGAAAGAAAAGGGGTGTCAATGTGAATTATTTCGAAGGGTCGTTTTGCTAATAAAGGACCCTGGACTTTGGTTTTGTAAGGATGTCGCTCGTACTTTGCTTGTAAGCATTCTTTACAATTATTAATTATTATAGTTATGGTTTGTTTCATGTTTGGCCAGTAATATTGCAATTTCAGTTGGTTATACGTTTCAGAAATTCCATTGTGAGTTTCCTCATGGTATTTATAAATGATGTCCTTTTGGTTTTCTTTATCAAGAATGTCTTTTAAATATGTGTTACTGATAAATATTTTAATAGATTGATTGAATAGTTTTTTACATATTGCGGTAAAAGGTTGTCTTAAATTTTTGTCAAGAAAATAAATACAATAAGTATGGTTTGGTTGAAAAATTTCCTTTATGAATTTAGGGATGTCTTCATTTATGGCAGTTTCACGTATATTTATTCTATAATGGTTTTTTCCAAAAGGGTTTGAATACTTGCAATTATAATTTTCGTGGGTATTTATTATGATTTGATTTGAAAAGGTGTTAAGGGCCTGATCGGTAATTGGAATAACTTTTCCATCGTCTTCATTAGATACGGAGTGTGTAGTTTGATCTGAATTGAATGGTTGATCGTTAAAACTATTTTGAGATGAAATTATTATGTCTAAATCTTCGTCTGTTATATCTGGAATTTCTTCGATATTTGGAATTATTGAACTATTGTCGAAATCTTCAGTTTCGTTGTTATGAATTTCTATGCGAGATAATGCGTCAGCGACATAGTTTTCTTTACCTTTTTTATACTGGATTGTAAAATCAAACTCATCTAATTTAATTTTCCAGCGGATCAAGCGACTATTGGGCTCTTTAATTTTATAAAGCCACACTAAAGGATTATGATCTGTTTCAATTGTAAAATTCTGTCCAAATAAGTATGGTCGAAAATGTTTGGTTGAATCTAAAATGGCTAATAACTCTCTCTCAATTACTGAATAGTTTCTTTCGGCTGAGTTTAAGACTCGGGAATAAAATGCAATGGGTCGATTGGATTGAGATAAAACACTTCCTAGAGATACATTAGAAGCATCTGTAGTTAATTTGAAAGGTTTATTGAAGTCTGGATAAGCCAGTATGGGTGCATTGGTGATGAGTTCTTTACAATGTTCAAACGCTGAGATATATTCTTGATCTTGAATGTTAATTTTAGCATTTTTACGAAGGCATTTGGTTAGTGGGGATACTACTTTAGCAAAACCTGAGATGAAACGTCTGTAATATCCAACAAGTCCTAAGAAGGATTTAATTTCTTTTGGAGTTTTTGGTATTGGGTATTTTTGGATTGATTCTATTTTGGAGGGATTTGGTTTAATACCATCTGGGGTGATAAGATGACCTAAAAATGCTACTTCCTTGCATAAAAATTCCGACTTATCTAATTGAATTTTAAGATTGTATTCTCTAAGTTTCTGAAAGATTTTTCTAACGTGAACAAGATGTTCTTGGAGTGATCTTGAAAATATAACTACATCGTCCATGTAAACAAAGCAGAATTGATGGAGGTATTCTCGCAGTATGTTATCCATGACTTTTTGAAAAGTGCTTGGAGCGTTTTTTAATCCAAAAGGCATACGTACATATTCGTAATGTCCGTTGTTGACTGTAAAAGCGGTTTTTTCAATAGAGTTTGGGTGCATTTCAATTTGGTGAAATCCTTGTGCTAAATCTAAGGTAGTAAAATAGCAGCATCTTCCTAGATTATCTAATATTTCATCTATCCTAGGAAGGGGGTATTTATCCTCAATGGTCTTTTCATTGAGTTTTCGGTAATCAATGACCATTCTAAATTTTCGTTTTCCAGATGCGTCTGCCTTTTTTGGAACAATCCAAACTGGAGCACTATAAGGTGATATAGATGGTTTTATAATTTTGTCGTCTAATAATTTTTGTATTTGATTTTGGATTTCTGATTTCATACTATGTGGGTGACGAAATGATTTGACGTAGACCGTCTCATCATCTTTGGTCCTGATTTCGTGCTTGACGGCATTGGAAAAGGTTAAATCGCAGTTTTCATTATAAAATACATCATGATATCTTTTACAGATGTTAATTATGTTTTCTTTTTCTTCTAGATTTAAATGATCTGTTCTTATGACTTTTTCAATGTTTAAAAATTTAGTTTTAATTTTTGGTGGGTTAGCAAGTTCGTCTTTAAAAAATGGGATTACTTCTACTCTTTCATTAAAGTTAATTGAAGTATTTATTGGTTCTAAGAGAGGTATGTTACAATATCCGTTTTGGGCTGTAGCTAATATTTCGGGAATTGTAGTATCATTATTCAAATCAAGAGGGGGAATTAAAATGTCTCCGTTTTCAATGGTTACGGGTATCTTTATGATGTTATTAATTACAGTATTTTCGTATTTGATTTTTTTTGATAAATATTCTATAAAAAATGGTATTTTAATTTTATTGATTTCTAGAGTGTGTGAAGAGTAATCAATTTTCGCTTCGAGTTTCATAAGGTCGTCGTTGCCAATAAGTGCGTCAAATCTCGAGTGCCATTGAACTACATGCATGTGTATCCAATTATTAATGCCTAATTCGTTTAATAATGGAATACACAGATTGTCGTCTGAATAAATTTGACTTTCAAGACTAGAAATTATAAATGGTTTTTTATAAAAATATTCGGAAAAAACTTCAGCAGCATCTGGATTAATAATAGAATTTGATGCGCCTGAATCAATTAAAATTTTAAGGTCTAATTCGGGTAAGTAAATAAATGGCAATTTGGGTTTTGATCGGATATTATTTAAATTGATTATTTGGGTATCGTTTGTTCTGAGGCTGGTTCCCAAAAATTTTCATCATCATCATCTTGAGAATGTTCTTCTGAAATGTTTTCAGAATAATCTGGTTCACAGTTTGTCTCGTCATATTCCTCTGTTTCTACAGTGTGTAGTTCCTTAGAAATAAAATTTGGTCGAGGCGTTTGTTGGGATTGATTGAAGTTTTGTGGAAATGGTCGTGTTCGGTTAGTAAAAGTACTTACTCCGGACATTGGTGTTGGTTTATAATTATTATTTGGTGTCACAGGTGGTTTTGGATTTCCAAAGACCTGTTTATTTGTGAAAAACTTTTCATTCTGATTAGAAGGTCTATTTATAGAACCTTGAAAGGGTCTAGGTTGATTGAATTGTGGCTGTGAAAAACGTGCAGTTTGAAACATCGGTTTTTGAAATTGTTTTACTTGATTTTGAGCATTTGGAAAGTTATTTTGAGTTTTAAATTCGGACTTGACAAATTGATCTATCTTGGGTTGAGGTCTCCTCATGTAATCATAATACTGCTCTTCTTGTTTTCTATTATCATAGAATTTGCATTTATTAAGGCATTCCTCGAGAGTTTGTAATTGGAAATGAATCAAGAATCCACGATAAGGTTCTAATAAGCCTAACTGAAATGTTTTTAATGCTAAGTTCTCGTATTCAAATTTTTTATAAACTTTTAGGTTTGCATCTTCAACGTAAAGTTGAATGTACTGCATAAGAGCATTTAGAGCTTTTAAGATTTTGTTATAAAAATCTAAATAGCTCTCATTACGATTATGGGTTAATCGTCTGAGATCTGAAGCAAGTAAGTCTTCACTTCTGTGGTCGCCATATTTTTGCAAAAGAACAAGTTTTATACTTTGCCAATCACTAACATTTTGATACTGGATAAAATCTCTAGCTTCGCCTTGAATTTTAGATCTTATTGTATAATTTACTACGTAATTTAAATCGGGTGATAAGCGTCCATTGAGATATGAAAGTAAATTATCTACTTCCGAGATAAAAATTGATAAATTTTGCCCTGATTGATATTCTGGGATTGCTTTTAATAATAAATGGAGTTCAGTTTTGTCAACGGGAATTATCGTAGGAGTATTTGAAGAATTCATTTTGAAATTTAGGTTAAATTTACTTGGTTTAATAATATTAGAAAATCTAATTTTTTGGTTAACTTGATTTGTTTGATTTTCTAAAAAATGTTTAATTTCACTATCACTATCAGCAATTATTTCCGTTTCTGAATCACTACTGTTATCAAACATTTGATGTGAGTCGAAACAATAACTTAATTAAGGAATGGTAACAAAGGACTTACGTGATACAATATCTGTTCATCATGAAGGACTAGCAGACTGCTTTCAACTGTTCCTAAAGGTGTTCTTTCCTGTCTCTGGTTTGAGCCGTTCTTCTTATTATTCCGCGTAAAGACTTGAGAGTCGCCGATTTGTTGTCACCGAAGAGTTTTTCTATAGGAGATGACTGAACCAAAGTTTGATTTATCGCCGAAAATTCTTCACCATTGGATTCAAATCGTAGTGATTTGTTGTCACCGAAGAGTTTTCACTAAGGGATGATCGAACTGAAGTTTGATTTCTCACCGAAAGTTCTTCACTATTGGATTCAAACCGTCGCGGAATCCTGTTCGCAGCGCCAATTAAGTTCGAGTGGTAATCGAATTTAATAAATTTTTATTATCTTTCACCGTACAATATAAGTTTTTACAATTAATTAAAATAAATCTAGCAACAACTGACCAAAATCATAAGTGTTGACTAAATTGTTGAACGGAGTAACGACAACTACGAGGTTGAAAAGTGTTACTGAGCTAATTAGTTAATTTTTACAAGAGTATTTATAATAAAATAAAACATTAAATGATTATTATAAACTGCTTTCAAA
Source organism: Malthinus seriepunctatus (assembly GCA_963924605.1). Lineage (NCBI taxonomy): Eukaryota > Metazoa > Arthropoda > Insecta > Coleoptera > Cantharidae > Malthinus > Malthinus seriepunctatus. The sequence continues at coordinate 85,905,691 of OZ004600.1, read as the reverse complement.
AATGGCTAATGTATTGAAAGTAGTTTAAAGGTTAAAGTTTCTAATTTTGTTAATGAACGAGGGTTATTAATTCGAAAGTAGTGAAGAAATAGAACAGGAATGTCCATGGATATAATTATATACATATATATAATTAGGGTTGGACCGAGACTCTCGAATTTCAAGATTTCTTGTCTTGTCTTGTCTTGCTTTCAAGAAAAAAGCAAGACAAGACTAAGCAAGAAAAAAGCAAGACAAGAGCAAGACGAGAGTAGGCAAGAAATTTCGAGAGCAAGAAAAATTTCAAGAATTCTTGTCTCGAAATGTCTACATGTTGTTACTTTTTATTTTTTTTAAATATTATTTTTATTACGGAGAATTTTATTGACTTTTTTCATTACTTTTTTAATTTGATTAAACTTTAAAATTTTTAAAAATTAAAAAATAAATTTAAGTAATTTGAGTATTAAATTTTTTTTAAATAAAACAATTAAAATAGTAATATACGGTTTTTTTGGGGTCGTTAAAAATGAATCAAAAATTGAGATCAAAAATTATCAAAAAATTTATCAATTTTTTTAACAATTAAATTAAAATTAATTATGAATTAAAAAAAATTAAAATAAAGCGATGAAAGTACTAGTAGTATACGGGTTTTTGGGGTTAAAAGCGAATTTGACGTCAAAAGTTAATAGAAAGTTAATCACTTTGTTTAAACAATTACAGTAATTTTAAAAATTGGAGTAAAATAAAAATAAATCTGTTATCATCTTGGGTCTTTTTTCATAAAACAATGGATCACTAAAAAAACTTAATATTTTTGAATAGAAAGCAATAATAAAAATAGTATAAGAAATAACATTATTTATTAAAATAAATAAAAGAAAAAAAGTTAAAATAAGAGGAGGGTTAGAAAATCCAGAAAATATTGAACTTTTAATCCCAATATTCAAATCGCAAGTTAAGAAGGAACCGTTTAAATTACCTGCACCTCATACATAGAAAGAAATGCATTTTGTACAGTACGGGACGACGCCGTAAGATAGTAACAATAACTCCGTAATCCTGTTAATGAAAAGAGCATAAAAGATGAAATATTTAAGAAGGAAGTTATTTCAATTCTCCTATACTTACCGTTAGTTTTGAACAAACCAAGTGCTTTTTACGTTTTTACCCCTAAGTACTTCGGACTTTCCGAGTTTCTTTTTATTCTTGTAAATAACTCATAGTAAATACATATTTTGTATTGTATTACATTATAGTCATCATAGATAATAAAGTAATTGAGCATTTGTTCAAATAGTTTAAAAGTTAATGGCTCTTTAAAAATGTCTTTTATTTTATTCATAAAAAGAATAAAACTGACGAATATAATTTGCTACTCGTTAATTGTTCTTTTATTATTAGAATGATATTTTCGTACATGTTATTTTACATTTAATACTTTTAGGATTTAGTGGCATGTTCCCATGTTTATAAATTTCTTTCTATAACGTCAATTAGTTTCATTATGAGAATTTATTTTTTTTAACACGATTAATTAGCAGTGCAATATTGATTTTTTTAAATATGATTATATGACTTAATATATTTGAGGAGAAACAAAGTAGATCAGAAGACAAAAAATAATATAAACAATTGCACAAAAAGTTAAATTAAAAAGCAGCATTTTCGGTTCTCCCTCTGTGCATCGATAGGGCGTCGAGTGAGAGTAGCAAGAGCAAGAAATTTCGAGACTCTCGCTTCAAGACAAGAATTCTTGTCTTGAAAAATTTAGCAAGACAAGAAAAAAAAATTTTCTTGTCTTGCTAGTCGAGAGCAAGACAAGAAATTACTCGGCAAGACAAGATTTCTTGTCTCGGTCCAACCCTATATATAATACGTAGATGTAAATACAGATGATTCTGAGAAATACATAGAATTGAACAGTATCCTACAAAAACAAGTCTAAAGAGACAAACATTAGAATATTAAATCAAATCTAACATTTTATAAAATTATTATCATTAAACTAGATACCATTAAACCAAAATCCAGATATACTCAATAATACATTAGTTCAAGAATATCCTACAAAGCAACCAATAACAAAAATAATATTTTAACATTATCTTACAAGGAAATCAAGTCCCAACAGCATCTTCAGCAGTATCCCACAAAAACAAGTGTAAAGATACAAACGTCAGAATACTAAATCAAATTCAACATCCAATAAAATTATTATTATTAAACCAGATATCACCAAATCACTAAACCAAAATCCAGGTATAATCAATAACACAATAGTTCAGGATTATCCAACATAACAAACAATAACAAAGCAATATTTTAACATTATCTTAAAGATCTAATATTTCACAAATTGTGGCCATCAAACCAACAAACCATTAAACAGCATAATGTTTGAGAGATTAACAATCTAAGGTAATAGGCTTGGCAATTTAATCGCCACCAAAACATCATTAACAAATAATTAACATGCCTCCAAGCCAATTTGTCGGCATCTTTCAACAAATACGAAATGTGGCATATGAAATATATTCAAATCGTAAGCGTTTTGATTATAAAGATTGCAGAACATAAGTAAGGGCGAACATTTCCTAATATCCGTCCTACATTTCTCCAGATGGAATATACAAAAATTGGGTCTTAATCTTCGATTAGGAACGTGGATTCCTATAAGAGTAAGAATGTTCGGACAAGATATATTGTGGTGAAGAACCTTATGAAAAAACGATAACAAGGCAGTACACCTGCGGGAGCTGAGTCGTTCAACGCAAAGCTCCTCAATTAAATCAGAATAATGATGAAATTTAGGGTATGTCCCTTGAATTTTGAAGTATAAGTGTCGACAAAATTTAGATTGTATCATTTTATTTTAGTTTCAATAAACACGAAACACCTATAAGTCTTTTTTTAATATGTTCCTAATAGGTTGATCCTTTTTATACTTCGAGTCTATTATTTCTGGTAATAATGCTTTGTAAAAAAATTTTTCTAAGCTCGTTTGCATATGTTTCAGCCAAAAATCATTATTTTTTTAATAATTGTATATTTTAAATCGTTATTCGTGTATATTACAAAATAACAGATTTCCCTATTGGTAATATGTAATTGGCCTTGGACCTGATACATATATTTATCAAATGCTTTCAACTTAATATTTCCATCTTCAAGGGTACAAAATTCGATTTTTTTTAAATTGATCCCTTCTTCGATCGTCAAATCTTTGGCCGAATAAGGACTCTTTATTTCTATAATTGCATTGGATCCTATTAGTCCATCAGGGGATGCCGCTAAAAATTGGTTTTCACAGTCAACAAATAAACCGCATTTTGCAACTGTTAATTTGGTCGCAATTTGAAATTGTTCGATAGCTTTATCTTCACTTTCTATGCCGTGACGAAGGGAATTTGGCAAATTGTGCGATGAAGTTGATTTTCGAGGGTATAAAATATCTTTAACCGTATTTGCAGAGTATTTGTTGTACCCATCATTTTACAAATACGTGCAAAATTACTTGCAGTTAATCTAAAAGTCCTTTGTTTGTGCCATTCGGGGTTTATATTTTGACCTCTAGTATTTACTTCGATTAAAGTACAGCTCTCACGTTATAAGAAAAACGTGCGCACTCGTCCGAATTGTGGAGAGGGTAACAAATACATGGCGCGAAACCAATTTGAGTATGATCAGTGGCGCACAAATAACTATACATTTTCCTTCAGTAATTCAAGTTATTTTTTTTTGTAATAACATTTTGCTTTAAATTATATTCCAGGAATTTATTTACAGTTAGATATCCAGAATCAATTAACAATAATGTCTTCATTTTGTTTGACGAGTACAGAACACCCGCCGCGCCGGTATTATATTCCTAGGTATTGTTGCATTTCTAATCAACAATATTTCTTGGAAGTCATTTGTAAAAAAAAGTCGCTATCAGTTGTTAGGTCCTTATTTCAAAATCAGTCTTCTACTTGTTCTATTAGAGATAAGTTCACAGGCTTTATTTCAAAAATGACTTCAACGTTAGGAAAGCCAGGTCAAGTTATTCACAGTCAAACACGTGAAGTAGTGTTCAACGTTTTTAAATATTTTCAATCAACTGAAACATTAAAAAATATAAGTGAACTTCGGGAAATGACGTGTGCAGCTACCAAAGTGTCCATTAAAACAATTTCCAAAATTATAAGTGAAGGTGAAAATCAAATCGTGCTCCCACTTCAAATTCAAAAAAATGTGATATGATTAATTGGCTTACAGGGAAAGCTATTCCTTTTTCAACAGAGATGTTAAAGCCGCAGCTATACAATTTGATTAAACAAAATAAACAGCAACATATCACATATGTATAAATTTGATGCCTTACTTGCGGACAAAGGACATCAAGTAATTCGGCTCCCTCCTTATCATCCCGATTTGAACCCATTCGAACTAATTTGGGCTCAAATCAAAAATAATGTAGCAAAAAAAAATACATTTAAGTTAGCTGATGTAAAACGCTTAACTGAGATTGAAATTAACGCAGTAACGAAGGAAGATTGGCAAAAATGTTGCAAAAATGTAATAAAAAATGAAGAAAATTATATGGCAAATGAAGTGATAATGGATATTCAAACTGAAGAACTTGTGATAAATTTAGGTGAAGATAGTGACACAGATGATAATGACAGTGACGATGAACGTGCTAATAGTGACGCTTAAAATTTACGAAAAAATTATGTAAGTATTTTTCAATAATATATAAATTATTTAATGATTTTCAACTATTGAGTAACGAAGTCTATTACTTGTAAAATATTACATATGTAATCATGTTATGAATGTATTATTGAACGGTTGCGGATAAAAAAATATTTAGGTAAACAGAAAATAAAGTACACGCCACTGCTAAACAGAAAATTTTGAGTTAATCTGCGAATACCCACGATTATAAGTTCGGGATGCGCCGGAGTATTTTTCTTATAACGAGAGACCAGTAGTATCATCTACATATAAATTATTTAGAAAATTCGTTTTAGCATTTTCGAATTCTTCTTTCGACATATCAGGAATATCATTTCTAGGGCTCCCGTAATCAGAATCTGCACTATAAATACGAGTTTTGTTTTTGACTGCGGGTTGCTTTCCGAGCGCTTTCATCTTTTTCTTTGCAAAATTGTTCGTATAGGTGCCTATACAATCATTATTAATTTTTCCGAATAATTTTGAAATATAAGCACCTTTCGAGTTATAGGAAATTGCTGCCGCAAAACATCTACCTTGATAAGATTCTCGCAATGAAAAATTTACTCTCTTACCACCTACAAATTTATTTACAACAGAATTATATGATTCGGCATTATTAGTGTCTACATCGAAGAGCAAACTAGATGATAAATTGGCTACTCGATTTAAACATTGCATAACTAACCCACACAAAGAGGAATTTACATCCCGTAGTTTAGGTTCTGTATCGAAAATACCTTTTAGCCCACACACTTGACACTTATATGTAAAAACACTTTTTAGACCTAATCGTTTTTCGGCAACAATATCTATATCGTAAAAGCTGCAATCTAACCCTTTATGCCTTATTGATTTCATAGAAGAAAATAAGTAGTTTATGTCAACTACTCTGCGACCATGGAGTTGAAAATCAGTTTCTGTTTTTGGTGTTACTGTTTCACTTATGAAAACGTCATCTTCAAAATCACTTGAGCTTGTTTTTTCAATACACGCATTTTCCGAATTGTTGGGATCCTGATGATTGAAAAAAGCAGTTCTAGATCCTTTTCTAATTTTAAAATTTCTTTTCATAATCTGTTTTCGACTTTTTCGTTTTTTAGACGGATTAGGGTGGCTCTTATTAGGTGCGCCCATATTTTATAAATTGATAAATATTATATAAATCGATATAATAGATTGTATTCTAACTCACGTCACAATTCACTGAGGAAAACGCACTGAAAGGCTAAATCGAGAATACTAAACTAAATTTAAAAAAATTTAAGATATTAAATGTTTTTACCTATACAGGGTGAGTCGGGAGGATTGCACCAAACGCCATGAGTGTATTTTACACGTAAATATGAGGCGAAAAAACACAAAAGTTGTAGTCCGATTTTTATTGGTATTCGAGTTACAGCGTCTTAAAAGTTTAAATATTTGATAAATTAATTTCGTTAACTTAAAAGAACATACTGTATAACGATGAAACCACATTCACCCATGATGAAATTAACAATACCCGCAACTCCCACTTATGGTCCGACGAAAATCCTCACATAAAAGTAGAAACAAATTTTCAGCATCGTTTTTCGGAAACGTGTGATGTGATATCGTCTATAGTTTCGCCTAAGAGGAGATAAATATTTGGAATTCTTACAAAATGATTTACAAGGACTGTTAGACGATGTTCCCCAAACAGTAAAATACGCATGCAGTATCAGCACAACGTTACGATGGATGCAAGTTCTTTTCTGAAAACGCTGTATCTTGAAAACAAATAAAAATCGGACTACAACTTTTGAGTTTTTTCCTCTTATATTTACGTTTAAGATCCACCCCTGGCGTTTGGTACGATCCTCCCGACTCACCCTGTATTTAGTTGTGACTAATGAGAAACTACGGAGAAAAATGTAGGTACCTACAGTAAATTGATTTATTTAGAATTCTATAGTTGTTAGAAAGAGTAGTTTAGTTATCTTTGAACATAGCACAAAAGGAGTTTTAAAATTATAAGAAGACGGCTATTAGCTACCTAATTAGCAAATCTATTGAACGAAACTACAAGAATTTGTGTTGACTAAAGACCTTTTTTAAATAAATATTACAAAAATGTCAGGTATAATACTTCTACCTATTGTAATATTTCTTTCTAAGTACTCCTTCTAATATTATTATGTATACCCACTTCTAAGAATTTTAATTAGTTTTCGAAATTTAAATTATTTTTTGGGATACTTTTATAATAAAAATATAAGTATTAAAATCTCAATTATAATATAATATTATTTGAGAGGGGTGTAGATATTACTAAATTTACTATTCACAATCTCATTTCTCCATTCTAAATTTATTTTTACTTTTAAAATTTAAATATATCTACAAACTATTTAGCCTGCAGCAACCAAAGGATTAAACACAATGGTTATTGCTTTTGGTTGCAGAGAGCCATAAAATTTTACCTAGAAAATAATCTTTAAACAGTGATACAATGGTTACATCTCGGGTTGCCTAAAAACAGGCGCATCCTCAAAATCGGAATTATGCTCAAGTTTGAAATAAAAATTTACTAGTGAGGAGCCTTAAGTCACTGTACTCATAACTAGGAAATGGCCGACAATATAGGGTTAATATAGGTAAAGTACGTTCAATATTATAAGAAAGCTAACTTCTTAGCTCTCACAGTAGGGGGGCTCATAAATCATTCAAAAAAGGTTATAAATTTAGGTTATGAATTTACACCTGAAATTTTGTAAATTATTTTTCATTGTGGTGTTTCGTTAGGAAAAATATCACCTAAAAACGCGTCCACTATGTCATCCACTTCTTCATTTGTATCTTCTGAAGTCGGTTCAGTTTCTATCAGAACTTCTAATTCGGTCATCGTTTTAACATTGAATTTTGAAACATCAAGGTCTCCACCTGCAGCCATGAAAAAATGAGACAATATGGTGATTTCTCTTTGTAATTCAGGTTGCCTGTAGTTTGCCTTATGAACGCTTACATCGTAGCCCATAAAATCAGCTAGTTGCTGAATTAGGAATTAATTCAGCCGTTTTCATTTAGAATTAAAAACTGTGAAACAGTGGCCACTTGCTTACGTAAGCGAGTACAGCGAAGCAATTTTGAATTATCTGCACCACATTTTTCAGCGAAAGTGCGCAAAGCACGACCTGCAGCTTCCAAGTGACTATTCGTATTTTTGGAGCAAAAGAGAAATTCATTACTTTCAGATATACCAGACATGTTTCTAAAAGATATAAACAAATCCAACGATTTAATTTGATCGTTCGTTAGTAAGGCTAAAAGTACTTTAGCACGCTTCCCAATTAACTGAATTAAAGTAAATTGTTCGGCTAGCATAACTTTCATGCGAGTCATTTTCTCATGATCAATGATTCCGTATTGTTCTTTTAGTAAGATACGACTGTAACATTATTCGCGAAACCTCTCCAGGTCTTCGTCGGTTAAATAGAACTACCTGGTGTAAAACAAGTGTACCTAATCTGATCCACGAGTTAGAATTATACTCTTACTCTAGGTTAATCTGTGTTTTTAACATTCGATTTTTTTGTGTCGAAATATAAGCTGTTTTTCCAACTTGTATTAAAAATTCACCTTCCTGAAAGTTTTTGAAATCTAACAAACGAAGAAGCACTCCATCAGTAGGTAACAAACCTTGCATTCTATAATCACTGATACGAACGTTGACTAGTTTTATTATAGTAATGCCCGTTTTCACCGACGGTTCCTAAGCAATTGCCTACGTAAGAACTGCCTAACGCTAAGACAACTTCTAACCCGAGGCAAAAAAATTAATAACCATCACGATATCGCTATATGAATACCTTTGTTTATCTTATTTAGAAACCCTGGTGCACGTGGTGAAACGTGGTGAAGAGCAATTTCAACTTAAAAAATGCTAATGTCAGATTAAGCAATGCCTAAATTTAAGAATCGTCGGTGAAAACGGGCATAAGTCGTATAGCGGCAACGATAGTAGGCGTCTTAAATGTATACTTGTTTCCCAAACAAATTAATTTTACTACTTGTATTATATTTCGGTAGTGAACAGTATCTAGAAAATCTTGAACACATCTAATATTAGGATTAAGTTTATTCATTTCAAAGAAAACACGAGCGCCTAAACGTAACGTTTGTCTACAATTTCTATAATTATGACGAAACGCACAATTTTTTTTAGCCAAACAAACTCTGTGCTAAACTTAGTAGGGTTTTGTCCTGTCTAATAATTTTAGAAATTCCATCGTTTTTTAAAGGTTCTAATAACTCACGAAGCAGCTCGTTATCCAAACTGGACTGTTTATCTTGATTCGAATTACTTGAAGGTTTCGAAGGTGATCCAACTGCTAGCTGTCGAACCTCTTTCAAAATTTGTGGTCTATTTTTGGGTCTATTAACACAGTTTTGGTGGTGTTTGTAAAGTTATTTTGGAACCAACAATGCCTTGCAATTTGGACCCGGAACCATCTTTTCTACAGCAATTTTTTTGGAAACTCTAACTGGGATTTTGAACTTGGGACTTTTCGTTATATAAATTGTCGCCTTGAATACGCAGATCCTTCAGCAATTTAGCTCGTTCCTTGGATTTTAACTTCGTATAAATCAATCAGGCAATGAGATTATTACCAGTTAAAGATGCTGCTCTGTTTGTGATAAACACCAGGTGATAAACGCTGGTGATAAACACCAGCGAACATTCAAGTTCATGGTCTTATTATAGTCTATGTTGATGTAGCAAGGAATATTTTTGTCGTCAAAAATGACGACAAAAATTTTTTCTGCTGCAAAAAATTAGATCAAAACCAAGCGGTGCTGGTGCAGACGATAACAATGTATCGTTTCAATTTTTTGCACGACCTTTGTTTCTGTCGGATCATGTCCAAGCCCGACAGGGAAAATTAAACCTAGAGTTGTCCTCAACTTCAAGTACGCCAGTTCAGACCAGACGTTGGAGGTTGAGGGCGATTCTGATAAGGAAAATGCAGATGTTAAATCGGAAAGCTGGGCTTACTTGTTAGAAGAGGCCGAAGAAAAGGAGAAAAATGAGAAGGAGCACGAAAAGGTAATTATATAAAGATACTTTTACTAAATTTTTATTTTACATTAAAGACAACGATTACTTACAACATATGTCTATTTACACGATTTTGTTGCCAATGTATTGCACAGTTTGTGTTAAAATATTCCTGAAATTCTAAACGAATAGCCAACGCACTTTTGCCAACTCTGTTTCCGCCTTGTTGAACAATAGCCGGCCACGTGCATGTGTAATCCGTATCATTTCTTTTTGTACAATGCACTTTACCTTCTTCTTCAATTAAAAAATTATACAAAATCAGTGTCATCAGCGACGATAACAAAGGACATTTTTAGCACTCTTCCTGGTAAGCATCGGTGCGGTGGAAAATTTAACTTATTTTCCGTAAGTGCAGATGCCAAGCTGACTCCTGGAAAAAACGCAACCGTCGCTGATTTTTCCATTTACGCCAATATTGGTGTATAAGAATTTGTAATTGGCACCAACTAGTGCCAAAAGAACGATACTGTCGTGCCCTTTATAATTCCGATAAAAAGAACCTGCGGATCTTGGGAGCCTAAAATTTATGTGCTTGCCGTCTAAATCCCCCAAGCAGTTGGGAAAGTTCCACTGGTTTTGGAACTCTTCGGCGATTTTTTCCCATTCCTTTTGTGTATGTGGTGTCTGTAAAAATTAATTAAAGTTGCATAAATAAACTTTTTATTTTAATATAAATATGTATTTTTAGGTCCCGTCGAATTTTGTTTCTCCAAGCAATTTAAATTCACCATTAGAAGAGCCACGTAGGAAAATAACAAAAAGTGACCCGGCAGAAACATTTTTGCTGTCTGCTGGTGAAGTTTTAAATAAACTTAGTGGTAATCGGTCTGATGCAGTAGAAGACGAATGGCAGCACTTTGGGAACTTTATTAGCAGTTCGATAAGGAAGTTAAGCACTAGAAAGCTTCAACAGCAGTGAAAGCACAAAATTTTAAATGTGGTAATGCCATAGGAAGAACAAGATCTTTTATAAATTTAAAATAAATATTTCGTACTTTACTTGTTTTTCAAAGTACTTTACTCAAAGTGGAATACGACCCAAAAAAAGGATTTGCGATTTGTAATTACCTGCAAATATTTTTTTTTCATACATTCAAGAATAGCCCTTAAAACTTCATGTACGATTTCACTTAATGTACTCTGTCCTATTCTGGTGTAGTAGCTGAGACTTTTAAAAGTTTCCCCTGTAGCTAGAAATCGCAAAGGAACGGATAAACATTATTAATAATTAAAACCTAACTAAATAAGTAAGTACTGTTAGAGGAAAATTTTGGGTTGTCGACAATTTCACAGGAATAGCTCGATGACCTCATGTATTGCACGTCGAAGGTCAACGTCAGCCTGGAACTTATTGAGAGGAACGACAAAGGGGAGTCGAAGTTGGTCCGTCGACCGGGAACCACGTGTTCGATATGATATGTTAATTATTACCAAATTATGTAAAATGACATGTTTGGAGAAGATTACTGAATTGGTTGAATTATAATGATTGTTGATTGATTTATTGTTTATATTTGAAGTTAAGTGATTATCGTTAACACCTTTACCTGAGAGTTTTGTCTTTAAAGCATAAAGTGTCTTCAAAAGTAACAAGCGAATAAAAATAACTCTAACAGTACTTACCCTTTTTCTGCTGAAATGCATTGCCCGAGATGTGTGTCTTGTTTTTCAATTTTATCTTTAATTAAGTTCAAAAGTTTTACAAAACTTCCGTCGTTCATTCGAAAAAAGTTCTTATAGCTTTCCACATCTTCTTCTCGTAATTCATCGTGGACCATGTATAGCACACCACGACCCCGTTTCTTCGTTCTATCCATGGCTTAACCCACCACCGACGTTCACTACGTTTTTTAATTTTTTTAATTGCAACATATCCTAACAAGCCCACCGTTAAAGCACAAATTAATTTTTGGTTTGCACTTAAATTAGACATAATAACCTGAATAACTACATAGACGCATAAGCGTCTAGAGTCTAAGATGGCACAATTCCTCCGACATGCGCATTTGAACGCATTTCGAACATTTGTTCAACATTTCTTACATTCTACTGAATTAAAATTTTAAAATGAAATTAGACGATTTTCTTGTTTCTCTATTGCCACGACAAACAATTTAATATTTAAAACACTAACGTGTAAATAATAATAATTGGTTTGTATCAAATAAATTTAGTTGCATTGTTAGTTTCATTTTTTACCTACCATTTAGTTACCTTCAATTAATTAGTACCTTTTATTTTGTCCTCGCTAGCCACAGCATAATGTAATTTAAATGAATAAGATTAGGTATAAAAATTAGTTTGTACCAAATAAATAAACAAAATTGATTAAATTATAAAAATAAAAAATGAGTTTGTATCAAATAAATAACAAAAATGGGTTAAATTATGAAAATAAAAAATTAGCTTGTACCAAATAAATAACAAAAAATAAAACAAGTTCGAAATGCGTTCAAATGCGCATGTCGGAGGAATTGTGCCATCTTAGACTCTAGACGCTTGTTATATTGATGCAGGTTATGGTTGCAATGTGTTTGGCGCCATTTGACCCACCAATTACATTTTTCAGCTTATGCAACACATTCTACAATTCGTGTGAATTTGTTGCAAGTCGTAAATTGGGATTTAAGTTAGTAGTGTAGTAAACGAGGGTTTTACTGCTAAGAACCCACGCCTTGAACGAATTTTGATGAAATTTTTTTTATTGAGTTCTAAATACCCTAAAGATCAAAGTTTATATTGTTAAAAAGTGTGCATTTGCCTCATCATCTTTTTAAACCACTTCTTGTGAATTTAATTTTGAAAATCATAAAAATTAGCTGAAAAAGAATTTTTATTTCAAAATTTTGGGTGCAAATGCTTACGGGTTTGATAATTAGTAACTAAGCAACAATTTTACGGAAAAAAAATTTCAAAAATGCATGATGAAATTCTTATTAACATTTAATAAACAAGAGCTAGTGAAGCACTTCTAGGCATCTCAGAAACTTCAAATTTGGCACCAATGTATATAATGTCCTCAAGATTAATAAAAAAAGTCTTCAGGTCCTGAAAACCCTCTGGTAGTCGATTGAAGGGGGGGGGGGGGCGCCCCCGTACTTTTTAGAGGAAATCGGACCTTTTTAGGGATCTCTAGAGTGTAATGTACAATGACACCAAATTTCAAGTTCTTAGGAAGCTTAAAAGTGCTTGTGACTCAAAGTAACAAAATCACAAAAATTGGTTAAAAAGACGATAAGGCAAATGCACACTTTTTCACAGTTTAAACTTTGATCATTAGGTTATTTAGAATTTAATAAAAAAGATTTCATTAAAATTCGATCAAGGAGTTGGTTCTTCTCAGTGTTATTATTTTTCAGCAAATTCGTAAGATGACGTTACTTGGAGTTACAAGCACTTTTAAGCATCCTAGGAACTTGTAATTTGGTGTCGTTGTAGAACACACTCGTTGTAAAACAAAAACCGGTATAACAAAACATAAATCCATGCTTCGATTACGACTAATTTTATTTCTTTATTTGTGTTTATTACAAAAATAACTGAGTAAACAATGATATTAATGTACTTCATAATTTAGGAAATAAAAACTTTAAAAACTTATTAAAGGTGTTTAAATCTCGGGTTGTAATCGAAGCATGGATTTATGTTTTGTTATACCGGCTTTTGCTTTAATTCTAGAGCAGCTCGATCCTCAATTTTTATTAACAAATTAGCTTATTTGAGTACAAAGTTTAAAAATAAATACTCAAGTGACATACATTTTTGAAATTAGCGAAAAAGGTTCTATGAGATGGTGCTAAAACAAAAGATTGCGCCTATTTAAAAAACTAAAGTTGATGATGGTTCCAGAAAACCGAAACGTTTTACATCAAATGTGTTTTCGGAATCGGGTGTAGAATACAAAATGGCTTAGGAGAAGTTCGGTCAGATTTTAAAAATTTTTGATAATAAGGAAAATAAAGTCAAAAAACGAAATTTCGATTTTTTGTTTTTTTGTCAATAGCTCAAAAACAAAAGCAGCTAGGGCACTTTTCTTTTCAGATTATTAATGGGCCTACAATTCTGCAACTTTGCCCTAATTTAACCGTTTCTCTATCTCTTCAAATAAGCGAGATCCCCATGGTGCCGGTCGAATTTGAATAACCCTGTATATAATGCGGCTTTTTACATCGTGGAGCCATCTTAGTGACAATAGCCGAGCTAAGTTTATTGCACACGTTACGTCGTTAGCTTTGTTCGAAGCAGAGACATCTAGTGGCAAATTGCGTAATATCGCTAAACTAAAAGTCGAAATTTTGGCCATCCTAGGCCTAATAGATTTTTTTGAGTATTTTTCCCAGTCTCCGACCTATTTTACATTAGAAAAGTGTTATCTAATAGGCGGCCCTGTAATATGCAGTCCGACCGAAGTTGCCTTAGCACCTCATTAGGATAATGGGGAAAATCCCACATTTGCGGTATCCAGATTTTATATTCTTTTCTACATTTGGTTTAAGAGATTCATAGAGTTCTTTCAATAAATGAAGAAATCTGTCTTTGGGGATTCCAGAGGCTTTCCTTCCATCCCGCATTTTCCAACTTTCCATAATCTTCCTCCATGCTGTTTTAACTGGCCGAAAGAAAGCGACATCAAGCGGCTGAGTCAAGTGCGTAGAGTTGGCCGGTAAAAAAATGAAAAATATGTTGTGACGCAAACAAGACTGTACTATAATACTTGGAGAAAAATGGCTTGAAAGGTTTTCTCCAATTAAGTATTTTTTCCTGGCAAATCTTTAAGCACTGGTATTGCAATGCTTTTAACCCAATCGCAAAAGGAAACGCTATCAAACCATCCACTCACACTGTGATTATATCTTGCCCCTTTGATTCTTCCAACAGTCCCAGATTCATACAGATTTTGGTACTTATACACGACATATGGCTTTAGCAGTTTGCCATCTGCACTTGCAGCAAACATTACAACTTTTCAGTTGAAAAAAGAGAAAGAAATTAGCTTTGCAACAACATAAAATTGAGGTTAGGTTTGCATTTAAAAAAATGTTACTTTGTATCATTCATAAAACATTTCTCCAACTAAAAATCCCTCGTGATTTTGACCATAATAAATGACTTTAAAAGCTTAATTAAAGCCGGTGAAACTACAACTACTACAGGGATAGATGATATAAATTATTATTTTTTGATAAGGGTTGGGCTTATGGTTTTTTTGTTTTTTCTTGAAGATAATGATAAGCCAATTATTTTTAACTCATGGTTGCATCCTTTTATTAATTAGGAGTTGTTACATTATGTTTCGACGTTTCGCCTATGAGGGCTTTTTCAAGTTTTATAAAAAAATTCCTTTTTTTGGTTAATGTACAAAGGATTACGATACATCTGTAAAATTTACATCACTTTAAATAAAATTCAAATTATAACTAGTGCGAGTTTTAGGCTGCGAAACGCAGTGAATTAAATACGATTTGCAATACTTACATTTTTTTTTTTTATTT
The DNA here is from genome assembly GCA_963924605.1 of Malthinus seriepunctatus. Taxonomy (NCBI): domain Eukaryota; kingdom Metazoa; phylum Arthropoda; class Insecta; order Coleoptera; family Cantharidae; genus Malthinus; species Malthinus seriepunctatus. Next base: position 85,890,412 of record OZ004600.1, on the reverse strand, counting down.
ATATTATTTTTGATCATTTTTCGCTTGGAATAATACTTGATTTTTATATGACATGATGAATGAAACGAAATGGTGGTGTGTGAATTGATAATGTGCAGTGTAGTAAATTTTTAGTTAAAAATTGAAAACACTAAAACCAATGCTTTTATAAGTGGGGAGAAGTTTAAATTTTAAATAGTTTTCTTTTTTACAAAAATTGAGTAATTTGAAAATTGATTTTAGTAGAATATTGTCTGGATAAAGCGTTATAATTATTCCTTTTTTTGGTTTTAATAGGTTGAAATATGTCGAGTGTAGTTTCTCGATATCCGTTCGATAATTTATGGAGTTTTTGTTTTTTTTTATTTCTATCATTTCAAGGTAGAGTCTTTTTTTTAAATTGGTTTCTTTTTGAAGGATTTTTGGGTTGTTGAAGTCGAAGGAGTGATAATGTTCTACGGCATGGTCGCTTAAGGCGGTGTTGGGTTTATCTGGGTTAAGGATTTTTTTTTATTGAGTATCTGTGCTGATTAATACGATCTTTTAAATTTTGTTTTGTCTGGCCCACGTAGGTTGCATTGCAGTTGTTACATTCAATTGAGTAGATTAGATCGGACTGATCAAGTAAAGGTGTTCTGTCTTTTAATTTAGTGAAGAAGTTTTTTTTATGGTGTTATGGTTTGTGAAGGATGTTCTTATGTTTAATTTTGTAAGTTCCATTTTGATTTTATTTGATACATTAGGTATAAATGGGAGAGTTGCGTAGTGCGGTTTGTCTACGGTTGTGAAATTATTGAACTCGTCATCAAAACAATTTGGTTGTAGGTTTATTGTTCTGTTGTTACGACTCTTTAGAATTTCAGTACGTTTTTTTATATTTCTTGTTATGAAGGATCTGGGGTAATCATTTTTTAAAAGTATTTCTGAGACTTTAGTTAGGTTTTGTTTATGGAATTTTTCGTCTGATAGTAGAATGGCTCTATCGACTAAGCCGTTCACGACGCTCTGTTTATATTTAATTGAATTACTTGAGTTAAAATTTAGATAACGCTGTGTTTTTACTTCTTTGCGAAACCAATTTGTTTGAATGTTATAGTTGTTGTCTCTTGTTAGAGTAAGGTCTAAAAAGTTTATAGATTTGTTCTGGTTCTCGTGCTCGATTGTGAATTTGAGGCGTGGGTGATACTTGTTGAATTCTTTAAGGATGGTATCAATGTTAGGAAAGCTGGTTGTCAAGAAAATGTCATCAACGTAACGTTTGTAAAATGAGATGTTTTTGTTAGTTTTGACGAGTTTTTTTTTCAAGTCGTTGAGGACAAGTTCTGCGATGGTGGATGATATGGGTGAACCCATTGGGACGCCAAAAATTTGGGAGTAGAACTCGTCGTTGTAAGAAAAGTAGGTTGACTGGAGGACAAAGTTTGTGATTTCTAAAAAATTTTCTTTTTTGATGTTGGTGTATTGTTCGATTCCAGCTGTTCCAGTTGTTTTCTATAGATTGGATGGCGAGTTCTACAGGGATGTTAGTATATAATGAGACGACGTCGAGAGACAACATTAGGTGGTATACTGAAGTTATCGATTTGGTTTTTGAAACTCCATGAATCTTTCACGCTGAACTCATTGGTACTTGTTACTTTGGATAAGATGTTGGAGAGGTATTTTGAAGTTTTATAAGTGGGACCAGTGTAGGAAGCGACGATAGGTCTCAATGGGATGCCTTGTTTGTGGAGCTTTGGTAAGCCGTAAATTTTGGGGACAGTACTGCTGTTGGTGGTTAGTTGTTTGTATTCGTTTTGGGTTATTGAACCGTCACTTAGGGTAAAAGGGGGAGTGATTGGCCTCTTAAACCTTAGAAAATTTTCTTTTAATTCTTACGTACGCATTTGTAAAAATTAAAAAAATTGCTCAAGCTTAACTAATAGTAAATAGAACTAAATTTATTTTAATGTAAATTTTATTGCAACTAAAGTAAAAGAACATTACAAAAATAATAGTTAAACTTAATTAACAAAATTGTAGTGATTGGCCTAGGTTGCCTATTTATTGGCCGTCACAATCAGTAGTTATTGGCCGTATAAAGCACAGCGTAACAATTAACAGAAACTGATTCTATAAACTTCAAAAAGACCAACAATCAATGCAAATTAATAATAAAAAATATTTTATTATTTAAAAAAATACTGAATTCACAGAACTTCGAAAAGGTCTGCTAATGAACAGTAAAAGTAAATAATTAACACCTTTTTATTAAACAAACTGAACTTTTAAACACTTTTGGGAGTTTGAATTATGTAATTTGATTTTTTTGATGCATTTTACATGGAATCTATCTAATGCAACTAATGCATTTGATGCTGTATAGTTTTCCTTATTAATGTTGTGTATGCAACTATAACAAAGCCCTTTTTGCTTTACTATATTTTTTTCTAGCGACAATCTTTGCTTTATCATAATTTGCTCTGAAGTGTCTTCTACATCGGTTAAGGGTTGTAGGATATATAACTATAGGGGTTGTTACCAAACCGGTAACGGTAAAAGTAAACACGAGAGTTAAAGACGCTTTTAAAGCAGCGTGGTAAATCTCGTACACATTTCGTGACCCTTAAGCTGCCAATACTTTCTGATTTTTTGGGCATAATTGAAAGTTCCTTTCATCGTCATTTAAAATCCTTGATGGATCTTCATAAACGAGTTTCAAATTTTTTGAATATAAGTAAGGTTCGATATCTCTAAACCAAAATATTCGAGCTTGCTGAGAGGTAACAACCTCGGAAGTTCTTGTAACCCACTGATGAGGATGTCGTCGTCGAAATCCGTTATACCAACAAATACCAGGACAATTCTCTTTAAAAGGATTATGTCGCGGATTTGAATCTAAGAACTGTTTCACAGATAACTGAACATCTTCTTTACTCATAGGAAACCCTTTTGTTTGATTGTGATAATCCATTTCGCTATAATCCAGTCCAAAGCTCTTTCAACAGGCACGTAACTACGGGAGGGCTAGGGTAGGCCCTGGCCCACCCTTGTACCTACCCTGAAAAATGACAACAACCAGCGAAAATTCAGATTTTTACAGTGTAACCTGAATTCCACACAAAATATTTCATCTGTAAAAAGTTTTATGGGTCTCATATCATATATTTGGCCAACCCAAAAAAAAATTGTGGCCACCTAGTGTCCACCTGATTTTAAGAAGCTAGTTACGTGCCTGTCTTTCAATTTCTTCTTCGCGGTATTTTTTTGATATAAGAGCCCATTTTCTACTGGATTAGACATTTTTTGCTTCAAGAATGATAATTGAGAAGCAAAAAGTGTGTTACATGTATACGTTTTCATTGATTGGCCGCATGAATTAATTAGTGATTGGCCCTGGCCAACAACTGCTTAGATAATATTTATTAACATATTTATTGAAAATTTAAAAATCCTAACATTTTTTTGAAGAATTTGGAAAGAAAAAACAAGGTAATTGTTTTATTTCAAAATTTTCAGTAATTGGCCACCGGGGCCAATCACTAATTTTATCATAAATGTTGTAGGTAGTCATCGGCCACTAGAAAATTGATACAAATTCCAGGTTATGGCGTTATTTAAGTACATAGAAACGTAATATCGATGTTATTTAGTCACATTATCAATTTCCAAAGATCCTATTCAAATAATAACCAATTTGCGACTTACCAGTAAAATGGCTATCCTAAAGAAATCGGTAACAATTTAACCAACGCTGTGTTACACGTGCACAAGCTACGTTTGGCGCCCAAATTTTAATAGTAAGAGACAATGCATTAAAAAATACATTTGATAAACAAGGAAACAAATGTTGACAGTGTATAATAAAAATTTTTAGCTAATATAATCTCTATTGGAACTCTTATTATCTTTATTCAAATGAGAATGTGGCCAATAACTGCATGGTGGCCAACGACTCCCCCTTTTACCCTAGTAGGTCTTTTATTAATTTATTGTTTTTTTTTGTTTTTTTGAGGTAGGATCCTTATTGATTCGGTTGTAAGTTTTTGAGTCTTTTAGGAGATCTGTTATCTTGGTATGGTAGTCGTCTTTTGATAATATGACTGTCTTTTGTGTTTTGTCAGCATTTGTTATTAAAATTTTTGGATTATTTTTTAAGAAGTCTCTAGTTTTTTTAATTTTATTTTGGAATTCGTTATGTTGTTTTTTTTCAGTAGTGGGACCTGTCTCTTTTTATTGGTGTTGTTATGATTTGTTAGTATGTTGCAAAATTTTGATCTGATAGTGTGTTGTGTGTAGCTTATCCAGGAAGTATTTACACATCTCCGGTATCTCGAAAGTAGCCAGGTTGCCTTGCCAGTCGACAGTTGATAAGTATTGCGACATTTCTTGGAAGTTGATTTTTTCGAACTGTATGAAGTCTGGTTGCTTGAAGGTTTTAAGGTTGAATTGAATATGCGAAGTAATTGTAACGTGGTCTGATTTACCCACTGGACTTCCTATAACAGGAGTTGTTAAAATGTGTTTGTCGTTAACTAAAATGAGATCCAACGTAGACGGCGTATCTTGACTTTGGAATCTTGTAGGTTCCGCGACAAGCTGGAGCAGGCAAGAGTTAATTAAGAATGAATGAAAATTTTTACTGGGCGTATTGCCTTCCACTGTGTCAGCAATTGGCCAAGTCAGTTCGGGGAAATTGAAGTCGCCAGCTATTATTAGGTTCTCCAGATGCTCAATGTCTTTTAGTTTTTGGATTAATAAATTTGTGTCGCGTAGTGTTGCTTTTCGACCGGAGCGATATACACATTCAATGTGAAATGTTATAGAATTATTTGACAGTTTAAGAAAAAGTAGCTCTATGTTTGGAATTTCATCAGGTAGAGGTTGGATAGAGAACTGGTTTGCAATTGACAAAGCGACATAAATACACACACCACCTCCTTCGGCGTTTTTACGGTCCTGCCGAAATAAAATGTAGCTTGGGATGTTGACAATGCTATCTAGATCAAAGGTTTTTAGAAACGTCTCGGTGACAAGAATGAATTGAGGTTTATGTTGTTGAATTGTGCAAAGAAATTCATTGAATTTTGCTTTTAATGAGCTTAGATTTGTGTATAGTAGTAGCCAATCGTTAAAGTTTGAGGAGTTCATATTTGGATTTTGTTTAGTGGCGAAAATTTTTTACGATTTTGGGATTTCCATTAACATACTTGATAGTTATATCAGATTCGCCCTTGCTCTTCCTCGCTTCCAGCTGTTGCCGCAGATCGTCCAAGCATTTAATTTGAATAGGAGTTTTGTCATCAGTGAGCTTTAAGTTTTTTGTCAATTAGTGTTCCAGCAATCTACCCTTGTTACGCAGTATCTGTTTGGCCTCATATTCGTTCGACATGATGACTTTTATACTCATAGGATATTTGTTAGCTGTATTGGGTTTTCCGACACGAAAGACGGCAATCGGCGTTGCGTCACTGCCAACTTTATCAAATACTTCAGTAATAATCTTTTTGTCGTGATCCTTTTTAACGATGACGTCTCCTGATACCTCAGGGATCCCCTTTACCATGATATTTTTGGCACGATTAACTCGATCAAAGGCCTCCGAGACAACGCTGTCGGTATATTGAATAGAATTCAAATAATCGACGGTCGACAGTTTATTACTCATATCATCAAATTTAGCAGTAAAAGCATCCAATTGTTGTGTGATGTCATCCTTAAACTGTTTAAATGCCGTTGCAGCAAAAGCGTCTAACTGTTCTTTGATAACAACTTTAAATTGGTTCAATGTCGTTTCAAAGCTGGAAAACTGCTCGATATTTGTGCTGCATTGGTTGCAAACAATACGCAGGTTTCGCATTTTTGTGCGAGTAACACGGTCCTCTGCAAGCGACAGATCAGTGCATTTTACATGAATTGCTCGCTTGCAGCAATCACATTCGAGTTTTGAATCTCGATCCGCCACTGGCTGAGAACAATTCGCGCAGGCGAGCATCGCTGTAGCTGATCTGACTCGAGCAACGATGGATCACAAAAATACTTAAAATTATAGAATTATTGACTTACTGTTTTGGTATTAAAAAGCCAATTTGTTTGTACTTTCACTATTAATTATTATAAAGGCACTTCTGGAAATTCGATATAGAGATTTTTGTAGATTAAATGTCACTAGGAACGTAGAATTTAATTAAACAACAAGAGTTAGAAAGAGATGTGTACGCGTTCGTGTACAATTATTGTATTGCTATTATATAAATTGCCAATTTCGCTTTTAATTTTTTCCATGTCCTAGGTTCTACTGATAGTTACACAGTATTTAGCATAACCTTAAATAAAAGAGGTCACATTATACAAAATTTTAAAATCATAGCGATAAAAGTAGGATTATACATATTATACAGGGTTATTAAAATGTGGTTACAAATCTGGGTTCCCACAAACAAGAAAGTTCTTTATTATGCATTTTAGCAAAAGGTTATTTCCCAAAAAATCTTGTTGAAGCCTCATTGAGAAATTACCTACTGTCTTTTGGCATTTCTGGTACAGCTGGACGTTTTAAGAGAACAATAACTGTTGGGCATTTGGGTTGTAAGTTCCAAATGTTCGGCTTCAGGTTGTGAAACCCTAATTGTAATTTTCTTGATTATTTAGCTTAATTGTTTTCACAAAAAGGCACACATTTAATTATACATTTATTAAATTTTAATTTTCATTAATAAATTTGAACAATAAAATACGTTATTTAATGCATGATGTCTCTTGTCGATCACCATAGCATGAAATCTTAATGAATACTAATACTCTTCTCACTCTTTCGACCACGCGTGGTCGACCGCGCAGTCCCCACCATCTTCTAGCTTTTGTGAATCGAACATACTCCCCCCGATTGAGGGTTCCTCAATAGGTAGAATGCAAACATTTCTTAATGCTCGTTTAACAATAGCATTTTTTGTCTTCACGGTTACTACCCTCGCTATTCCATCTTGACCTGGATGAACTTCCAAAATTCTTCCTAACGGCCAACATTGTGGTGGAGAATTTTCTTTCAATATTACTAATGCTCCAACCTTCACTTCTTTATTATCTCCAGTAACCCATTTATTTCTTGTTTGCAACTGACATAAATATTCCTTACACCATCTTTGCCAGAAACCTTGTACTAGGTACTGTAGATGTTGATAACTATTTAAACGCCCAATGGTTACATTATCCATATTATGTTGCGGCAAAGCATTTAATCTTCTTCCAATTAGAAAATGTCCAGGCGTGAGTACAGTTAAATCATTAATGTCATTGGACATAGGAAACAAGGGGCGAGAGTTTAGGATAGCTTCAATTTGACAGGTAAGTGTTTGAAGGTTCTCATATGTAAGTTGTGTGTTGTGGATAGTTTTTTTTAGATGATTTTTTACAGACTTGACTGCAGCCTCGTGTAAACCACCAAAATGTGGTGACTTAGCTGGCATAAATTTCCAGTTTATTTTATTTTCAACACAATATTCTTTAATGATATTTGACTTACAATTTTCAAGTATAAATTTTCGAATTTCCTGCAGCTCTTTGTCAGCTGAAACAAAGTTCGTTGCATTGTCGCTATACAGCAAGCTTGGAAGTCCGCGACGCGATACAAATCTTTTTAGGGTGTTCAAAAAAACCTCTTTTGTTAAGTCTGAAGCCACTTCAATGTGGATTGCCTTAGTGGCAGAACAAACAAATATACAAAGATATACCTTAATAAACCTTTTATTTCTTATTTTTGTTTCCTTTATTGTAAAAGGACCAACAAAATCTAAATTTGTGGCGGAAAAAGGTGAACAAGGAGTTATGCGTTCCGAAGGTAAATCACCCATTTTTAGGTTAATTTTTCTCGGCTTAAATTTAAAACAAACCACGCATTCTCTCAGAACCGATTTAACAGTATTTAAACCCGAAATTGGCCAATACTCCTCTCTGATACCTGCCAGTATTTGTTGAGCACCTGCATGCAAATTTTTTAGATGCTCGTATTTAATTATTAATTTTGTTAGTAAATGACTCTTTGGTAGTAAGACTGGATATTTCTTTTTATAATCAAAGGATCCCTTGGATATTCTACCTCCTACTCTTAATACGTTATTTTGATCTAAGAAGGGATTCAATGGCAATATTTTACTGCATTTGCTTAGAGCCTTGTTACCCTGAATGCTATTTATTTCTTTATAGAATTCCCTACTTTGTGCAAGTTTAATTAATTTTAACAATGCACGATCTAACTCCTCACTAGAAGGCTTACCTACTTCCTTATTGTTTTTATTTAGAGCATTGTATTTGAACCTAAGGCAATAACTCACTACTCTTACCAACTTTTTTAAAGAAGAGAATTTGCTGAAAATATCAAATTCTATAGTTACATTGGTTAATGTCATTTTAACATTTTTTTTTTCAGGAATTTGAACATTTCGAATATTTTCATCATCGTTGCATGGCCACTGGTCTGATTCCAGTTGTAAATATGAAGGACCATGCCACCATATTGAGTTTGATAACTCTTCCGTATGCATTCCACGACTGACAATGTCAGCAGGATTATTTTTTGAGCTTACATGGCTCCAAGTGAAACCTTGAGTTAAATGTTGAATTTTCGCAACTCGATTGGCTACGAATGTTTTCCAATCTGTTGGATATCCCCTTAACCAACTTAAAACTATATTTGAATCTGTCCAACAGTATGTGTGTTGAAATTCTACTTCAAAGGAATCAGAAATGTTTTTTATCAATTTTGCCAACAGCAATGCTGCACATAATTCAAGTTTTGGAAGCGTTAATTGTTTTATTGGTGCAACTCGAGATTTTGCACATAATAAGTTTATATTAACCCCTAGCTTTGATTTACCTTTGATGTAAATGGCGCAACCGTATGCCTTTTCGCTTGCGTCAGCAAACCCATGCAATTCAATTTCTAATGGATCGGCGCAAAGAACTTGTCGAGGTATTTTTAGATTATTTAATTTTAAAATCTGCAATTTCAATTCCCTCCACTTATTTTTTAAATTATCTGAAATTTCATCGTCCCAGTTCAATTTGGTTAGCCAAAGACTTTGCAGAAAACACTTAGCATAAATTACTATTGGAGCAACCAAACCAAGTGGATCGAATATTTGCGATGTTATAGATAATATCAAACGTTTTGTAATTTTATCTTTGTCATCTAAACTTATATTTACAGCAAAACTTAATGTGTCATGCTCAGCATCCCAACAGAGCCCAAGTGTTTTCACCTCTTCAGTGTCCTTTATGAAGTGTTTCTGATTGGTAATAAGAGATTTACATTCCTCCATAAATTGCTTAGAGTTGCTTCTCCATTTTCTGAGTTTAAACCCAGCTTGACTCAAAATATTGTCTACTTCATTTTTTAACTTCAAAGCATCTTTTAATGAGTTGACACCTGATGTAAAATCATCAATGTAAGTGTCATTTATGATTGCATGTGCTGCCTTTGGGAAAATTTCTTTATTTTTTATCGCTATTTCATTTACACAACGCGTTGCCAGATAAGTAGCAGGTTTAAGACCATACGTTATTGTACGCAATTTGTACAAACTTATTGGTTCCTTTGGACTTTCTCGCCAAAGAATGGTCTGTAGATTTCGTTGTTCCTCGTGCACTGATATTTGTCGGAACATCTTTTCGATGTCTGCAGAAAGTATTATTTGATATTTGCGAAAGCGTAGAAGTATCGAAAATAAATCACTTTGAACACAAGGTCCATTTAATAAAATGTCATTTAACGAATGTCCGCTGCTAGTTTTGCAGGAGGCATCAAATACAACCCGTAGAGAGGAAGTGGTACTTCCTTCTTTGTGCACATCATGATGAGGAATCACGTAGGTATTTTCTACGTCTGTGAATGAGTCTGAGGGTTTGTTCACATTTGCTACTTTGTTCATGTGTCCCAGAGTCTTATACTCATTCAAAAATTCTGTATATTTACCCTTAAGACTTTCATTATGTTGCAATTTTCTTTCTAAACTAAGAAATCTTTTCATGGCAATGTCAAAGTTTTTTCCCAAATTTGTGCAATTAGGATTTATTGGATATTTTACTATGAATCGACCAGAAGAATCTCTTGTTGTATTTTTTGTAAAGTTCAGTTCACATGATTTCTCTTCTGCAGTTTGCAATTTAATTTCTGGAACTTCTTCTATTTTCCAGAATTGCTCTACTCTTTCACACAATCTTTCGTTTACATTGTTATGAGTAGCTAAATAGCATTTCTGTTTATTGTATTTAAGATTAGGTAAATCTATTGCACCTGCAAATACATAACCAAGAACAGTTTCTTGAAGCCAAAAATTATCTAGCTTCTGTCTACCAGGCAGTAACAATTCATAAAAGATCTGTACACCCAACAGGATGTCTATTTCATTTTCAGTGTTGAATTCATTATCAGCTAACACTATGTCAGAAGGAATGTTTAATCTGTTCTTGTCAAAACTAATTATCGGCAGTTTTTCAGTTATTCCCCTTGTTATTAGAAATTCAACATTTGTTTCAAATCTATTATCATTGGATTTTATTGCAACGTTTATTCCCTTTATGACTGTGGACGTATGTCCGTTCATACCATGTACGGTTATGGGATTTATTTTAAATGTATTTAAATTTAAATTTTTTGCAAAACCTTCTGTCATGTAATTAGCAGTAGAACCATTGTCTAGCAATGCTCTTGCTTTCACTAATTCGTTTTTTGAATTTACAATCTTGACGCATGCAGTAGATAACATTACGCAGGATGTGCTTGTTGTGGCAGAATGATTGGCTATTTCAATTTTATTTGTTTGATCATTAGAGACCTTTTCTTGCTTATTTGTGGATGAAGTATTTTCACCACTATTGTTTTCATTTTGTAAATGAAGCAAAGTGTTATGTTTTTCTTTGCACTTCATGCATTTTAAACCTGAACACGTATCTATCTCATGTCCAATTTTTAAACAATTAAGACATAGTTTTAATTCCTTTGCCTTTTGTATTCTTTGCTTTACAGACAAATCCTTAAATTCTTTACAATAATAAATTAAGTGACTTTGTTTGCAATAATTGCATGTAAATTTTTTATTTTTTGTTTGTGCTAAATTGGTAAATGTTTTCCTTTGGAATTTATTGTTATCTGGTTTATTATTACCTGAACTACTACCGGTTGCATTACCTGAAATGTTTTCTAATACCTGACACCTATTTTTTAAGAACTTTTCAAAATTTTGAATTGTGGGAACTGTTGTACCCGTGGATTCTTCTTCCCAGAGCTTTCTGGTACTTTGATCCAATTTGGCGGATATTAAACAAATCAATATGGTACCCCAACTTTCTACAGGTTCGTTCAGAGCCATTAAAGCACGTTTATTTTTTAAGTAAGTGTCTAGCAAATTTCGCAGAGCACTACCATTTTCTTTGCCTAAAGTGGCAATATTTAAAATTGAATTTACATGAGCAAAAACTGATAATCTTTTGTTTTCAAATCTTTCTGTTAACAGTTCAAAGGCAATTTTATAATTTTCATGCGAGATTGGTAAAGCTTGCACGGTTTGTAAAGCCTTATCCTTTAAACTTGATATCAAATAATGAAACTTTTGAATATCTGAAATATTATCGTTACCATCAATAAGAGCCTGAAAGGTTTCTTTGAATTTAACCCAGTTTTCATATTTACCATCAAATTCAGGTAAGTTTATCGTAGGTAATTTAACATTGCTTTTTGTATTATTATTTGTTGATAAGAGGCTATTATTTTGTGAACCTACATTACTTGTAATTGTGGTAGTGAGTTCATGTAGAATATTACTAGCGCGTGCGATTGCATCGTAGTATGCGTCCTCAAATTGAATTGTTTCAGATTCATGATCTGTATCGTTATAGTATAGATAAAAATGGCTAAAATTGTTCACTTTGTTGGCGTTTTAAGACTAAAAGCTGAAACTTTCCAAAACGATAGTATATGCCATAAAGACCTTAAATAGAAAGTCGTAAAACTTTCGTCAAGAGCAAAAGGGCACTATTCAAAATTTTCGAGTTAGCTGTCGTAAAACGTAGATCATATACTAAAGTATATTCTATCAAAAGAACAATAAGATGTCTGTAGCCGTTTGGCTCTAAAAAAATAACAAAGTTCGAGTAAAGCATTGGGTCTTATGGCGTATGAAAACTTTGAGAGCTATTATCTCCGTTCGAACTAGGACAAAAATTAATTATTTTTAGCTTTTTTAAAACTTATTAACTCCTTTCTCAAAAAGTAAGCAAGAAACCTAAAATTTTCCCTCTAGTCAAATCCTAGAGCAATCTTTTCCGATTCTGAAGATGTTTTTGTATTATTTTTAACGTCTCTAATTATTTAGTTGTAATTATAAATTTAAAGCAAGATTTAGTGTCAAACGTATATAATTTTTACCCGGTCGACCGTTTTTCCACTATCCCTTCCCTAATTCAGAGTGTTCAGAATGCTTTATCGTCTAGGCGCGCTGCGATTTTATATCGCTTTTTAAAAATAATGATGCGATGACATAATCACAAACACCCAAAATATAAGACGAATAAGAAAATCGCAGCGAGCCTAGACGATAAAGCAGTTTGAACACTCTGAATTAGGGAAGGGATAGCGGAAAATAGGTCGACCGGGTAAAAATTATATACGTTTGACACTAAATCTTGCTTTACATTTATAATTACAACTAAATAATTAGAGACGTTAAAAATAATACAAAAACATCTTCAGAATCGGAAAAGATTGCTTTACGATTTAACTAGAGAGAAAATTTTAGGTTTCTTGCTTACTTTTTGAGAAAGGAGTTAATAAGTTTTAAAAAAGCTAAAAATAATTAATTTTTGTCCTAGTTCGAACGGAGATAATAGCTCTCAAAGTTTTCATACGCCATAAGACCCAATGCTTTACTCGAACTTTGTTATTTTTTTACAGCCAAACGGCTACAGACATCTTATTGTTCTTTTGATAGAATATACTTTAGTATATGATCTACGTTTTACGACAGCTAACTCGAAAATTTTGAATAGTGCCCTTTTGCTCTTGACGAAAGTTTTACGACTTTCTATTTAAGGTCTTTATGGCATATACTCTCGTTTTGGAAAGTTTCAGCTTTTAGTCTTAAAACGCCCACAAAAATCATTTCTAAGCACATTTTTATGTGTTTCAAACCAGACTATTATCAGTTATTTCAATTTGAGTTTGTACCTCTTCAAATTTCTCTTTAAGTTTTTCTGCATCATGCAGTCTTGTTTTTAAAGGAGCTATATTGTTATCATTTTCACCTTCAAATTTGTTCAAATAATTTGCAAATCTCGTCAATGACGATTTTATTAAACCCCTTTTTTTGATTAATTGAGTTAAATCCATTTTTTAATTTTAAATGCTTAGGTATAATCCCAGTCTTTGTTAATTTTATTTTTGCTTAGGTATAATCCTAAGTCTTTTGTTAATTTTATTTTTGCTTAGGTATAATCCTAAGTCTTTTGTTAATTTTATTTTGCTTAGGTATAATCCTAAGTCTTTTATTAATTTTAATTGAATGCTGCGGTAATTTCCGAGTCTTACAACAATTATTATAATTTTTAAATGTTTTTGTAATGCATTGCAGTTAAATTTTGACTTAAACTTAAACTGATAAATAACAGAGAGGAAAGCTTAATCTTTGTATAAATGTTTTCAGAACGAGGCGTAACTTAACACGTGTAACCTCCAAGCGCTAGCGAAACAATAACAACTGCCGGCTAGAACGAGTTGTTCGAAAACTTGTATTATTTAATATTTTTCAATTAAGATTTAAATGAACTAAATAAGACAACGTACTGCAATTAAGTTTGTTGTAATGTTGAATATTTGTAAGGATTATCGGTTAGGAAAAAGTTAAGGATTAACTGACTCACCGAAAATGATTACTTTGCTTTTCGATAGTCGTTGGTAACCATTCCTTGAAGATGTTGAATCGGTAGATAACATCCACGCTCGATAGGACCAAAATGTTGGGCATTTGGGTTGTAAGTTCCAAATGTTCGGCTTCAGGTTGTGAAACCCTAATTGTAATTTTCTTGATTATTTAGCTTAATTGTTTTCACAAAAAGGCACACATTTAATTATACATTTATTAAATTTTAATTTTCATTAATAAATTTGAACAATAAAATACGTTATTTAATGCATGATGTCTCTTGTCGATCACCATAGCATGAAATCTTAATGAATACTAATACTCTTCTCACTCTTTCGACCACGCGTGGTCGACCGCGCAGTCCCCACCATCTTCTAGCTTTTGTGAATCGAACAATAACTATTCTTCGTGAATAAATAAAACACATAATGCATAATTACTGTAAAAGACACTTACCTAAGCCCCTTTTTTTTAAATACAGTTGTTCACACCGTGCTGGGAAAAAATCGGAGTAAAAAAATTTTTTTTTTTGAAAGTGCTCTTCCTTCTATTTCTTGTAACAGATTCTCTTCGAGGTTCCCGTGGTCGAAATAAATTTCTGGTAGACTGAACTACATTAGCTAAAAATTCTTCGTTGGTGGACATTTCTGCAGCACCTTGAGCAGCGTTTAATATGTTCGAAATTATTTGTTGGTTACCACCAGCCATTATAATAATTCTTTTTTCGTTTATTGCCACTATAAATTAATGAGCGTGCATGAATTGCGCACTATTTTACCTGAGAAATAATTTTACTACTCGAATTGGGCACCAACCGTAAAAGTAAAGAACTTTGAACTACTCGATTTGCGCACTTTTTACCTGAACTACTTATCCCTTTTTCCAAGACCCAAATTTTTCAAAAAGTAGTTGTTATATTTTTTCCAGAATATGTTACGCGCAGCGTAATAGGCAAATGGAACAGAAAAATAAGTAAGAAAACAGCACTCAAGTTGTTATAATATTTATTGTTTATAAAAATAGCCTAAACATTTAACAAATTCTAAATTAGATATTTTTTTGTCTCGTTTTTCAATAATTTTTAGATCTAAAAATGTATGTCGTTGTCTTGTCTTAGGGTCTTTAATGCGGTTTGGTTCATTCAAACTTTGTAGTTTAATGTAAGTGTCAGTCTGCAAGTCCGTCAAAATTTTTATAAATAAATAGAGTGAAGGGTGGTTATTATAAAAATTGCTATTAAATTTTGAATGGAACGATTCGCAGCAATTAGTGGTTCTTACCAAACTAGCACTGCATTCTGCCCAAATATGAGGAGGAAATGTTGAATTTTCTTCAATGTAGTTTTCGATAAGATAATCGCTAAATTTTTCTATCTTCGCATTTTTTGGTCGAAACGAGATCAAACACGAAGCAATCCGAAACTTCGTGAGATCCTAGAAATGGTAAACCGAACACATAGTTTAGCCATTTCCCTTCTTCGCTTGCAGCATCTCGATATTCAGTTGTCAATCCAAGCTGCTGAATTTTGCGATACCAGCTTTGGGCGAGATGAAATCGGCATCCTATAAGGCGAACTTGCGGCTAAACTGTAAGCAAGGCATTGTGAATACTTATTTCGAAATCGACAGTTATGGATTTTGGATTTAAGTTTAATTGTAAATCGTTGCACTTTGTTTTTAGAATTATAAATGCTTCTTCATAAGTACTTGTTTTTTTATTAGGCAAAATACAAAATGCCAACGGGATGTAATGTCCATTTGACAGCACATGTAACGTAAACATTTGCAGAAAATAATTTAGACAGCATCTAAAAGTTCCATCTAAATAGATATTTTCGGCCTCGCAAAGAGCACGCAAATTGGTAACACACGAAAATAACACAATATTTTTCTCGACGCTGGCTTCAATGAGAAAATTTTCGCCTTTAATCGTTTTGCACTCAGTAGTCTGTATAATATCTATGGTTTCTTCTGCTGATTTTGGTAGCCTCCCTTGAGTATTTTTCCTCCCATAATACGCGTTGTTCCTTATATAAGTAACGTCACGGCTTGTTAAAGTTGCCATTTCCGAAGTCGAGAAACGTTGTTGTTCTTTTGATAGTTACAAGAATTTGTATTAACAAATTGTATGGGTGAATTTGAAGCAAAAGATTAAGATTATATTCAAAAGATAAACCGAAAATATACCTGCAACATACAAGTGCGCAATTCGTGTAGAACCCTACGGCCAAGCGAGGGTTAACAGGTACAAGGATTAAAAAAGTGCGCAATTCGTGCCCGCCGAAATTAATAAGTCTTTAAGATATAATATACTATAGCTTCTATTCAGAACCTGCGTACATAAATAAATTAATTACTAAAAACAAAAAGTAACCTACCTACACAAAATTTGCAGTATTTCACTGTTCATGTTCAAGAATTCGCCCGCCTTTATTAGGTATCTGCGCGTATGAGGTTAAGCAACTAACACTGTTGTCAGATTGTGAAAGTGTACTTACTTATTTTTAAAAAAAACAAGTGACAAATTTACACAAAAAAATAAATGGTAAGAAATTGTTTTTAAAAAAAAAGCGAACGCCTAATAACTGTATCTTTTGTTTCTATAATTCCAGATGTATTGTAAAAAAAATGTACGTTGATTTTTCTATTTATAATACGTTTGAAAAAGCCTTAACCGGCGAAACGTTATGAAATAAAATGTTTATAAATAAAGACACCAAACAAAATTTTTTTGGATAAAATTACAAAAAGGCTTTTTAATAAATTCCAAAAGATAAAAATGCTAATAACAGTTTTTTTCATAGCCTACGCCGCTACGCATTTTCCGAAAAAATATCGAACTTTGTTTTTTTAAATAGAACACCCTGTATATTTTCACAGAATCTTGTTCTAAATCAATTTTCCTTTACAATGGTGTATCTCACGTCACAAGTACCATTTTGCTTTTAAATTGGGCGTAATATTTCAAAAATTTGAATTATCACAGTAAAGGCTGTGATATGTGATATCGTTTTGTTTATTGCAAATATCTGTTAAATTTATTGATGTCAGTTTATTAAGTGTAATTGTCCTTACTAAATTAGGAAAGATGAATTAATACTACTAGCATATAGACAAAAGAATCAGATTCTTAAATTAAAGGCCCTTTACAATTATTGCACATTTATTACGGTGTATTACAACCACAAGTAGTGGCATTTTTCGTTTTAATTACGCCTAATTTAAAAGCATAATCATGGTACTTGTGATACACCATTGTAAGAGAGAAATTGATTTACAATAAGGTACTGAAAAAATGTGCAGTAAGTAGGCTATGGAAAAAAACGATTTGTTTGACAAAGTCGAAGTTCATTCATATTTCAGCAGATATAAGCTGGACTGTGAACAATCCCCCACCGTGTATATACAGTTGATTCAATAATAATAATAATAATAATTTATTTGCACAAGTATACATTATTTTTCTTTTTTGGTTACAGTTATTTCATGTAAGTTAATTTTAACTTGACCATGAGAACAAAATTTTTATTTTTTGCATACAACGCAAGTAAATAAACAGAATTAATAATATATATATAAATATATGAGAACAAAATATAACTTGAAAGGTAAACTTAGTAATACAATTGATATATTGCACACAGTCAATTCGAGATCAGAAGAAATATAATATTATAGTAGTACCTAACCAAAACTTAACCCTAATATAACAATGCATAATACTACCTGTTATATAAATTAAAACTTAAACCTTGTAGCACAATTAATTTAGTGTACATAGTTAATTTGAGTTCAGAAAGATAAAATATATATATATGTATAGATACAGGAAAGTTCATACAATCAATACAATTAAAACAGTAGTTCGAAGGCTAACGAGAGAGTTGCAGGAGATCAATTATCACTGATTCATCCACACACATGTCACACATGGATCGGTTTGTTAATTATTAATTTATTTCACAATTCCACGTGTGACATTATTGAATCAGTTATCTCTTTTTGACTTCAAGTGCTTTCCGATAATCCTTGAAGTATCTAGTAGGCAGGTACTATTAATTTTTGAAAAATTATCACTATGCACCCTTAATGCAGTTTTGTACTAAAATTGATGAGTTACTTATGTTACTAAAATAGCTCTTTGGAAATCTTTATGATAAACTAAAGTGTCAGTTTTCAAATACACAGCAAACAACGTTTTACCGATGGTTTTACCTACATAAGTCTACCAAAGATTCAAGAGATGAGGGGGTCGCTAATAATTATTATAATGCCTTGAATTTGAGGATCGCCATTCGCCAATCAAAAAG
This sequence comes from Malthinus seriepunctatus, assembly GCA_963924605.1. Classification (NCBI taxonomy): domain Eukaryota; kingdom Metazoa; phylum Arthropoda; class Insecta; order Coleoptera; family Cantharidae; genus Malthinus; species Malthinus seriepunctatus. The sequence continues at coordinate 85,872,232 of OZ004600.1, read as the reverse complement.
GTTCAAAACCGCTGGATTATGCTTTTATCAGAATCTAATTATTCCCAATCATAAATAATAAATTCGCAATTATCATAGATTCTGATAATTAGTAGGCATCTGGCAACAGTGCGTGTCAAAAGAAAGTAAGGTCTGTTCACAAAATCATTCGACGTAGTTATAAAATTATGTGTAGCAAAATACTGTCGCCAAAAATTATGTGTAGCTTAAAATTGTGCTTTAAAATTATGTTTGAGATAAAATATGCAGTTCAAATTATCGTTTGAAAATTGCGAGTCATAATATTATTTCCACTTTAAATTTATCGTTGAGATAAAAGTATGAAACCTAATGTTATTTTCATATGAAATTGTGGTTGCAATAATTTGGAAACCATAATGTTAAATTTATACCATCTAAAAATTTTTTATTTAAAGATTTTTGAACTATGAAAATTATTGACCAGTAGTAATTGCAAAGTGTAAATCTTTTTTATTATATTAAGTTGTTATGACATACACACTACACTGTTCATGAAAACAAAATTCTTACAAAAGAATACAAAATTGTAGAGTGCCATGGAAAACAAGAGACTTCAAGTCTTATAAAGTCTACTTAGAAATAACAGAGTTATAGCGCATTCTCTTCTTTTGTATTCTTACAAAAGAATACAAAATTGTAGATTGCCATGGAAAACAAGAGAAGTTAAGTCTTATAAAGTCTCTTGTTTTCTATGGCACTCTACAATACAAAATAACGGAATGCACCATAACTCTGTTATTTCTAAATATTTTGATAAAGTGCTTTAATACTTTTAAACAGAGAAAAGTTTGAGGAATCCAAATATCCAAAAATATACAGGGTGTTCAATTTAAAAAAAAGTGACATATTGGCGTAACTCAGCAACTAGGCCGTTCTCCGATTTTCCAACTACCCAGCTCAATGAAGACAACAAAATACTATAACTTCGCTAATTTAACCTAATCTGTAACTTCATAAATAAAAAAGTTAGCTATCGTGAACGGTCGTGTAACTCACAGCATACCTGACCACAAAATGAACTGTAACTCGGTTATTTCTAAATATTTTGATAAAGTGCCTTAATACTTTTATACACAGAAATGTTTGAAGAATCTAAATATCTAAAAATATATAGGGTATTCCATTTAAAAAAAAGTGACATATTCCTGTATCTTAGTAACTAGATCCTTTCCCGTTTTTTCAACTACATCACTAAAACCGGGAAAACAAGTACTATAACTTTACTAATTTAACCGTCTTCGTTTCTTCGCTAATAAAATAGTTAGCTATTGTAAACTGTTTTCATGAACACACTGTATAGTATATCTAAAATAATTTAAAACCAAAATTTTAATTTAGTGCTAAAATTGTCCTTGTCATAATAATTTACATTTTCTTATAGGAATGGTAGAACGATTTTAAGTAAAGACTTAGTACCAGAATTAGTAATAATAATTTAAAATTGCTAAGCAATAATATTTGTAGTTCTGAAAATATTATGTGTAGCATAACAATTAAAGCCTATAATTATTGTTAGCGATTTTAAGACGACGAAAAATTATCTGCGAAATAATTTTTCGACGTAAAATTATCCCTAACATAATTAATGTCAGAACATTTAGTCCTTAAAAATCAACCTTTTGAAATTAAGTAAGTCGTATTTGATGCACAAAGATATCACCAACGATAATTTAATATGTATGTCAAAATATTAAAAGAGAAAATATTTCTTTAAGATAGTCATAATTTTTAATTGTTCGTTTCAATTATGCTTTTCACGTTTTGAAATTATCATTTGATAATTTTACACCACAGTACAATATTCCTATGCTTTTGTATACGGATTTACTAAAAATTATGTCTTGACATAATTTTAATCCCAAACTTTTATCTAATGCTAATGCAGATGAACGAAAACATAATAAAAGCGTATAAATATTATGACAAACATAATAATTTCTTCATTCGTAAAATTATGGTTAAGACAAATTGAAATTATCAAACGAGAATTGCTATTAAAAAGCTAAATGGCGTTCCATAACATACGCGTAACAGATTGGCGCGGCATCTCTGAATACAGAGCTTAACAGATTAGTTTTAAAATATCGAAAAGGAGGACAGGTAGGAGGACACTTTTCGAGGAAGGACAGAATCTACTACAGAAGGACTGTCCTCCCTCCCTAAAGGAGGACGATTGGTCACCTTATTAATAAAGAACAAAATTTTATCAATCATTTACTTACAAGATTAACACTAAACATAGGCATAAAATTGAAATGAATGAATGAAAGAAAATTGAAATAAACTTACTTGATGAGAGGATTTATAACGAGGGTGGTTTACGGCAGACAATAATACGTAAAGCAACTTGATTGACTCAAATGTATACTTCCTCCCCATTGTATGCGCTGTTGTCGCCTTAGTTCGTTCAAAATTCAAGTGGTACAACTTGCGCAACCTTACCCTGTTACCGTAGAAACCCGATTTTAGCTAAAACCCGATCTTCCTAGGAAAAACTAGTTCTAACTATTCCCATAGTCAACTACATTTAACCTACAATTAACAAATATTCTCAGTTAATTCTAGTTTTTCATTCTTTCGGTGTTTTTTTTTTAATTTTCGTGTGCTTAGTTTCTAGCTAACAAAATTTGACGTTCTCCACTAGGATCGTTTTCTTCAATTTTACAACTCATAGATTCGCTATTTTCTGAATTCAGTTAGTAACTAACTTTCTAAAGATCATTACTTGAATAACTTCATTATTTACTTTCGTAGTAACTTTTGATGGCAAACACGAAGTCGTAAGTCCTACTCTACACTGAAAAAAAAAACACCTTCGTTCAAAACGAATTTTTTTTATTGAAAACGAATTATGCATTCAATATGTCCAAAAAGAATTTTGTTTTCATTCAAAATTTAATTTGTTTTAAATTTTCGTATTTGAAATAAATAGTATTTAGTTTTGTTTCAAATGTGATCGTTTTTTCTCAATGCAGATAACTGAATTTCATTCAAAACAGAATTAGTCTTTCAGTGAATATCAAAAATAGTCTTCTTTCAATACAAATTATTCAATTTCATTCAAAACAGAATTTGTTTTTCAGTGAATATCAAAAATGGTCTTTAACCAAATAGTTTAAGATTTTTTTTCAAAAGCGAACCTATTTTAGCTGAAAATTCAATTTTTTTTGTTCTAAAACAAATTTCACTATTGTTGAAGTACATAATTCGTTTTTGAACCAATAAACTGTGGTATTTAACTTAAAACAGAATTCCGGTTTGTATCAAAAGTTATGATATTTCATTAAAAACAGAATTCGTTTTTATACCGAAAGGAGGCTTATTTGATTTGCTGGTCTACTACTTTTAAAAGAAATGAAATATTGTTTTGCATTAAATACAATTTTTATTTTAATTAATAAACACAGGATACACAAATCCATAAAAATAAGTAAGAAATTATAATAAGTAACAACGGTTAACTAAATAATTTCGAAATACTCTACTTAAGAAGAACAAAGTAACCACTTTTTCAAAAAAGCGATATAAATTTAGAAAGTACCTACCAGTTTACGAATATTGTCGAAACTTGGTAGGTATATAATAGTAATGTGAACATTTCTCCTTTATCTTTTAATAATTTCTACAATAAAAAAACAATCACATAACTTAAGTAACAAAACGATGGCCTAACTGCAATACCCCGTATCTATAAAAAGACAATTTTACAGGAGAGACAAAAAACTATTTTAATTTTAAAATTAAGCGCTGTTATAATTTTTTTTTGTCTAATAAAAAATAGCTAATTACCCTAAACTGAATAAATAATAGAAAAATGAGAATTTGGCACCATTTTGCATTTATTAAGTACATACGGGGTATTGTTAAAAATTATTTAACAAAAATTTGAAATACGGGTTATTATTGGATTTAAACGCATGGGTTTATTTAAAAGGTTAAAATCATTCAAAATAAAATTTATTATTATTCTTAAAACATTTTCAACAAAATATCAAAACAAACACATAGGTAAATGAATAAAGAGATACATAATTATTTAATTTTCTTAATATTTTGGTAAATTGTTATAGAAAACATGGCAATCAACAGGTAGAAGTGATTTTAGATCTTGCAAATGAGTATATTTATCACTTTTTATACTCAGCCTCTGTTTGTGCAATTTAGGGTAGTTTGTTATCCCAAGACCTTTAAGATTAACAGCACGTACTGGTAGTGGTTTCAATTCATCGTTAAAATTTAATTTGAACCAAATTTGTTTCTTCTCTGGATCGTACATCAATACTCTTAAATCTGTAACTGTGGGATCATTTTTCATTTTTCCAGGTCGAATACTTTTGTACGCTGCTTCACAAGACGAATAATTTAAAAAATAATCATGAGTAAGCAGGCGAACTCTAAACGGAAACGGTTTCAGACGGGCCTCTTCAGTAGCTCTTATGTAATCATGTGGAAGAAAAATCTTTCGATTTTTAAGTTTCATTTCGATCAGGTGGTGAACACTGTCACACTCCATTTGCGTATGACCTTTTTCAAGGTATTTTTGTTGAATGACTTGGCCTCTTTTTATTGAAAGATTTAGGAGTGCATTGGAAAGCGTGGAGTTTCTGTTTTGATAGCAACATCCGTCGGACCACAATATAACAGGCAAGTTTTTGTTTATACAGTTTTCTTCTATATGATTTACAATTATAGAAACAAAAGTAGATGCACATAAGTCCCCTTCCGTTTCATCCCACCAGTAGTTTGTAGCGTCATGATTTTGTAAGTTGTACATGGTAAAGTTATGAATTGTCAGTTTTTTCTTATAATAGATTGCACTTGCATTTAACACAGGACAGTTTTTCACAGCCTGGAGGTCCATAGTAAAAGTATAATTTAAAAAACTAATAGCACCCTCTTTATCTTTAGTTTTATGTTCTCTAGCTAAATTCTTTCTTTCTGTGTGAGAAGCGTAAACAAGGTGGTCAATATTATTAACTTCGTACGCACTACAGGTATCACAATAGTCTTTTTTTGGTTGATACAAACTTAAATTTAAATTACAAAAAACTTGGTCAAAAATTGCGTATGACAACTTTTCTTGACCGCTACTATCACAGTGTGTTAGATAAACTTTATACAATTGAGCTTTGGATTGAAAAAGCGTTTCTAGGTATAGCTTATTTGTGTCCTTGCGGCAGTAATGTGAGGGTATTTTGGGTAGACTATTAAACCAGTTATTAAGAACGTCCCTCTTTATTTTGTTTGGATTTTTCAATCTCTTTTGATCTGTTTGATTTTTTGTGTTAGTGGTAGTGGATAAGGTAGTGTCAAGTCCGTGTTCAGTTTTTTTAAACCAGTCGTGTACCATGTCTTCTTTTAATCCGAAAGTATTTAAAAACATCTTTTTGCACACTCTCTTCTTTTCATTATTTTTGTTTCTCAAATAGTACCAGTATGTTCCACTTCTTCTTGATGGTTGTTCACCCTTTGATGATCTTTTTGTTTCTGTGTATTCAATGTTACCTATTATATAACTTTTTTTCTCTCCCCAATCCATTGTTTCCCATAAACTCTGAAACATAAGTTTTCGCTCCTCTTCTGGAAATGCATCACAAAAGTGTTTCGTTGATTTACGACATGCTAAAGATGTACATCTATCTCCCATTTTTCTACTAGGTCGCTTAATTCCATAACAAATTTTTTTGTCTTTCTTTCTCTGAAAGCCAGCGTATTCCACTCCGTGCATTCTTCTCGACTTGGTTTTTAACCTGCACCAGTTTTCTTTATCTGGTTTTCTTTTTCTATTTCTACCTTTTGTACTTTCAACTTCTACTGTACTTTCATTTGAATTAGTCGTACTTCCTGTTTCGTCTTCTTCATTCACGGTTTCTTCCGGAGACTCAGGATTTTGTTCAGGGATATAATCTGGATCATCTTTTTTATCCTCAATAAAATTAGATTCCACCAAGACTTTGTTTTCACTTTTAGGGGCGAGACTTTTATTTTTGTCGTTAGATACGGTAACATCTTCTAAACAGCCAATCTGTGTAAAATTAGAATCGGTAGCATTTTCAAAAGAGCAATTTTCTGTTACTAGTGTTAGGATTCCAGTGGCACTAACTTCATAAATCCCGTTAAACTCATTGGATGTAGTTTCAAGAATTTTAGCGTCAACACTAGAGGTTTGTATATCATTTTCTGCAACACTAGAGGTTTGTAGATCATTTTCTGCAACACTAGAGGTTTTTAGAACATTTTCTGCAACACTAGAGGTTTGTATATCATTTTCTGCAACACTAGAGGTTTTAAAATCATTTTCTGCAACACTAGAGGTTTGTAGATCATTTTCTGCAACACTAGAGGTTTGTAGATCATTTTCTGATTTTTTTAATGCCATAGACACAATTCTCTGTATTCGAGTTGGTTTCATCTGAAAAACAAGAAACTCATTAGGACACTTACAAACCGCAGTTTTATTGTAATCTGTATATTAGTTTGTTGAATATTTGGATCATTAGTTACATAATAAAATAAATCTAAGAAAATACCCCGTATCTAAATAAAATTAAAGCAAAAGATTATAAATTATTAAAGAAACAACAACCCGTATTGTAACAGCTTCTTTATTGCCCTTAATTTCGGTGAGTAGATAATTAAGAGCAAATAATAATTAGTGTTATCAGATAAGAACATATTTCTAATAAAAATAATGACAAAATTACTTACCTTTGAATAAAATATCAGTCACAGCATAGGAAACAACTAACACGAGTTTTGTAGGTTACAAAACATCACAGACAACTAACAGATACGGGCTATTTGTATGCGCATGTTCGAAAGTTGCGATACCGGCTATTACTTTAGATACATTTTCGTAGATTTCCTCAAAACTTTACGTTACGGCGTTTTAATAAAATGTAGTAGGCAACCCCACAATCGTATTGCAACAAAAATCTCCAAATATTAAAATTGTCAGATACGGGGTATTGCAGTTAGGCCATCGAAAAACAAAATAGATATGTAATAATATGTAACAGTACTTTTTGTAGAAATTATGAAAGATAAAGGATAAGTGTTATCCTTAAGTATAAGTGATATTCCTGAACACTTTGAAAATGTGACTACTTTTTTCTTTGAGTAACAAAAGCAGAATGAGGAATGGGACTACAACCGAATATTTCATTTTTCTTTGTATTAATGGATAGAAATGGAAAAGAAAATTGTCACTTTTTTAAATTTTTGTTCTAACTTTAATAATAAGCCCAAAATAATTTTTTTAAATCTTAATTAATAAACGAGATTTAAAAAAATTATTTTGGGCTTATTATTAACACTAGAACAAAAATAAAAAAATCTATAGGCTCAAAATAAGCTCTAATTTTATAAAAAGAATTAAAAAAAAAGTTGTCCCATTCCTCATTCATTAATTAATAATTAACAAAAGCAAAATTCATTCATTAATAATATAAGTCTCATTTAGAAGTTGATGTTCAAACTTTGGTATAAAATTTACAGTCAAATCGTCATACTTTACACAAATTAATTCGGAATCTTCCACTACTTTAAAAGCACAAAAATGCCGAGCATAATATACCGTGTGTTGATTGATGTAGCGGGTAATAGGAGTTTAACATGTAAAAACAGTCTTTATCATTTTCTTGCTTCCCTGAAAACTTTGGAGTAAAAACATAAAGAATAAAATGTCTTTAAAATTAAAAAATCTAGCTGATAGGTATTTTTTAAATTTACCAATATGATTCGTTTAATAAAAAATATAATAAGAAAAAATTAATAATTAAGCGTTGAATTGAAATTACATCTGTTTACCCATGACTTAAAGCAAATTAAAATTGTTTTAGTAGAGACGTCAAATTTGACCATAAGTAATTATTTGTTAAAATTTATTTATAAATAAATTTGCTTTTTATGTTTTTTATTTTTGCATAAAAGTTTTAGACTGATGAAGATAGCAAAATAATAGTTTTTGGTTATCTACTAGAAGTCACCAAAATTATAAGAAAGAAATAATAATTAAACAATAAATTTAAATCTTATCTGTTTACCCAAGACTAAAAGCATATTAAAATTGTTTTAGTAGATATGTCAAATTGACGTTTGTATTTTGTATTTACAAATTAATTTTTTTATTAAACGGCACTTAATGGTAAATTAAAAAGATACCTATCAGCTAGATTTTTTAATTCCAAAGACATTTTATTCTTTATGTTTTTACTCTAAAGTTTTCAGGGAAGCAAGAAAATCATAAAGACTGTTTTTACATGTAAAACTCCTATTACCCGCAAAGCAAATCAACACACGGTATAGTTTTATACAGTTTCAAAACAAAACAGACACAATTTTTGTTATTTACTAAAATAAAGAGAATCTTTCCAAATATTGGGAAAAATTCATCATCTCTTATATGTAAAACATGTCCAGGTTTGTAAATTATACTATTAAATTTAAACCAAGTACAAGTACAGTAGTCACTAATTTCTGTTCCAGCAAACTGAGTGAATGCCGAATACCCATCGGTACTTAATTTTGAAAAACTTTCTATACCAAATTCTGCGTTATTTAATAATCCAGTTTTATTAATTAATCTATGTGAAAAATTGAGTTGATTTTTTATAGCTAATGTTTTAATAATATTTTTTCTCGAGCATGTACTATTTGCAGTTTGTTTGAAATTTCTATGACGGCCTTCAAATCGCATTGAAGAGACATTACGTAATGGGCCAAGTAATAACAAAAGACGAGGATAATGAACAATAAAATGATGTTTTGGTTTTAATTTGCCAAAATGTTCTACATATAAAGTATGATGCTCAGTAATTAAAACTTTTAGTAAAATACTGTCATTGTCGGTAATACATGTATTAGTTACAATGTTAATAATTTCACATAGGGATAGATACAATTCCCAGTAACTATTCTTTTCTGGAATTTTGTCACCAATAACTAAACTTAAATATCTGGCTAATAAACACATTTCAGAAGCGGATAAATTAATTTGTTTTTTCAATAGTTGTTGTTTTACAATAGCAGGAGGTTTGTTACAACTTTCAGGAAAATTAAAATATCTAATTCTATTATTGAGTTCAGTAAGGCTAAAATATTTATCGACATAAATAAATTGGTATAAAAGTTCGCCCATTTCATATCTACAGATCCCTTCAAAAATATCATGCATAATATCGCAGACAAGATTTTCAGTTACGTGAAAATTTTTCAATTTATTCAAAAAACATTCTTCTCTTACACCTATATCTAATGCATTTAAATCGTGTTCATAATTTTCTCTGTTTCTTAATGCGTTAGCATCTTCTGTTACCATCGTTCCATTAATATTTTTATGAAGACGACAAAATCTGCAGTAATATAACGAAGTAAAACTTTCTGTATATCCTAGTACTGTATTTAAACCTAAATTGTCTCCAAGAAGTAACGTTAAACTAAAATAAATTTGACAAGTTTCACCAGCATCATTTAGTAATATTTCAATACCATTTTGCTCTAAATCTTCAAACTCGTGTGTTAAATTTTGGAAAGTAATTTTGTTACCAAATTCTTTGCGATCACTTGAAAAACCTAATTGAACTAAAAAAATATTTTGCAGTTGGGAAGAAAATTGTGGAGGTAAGCATCCAAGAGCAAAATAGACAGCACATATTTTATAAACCCCAGCATGACTCCCGAGAACATTACATATTTCAAAGTCATCCGTATATAAGAAAAGGGGATACACAACTTTGCCCGAAAATTTTGATTTAATTTTTTTCCATAATTCGCTCTGAATAAAACTGGATTTTATATTACAATCATCTTCTAAGCTTGCGACGTAATCATTTATTATGTTATAAACGTCAGGTAATTCAAAAAAAGCTTTTAATGTTTTCTTCATTGGTATGTATTGAATACAACTGTCAATTTGCTGAAGTACGATTCTGCTTGTAGCTTTTTTCTCATTTTTACGATTACCTATTATCAGAGAAAGGGGATTTACAAAAGTATCTAATTGTTCAAAATATTTAAAACGTTGGTATTCTGTTTGTAAATATGAAAATGGGTTTCCCAAATCACCTAACATGGTTTGAAGTTGATTTAAATTTTCCTCATTATTTTCTAATAGTACGTTATTACTTTCAATAAACGATTTTAAAACCATAATAGGTTCATTAAGCATGTCACTGATGTTGTCGATCATCATTTGTACTTTGTTTCTTGGTAGATTAAAATCGCTATACAATTTTGTACAAAAATGTAAAGCAGATTTTCTTAGATTGTGTTGAAATAAAGATAAGTTACAAATATTAGTACTAGAATTTTGTTTAACTGTGTCATCTTTGCTTTCCAAAACGAGATCAATTGCTTCAGAATTGTTTTCACGATTTTGAGAATTGTTTTTTAAATTTTCCGAATTATTTTCTATTACAAAGTTAGTATGCGTTTGAACATTATTGGTACAGTGCACTCTCACAATATGTTTTTTAAATGAATTTAGATTTTGAAAAGATCTGTAGCATGAAGTTTCATCTTGCTTGCATTTTATTGTGCTCGTTGACGTTTTATATGTGTGTCTTATGCGAATGTGTTTTATAAAAAGTTTGAGACATTTAAATTGAGTGGAACAAAATGGACATATAAACATTATAAAAAAATTTAAATTATGCAAGTAAATAAACTAAAACGCACTAATCACTTAACTCTTGTAATAATGTAGACACATAAGGAATCGCTTTATCAGTTGTGGTTGTTACACCATAAAGCCACCGCTGTATTAAAAGCCAAATATGTGTACTTTCTTCGGGGTACTGTGCATTCAAAACATGAAATGCCTTGAACAAGAGATCGATTGCACTTAACACAGTATCACATTTAACAATGTTTTCATCTATTACCGCATAAAAGTCCGTAACATTAATCCAACTTGGTCCGACCACCATTAAATATGGCTGATCTGTTAAGCCAAAAGTTTGCAATCTAGATTTTCTGCTCTGAATTTTATTTTCGATATCTCCAGGAATCTGAAACAATAATTTAAATTAACTAAACAGAATTTACAAAAATACTGTTTTGCACTTTTGTATTTGAGTTTTTAAAATGAAGTTCAATTTTTAATGCTTCACAACATTACGGTTCTTCCTAAATTTTTCATTTTTATTATGTATGTATTTTTCAATTGATGCGCAACATACATGCAAAATGTGTTTTCTTATTTGTACAATGTGTAATAATACTGTGTAATAATGCAAATAATGTAATACTTACTTCCACAAAAACAATAAGGCTTTCTTGACATTCAGCGATACTTGGTTTATACCGTTTCTTATTAGTTCTGATAATCTCTTTTGGGGGAAACAACGTTGCTAATAAAGCAAATTGAATTGCATTTTTACTATCTAAAAAATTGCACGTCAATAGTACGAAAAAAAAAAGCACATGCATTATACCCTCCTCTATAGATTCGTTTTTAAGAAGCTGAAATAACTCTATATTATCACATATATGTGTGGCATTCCCATATTTAATGCATTTTAATTTGTCAATGAATTCTTGCCATTTTGTAAAACAATCGAATATATTAATATTGCAAGTTCCGAACATTTGTTTGAAGTCCAATTGAATCTTAAATGTAACAACTTTTAAATAAATTTAATTCACTATGAGAAGTGAATCTTACCAATTTTGATGTTAAATTGTTTTTGAATATAATCGGCCATTCATTTAAAAATTGCTTTACTGTGGTTCCTTTGAAATTTTTTCTTAACGGGAAACTCCTTATCCAGTTTTCAACAACTAACTCCTCGGGATGTGACCATTTCTGTAGCCATTCAGCACTAACTTTTATGTCATCTGTATAAAAAACATCATCTCAAATTTTTATACTGCGCACCACACATAGTATATTATAATAGTATTATAAAGTAGTAGAACCTACCCTGTATATCGACTTCTTTTTCATCATCTGTTGCAATTTTTGTTGATGTTTTCGTTGAATTAAACAAATGCTTTAAATTTCTATATTTGTCCACGAGTTTTCCTTTAGCATTTATGTATTTCTTATTTGCGCCTTTATTACTAACTGATGTTCTTGGAATATAATACGTATTTGTTACTTCCCCTTTAAAAAAATTGCATATTTTATCAGCAATTACTTCAAAGTCGATATCTTTAAGCACTTCCCTAAAAAGCAATAATCGTAATAATAAAATTTCGTAAGTGGCAGTTAGTTACTTTTCAGAGAGCATAGCATTGATGATCAATTCAACTAGTAAATTTCTTGTTTTGCGAGTTAAACGGTTTTCTAACTCGTAATTGTTTAAAATATGCTTACCAGCACCGGTTAGCTTTAAAAATTTAGTTAAGTTTAGATGGTACGCTGTTCTGCATGACCTTTTCATTTCTCTCGGACCATAAAAATTTTTTAAATCGGATGTTGCTCGCTTATATGCTGTTGCTGCTTCGAGTTTGTTTACACTGCCTGATGGATCTTCTTCAGCAGAATCAAACATACTTGTACGAGTACTTGTGCTTGGGCCACTATTACTAATACTCATTATTGTATCTACATCTACGGTTACCGTTGAAGCTTGTGAATTATCAGTCTCTGAACAATTTAAGTTTTTTTCTTCGAGGACACTAATACCACTACCAGCAGTTTCGCTATTCGTATCAATTCTAAATAGTTCCAAATGCCGCATAAATTTGGTTCTTGGACCAATTTTTGGTATGAGTTCTTTTAAACTGTCATTACTTAAGTCTCTGAAGGAAAATTCATCTATTTCTTGTTCTACAAATGAACAAATTTAACATAGTAAGGTTATCGTATAAGAAAAAATTTACGAACAATAGTGCATTTGTGCATGCATTTTTATAGTTATTTGTTTTATAAGGAGACAAAGTGACGTTTTGTGTGACAAGACTGTGTTTGGCTGAAGAGCGAGCGCGTAGCGAGCGAGTCAGGCAATACAGGCGAGTCACACAAAACTACTTTGACTCCGTATAAAACATTAAATTTTTTCTGCAAACGTAAAGCGTAAAACTGAAAATGTTGATTTTTGAAAGAGCACCATCTCTTGTCAATTACTTGTAGTTCAATTGTCAAATATTTTTTAAAATTAACTTAAATTTGTAAAAAAAGCTAATTATTAAAAGCAACGAACTAATTTTAAAGGAAAATTTAAAAAACATTAAATTGTTTACATTACAAATGCTTAAAAAACATTTTTTACGTTAAAAATAAAAATAATGTGCGGTTAAGATTTTACTTTTCCCTCCTAGACAGACAAAAATTACTTTTCTGACAATTTTTCCTGCCTCGGCGGGAAAGTTAAACTTCACCGTTACCTATTGAGTGACACAAAGGCGACTTTTTCTGACGTTTGAAGAAAAAATTATTTATTTATAGAAACAAGCGCAACGCCACCGTTGTTTACAAAATTTGAAATTTCACTGACTACGCTATAATACCATTATCACTAAATGTAATACGTTGTAGTTGTACACTTTACATATTAATAATCGATTATAAAAACAAAATCAAGAATAAATAACAATAAGCCGGGCAACTCACCTTCGAAAATTGGAATCAAATGGGCCATGTTCCATTTTCTTAACACATTTTTCACTACCTCGTCTGCCATTTTGTCAAACTGATAATGAATCGAATACTAAATACTAAATGCACAACACTAACTGCGTTTTAATTTGGATCAAAATTTAAAAATTTTTAAACCGATATTAACCTTTTCACCGCTCACTTTTATTACCCAACGCTAACATTTGTAAACTCATTGTATGCTTCTTATAGCACAGAATGTTTATTTGCACGCTTTCATACTTTAACACGCTTTGCAAGTGCCTGCAAGTGCAGAGTGCAGAGGAGTCGGGGAGGATAATATGATGTCATCCCCATGTCCCCAACGCATGCCTTAAGCAAGCTAGGATAAATATAAAGGTGCTTAATCAGCGATAACCACCACTGGCGTGGCCTTGCTGCGTGGTAACGAATACAGTTCGGTTTCAAAATAAAAGTAAATTTGTTTTCAACATTTTAAGATCTTTTTTAAATAATATTTCTTTGTACCTAAAACAAAATTCAATTTTGAATTGAAACTAAAAAAACAATAATAAAATAATCTGTATTTAAAAAGCAATACGTTTTATTTCAAATAACAAAATTTAAAATAATTCTTGTTTTGGATCAAAAGATTGCAAACTCTTATTTTGAAAGAATTCGTATTTGATTAAAAAGAAAATATTTTGATTTAAAATCTAGCATTTTAAAACTAGATTCGTTTTAAATTAAAACGATCTTTTTTCTCAGTGTAGGCCAAATACCAAACATAGCCCGATATGGTGACTGTTTTATACCAGAATGGGGAGCTATATTTTTCATGAATTGTATAAACGCAGGGCCTTTCGACCAGTTTGTTGTATTGTTGTCGTTCATCCAGGCTGCTAACATTTTTTCAACGTCCTGGTTAGCTCGCTGTACTGATTCTTGACTTTGGCTACGCTGCTGAGAATGGGATATTTGTATCATTTTATTGTGTAATTAGTTATGAGACAAATGAGAAAAATTATGTGAACATAATGTAAAAAAGAGTGTAAATGGTTATTCATTATCGTCATCCGAATCATCGACATCAAAACCATCACTGCAAAGAAAGAGCGCCCTAGTCTCGGAAGAAAAGCGTTTACTTTGCTTCGATAACTGTTTTCCTATGCTCGATATAAATGGATCTGACGTGATTATGAAGCGTTGAAAAACATCCCGCATCGTATTTTCTCTAGAGAATTTTCGAGGAAAATGTACATTTTTTTATTAAAATTACCATTTGTAAAAAAATAATTTATGTCAGTATCAGTCGACTGAAACAGAATTTTTGAAAAAATAAGAAAAATTTTTTTTTGAAAAAGAAAACAAGAAATTGTTTTATCGATAGTTACATATCGTTGAAAAGGGAAAAAAATAAGCATTTTTTTTAAGTTGAAATAAAATACACTGAAAAAAATTTTTAATCATCAGTAGTAAAAATTACTAATGGAAAGTAAAATAATTACTTAATTTTGGGATAAAAATAATAATACTTCCCAAAGCAAAAATTATTTCTTACTTGTAATTTCTTATTCCAATGAATTTATTTCTTACACTGAAAAATTCTTTTAATCATCAGTAGTAAAAATTATTAATGAAAAGTAAAATAATTACTTATTGTTGTGGCAAAAATAATACTTCCCAAAGCAAAAATTATTTCTTGCTCGTAATTTCTTATTCCAATGAACTTTATTTCTTACCATTGGAAACATTAGTTTTAAGAATTACCCTAAAAATATTTAATTTTATTAAAATAATTACAAGAATGGTTTTATTAAGTTTTATTAGTTTAATAGAATTTATAAAATAAACAAACTGGAAATAATAACATTTTACCGCCATTTCAATTAGTTAAAAAACGTAAAACAGATTAAGTAGCACTCCACAATCTGACCGAACAAAATTAAAAACAAAAATTTTCAAAATTGCCTATAAACTAAACCGCAGTGAAACAAAAGTAATGCCCTTTTGGGGGCATTTTAGAACTGGGATGTGTAATATAAGATTATCGACATGCAACAGATTCATAGAAAACGTATTTTTTATCATACTTGCATTATAATCTGCCAATTTCACACTAAAAAGCGTTCATAAAATCGTCTTTATAGCACAAGTGCTCTATAAAGTCGTCTAGGTAACAACAATAATATTAACTGTTGTGCGACTGTTGTTCTCCAATGTAAACAAAGCATCTCTGTGGCAACAAATGTATCCAAAATGGGCACGCTTATTTTTCAAATTTTAAATACAGATTTTTTCTCTTTTATAGAGGTTTTAGTTGCAATTATAATAAAAAATAGCGTATAATACTCGTGTATAAGTAGACTTTATCGCATACGCGCCGTTACAAGCACTCGCAAGCTCGTGTTTGTAATTTTCGTCGCTAATGCGATAAAGTCTTTCTTATACACATGTATTATAATATACTATTGAACATTACAAGAATTATAATGATCACTGAAAGAAATAATTTCAAGCTCTCTATAAGTAAACAAAATATACACTTTCTTCGCTACTTAAAAAGATTTTGAAAATGTCTCCAAATTTAGGTACTAAATTCTCTGTTCCAACAATTACAGTTGTAAAATAGTTTGTTTTATAAGTGTAACTAGACATTTTTATCCATTTTATAAAATTCCCATCAAAACTATCATCAAACAAATTATGTAAATGGTGTTCCCTGGCTAATACTGCGCTCAGAGATCCTTCGTCAGGACCAATAACGGTATTATTATTAAAACCGCTATTATTATTTAATCTATACGAAAATTTCAGTTGGTAATCGAAAGAGTAACATTTTTCTTGCAACTTATTATACATTATTTATGATTTTAGATTCTCGATGTTTTGCTTCACATCGTAGTGCCGATATAGTACATTACAATACATGGTCGGTAAGTGCATAGTTAACAAATCCAGAAAATGTTAGCAAAACGAGACCCGTAGGGTCGAGTTTTTCTAATTTTCGAGATTTGTTAAGAAAAGCACTTAACGATCCGAGTATTGCATACTATTTTTTGCACAATCGTGAAAAATAACTATTAATAATAAATTCATTTTTTCAACTGACACTAGTTGACAGTTGTAAATAATTTTTATAATTTTAAAGTTTATTCAAAATAGTAACCGCTGGAGAACAATGTTGTCCCAGTAATAAGAATAAAAGTAACAAATAGCTCAAACATCTGTTTCACTTACCACCCTTGTGCTTTTGGTTAAATATTTCGAAATCATTATTTTATTGTTTCTATGGACACATACAATGGTTTGGTAAAATCAACTTTCTATTAGTATAAACATTGTTGGTAAGTTCAGAATAGAACACGATTGTGCAAAAAATACATTATTGGGCCCACTGTTTTTATAATAGATGGGTAATGTACCAAGTGGTGGTGTTTAGGTTTCAGTTTGTCACAAAATAGTGAAATATAATATATAATTCGTGATGACATTTTATTAGCCATTTCAGTAAACCAATCTGGTCATCGATTATGTCAAGCGCACATATAATATCTAAAATTTGCCTTAAAATTAAAAAAAGTTCCAAATTTCATCGCCTTCAGGTACGAGGTCTCCAATCAACAAAGAAAAATATCGCACAAAACATAACATTTCTGAAGCCGACATGCTAAATTTTGTTTTTGTGTGAAAATTTTTCATTATACCTGGGGGTTTATTACCATTTTCAAAATTGAAGTCAAAAGAAAGAATCCTAGAATTTAATATTTCCACAGAAAAAAATTTACTACTCATTTTCTATAATGAGATAATTTAGTATATGGATCATGTCGTAATGGCAAATTCCTTCAAGGACATCGTGCATCATATCAACATAAAAATTTTCAACAGCATGAAAAACATTAAAGAATTAAAAATGCAGTTTTCCTTAATGCCAGATTTACTGAAATCGCCTCTAGAAACGTCAACATTATAATTGTCAATAGTTCTCTTTAACAGAGGATCTTCACATTTTGCAGTTTTGGATGTTTTTTTATCTACAAAACCTGCAGCTATAGTTGCTGCTAAAGCTTTCCCCAAAACCTAACAAACTGTGTAAGCTTAAATTATCGCCTGAAATTACAACCATATAACAGAAAAAAGTTTTTTTTCACCTTCGGCTGTATTTATTTGGATGCCATATTTCTCTAAAAACTGTAATTCCTCAATAAGTATTCCAAAAACTGACGAATTAGTAAACTCTTTCCTATCATTAGAATGGAAAAGTAAACATAAAAAAATAATGCAGAAGCGTATTGAGGAGGAAATGTTAAAATATTAACATAAACACCGCCTATTTTGTGGATCCCTGAATGGGATCCTAGTGGATTTCCTGTTTCAAAATCGTCATAATAGACGAAAATCGGAAATACAATATCACTTGATTCATAATTTTCTAAAATTTTTGTCCACAATTCAGATTGACTAATATTCATTTTTGAATATTTTTCATTTCTTAAATTTGACACGTATTCTAATGTTTTTTCTAAAATGTTACCAGTCTCAAACAGTTTCTTAAATATGGCTCTTATGCCCGTTTTCACCGATGGTTCCTAAGCAATTGCCTACGTAAGAACTGCCTAACGCTAAGACAACTTCTAACCCGAGGCAAAAAAATTAATAACCATTACGATATCGCTATATGAATACCTTTGTTTATCTCATTTAGGAACCCTGGTGCGCGTGGTGAAGAGCAATTTCAACTTAAAAAATGCTAATGTCAGATTAAGCAATGCCTAACTTTAAGAATCGTCGGTGAAAACGGGCATAAGAGGTATAAAATGTCCAGTCCTATCTACAGATTTTAATACCATTATATGATTTTCATTAATATACTGATTTCGATGACCTACTTTATATTCAACAGGTTTTATATAAATTCCAGAATTTTCAAATAATTTGAATCTTAGATGTTCAGTTTCAAGATCTTTGAAAGGTGTTTTAAGTACAGAAAACATTTGGTTAATTTTACTTGCTTCATTTGAAGTGGATGATGATTCAAGAGCCTAAATTGTAGAATACAATTTCGAAAAGATTCTTTAAAATCAAGTATTGAATCAGATTCAAAATTTTCATGGTTTATAAACAAATCATCAGTTTCGCAGTTCGTATTATCACTATTTTTTGAAATATTCTCATGCAATTTTGTAAACAGCAACTCTGGTGCAGCAGTAGCAGTGCAAGTCCCTTTTTCAATATCAAGTTCATAGAGATGCTTGAAGTTAATGTGTTTTTTGTATGAATTTAAATTCGAAAAATCTCTGTTACAGCTACCATTTCTACATTTGTAAGTACTGTTTTGATTAAATTTATGAGTAAATTTTAAGTGAAAAATCAATTTTTTCAAAGTAGAATATTTAGCAGTGCACTCAAAACACGCAAGCACCATTTTGTTTCACTAAATTAGTAATAATGAACTTCCCAAAAACTTAAAATTGCGTGTAACATCTATAGCTATTCAATTTTTTGAAATAAAAACGAATAAACAATTTTACGAATTACAAAAATAAAGTAAACGTGGGTTTTATAAATAAACTTACGACTTAAGTTTTTAAAGATGATTTTTTATTTAAGACGGAGTTTATAAGTACAATTACATTTTATAACTTAGAACTTCAAAAACTGATTAAAATTAGGTAAGCACTTGCATATATAACTTTTATTGGCACCTCCATATTACCTTAATAGGTGAGAGCAATAACCGGTGGATTTGTTGTTAATGCAAATCCCACAGGAAAATAATTAGAACGTGCTTATTTAACTATTAGAGAAATAATAAGAAAAAGATGATATTATAAAGTTTCTAATAAGCATTTCTTATGGGAACATAACTAGATCTTAATTCCCAAATATCTGAAAATGTGATAACATACCTCGCTACTAGTCTGTCTCGTTGCTGACGTCATGCGCGGTTAGAACGAAACTGTAACCGCTGATGAGCACACCATACTATATTCACACCACGATTACCTCCCAATTCTAATGTTTTTCTTGGAATTTATTTTCAAGTTTCAACAAAGGGAATGAAAGGATTATAAACTATTTGTATTGTATAGTTTGAGTTGATATATAAGGTCTTTTGGCTTCTATAAACTTAAGTGTTGCTCATCAGCTTATGCCAATACTGCCCTCATAACTAAAAACGCCGTATCTGCATTTTTATAGTTCTGAGATATTTGCTGTTGAAAGTTTTTTTAAAGCTCTACGGAACTACTTACTAATTAATCAATGTTTGGATTGCTTTTAACTATTTCGAATACGCTGATTTGACGATGAAAGATCAAAGTGTTATTTCTCTGACATCAGTCCACGAATTTTATTTAGCTGTTCGAAGGGTTTTAACAACTTTTATGCGGAATGTTTTTTTTTCTATTTTCAATAATAAGGTGAAATATTGAGTGCAACTGAGTGAATTAAAACTAGTTTCTTATTATCAATTATTATTGAAAATAGAAAAAAAAACATTCCGCATAAAAGTTGTTAAAAATGCTAAATAACGAACAGCTAAATAAAATTCATTAGACAAAAATTCGTGGATTGGTGTCAGAGAAATAACACTTTGATCTTTCTGCTTCGCCATCATTTTGAAATGGTGAGAGATATAATAAAAGACAATTTACATTATTTGTAGAACTTGTTAAGTAGCTTACATAAATATTTTTATTTTTTTCCTAACTCAAAAAACAAAGATGCTACCATAAAAACCTAAAAATCAATAAATCCGCAATATTGAAAAAACCAAGCGCCATTTTGGAAAATTGAAATAACAAAAGTTATTAGAATTGGTCAACTCTACCACCTGGTCCAGTTTATAATTCTGTATAACAAGAAATATCTGCTACATTAATTTATCAGGATAGCTATCTTAAGAGCTTTGTCGGCCCTATCTCAGAAACGTAGGGGTCTAGAAGTTTTCGCCTCTGGAGACTTTTTTTGTTCAGAAAGGCAAAATCTACAACATACCAAAATTTTATCAAATTTGACTGAAACCGTTTTTCCATTTAAAAAGTGCGGGGTCCTTTCTACATGCAAAAATTATAGTAAAATCAAAACTTGACAAAGTATTAATGTGGTCGCTACAATCTGAAGGATTGTACCCCAAACAAAAGTTATACGTGACTCCAAAATCAATCACAACAATCTGCGATGTAAAATTATAATCATTCAAAAACTCACCCAACGTTATTAAAACAAACCGTCGTAAATCACTGCTCGGAACACTAGACGAAAGGGCCCCTTGGTCCGTTGTTACGACCAGGTCGACTATCGATGAAAATGCTAAAACGTTATAAAATTACGTACACAGAAAATATTGTAATTGACAGGAAAAATCAAAGTTACTGAAAACAAACAAAATCAACTCAATACTTTGCAATAAAATGAATTTAAATTACTAAGTGAGGTTAAATGGTAAAAAAATGGTTTATACGAATCACGACTTAAATGGTCCAGGTGTGACGATGATCAGAGATGACGATGGTTGTTATCGACCTGTACTACTCGATCCTTGGCCAACACATGTCCACGTTGTCCAAATCTCGTTATTAATCTTGTGATCTTTCCTACGAAACCTTTTCTATGACCACTAAACCAGAAGTGATTGACTTAGTGTGAGGATTATTAACAATTGAACACCCGTTCCTTCACGTATTCTAAAATTCCATCCAAACACACCTCAACAAAAATAACGCTTCTCTTGTGTGGTATAATATTTATATTCGTTGAATATTCACAAAATAAACTTCGATGACTTTAATTTTCGTGTATAAACTTCGATGAATTTAATTAAAATTTGCTATCGTCGCACGCAATTATTTGACACGCGTCTGTCTTACTTGAAGTCTGAAGAGCGAATCCCCTCCTAGCTCCTACCACGTCCGGTCCTCGTAGTATCCCTACGCTAGATCGTGGTACTATCTTTTACTCCGAGACACCTCTCGGTAATTAAACAAACTTATAAAAAGGAATCTTTAAACAATTTACTAAACGAACTTTATAAAAAAAGAATCTTTAAACAATTTACTAAACGAACTTTAAATTGTTATACACCTTCTCCGCAGATATAAACCCGCAGGCTTTATGTACAACTCCTAAACTACTAAAAATATACAAACTTATTTACATAAAAACTACCCACCAACACTATTGTACGATTCTTTGTAGTGATAACGTAAAAAAAAACGGATAACTCATGACTACCCATATCTAACAGTTAACCCAATCTCTAATGCCGAAAGCTCATTAATTAGTCAAGACCATTGATCCTTAATACTAAGCGACCTAAACTAACACTTCCGCATTACAAACTCTTACTCTAGTACCACATACGCTAGTACTACTACTACCAAACGCTAATTGCGCTTGCAACTAACTAAATACTTCAACAAGTATTCAAACGTGGTCATATTCTTGTTACGTCCCAAGAATAAACCCTAAACTATACTCAAATGTATAACTCGCCCACCAGACGACGAATTAAATACATACGACTCTATAACAAGAGTACCAAAATTCATACGACTCTTCAACAAGAGTACCAAAATACATACGACTCTTCAACAAGAGTACCAAAATACATACGACTCTTCAACAAGAGTACCTAATGTAACTAAACTAAATCATACATCGTTATCACTTACACCGAAACAAACGTTCAGTCAAATCCAAATAACAAACCGCACAACAGTTCAAGAAGAAATAGATGGAAAGAGATAGTAAACTAAAAAATGAAATAGGAAAACATAACGAAACTATATGGATATAGGTATTGAAAGGAAGTACCCCGATGTATTGTATTGATAAGCGTGGTCGATGATGGAAATAATGCCCCGGCCTCGCGTATAGATCATAAAAACGCGTCGTGGCTCCGCTGACAATACGTCTCCACCTTCGAACACTCAGATCATCACAACAACCGTTCGACACTGGATATGTACAAAGGTTTGACCGGGAACAGGTCCTTCACGTAAACGTGGAACAAAAGGTGAAACGGGACTACAGCTCGTGAAGCGAACTGCAGTTAATAGGACGACTACGTTAACCTCTGACTCGAATCCTGTACAGCCAACGACCCTGACTCCACAAAAGCAGCAACCACACAAAAGCAGTAGATGTAGCGGCCACACCCAAGTGTACGATCGAGGCTCCCGAGAGAGACACTCATCTGGCTCACTACCCCCCCCCCCCGACATCTGCACGATTAACTAGTCCTAGAGTGAAAGTCAGTCCGTCAGCTCCCACAAAACTCAAGTCAGGAACACAAACTAATTGAGCTTTGGACTCGGTAGCTCCACGGAAAACGGAAATCAAGATGGTATGATTTCGGACTAACCAGAAAACAAACTGGTTCTCAACCATACTCAGTCGCAAAGCAACTCTTTCAAACGTTACTCATAACTAAACATAAACACACATAGCAACGCACTAGCCAGGAGTAAAATTAGGTAAAAGATAACAGCGTTAAACATAAACACCCTCCAATCAAAACATACCTAACTACCCGACACTAATATCATTACTACTGTACAAAAAAACACTTACAGCAATGTACTAACCAGGAATAAAATTAGGTAAAAGATAACAGCGTTAAACATTAACACCTCCAATCAAACACACCTAACTACCCTGTACTAATACAATTATAAATACGTTCCAACTCCATACAATCACTCTACCAATCACCCGCTAAACTAAATCCCAGGATCAAATACGTAAAGGAGTGTAAGAATGGAAATCGTAACGTTCCAGATGTACGGAACTTCGATCTAATGAAACAAAAGTTTCATCAGATGCCCAACCTCCTCCCTTGGAACTACAAAAAACAAAACACTTACAGCAATGTACTAACCAGGAATAAAATTAGGTAAAAGATAACAGCGTTAAACATTAACACCTTCCAATCAAAACAGACCTAACTCCCCTGTACTAATACAATTATAAATACGTTCCAACTCCATACAATCACTCTACCAATCACCCGTTAAACTAACTCCCAGGATCAAATACGTAAAGGATGAACGGATGGAAATCGTACCGTTCCAGATGTACGGAACTTCGATCTAATGAAACAAAAGTTTCATCAGATGCCCAACCTCCTCCCTTGAAACTAAACACAAAACAAACGTAAGAAAAAGAGCTTTCGACGCTACTCTACCTAATCGACTTCGCTGTCATCATCATTCGGCTGTGGTTTCAGGTCTTTAACGTGCCACACACCTACATCTTTACCTCGTTCATCATTCAACCGATAGGTCAACCGCTCAGTTACTTCTTTAACTATACAGCGAACGTATTTGGGAGCTAACTTACTACTAATATTCCGACCAGCGTCAGACAAAACATAATTGCGCTTCCAAACTACTCGCTATTTGCTCGCGAGAGTCTAGTGATAAATCCTCCTCCCCAAAACCCGGTAAACGACTATAATAATCCCCTGTTACAGGTACGGTTCGCCCGAACGTTAGGAATGAAGGAGTATACCCCGTGACTTCATGTACCGAGGTGCGAATAGCATGAGCTACTTTATAAACCTGTACGTCCCAGTTACGATGATCATCTTCGACGAACGAACGCAACGCAGTCCCTATCACTTTGTTGTATCTCTCAACGTAATTAATTTGTGGATGGTAAACCGCGTTGTACCATAACTTAGGAATTTCGTACGAAGAGATAAACTTCTTAAATTCGGAACTTACAAATTGTGGTCCGTTGTCGACCATCACGATTTGAGGTACGCCAAATACGAGAAAAACCTCGTTTTCTAAAAATTGATTCACACTTTTGGCAGTAGCACGCCTTACAGATTTAACGAGAATAAACTTAGTCACCCAATCGCATACCACTATTAACATTGAGTTAATAGTTAGAGAACGAGGGAAAGGCCCCATGAGATCTACCGATATACACTGGAAAGGAAACCTAACCTTTTTCCCGGCACCCATCAAACCATATCTCCCGACTTGAGATGACTTACTTGCTAAACAAACTTTACATTGCCTCACGAACCTCACAACATCATTATTCATTCGGGGCCAATAATATAACTCGCAAACTTTTCTAAGAGTCTTAAAAATCCCTAAATGACCGGATGTTGGTTCGCAATGTAATTGTTCTAACACCTCTTTACGTCGAGATCTCGGAATGACCTGCTTCCATTCAACTAAATTCGATATTATCTCATGTCGGTTAACTATCAACTTATACAGTACACCATTCTCTACTCGCCAATCTGGGTAAAATTTACCGTCAGTCCTAACACGTTCGCGCATATTACGGTACCATCTATCATAATCATCTTCTACCAAGTTAATTATACTAATACCTAAAGGTGCACGCGAAAGTGCGTCGGGAACTACATTCAATTTACCTTTACGATGTGTAATATCAAAGGAATGTTGAGACAGCTTTACACTCCAACGAGCCAAACGACCCGCTGGGTCCTTCATCGTAAACAACCAGAGTAATGAATAGTGATCTGTAATTACGTTAAACTTAGTACCCTCTACGTAAGGCCTAAACTTTTCAATACCAAAAATAACCGCCAAACATTCGCATTCTGTAACTGTATAATTATGCTCTGCTTTATTTAAAGTGCGTGACGCATAAGCTATTACATGTTCTTCGTCACCCTCACCCTGCGTAAGAACACAACCTAAACCCGTATTAGACGCATCACATTGGATGTTAAATGGTAAATCAAACTTTGGACTAGCTAAAATTGGTGCTGATGACAAAAGTTTCTTAAGTAATTCGAACGACTTATCAGCTTCAGAATTCCAAGATATCGTTTGTCTCTTTACGCGACCTTTAATCAAATCAAATCAAATTAAGTAAGTGGAGATAACACCGTAGAGATATTTGGTACGAAACGCCGGTACCATGAATACATACCGATGAACCGTTTCATCGCCGTCGCGGTTTCTGGTTTCGGAAACTTAACGATTACTTCTACTTTAGCTGGGTCTGTATGAAGACCGTCTTTATCTACAATGAAACCGAGGTAAGTTAAACTAGGTCTACAAAATTTACATTTGTCAAAATTGATTGTTAAATTAGCAGATGCTAAACGACGTTGTACTTCCGATAATAATTCTAAATGTTCATCGAACGAACCCGATACTATGACTATGTCATCTAAGTAAACAAAGAGCTTTTCACCTAACAGTGGACCGAACAAAGTGTCCATCAACCTCTGTTCTCGATCGACTCTTCCGACAACGGAATTTGCCGGAAGGCCTTTTTCAAATCGATCGAAGATAAATATCGAGCGTTATTAAGTCGATCCAGGATACTTGACAAATAAGGAAGAGGATAAGAATCCTTCTTCGTAACATTATTCAGTTTTCTACCGTCGAAGCATAACCGATATGAACCATCTGGTTTATTTACTAAAAACATCGGACTACTCCATGGAGATTTCGAAGGTCTGATTACCCCCATTTCTAACATACTGTCAATCTCTTTATTGGCATGCTTTTGCATTGCAGGCGACAATCGATAATATCGCTGTTTTATGGGCAACGCATCCCCCGTATCTATAACATGTTTGACTAAGTTCGTCCGAGTTAGCTTGTCGTGTGCTAGTGATCTAAAAGTCTCTACCACCGCTCCTAACCTGACTTGTTGGTTTATGTCCAAATCGGCCACGCTACGTACTTTAGCTAAGGAGTGTACCGTACTTATACAATTAGGCCAGTCAATCGGCAGTTTTTGATAGAAAGTTTTGGAGGAGTTTTGATATTTGAGTTTTTTATGTTTTTCAGGTCGCTGAAAACGAATTTGAAGTTTGCCACCAAAAATTTTTCCCGGGAAAAAAGTTATAAGCAAAAATAAGTAAAAAAAACTGCTCTTTTTAAAACTTTCGGTTGTAACTCGAAAACTATGCATTTTTTGGCAACATTAAACTACAATAAAAATAGTTCTAAGAAAATTTTCTACATTTTATGTCGGTAAGTTTTTTTTGTCAGGCAAACGGTTTCGCCGCGATCGCGCCTCGAAGTTGTTGCAACCTACAGTTCAATGAGAAATGCCACGGTAGTGTTCCTTAACCGTGTTAGTAATCACTCCTACGTCTTTAACTTTAACTATTTGGGTTTTTTATCTTTTTCAGGTCGCGTAAAACGAATTTGAAGTTTGCCACCTAAAATTTTTCCCGGGAAAAGAGTTATAAATAAGTCTTTATAAATAAATAAGCAAAAATAAGTCAAAAAACTGATTTTATTCAAATTTTTGGTTTTAACTCGGAAACTATGCGTTTTTTGGTAACGTTGAATGAAAAGAAAAGTTAGAAGAAAATTTCATACATTTTAGGTCTGCAAATTTTTTATTTGTCAGGCAAAAGGTTTTACCGCGATCGTGTTTAGAAGTTGTTGCACCTGCAGTCCAATGTGAAATAGCACAGCGCGGCTAAAATGTTGCAATAATCTTGGGAGTTGGACACTAAGGGCATTAACATGGCATTAGTCCATTTTTGTTTTTTTCGATTTCTTCTGGGTTTTTTCAATGCCAGCCACTGCTGGACTTGGTAGTATAGGTAAGTACCCGTAAAGAATGTTCTCTCGCTGCAACTGCAGATGGTAGCATGCGACAATGTGAGTCTTTGTCTCATAATGCAACTTTGATGTAGCACTTATGTCTCAACTTGTTAAGTGATGTTACTTCTTTCCCACTGAAGCCGTACAATTAAATATGAAAACGTTCACCAGCATCAGCAACCATTTTTTGAGTAGCATATGAGGTTTTAAATACCTCGAGGGTACCTGCGAGATCGCGGTTGTTATAGTCAGTCAGTCATGAACTTCATTTTTCCGTGATTGAACAAAAAGGATATGGTATCACAACCACTCATTGCGTGTAAGGAAAATATATTCTCAGCAACTGTTTTGTTCTACCCACTGCAGTGAGTGGGGAAAATAAAGCTCTACAAACTTTTTTATTTCTAGGTTTTAAGAAGTAAACATTATCATCTTTGCAGAGGTCGATCAAAATTACTAAAAGGTACATTCTACATCCTCGCCTACAACAAATACAGCTTCATGTTTTGGGGGCAAGAACAAAGCTATGTTCACTATCAGCGAGTCGGCGTCTTCTTTAGCTTGCTTACTCGTCACATAGCCGCTGATGTGAATGTCGTAATAACTAATAAGCGTTGCTAGTAACCGATTTTTGTTTTTTGGATTTGCAAGACATTTTTCTTTAAACGCTGTGGGAACCATTGTTTCGTCAAATATTATGTGGGCAGAAACAAGTTTTCTTGATCTTCTCAATCGCTCAGCGCACATGGTTCCACCGTCTGTAAGATCAGGATAACCATCGCCATCACATATAACTGTAGCGTTTGGTTACTTATTTTTGACATAAAGAACATATCTATCACAGATGGAAGAAAATGATTGATTGCTATTGCTAGGTCACACAACCCTATCCAATAAGAACCCACCATCTACCACATATACAACTTTGCAACTAAACTTCACATCTGTAATACGTTGGAATGCTTTGTAGTACAAGCTAGAGTTGCTTCCTTTTCTTAAAATATCGTCAAAAGAGATAACGAGATAAGGAATCAAGACCAAGATCAAAGGCCAAATGCTCCTCAAGCTCTTCATCCGACTGCTTAGCAATGGTATTTTTTTGGAACAGAGTGGTTGGATTAATTGAAATGGGGTTGCAAAGGGTTGCACTCTGTCACTGCGTTTGAATTTGACACTTTCAGCATCTCCACCAACAACTCTGTTAATGCCCTTAGTACTCATCTCCCAAGACTTATGACTGCTTATTCGGGCATGAGCCACAATTTCCTTACAGTTAAAGTTAAAGGCATAGCAGTGATTATTAACACGATTAAGAAACATTAGCGTCGCATTGTCTCATTGTAGGTGTCTGACTGTAGGTGCAACAACTTCGAGGAGCGATCGTGAAGAAACCGATTGCCTGACAAAAAAAACTTACAGACATAAAATGTAGAAAATTTTCAACTGTAATAACCCTAGGGCATTGATAACAACCGAAATAATTTTGTCATATCTTGAAAGTACATTTTTAAAAACACCCCGACGCGAAGCGGACCGTATGCCGATGTGATTATTAAAAATTACTCGAATAGGGCAATGATAGTTTCTGGTGCCAGTGTGTCAGTTTTAGGATCAAAGGGTCTGTACTTAATCGATCGTTTAGATTTAGTTATGAGGTTCGATAACTAAATCCGACGCGAAGCGGAGGGATGTTTTTCCAAAAAAATGTACTTGAAAGATAGACAAAATTATGAGGATTCATCAATGCCCGAGGGTTATTCAACGAGATAATTTTTTTTAAATTTAAATTTAACGTCAAAAGTGACAATTCGTTGAATTTTATACGATATCGCGTCTGCAGAGCAATTGAAAATTACCCTAGGGTGATTGTCAGTTGAAGTTTTATGTGATTGGATAAAAATGAACATGTGACTGAAAATTGTAAAATATGATTGGCTTTGTATATGACAAAAAAAATTATCTTATAACTATTTTTGTTATCGTTCAACTTTGCCAAAAAATGCATAGTTTTCGAGTTACAACCGAAAGTTTAAAAAAGAGCAGTTTTTTTTACTTATTTTGGCTTAAAACTTTTTTCCCGGGAAAAATTTTTGGTGGCAAACCTCAGATTCATGTTCAGCGACCCAAAAAACATAAAAAAACCCAAATATCAAAACTCCTCCAAAACTTTCTTCCAAAAGTCCTTTTCAAGCACCATTTGACTGGTCTAAATAGCGATCTTTGGCGAAATCAACTTTGACTTTAAAAACTTTACAAAAGTCTACTCCTAGAATAACCAATCGTCTATCGAATCGCACACAACTACCTCCATAGATTTCGTAACACCCGACACGGTTAATGGAATAGTAACGTAACCAATTACAGATAGTACTGTTCCGTCAGCAGTTGCTACCTCCTGCTGTCTATCGAACCTCATAACTAAATCTAAACAGACCCTTTGATCCTAAAACTGACACACTGGCACCAGAATCTATCATTGCCCTATTCGAGTAATTTTTAATAATCACATCGGCATACGGTCGCGCATCACCTGACGGATGGTGAAATTTTTCACTCAAACAATAAATGACCGGTCTCGTGAAACTCTTGACTTTATGCAACCATTCATCCCATTCATTCTTATTAACCTTAGTACCTATGCATTTGAAGGGTCGGTTGACGAACCACTTCTGCCTAACTAGTTTTTTCGGTTCTTGTGACGAGGACAATCTAACGTAGTATACCCAGCGTTACCGCAATTAAAACAAAATACTGTGGTGGGTTTAGGACAACGTCTATAAGTGTGACCTTCCTCTTTACAATTCCAACACAACAACTTAATAATTGTCTTAGGCTTTACCGCTTTTGCAACCGTGTACACCGCGGTTCGAGAATTATCCACGTTAGAAGTTGTCGATCGTGACTTACCTACGTCGGTTGGTTTTGACGATTTTGTTGTTACGGGAGTAGAACGTGAGCAGTTCTGCCGCGCGTCTTCCAATCGTTTGCAAAGGGACGTCAGTTCGTCAAACGTGCGAATTTCATGTAATGCTAACGTCGTCGCGAAATAATCGTTTAAATTAGCGATTGTTAATGTTAGTTGTTCCTCCATAGAAGGTATCGGTGAAAGCATACTAAATAATCCTCGCATCGTCGCTATAAAAATTGTGGGAGATTCCCCTTGCTTGTGTCTTAAATGCAAAATCTCCTATCTGCAAGAAATAACAAAACTAGGTTTATTTAATGTTTAATTATACTTTTAATTTATCAACGGTATACACTTGCATTATAAAGAATGCACAGAATTTTAAAAAAGCTTCATAAACTTACCTATCGTGTAATTTGTCTAGTAAAACTGCACGGTCACTAGAGCGCGTATTATCATTAGTCATAACAACGTTAAAGTGGCGAGATAAGAGTTTTTGCCACAATATTTTTACTGCCATTCAATTCAATTGAATTCAAAGATTTCAATTCAATTGAATTCAAAGATTTCAATTCAATTGAATTCAAATCTAGTAATAACCCGTTTTTGCTAAAAATGGCAGATAGGAGATATTGCCAGGTCACCATCGATATACCTTTAAACCTTTTATTTTTTTTAAATCTAAATCATTTTCTTCTCCGTTGTATGAAGCCCTGTATTTTAAAATACGCTCGCTGCGAATTACTCTAACTTGCACGATATCTGAAAGAAGAGGCCTGTGATCTTTAAGTTTCTTCAATTTAGCTTCATATTTATGATCTTCCCAAAGGAACAAATTGTCATGCTTCATTTCAAACACTTCGGGTTTTGACTTTACTTCTTTAATCGCTCTAACAAAATCGTAAAAATCATGTTTTGCCTTGGTGTTTAAAGATAACTCCACTTGATGGTGGAAACTATCCGCAGACATAAAAGTATGCCCAGGTTCAAAATAATTAATTTCAATTTCTGTAGAGCTTATTTCATCAGAGTTTATAATGTACTAGGGCGGTCAGACTGCTTTAAAGTTATTAACATATGAATATGCGGTAATCCGCGTTTCTGAAATTTGACAATATAAACATATGCCGCACTGCTCCAAAAATATTTTTATTTACAATTAAATCTACAAGCTGTTCTTTTTAATACTAAATACTCTAGCCACCAAATCAGGTCTATCAGAAGCGGTTTGTCCATCGAGTAAGTTCTCAGATATCTCTCTCCATTTTGGATTACAAGTCATCGTAACAAAAAGATCTGGTTTACCGTATTTACGAACGATTGCCATTGCGTCTTGATAATGGTGTAACATATTTCTAGGAGATCCTTGAAATGTAGACGGCAAGATTATCATTTTTCCAATACTTTGCTGAATAGACTGTGCTTTGTTTCCTAAATGATCCATTAACCCTTGATATGATTCCGCACGTAATTTCTTTTGATTGTCTGTACAGAATCTTAATCTATCTTTTTCAATTTTGACGTAGCTATCAACTAACCATTGTTGCAATAACCGACGTCCCATTAGAAACACATTGATTTCATCACGAATTGCAATTCTATATTTGGTATAAGCCTGTCTGCCTGCCTGCCTGATGCCATCCTCGAGTGCCAAATGGATAAAACAAAGGATATATCCATGGTTCTACATTTGCATCCATTGTACTAACATATTGTAAAGACTTGTCACTTTTATTTCTTATTATTGTTACATAGGACTCTGGAATATCGCCATCACCTGTTGTAGAAAAAACTGCAGCAACTTCATTTACTCTTTGAAAATTGTAACGATTTCGATCCATTCCAGGTTTCATCGTAAACAACAAATGTAGTTCAGGTTCTTCATCTCTATTACTTACTCATATTGAGTGATCTTTGATTTTCCAATTCTTCGCCCATCATTTGATATGACTGAGCAAACACGTTATGTTTACGCATTAAATTCTCAATTAATTTCATAATTTCTGAATCACACTGCGAATTATGACTTAAACGATATTCTAATGCTTCATGAGCATCAACAATAAAAAGTTGCCCATAGCTTGGAATGTCGTTCAATGATGGATAACATGCTGTATTAATTTGATAATATATTTGCCCCTGTATTTTAAAACAATATGGACCTGTGCGTGCAATGGTATTAAACTTAACCAAATTAGCATTAAACGAAGCAAATGAAAATGAGCTATTGTAACTTCGAATATGTTCGAAAAAGTTATTCGATTTTGAATGAGAACCACTGAATAATGACTCCAGAATTGCGGGTATAGTAGGTAAAGGTTGCAAACGTACTTCACCATGATTACAGCAATCGTTAGACGAATTTCCTCTATTTGCAACTCTTTCTGATGCAAATATAATGTTGACTTAGCTCATTACTCAACGAAAATACATCAATATCAACATAGTTTTTTTTTCTAGAACGATCTTGACGTTCATACTTCGCCTTTCTTTCACGTTTACGTGTAATACAGTTTTATTTTTCTTCTTCTTCTTCTTCTTCGCAGTTTCGAATAATTTTTCTACGAGGCATATTAATAGATACAATAGATAATAATATAAATAAAATAAAATAAACTTGATGTCTTAGTTTTAAGTTGACAAAAATAAGATAGTGGTTGTTTAAGGATTTTTTAATTCTAAGGAGTCACTTCGTCTACAACTTGTTTATACTAACCCTTTAGGTTTAATAAATAATTTGTGATCTTAACTGCATTTATAATAAACGTTTAGGTTTTCTTGTTAAATCGTTTAAACAGTTTGTGATTTTGTCTAGTCTTGTGATTGTTGTATTGGTTTTACAGTTTAATATCGTTTTTTATTCTTTCTATAATCTTTTGCCTAGTTGGTATTTTGCTTAGATCTGGATCTGCTGTTTATCTGGCGTTTAGTATAAATTTCTAAGTATCCTTTTTTAATCTTTTTCTATATTTTTGGTCTTTTGCTTAGGTCTGGGTCTGAATCTCTATTTATGCTCTTTATCTATGTCTTTTAGCACTAATTTTATCTTTGCAAATACTCACCTTACGTATCTAATTTATTGCAATTCTGTAATTGTTGCGAAATATTACCTCAAGAATTATTTACAATCGATGCTCTTTTTTGTATGCAATTGAAAAAAATTAAAATTTTAGCTGAACGTTGTTAGCTCCTAGTTGTACACATCACAAGCTTACAACGTATAATGACGAATTCGATAAAATGTAAGGACCACATCGAAGGTCAGCGAGAAGGAACAAATTCCAATATTAAAATTTAAGAATTATTAACAATGAGTATTTTTTTAATTAAGAATCAAAACGTAGAAATTATTTACAATGGGTATTTTTTTTAAGAATCAACATTCGGTATGACATCACCTCTTGAACTCATCGAAAATATTAACTAATATAAATCATCCAATTTCACTCTACGACTGTTACACTTCTACTGACTTTAGCGACTTAAAACAACGAATTCGATCGAAGGTCGACGGCGACAGACGAATTCGAGAGGTGTCTAGTGCGCATTTGCGGTTCACATCTATATTTTAAAGTACGATATCAGAAAACTAAAAAAACACCAATTTTTGTTCTGGCTTGAACAGTTGTCAAGCCAAAGAACAATTCGTCTTGCATCTCTTTGTCATTTAAAAAATGAATAAAAGGCGCTGACTAAATCTTCTTTATTTCGACCGGATATGGCTTCGTGCCATACAACTGCGTAAGGCTTAAGCGACGACTTGGATCCCAGAGGCACGGAACTCTCATGATAGGCTGTTAATCGTTTTATGAACAGAACTTTTTTAAAAGAATCAATTCGCGGAAGAATTATGATTTTTTGTAAATCAGCCGAAAAGTATACGATATTTTCTTCACGTAATTCGGCGTTATTTCGATAGAGAGCTCTAGAAATCTTTGCCTTTTCTATGTGCTCTGACCATGTTTTGCATACAGCACTGTCATTGTTTAAATTATCTTGGTTGTGACCATGTAGCTTGAAATGTTCACATGACTCACATTCTTCATTGGCGAGTTTTGTAAATGAAATATTCAGTTTCTTGAGTGTTTTCCGATAAAGATCGTACGAAACTTTTGCTAGGGGGTGTCTGTGTGTATTATATCATTATGCATTAATCGAATAGTTATGTCACTGATCACTTTTCCCTCTAAGCTTAATTCGTTGGGATGTACAGTTTTTGAATCCTTTATAATCGATTTCAATGTTTTCCACATTGAGATGTTTTCCACATTGAGATTGCACCATTTTTGCAGTTATCTATTTTACTTTCAAAATATTTATGTTTTTCGTTACGAATTTTACTAGTAGTAATATTTCTTAGTAGTTTATAATTCATCCAATCATCTAAACTCTTAGTATAAGTGAATTTAGTATAACTGTTATCCCGTTTTTTATGCTTGATAGTACTTCATCCTTTATCCATGGTTTTCGGTTATCTATTTTTACAATGTAATTTTTTAAAGGGGCAACTTTATTTAATGCATTCACAAAATTGTTATAAAAATTATTATAAATTGTACCCACATCGGTGTTTTCGTACATCCAATTACATCCGATTAAATTTTGTTTCGGTAAATCATAATTAATTTTATCTCTCTTTATTTTAGACTTATTTTGTATTTCTTTAGTTATAGTATTTAAGTTAATTTCTATTATACAGGGTGATTCAAAACTCGAGGCGAAAAATGAAGGGGCGTATACAGTACCATAATCGGGTTCGAAAATGTAGAATAATTTTTTTTCCTAACGGGCTGTGTTTCCAAGATATTCGACCTCAAAGTCTCCACCTATGATTTAAATTTTTAACTTTAATAATAGTAGGCTGAGTCAACAAAATGAAAAGTTGACGTTTACTAGATTTATTAAATAAATTATACTTAAGTCAGTTTAATTGAAAATGCGATCTGCCCATTTGTAGGACTATAATTCCTCAGACAATTTTGAGCAAATAAATTTATTATGGACCTTAGGGTCATTTATAAAAAGTTACTAAATTATAATAGCTTATAAAAAATGCAATTGAAACTTTTATGATTTTGGGCATCTTTATTTTAATAACAAGGCTTTAATACTTATTACATCATAATAAGAGATGAAAATTTATTGAAAAACATTTTTTTAATGATAATTTTAAAGGGGATGCGTATTGATATTTTTTAGAAAACTACTTTCCAAATTCTATTAGAAGATGTACCATTAGTAAATCGAGCAGCCAGGTATGTACAGTCAGCCTCACATTTATTGGCCACCCTGGCTTTACGTTTAGCACTAATTGTGGATGCAACCATCATAACACTCCCTAGTTAAATTGAGGGGTAACTTTATTTTGCTAACAACTAGTAAATCAACAGCCTCCCCTTCTGTCCTTTTGTCGTTGTTGGCTAATAACCACGCTGGCTATACGTCAGGGTGGCCAATAATTTTGAGACTGACTGTACAAACAAGACATAGGTAACACCACCGCATAGTGTCTCGTTTTCTTAATCAAAACCGCTGAATTGGCCGAGGAGAACCGTACGCTCGGACAACGCGATCTCCTGACTTACCTCTTCTGGATTAGTATTTTTGGTGACATAAAAAACCTGGTTTTCGTAGAGAGTATCAGTAACCTAGAGAAATTACGCCCAGAATTTTTAAAGCTGCAGCTGTGTATTCAAGCCGCGGGTGATCATTTTTAACAGTTGTTGTGAGTATACGTCGTTTTGACTGTACAAAACGCGAAAAATAAAATAATAACTTAAGAACTTACAACAAATGCTCAAAGAGACCACCTTGAGCACGAATACAAGCTTGACAGCGCAAAATAAGTGAATTATACCCTGAAGCAAAATTTTGATTGTTTCGAATCTGTTGGACTGCATCCATAATTCTCTAAGTTAATTGCTCCAGGCTATGAATTTCTACCGCATAAACCTATTGTTTTAAATGCCCCTAGAAATAAAAATCTAGAGGATTTGAGTCCGGTGATCTTGCAGGCCATGGCACTGGACCACGTCGACCAATCCATTTTTCGTTAAAATTTTGGTGCAACCAAGCTAAAACGTTCCGTCCAATATGCGGTGGTGCACCGTCGTGCTGATACCACATACGTTGTGCTAAACCAATGGGAACATCGTCTAATAGCTCAGAGAGTTCGTTTTCTAAAAACTGTAAGTACGCATCCGCACCTAGCCGATTAGGGAG
Source organism: Malthinus seriepunctatus (assembly GCA_963924605.1). Taxonomy (NCBI): domain Eukaryota; kingdom Metazoa; phylum Arthropoda; class Insecta; order Coleoptera; family Cantharidae; genus Malthinus; species Malthinus seriepunctatus. Next base: position 85,835,970 of record OZ004600.1, on the reverse strand, counting down.
TACTTGAATTGGAAGTAGACCTCCGTTGAAAATTCCCCCCACACATTAACTGAAAATCTTTGTTGGAAGGCTCCTCTTCGAAACAACTTCGGATTTTGCAAAGACCAAGAATGATTGTTGTGAGAATTATTTATTCCATCTCTTGTGAATGTGGCTTCGTCTGTCCAAAGTGTCTCACTAATAAAATTTTCGTTTTCTTCTAGCTTTTGAAGTAACCATTGACAAAATGCGAGTCGCTGCACATGATCGTGTGGTTGCAAATGATGTACTTTTTGATAGTGGAAAGGGTGTAATACTTCTCGATTTAAAGTTCTCCAAACGAAACTCTGCGGCACATGTAGGCGTGCAGAAATCCTTCTACTACTGGTTGTAGGATCTTGTAGCACACTATCTATTACTTGTTCTTCTGCAGCTACACGATTTTGGCCTGCACGACCAGCATCAGTGCGCGAATTTCCAATTCCAAACTCTCGTAATCTTCTAAAAGTATCAGAAAAGACTCGGCGAGATGGTTGTCGTCTGTTCGGGAATTTTATGTTGTATTCGCGACAAGCTTGTAGTGCGTTGCCATTACAATAAACGTAGATAAAAATAATATCTGAGTACTCTTCTTTGGAAAATTGCATTTTTACTATTTTTAGTAGACTTAAGTATAATTTACTTAATAAATTTGTCAACTTTTTATATCGTTGACTAGGCCTGCTAGTTGTAAAATTAAAAATTTAGTTTAATTAATTAAATTTTAGTAACTTTTTATAATTAACCCTAAGGTTCATAATAAATTTAATTGCTCAAAATTGTCTGAGGAACTATAGTCCTACAAATGGGCAGATCGCATTTTCAATTAAACTGGCTTAAGTATAATTTATTTAATAAATATAGTAAACGTCAACTTTTCATTTTGTTGACTCAGCCTGCTACTATTAAAATTTAGTATAATAAAGTTAAAAATTTAAATCATACGTGGAGACTTCGAGGTCGAATATCTTGGAAAGAGAACCCGTTAGGAAAAAAATGTATTCTACATTTTCGAATCAGATTATGGTACTGTATACGCCCCTCCCTTTTTCAATCTCCTGTAGCTCCTAAACTATAAAAAATTTCTAGTAACTTTTTCAACTTAAAATGTAGATCTTCATGAGTAGAATAAGCCCATATTCTTTTTTAGAAAATTCACCGTGCGATTTTTGAAATTTTCAAGGTCAAAGTTTTAAATTGGCCGCCATTTTGATATTAATGAAGATAGAAGATTGAGCTAAATACAAAAGTTTTAGAGAAATTTACGAGGATTTCAAAACAATTTTTATTTTTTTTAAAAACTTAAAAATAAATAAACTGGAGTAGAAAAACAAAAAAACTTATATCGACTGCATCTCGAATAGGAGGCTCCAAATTCAAAATGGCGAAATTAAAAAAATGTTAGTTTTTTCGAGATCTACAACTCCTATATCTTTGGATGAGTCGAGTAGTTACACCCTGTATATGTATTGCAACACCACCTGTATGCCTCGATTCTGAATTTCGACGAAACACATTATAATTGTTTATATTTACTTCTGAATCATCTATTTCTTCAGTTAACCTAGCCTCTGCCAATGTCAGTATAACTGGGTCATTTTGTTCAACATGTAATGCAATTTCATCGAAATTAGATATCTAATTATAATATTAATAATAGACTTTGCGCATTCATATAAATCAATGAACTGTTAGGCAAACCTTTTAATTGCTAATCATTATAATTGACTTTATTTTTTTGTTTTTCGACAAACCTTTCATACACCGGGCAATTTACATCATAAGCTGCATGGTCTGTTCCCAAATTTAAGTTGAATCTCTTATTTGCTTCTACACAATTAATACACTTTTTTACCTGACTTTCATAAACACTGTCTTGATGACCTATATTTCCACATTTTGCACAAATATTCTCTTTCTTACACTCTCCCGCTTTATGGTTAAAACCATGGCATTTAAAGCATCTCATAATTCCCATATCTTCGTACACAGGGCACACATTCCATCCTATTTTTAGTTTTCCTGCTTCTATAATATTTTTGAAACTTTTATTATCGACTTCAATAATAGCCATAAATTTAGTCTTCATTTTTCTAATAGTTTTAACTTCTATAGTAGTTTCTTCGTTTACGTAAGAGTTTTGTTTTAAAATAGCAATTTTCAATTCTTCCTTCCCAATTTGGTCCATTCCAATTATTTTTAGTCTTGGGTTTTTTTTGGACCATTTTACCGTAAATTTGTTACCTAATTTGTCTTCAATTTCTTTTTTCAGTATATCACTATCATTTCCATTTACTCACGTTATCGCCACTCCTTTTTTGATTTTCTTCATTTTAGCAACTCCAATTTGCAATTCAGCAGGCTTGATATTTTCTTTTACTTCTGTTTCTATTTTACTTAGATCGACATTCTCATTTTCATTTATAGGTCGAACCACCATAGTTTTATATTGTCGGCTATTGCATGCTTCTGCATAACTTGGCCTATTTACCTCATTTATATTTACTGCAGCTATTTGTTTGAAACCTTGTATTTGATCCTTAAAATCCTTAGACATTTGGGCCGCTACATCTAGCACTCTATGAATTGTACCCACTGCTAATTTACAAGAGCGACAGAACCAAAAAACGTCATCACGGCTAAGGACAAGCTTTACGTAATCCTCCTTCATATCTGCACATTTGCCATAGTGTTACAATACCACAGAACTGCATTCACCTTCTTCTTGCACGTCCTACACCTAGCACTGACTCGACTCGACTCGACTCGGTCCGTATTATATTTCCTTTGTCAGTAAAATTCGCAGGTGAGCGATAGGCTATCTGACAGTGCACAGATTATAGATTTTTATGTTTAGAAATAGATGACTGAGTCCCCACTCTAAAAGGTAACCATGTTTTAGTTCTTACCATCATTGTTGTTGGCGCTGACCACAAATTTGGTGCTTGGGGTGCTTGTAATAATAATAATTATGATGGATGCCGACTTAACGCGGCTTGCCTGGCAAGTAAGCAGCCGACTTGGCTCAACCTAAACTTTTTGTAATAAAGTAGCGTTACGTTACGACAATTTCTGATAGGTGGCGACTCTAGGAAAGCATGTAATAAATTGGGTACGTATCTTGGCTTTATGGAAAATTTGTATGGGGAATTTATTTAAGTAGAAAAATTGTTATTAACAATTTATCGTAGCATTTTCATCCGTTTTTACATTATCCACTTATACTAAAATATAATTACAATATAATTAAAGTAAAATCACATCGTTCTTAAAGCTCTTTGTGAAAGTCACAACTTTTAATAAATTCAAAAAGTAGATACACGAGTAGGATTGTTATTAACAATTTATCTCAAAATTTTCATCCTTTTTTACATTATCCGCTTATACTAAAATATAATTACAATGTAATTAAAGTAAAATCACATCGTTCTTAAAGCTCTTTGTGAAAGTCACAAATTTTTTATTCAAAATGTAGATACTCCAGTAGGTGAGTAAGTATGTATAATTTGAAATAAAATAGGTAAGTATTTCAAATCGAGAAATCAAATTCTATTTAATCGAAAGATATTTCTTTCGATTAAATAGAATTATAATTATATTTAAAATCTTTTATTTTAGGGCTTTATGTCAGCTAAAAGGTTGGGAACTCACACCCTCGCGAATCGTTCAGCAAGATCAATAGGTGAGTATTTCAAATCGAGAAATCAAATTCTATTTAACCCTTTCGTGACGGTTGCCGTACTTGTACTTTTTTCATTCTCTACATTGATGACCTACCGCCGTACTGACACGTTATGAGTCACATGTTGTTCAAACTGTCACCGTACGCAATTATCACCAAAATTACTTCTGTGAGACGGCCGCCGTAGATGAACGACAATAATTTTCCATTTTTAGATCGAGTGTCGTACATGTACGGCGCTCCCTACTGCTTTTGAGTCCGAACGCCGTACATGTACGTTCCTTTGTTATGAGACTATAGACGTATATGTACGTTAGGGTTTTTTAACCATATAAAATATAAAACTAGTAGATTTAGCACTTTTATTAGAAAAAAACAACTACATAATATGGAAAATTATAAAAAAGGTTATTATAAAAAAATAATTAGTACTTTTTCTTGGTATGAAAATTGACAAAACATGGATGAACACAAAGTGGAACATCACATTCTGCACACATAAACCTAACGTCTTTTCTTTTGCGCTTCTGCACCTTCGTGTTGCTACAGACATGGCACCGTCTCTGGGTTCGTGTTCCTTGGGCTTTGGTCTGTGGAATGGGCACTGGAAAATGCCTTTGCGTAAGTCGTGTTGGATTATCAACTGTCGGTGGTCTTGAGATTACCGAAGTCACATTGGAATATCGTTCAAAAATTTGGGATACAACTTCTTGGCGGAAAGCACTAAACACTGGTTTCTTCCCTGTCTTCACTTGATACATTACGTACGAATTGTAGAGTGCTAAGTCTACTAGGTGGAAAAACATCTTTTTGTACCACTTGAGCGATTTTCTAGCGCATGCTACAAAACTGACTTGCATATCTGCTTTATCGATAGCTCCCATTTTGTTATTATACTCAATTACGCATTCGGGTTTGAGTATTGGCTCTCCGGTTTTGTAATTTCTTTTTCCAGTTTGTTTCTGATTTGCAGTAAATGCTGTTGTAAGCATGTGCACGTTCCTTTTATCGCACCACTTTACAGCTAACATATTCTCATCGTGAGCTGCTGAACATTGACCCTTTTCAACGTGTCCAAAAACAGGCATGCCCTTCCTGTTTGGTTTAACTGTACCACAGGCCCTTGTGTCTTGCTCTAAGATGTGTTTGAATAATATTGGACTTGAATACCAATTATCTACATATAGGATATGATTTTTGCGCAGATACTTCTGAATTAACGTTAGGACAATATCTCCAGAGACACCAAATTTTTCGGTTCTTTCAATTTGTGTTGATGCCCCGGTATAAACAATAAAGTTCAGTACATATCCTGTTTCTGAATCGCAAATTTCAAATAGCTTCACGCCAAATCTGTGTCTCTTTGATGGTATATACTGTTTAAAAGCTAAGCGACCTTTCCAGAGAATGAGACTTTCATCAATTGCCAAATCTTGAAAAGGATAAAAACTATTGCAGAATTTAGTTTTCAATGAATCTACGATAGGCCTGATTTTTTTCAGCGAATCAGTTTTATCAGCAGCTTCATTATCAGCAAAATGCAAAGCATATAATGTATGCAAAAAGTTATCGCGTGAACAGATTTTACGAAAAAACGGTGTTTCAATAACAGGATTCGTCGACCAATAGTCCTTAAGAGCTGATTTTTCTACTAAGCCCATCAATATAGCAAGTGCCAAAAATTGGTACATTTCTGGTACACTTCTATCGACCCACTGAGAAAACATTAGTAATTGCGTATTGTCCTTCAACGATTTTGCATATTTATTTGTTTCCTCGGTTATAACAGAAACTAAATCTTCATTAAAAAATATTTTAAAATAATCAAATTCAGCAGTTTCTTCATCAAGTTGCAGATGGTCAGCGACACCAGAGTTGGCATTATTAAATTGAATAGTTTTTGGCTCGAAATTGTTATCAAATTTCCATGAAATATTTATTTCCGGTTGTTTATTGAGTTTTCTCTTTTTAGCTTTACCTTCACTAGTTGAAGCACCCGTTTGGTTAGACGACCCATCTGCAATATCATTGTCCTCTTCGTTAACGTTTTCTTCAATCAAGTTTAAAACTTCATTCTCAGATTCGCTAGAAAAATCATCTTCTTCGCTATCACTCGGTACATAATCACTACCACTTTCGTATTGTAATTGTTCTAATTCTTCACGAGTAAGGGGTTTGTTTTTAGACATTTTTACTTTGTTTTTTAATGAATTAATAATAAACTCCGTAACAGCCAGAAGAAAGCAAACAACTGATATGTATGACGAATTTCATTAATTATTGCAACACAATCATTAGTCAACTTGTCGCGACAAGTTAAAAGCGTGCAAATTCCTTACGCCGGCCACGGTCGAGTAGAGTGCAATACCTCGGCCGTCACGAAAGGGTTAATCGAAAGATAAGTACTTAATTAAAATCTTTTATTTTAGGGCCTTAAGCAAATGAGACGTTACTTCTTTACTGAAATGTTAAAAATGGTAGGCATAGTGCAGCCAGCAATTTTCGTGCATTTTGTTACATTTAAGATATTCGGTATCCTAATATAAATAGTATAAGTAAAATGCGTTAGTAAATATAAATAATTTAATTTGACTTCAACTTATACATACGTGTAGCTTAAGATAAAATAAAATTTAAAACAGCTTTTTAAAATACACAATATATCCTAGCAAGAGAAGTCACAATGATCATCTAAAACAGTGATTATGTAAAACAATGTAATATTAAACAATAAATAATATACAGGATGTACGGATAATCAGTCAGGAAACTTCTAAAGATGATAAAACAGGTTAAAATACTGTAAAAGTCTCTAAGAAAAATTTCAATTCTCGTTAGTCGTTATTAAGATACAGCTATTCAGAGTTCAAGATTTTCTTTTTTTAAGATTATTTTTTCTTTTTGCTCTTTAAAAAATTATCTAAAGACCTTTTTTTTTTGCTCTTCAATTTTTTTTTGTGTAACGATATTTAAAACAATATACATACAGGGTGTCCCATCACTCCGTTATCGTAGAATTGTGACTATGCCTTATAATTTAACAAAAAAAGTTTAATGCATGGCTATAGTTCTCTGAGAGCTGCACCTCTTAAAAATATTTTTACATATACCGGGTGACCAATTTAAATGCTATAGGCCACACTTGTATTTTTTTAAATGGAACACCCTGTATATTTTTATATATTTGGATTCCCCTTTCGAGAACGATTATAGTAATGTATGGTTTAATGGGTCTACCGTAGATTTGGGCCAAGATACTGCGAACTTTATGAAAATACAAGTCAACTTTGCTTATCTTCTATAAAGTAACGAATTAACATTTTTGACTGCGGTTTGCATTAGAATAATTCTAATATCGCCTTCTTTCTAAAATATTTTTCAAAGTTGACAAAACCGCAATAATTGTGCCGTGTGGATCTCCAACGCAAAGTGTAATTTTTCTTAATTTCTTAAATGGGATAAAAGTTGAATTTTAAAAGTGAATAGATTGAGAAAATATTATATCATTAGAAAGCTTAGAAAAGGGGCTCTCTTTTCCTGAAATCGAAAATAGGGGGTGCCATTTAAAAAAATGAAGAAAACTAACATTTTGCGTTGGAGACTCACAGGGTCTCATTTTGACGTTATATGTCGCTTTGAAAGATAACGAGGAAAAAAGACGATATTAGCATTATTTTAACTCAAACCTCGGTAAAAAATGTCAATTCGTTAAGTCACAACAGGCACGCCAAGTTGACTCGTTTTTAATATAAAATACGCATTATCTTGTCCCAGGTCCATGGTGGACCCATTAACCCACACATGACTATAATCGCCTTTGAAAGGGGAATCTGAATATGCAAAAATATACAGGGTGTTCTATTTAAAAAAATACAAGTGTGGCCTGTAGCATTTAAATGGATCACCCGGTATATTTAAAAATATTTTTAAGAGATGAAGCTCTAAGAGAACTATAGTTCTGCATTAAAATTTTTTTGTTAAATTCTACAGCAAAGCCACAGTTCTACGATAACGCAGCGTTGGGACACCCTGTATATCGATATTTTAAAAATATATCGATAATATCGATATATTTTTTAATATCGAAAATATTGATATTGTTTTAATATCGCCCAGCCCTAGTGGATACAGTAATGAACCAGTTGAATGTTCAAATGATAAAATTCCCTATACTTAATAATGAGAATTGAAATTTTTTTATCATCACTAGAAGTCGAGCCTGTATCCGTACAGCCTGTATAACCAATCCGAGCTAGCGTTTTATTCGATACTGTATCCAAGCATATAACATTCTTGGGGTTCTTCGTTCGTACACGCTGCGATACCTCTTAATAAAAGTTGTGACTCTCAAAGTGTCTTTTAAAAGTTGTGCAAATAAGATTGATCTGCTGTGGGTTCCAAGTTTGCCGTTTAGTCCTGGTACGTCGACCAGATTGCAGTTCTTCGAGAATTGCACTGACAGAAGGACTCCTTGGTTTAAAGGCAACCGCAAGACTTTTAATAGGCGTTTTGCGTTGCACCGGCATTTTTGTAGGAGTTTTCACTTTTATAGCAGTTTTCTCTATTTTCGTGGAAGTTTTTCTTTTCACCCCCGTTTTCTGTAAATATACAAAACATCTCGAAAGCGATTTGGAAGGTGTAACTGAAAAAAAAAAGCGTTTTGTAAAGAGAACATTTTTTTAAGAATTAATAATTACCTTCAGAACTGGGCAATGTGCATTTATTTTTGCGAAGCCTTCGCTTTAAGCCTTCGCTTGCTCTGTGCAAGTTTAGGTTCAAGCAGAACTTCTTCGCATATTCCAGGTTTGAGCTCTGCTACGTTACTATTCTGACTCTCAGATGCAGAGTCAATTCTTTGTGTTTCAAAGTCAGACAGAGGTTGAAGAGAAGTTGACTGTTGTGATATTAACAGTTCTGGCTTGGTTGGCGTCATTAACATTTCCGTTTCAAGCTGCTCTTGTGTTTCAATTTCAAGTGTAGACTTTGTTGGTGTCATTAACATTTCCGTTTCAAACTGCTCTTGTGTTTCAATTTCCAGCGTAGACTGAGAAGCTGAAGATTGAGACGGTTCTTCTTCCAATTGCATAGGAAAGTAGTAATCTCCTAAAACAAACAATTTAGTGGAAATTTATAAGAGAGAAATGTAGTTACTTACTTGGCATGAATTGTTCTCTTAGTTCATTTATTTCATCTTCTTCGTCATCTTCACTTACAGTAGAGAAAGACTCCATCTCTTGAATTTCCTTTAAGGTTTTGCCTCTGTATCGAGTTATATCTCCGACAACTTTCAAAAACTGACTGAAGGTAGTTATGTCTTGTAAGTCGTCGCTTTGACGATAACTTTCAAAATGAACGGCATCTTGGTGGCCCATAAAATTGGCCAACTCCTTTATTTCGGCATTACTTAAAGATAAAAACTTAGCTGTCGTCGCGACTTGTTTTCGTAATAATGTAGCTCTTAGTAAATTAGGCTCGTCCGCTCCACAATTGTTAGAGTAAAGTCTCATCACCGAACACGCATCGATGTGATTATCAACGCCCTTGTGAGCAAATAAATACTCGTTCGTTGGTGCGATACCTGCTTGAGAACGAAATTGAACGTAGCATTCTAAATATCTAAAAAAAAAAGATGTGGAATTTATTTAATATTAGATATGTTGAAACTTACGTGACTTGTTCGTTGGTTAAAAGAACCGGCAGTTTACGAAGTCTCTTTCCGATTATCAAAACCCGTTGGTAAGAGCTGGCCAATATTTGTTCCAATCGAGACAGGTGTACATAATCGTCTTTCGAAACGCAACTTCTGTGTTCAAACATATGGAGAAGCATGCGGCTAACCTCTCCAGGTCGTCTGCGGTTGAAAAGTATTACTTGAAGTAAAACCACCGATCCTAACCTCATCCACGAGCGATAGTCGAAACCTTCCTGCGTTAAATAATTATAAGCATTCGACCCTAAAGTTTGCAAGTGTTTCGTGAACTTAAAGATATCTGAGTTGCTCGGCAACTTAACGAACTTCTTTAAGTTGTTTCGTTTGATTGATATATTGGCATTTTTTCCTATTTTGCACAGAAAATCTTGTCTATGTAACTTTTCGAATTGCTTGAGCTGAACGATTTTGTCGTCTGTGTACGCGTAACCACTTTTAACGTAATGACTTCTCATAGAATGGACGATTTCAATAATTACCAATCTTAACATGTTGACGACAGTAGGTTTTTCCAAAAGCGATTCGTCTTTCCCGCACATAATACAAACTGCATCAATGACGAGGTCGTAGTTGATGGTTTTAAGTAAATCTTCATAACTTCGTATTGCCGGATCATTTTTTTTCACCGCTAAAAACAATCTAGCGGCCCAACGAAGATAAGCACGATCGTTTCTATCGTAATTTTCGGAACTACGATGTTTGAGTGCTAAGCGCTTTGCCAAAAGTAAAATTGACTCTTCCGTTCTAATCGTCTCGCCCACTTCGTCATCCCTTAAAGGCTTCAACAATTTATGTGTTTCCACAATCAACTAAGTATCAATTTAAACTTGCCTTCAATTAGGTTTTCATCCGATTTCTCTACGATGCCAATGTATTAACCAAGTTAAACCGTTTTGAAAATAGTAACTCTTCTTTTACACTCCTCGTCGAACACATCATTTATCATGCACTAAAATTCGCTCTTATTAACTTCATGATTTGAACACCGTTTTTTATTCATACTTTAAACTGTTCTTTTCAATTTAGATGTCATATCAATACATGGTTTCTGCTTTGGGGATGACTACTCAAACATTCACACAACTGACAAATTATTTTAAAATAAACTTTAATTTTTACATTATATCACATTCCTACTTGATCCCTATGTATTAAATACGCGGAGCTCGATGCTGCCAGCGCCATACCGTGATGATGGTAAGAACTACCTACCCCCCTACCGATGATGCTAACCTACGTCTCACCCTAGCTCTCGCATCTATTGTTAAATATATCTCAGTTATCTGTGTGACAGTGGACGGACGGATCAAGCTAGTCAAGACTTAGCTACACCACTGGCCAAATTCTGACATGTTGGCCAAAATTCTCCGTGAGACGCTACTGAGTATTAGTGGCGTCGAATTACGGAAATTAATAGCTTGAAACTAAACTTTTTCCGATAGAAATGTTATGATTAGATCATGTTTAGGACAATGTCAGGAATAATGTGCTAAGTTTTGGACTTCGAACTCGCGCGGCGTCCTTCCGAAAAAAGCATTCCAAAGAATATTTACTTGATCTATATACTATATATTTTTATACTATATATCTTATACTATATATCTATATACTAATATATTTAAATATATTATTACTATATATTTTGATCGTCACTTCTCCTACGTTTGATTGTCCTAATTCGTCTCTTTCCTCAACCTTTAACCCGTTCCCGACATTCACATCGTGTCTATCTATTAGTTCTAAGTTACACTTTCCGTTTTCGATTATCAGTCTATTTCTATTTAAACACAAAATGTCAACCCCTAAAAGTACGTCATGTGCCAACATTTCATCGTCCACAATCAATAATTCACTTTGCAACTGTTGGTTGTCTATAACTATACCTACACTAATTTTGTCTTTGCACAAAAAGTTACCACCCGCGAACCCCTTGAGCTTAATGTTCGTTTTTACAAATTCGCACTCAAGTTCTTTGGCTTTGGCACTTCGAACTAATGATCTTTGACTACCTGAGTCAATTTGAGCGTTCAACCGTACACCGTTTATCGAGATGTCTTTTACAATGTCGTTTCCAGCGTTTCCCGCACTAACTCTATGCACTATTACACTTTCAGATTCTAACCTACAGTTGGCTGTGTCATGTCCCGTTCGCTGACACTTGTCACATCGTGGTCGTCTTTGCGATTTATGGCAATTTATAGATAAATGCCCTGGTTCGCGGCAATTGAAGCACCTCATTACCCGTTTTTAACTTGGTTTTGACGTCGGTACTCCATGGTTAGTGGCGCTGGGTCCAGGTGCTACCGTTGTCACCTGTTTGGCCTGATTGCTACCATTAAACGTCGTCGTCTCTTGGAACTGCCGTATCGCGTTTAGTAATTCAAATACTGTCGAGTATCGTCCGACAGCCAAGGCATTTTGTAACGGCTGGTATTCCAATCCTTTTTTTATGTAAGTTATCGTCGAAGGGTCGTCCAATCCTCCTCTTTGCGCGATCGCAATCATTTTAAAGAAATACGCCTCGAACGATTCTTTCGTATCACGACGAGTTGCCATCATCTTTATATGCACTTCTGCGTCGTTCGATGGAGGCGGGAAGAACAAACAGAAACGTCGTTTGAACTCAGCCCATGTTGCAAACGTCTCGCGTTGGGTATCTGCCCATTGTTTTGTAAAACCGCCCAATTTCGCTTGCACCGCAAAAAGAATAACTCTCTCGTCCCACTGATAAGTGGCCATAAGCAGTTCTACCCTGTCGATAAACTGTTTACTCATCAACAAATCTTTATTGGCAGGGTCAAACTTCGGCAAAATGTCGATGGCGTCACGAACACGGTTGAAGTGACCCACTACTACCGGTGCCGGTGTTGGTGCACTGTTCGTGTCCATCCTTGGATGAGCTTGTTGCACTTGTCCTTGTCGTGTAAATGCAACTTCCACTAATTGACGTAGTTCGTCGATTCTTTCGTTGAGCTTGGATATTTCGCTATCCAAGCTTCGCGACGATTCGTCATCAACATGTGGCGTTTCGTCTACAGGTTGTTCAGCGGCTTGATTCAAACGTCGAACCAACTCCGCCTTCGTCCCTGTCGTCGGCAAACTTCTTTGCCTTAGCAATTCTTTCAGCTCGTCCACCCGATATGCATTATACTCCATTTCCGGGGAAAGAAAACAAAACTCGAAAAGCGATAAATCCGTCGCCTCGGTCACACCCTTATCGTGTTGTGGACCAGATGTTATTTTTTCTTTCCTCGAATTCGTGTTATACGTTGCAAAACCCAAGCCGTGGTCTTGAGTGGAAAAAAAACAAGTTCGTTTGGAACAAAGGAAATCGTCGCACAATGTTTATAGTCGTTAAAACAATGGCTTTCCCGTTCGCGTTCCACGTCGAGTCTGTTCACTAACAATACGCGAAAACTTACTTATTCACACTTTCTTAACCGTCGCAAACAACAAAAAACTATTTAGTCGTTAATTCGCGAAAACTGTTCTTTACCCCACACCTGAAATTGTCAGATCGTCTCTTCAGATTTATTAAATAAAAAAAAACCCAAAACAAAGATTAAATATTTTAATAAACGTAGATAATAATAAAAACACAATAATACATAAAAATACAGAAAGGTCAAAAATACGTCTTCTCGTATGAGAGTGTCACGTCAAGACTAAACTACCCCCACGCACATGCATTAAACACATCCCTCTGAACTTAAGGGATGCATGCGCGTGACAATAACAAATTTTACAAATATTAACTTCCACGACGCTTTAAAAATTATCTTTCTATTATCACGACGGTCTTTAATTTCTTGTTACCACGATTAGGGTTTCCAAACGACTTTAAAATTAGATCTTTACGATATTATGGTTTTCTGACGACTGCCGTTTCTTGAACTATTTTTTTATGATCCTGATTATTGAATCAGCAATAAATTGTAATTACGTAATTAATTTTTCTATAGTTCAAGAAACGCAGACATAGGTAAAGTAAACAGCCAGCAATTTGTTTAAATATACTTAATAAACGTCTAAGTAATTTCCTGAACGTATTTATGGGAAATGCAACTTGTGATATTTATTGTTTATTGACTTCACATTTTATTTTGTTACTTATAATGCAATTCCCATAAGTCCCGGAAATTGACTTCCCGCGTAATTGAACTTTAGTAACATTTATTTAATTTAATAATTGAATTATTTAATTTGTTTTATAAAATTTAGAATATTTTAAATATTGAAATTGCTGGGTGTTACAGTTCAGTAGCTTTGGAGATAAAACTTCTTAAGCACCAAATGTGAACCAAAAATTGTTTTATTCAGTGCATTGCAAAGAAATAATCAAAAATTCTTTTGTTCATGTAAAAGATACTACTTGATGAGTAGAATGGACTTGCCAAAGTTGAGATCCTCAAGTGCAACCAAACAGCCAAAAACTGCTCAGGAAATCAAAATTTGTAAGGGTTGTCATTTAATGCGATCGCGATGAATAAAAATCTTTTTTTTATGAAAACATTCGTATTTTAACGTACTATTTGCTTAAGGAAAAGTTTTATAATTTTTCGCTAATCTTAGTACACTTTTGACTCTTTTTTAGAAACGCACTTTTCTAAATCGCCAAGAATTTTGTCAATACTTGTTAAATAGAAAATTCATTATTTTCGCTTGACAGATCTTTTCAAAACCTTTGATTTCAAATAACAAAAATCCCGATTCATCAACTTGGAGGCCAAATATGGATATTTTTGTATTTACAACTGCAGTGGTTAAACGGCTAACTGTTTTTAAATCGTTTTTGTCTCAACTGAAAGGCAAAACATTCTTTTGTTCATATATGATATCTAAGTATGTTATGCATCTTCTAATTCAACACCAGAATAAAAAGAAGAAGTCAGTAAATAAAATTAATGGTGCGTGCTTTGTAACTATAGAAATTAGACAAAAAACTATCGAAAATCCCGTCAAAATAGTAACAGCCATGGAGTTTCTTATATTAAATTTGACACTGACGCATAAAAGTACATCTAAATGAATCCAAAGTCAGGAGTGGGGGAGCGTGCCACCTGCAGTAGCAAATACAAAAATGTCCAGAATTAGCCTCCAAGTTGATGAATCGGGAATTTTTTTTTTGAAATCAAACGTATTTTAAAAGATCTATCAAGCTAAAATAATGAATCTTCTTTTTAACAAATATTTACCAAGTTCTTGGCAATTTAGAAAAGTGTGTTTCGAAAAAAGGGTCAAAAGTGAACTATGCAAGGCGATAATTTCTAAAATATTTCTTTCACAAAATAGTAGGTTCGAAAAGGAATGTTTTTTGAAAAAAAAAATTGTTTTTATTATGATCGCATTAAATGGCAATCCTTACAAGTTCTAACTTCCTATGCACTTTTTGGCTCTTTGGTTGCACTTGAGGATCTCAACTTTGGCAAATCCTTTCTACTCATCAAGTAGTATCTTTTACATGAACAAAAGATTTTTTGATTACTTCTTTGCAATGCACTGAATAAAACAATTTTTGGTTCGCTTTTGGTGCTTAAGGAGTTTTATCTCCAATACTACTGAACCAAACTATACATTTTTAGTCTAGAATTCATCGTCTGCCAATTTCCCATAATCGCATAATTTTTTATTACGATCTGATGTTTAGAAGTTGAGGAATTAAATAAAACGTCAAAGAAAACGGGTAAATGTTCTTTGAAATGCTTTTTTCGGAAGGACGCCGTGCGAGTTCGAAGTCCAAAACTTAGCACATTATTCCTGACATTGTTCTAAACATTATTCAATCATAACATTTCTATCAGCAAAAGTTTAGTCTCAAACGGTATTTCGACCCCACTATATGGGAATTTTTCCGTTTTTGAAGCTGAAGATTACCGTTATGGGCATTAAGGACTTTCAGGATCAAAACTACATTTTATTCCGGTGATGTACTACACCTTATCTTCTCTTTTCCGCTCATATTTTGGTTGCAATTTGCAATTGTCAAAATTGGCATTGTCCTATTTTGACTAATTGCCAATGGCGCCAAATTTAAATTGAATAAGTTTACTAATGGGATTCATTAGACTTATTTTTAAGTGCAAGCTGAGTTTATTGGACTAATTTTCCTCATAAATTGAAGATGACTTTTTGTTATTACTGCAATTTTTGGACATCGGAAGTAGGTAATCCGGCGATTTGGACGGGGTAAGTTAGGAATATACTTTACCGACATGTTACCGACATTACAGTTTCTGTTACCGGCATTACAGTTTTCCCGCCATTTTTTACCGGCATTACAGATTTGAATTACCGACATCGTCGGCCATTTTGTGGGCGTTGGCGGCCATTTTGGGGGCGTAACCTGTCAAATGCGGCCATTTTGTGGGCGGAGGCGGCCATTTTGTGGGCGTAGCCTGTCATTTCGGCCATCTTGGCGGCCATTTTGACCCATGGCGCTACCTAACCGATTCGTGTCAAACTACGGCAGGTTTGTAACTTTGCTAAATTGGCCCATGGCGCCACCTACCGGCTAGTTGCCAAACTACTCTACTGACCTGCAAGGTGTGAAACTTGGCTAAGTTGACAGCCTGGTCGGCCATCTTGGTTGTTGGTGTGTCTGGCGGCCATCTTGGATTTGGGGCCAAGCGCACTTCGAACTCGGGCTCCGCGTGGGGCACTCCGTGCTTCTACGTAGGGCTTGGACCCCCTGTCGTTGCTCGAGTCGCCTGGTGTTGGTGTTTGAAAGTGAGGTTATGCGGTGACAGATGCGGAGGGGAGAGGGGAAGAGGAGATCAAACCGGATGAAAACGAGTTAAATAGGGACGAATGAGGTGGTGTCGAGGCAGTGTACTAATGATAACCTATCGAGGTGGGTGCAGCGGGAAGGGGTTGGTAAACTCTGTAATCGAATTACCGTTTGAATTACACTTAAAAGACTACGAATTTTGCGGTCCAGGAACAAAGCTAGAGGCCAGGTTAAAAAGAGGCGATAAAGGAATTAATCAATTAGATCAAGCGTGTCGCGAACGCGACATTAGTTATTCGAAAAATCCTACGGTGCAAGAGAGACATATAGCGGATCGAGTGTTGGAAGAGAGAGTCTGGCAAAGAGTGAAATCGAAAGACGCTAAATTAAAAGAAAAAGCAGCTGCTTGGCTTGTAACGACCCTAATGAAGACGAAAAGAAATCTCGGTATGGGCATCTCTGACGGCAGGATTGCGGTGAACAGCGATGTGCTGAAGCAAGTGCGCAAGACTTTAAAGAAAACAAAATATCTCGATAACATCAACAACTTGTATGCTCTTAGAGCTGCACTTTACCAGTCAAAAAAGCAGCAGGTGGTCGTAAACGTGCCCCAAGATTTATACCATATGATGAGGCGTCGCATAAACAAGGAGGAGTGCTACCGTTGATACCCATCTTTGCGGGGTTAGGTGCCCTGGGCTCGTTACTAGGTGGTGCTGGTGCTATAGCTAAAACCGCTATTGACGCTTCAAATGCTAGAAAGAAATTGGACGAAGACAGACGTCATCATCAGTCGATGGAAGCCAATGGTAAACAAGGAGCGGGCATGCGACGACGTAAAACACCATGTGCTTCGAATAAACAGGGCGGTGTGCTACCGTTACTACCCATATTTGCGGGTATAAGTGTCTTGGGCTCGTTACTAGGTGGCGCTGGTGCTATAGCTAAAACCGCTATTGACGCTTCAAATGCTAGAAAGACATTGGACGAAAACAGACGTCATCATCAATCGATGGAAGAAATTGGAAAAAGAGGCTCGGGCATATATCTTCGGAAGAACGCTCGAGGCGACGGTTTATTCTTAAAAAAAAAAACTTCCAATAAAGTTGCCCAAGAGGGCACTCTGGGACGTGGAATTGGAGAAATACGTAAAAGTATTAAAAATACCGCACTTTAGAGGAATTTATATGATAGACACATTACCAACCACGAAACCGCGTAAATACGAGACGACCATCTTGAATTTAGATAAGAGCAAGAACGGGGAGAGTCACTGGGTGTCGTACATCAAGAAAAACAACGAGATCATCTATTTTGATTCGTTTGGAGCTCTAAAGCCGCCACTAAAACTTGTTCGTTATATGGGAAAAAATGTAAACATATATTACAACAGTGAAAGCTATCAAAACTATAATCAAGTAAATTGCGGTCACTTGTGCCTGGAATTTTTATATAAAAACACGTAAAGTTTATGAATCGAATCAGTACGAGTATGTCTGCGCGCAAAGTAGTATTATGTCCTACATTTTTACGTTAAAAAGCTGCAATCGCCAACAGTTATCCATCGACTTTACAAACCCGATTCAACTCGATCCTGAAGCAGAGTACGGCGTGGCTCTAATTGGCTTTCATGCGTACAACAGCATTCCGAACATCGAAGAAGGCGAAAATAAATTTTATTGTGTCGACACGAGCGACTCGAAGAGGCGAAACATCGAAATTACACTGCCTACGGGCTCCTACGAAATATTAGACATAGAAACATATATAAGACATCACTTAATTCCTCAAAATACAAGAAAAGAAGAGCACGAAAAGTATTTTTCGTTAAAGCCGAATCTTAATACCCTCAAGTGCGAGATTTTTAGCGACAGATTTGAAATAAACTTTGAGCCCGAGGATAGCATAGGCAGACTGCTGGGATTTTCAAAGAAGAAGACGAAGAGTGCTCTAAAAGTAAATCAAGTACACGAATCCAATCTACCCGTCGATATAATCAAGGTTAGGACCATCCAGATTAATTGCAACATAACAACCGGTGCGTTTTATAACGACAAACCTTCTCACACCATATACGAATTTGGGATAGCTGTAGATCCCGGCTACGCCATTGACGAGGTGCCCCAAAATCACGTATATTTACCCATAATCAACAAGAGAGAAATTTCGAATATAACATTAACTGTATTGGATCAGAATTTCAAGAGCGTAAATTTTCTTGGCGAAACAGTGATTATTCGTTTAGAGTTGAAAAAGCTATCCTAGACGACGAAAAAAATGGGCTTACTCGTATTTAACAATCAAAAGAAGCAGCAGCAGCAGAAGAAAGACCCCTATAAAATTACACACCAGGGGCTAAGCAAATCAGTTCGTGGTAGACGCTTGTCAGAGATAAACACATCAACAAGTGCTCCTGCAGCTACTAGCGAATATTTAACTCGAGATAATCGATTGTTTCTTGAATCATTGGGATACGATGTCATCGATGGCGAGCGCAGCAGCGTCACTGAGTCAAGCGTTTGATCTTTTCCGAAAACCCCAATTTGACGACACGATTCAAAAATTCGAAACTCGTACCTATCATCCGTACGTGAAATCGTTCAACAACAATGACGTCATAGAAATTTCAATCAACCAATCGGATTCTTGGATTTTAATGCACGATGCTGCGTTAATTGTAGAAGGAAAAATAGCCGGAGGAGCTACAGCAGCTGCCGCCACGTCGTTGGTCAACAATGTTGGAGCCTTTTTGTTTGATTCCATTAGTTACCATTTAAATGGTCACGAAGTGGAAACTGTACGCGATCCGGGCATTGTAAGCACAATAAGGGGCTATTTATGCTACAGCGCCAACGACTCCAAGCATTTAGATATTGCCGGATGGACATATCCCGACAAGCCTGCAGTTTACGGCAGCGACAAGTTGTTTGCCCTACGCATACCTTTAAAACATTTGTTTGGAATTTTTACCGATTACTCGTGCGTGTTTACTGGCAAACAAACGATTCGTCTTGTACGAGCACGAAACGACAGCGATGCTATTATGAAGGCAGCGGCTACAGATCCTGGGCAAATTGAGATTGACAACATTTCGCTGAAGGCGAGCCTCGTAACACCCAACGACATATTAAAGCTGGAGTTATTAGAAGCCATCAACAACGACACGCCGATAGTGATTCCGTTTATAAAATGGGATTATCACGAGCTACCTCAATTGACCGCGGGAGCTACGAGAGAAATTTGGGCTGTGAAGACGTGCACCGCGCTCGAGAGCCCACGTTATGTCGTTATTGCGTTTCAAAAAAATAAACGTAATAATGTACTCGCTGATGCGACGCAGTTCGATAATATCAATGCAGCCGACATACGCGTAATGTTGAACGGCACCTACTATCCCACAGAACGTATGAGCATGGATTTTGAAAAGGGAAATTATAGCGAGAGTCATTATAATTATACGCAATTTTATCAAAGTTTCAAGAGCGATTACTCGTTATTCAAGAGACCGTTGTTGAGTTATGCAGACTTCAAAACACGCGCCCTATTCGTGGTCGATTGTTCGCAGAGAATCGACGCGCTGAAATCGAGTACGGTCGATGTCAAAGTAGATATCGATGCAAAGAAAGGCTTCCCCGGCCAATACAAAAGCCTACTGTATAATTATACACGATGCAATTATCGAACAGCTGCCGTTAAGTGAAATCGTACGAAAATTATCCTAAACGACTGTGGTAGAGGGAGAGGTCGCCCCGCAGCAATCGCCGTCGTCGTTATAAATGTAACTCTACGAAGAAATGTGTTTAGTCGTCAACCGTCGTCTTTGTGTCGTCTTCGTCAACACCAGCAACAACAACAATGAAGTTTGTAGTGATGGATATTCAGGGCTTTTGTTGTAAAGACTTTATAGCCAAAGAAATGTGTATCTACGATTGTAATATCAACAATAATTACCTGCTCAAACCGCCGTGCTCCCTCACGAGTGACATGCAAAAGGATGTTAATTACCTGGAAAAATTTCATCACAAGATCAAATTTAACGATGGTCACATCTCGTATGGCGTAATTAAAGACATTGTGAAGCGCGATATAGTGCAAAACAGAGTTGACATAGTTTACGTGAAGGGTCATTTAAAGCAACAATTTTTAAAGACCATCATGGCCGAGAATAATTTTGCTGCTGTGCCAATCGTCATCAATTTGGAGACTACCGCTGGCGGTTTATTGAATGTGCCAAAGTTTGAGAAGAGCATTCCAAGAGATTGTTTACATCATTCGTTCGACACCAGCAACAACCCATCAGACAACCAAGTTATATGTGCCAAGGAAAATTGTAGACTTTTGTACTCGTGGTTAACAAAGTTATTACCATATTAAGATTATTATTATTATTGTTTTACACTTAAGATTATGTATATCCTTTTAGATTGTATTGAACTACTACTGCACTTAATAAAGAAATTTTTTTTTTCAACTTTTGTCTTTGTTTTAACACAAGCAGGTACCTCTCGGATCTGAAACAGGTTCCAACAAGTCCGCGAGTCAAGGTCTATTTATACAATGGACGGGGTAGATGGTGGTTAGTTCTTTCGTTGATTTCATTGCGTGTTGTCAATCATTGAGAATTATGTCTGACAAAAAGGAAGAACAGGCGCCCTTTAGCGGTGTGGAAAAGGACAGAAAACTAGTGTGGAATTGGAATTCGGAACACGGGGCTCATTATGCTAATTGCCCCTGGGCGGACCCTACGGCCACGTGCGGACCAGATACGTGTTTTTGCATGCAAATGATACGATTAGAAAAACGTGTCGGTTCGAATAACGAGTCAGACGAAGACGGCTGCCATAGCAGATGCAGCACCAGTAGTAGTAACGGTACCAGTAGTAGTAACGAATCGGTGAAATGTCTCGGTTGTAAATCTAAAAATGTCGTGAAAATAATGGACGGGGTTTTACAGTTGTGCTGTATCATTGTTGCGCTCGTGGACAGATTGAAAAACTAGTGTATATAAAGTGCGTATAATTTAATCGAGCTTTAGTTTAACTTCGAGATGCAGCCCACAAAGACATTGCCCATCATCAATTTTGATATCTTTACGGAATCGTGGTCGTCGGCCAATAAGCCTAGTAGACACGGAGAGCTACTTCCGAACTCCTTTAGAGCAATCTTTTGCGGCCCATCGGGGGTGTGGGAAAACTAACGCCCTATTAAGTTTTTTATGTAGCCCAAACGGTCCGCGATTTGAAAATGTTTACGTGTATTCAAAATCCCTCTATCAGCCGAAATATCAGGTGCTAAAGTCGGTCGTGCAAGATGTGGACGGCATGGGATATTTCGAATTCGGCAATAACGAAACAGTGATCGAACCGGAAGACGCACGCAGAAATTCCATTTTTATCTTTGACGATGTCGCGTGTGGCAATCAAAACAAAATTCGAGAATACTATTCCATGTGCCGGCATAAAGATATTGACGTCATTTACTTGTGCCAGACACGTATTCCAAAATACCGAAGCAATTAATACGCGATAATTGCAACTTGATTGTGTTGTTTAAGCAAGACGAGATGAACCTAAAACACGTATTTAACGAACACGTATCCCCCGATATGACCTATGACTAATTTAAAAATCACAGTGTAAACGGTGTTGGAGAGACACGTATGGCTGTATAGTCATTATGAAGGACTTTCCTTTAAACCAGGGACGCTATCGCGAGGGCTTCGATGAATATATAAAAGTTTAATTATGTGTATATAATCGTCAGTAATAAAGATGGCTTCATCGTCGGCAGCAGCAGCAGATAACCACCTTGTTAAACAACGCCTGCACGAAGTATCTCAAAGCATTAGAAAAAAATATTTGGCTCTGAAGCTGGGCAAATTTGAAGACGATGTTGCCTTAAATAAATTATTCAAGCCTGTCGTCGAGCCTCTAACCAACATTAGACAAAAGGTGATAAAGATGGCATCTCCTACTCATCAACCACAACCGTCCTTTGTTAAAACGACACCCTCACCACCGCCCTCCCCGAGCCCCATCTTGCAGCAATCCTTTGTTAAAACGGCTCCATCCTCGTCTTTGCCCCTTAAGAAACGACCATCATCTTCTACACCGTCATTATCATCTGAAGAAGACGATAACACAGACGATGACGAGGTAGAAGAAGACGAGGAGACGGGGAAGAAGGGCAAGGAGGGTGACGAGGGAGCATCAGCGTCTGACAGCGACCACGAAAATGCACCTACGGACGATCAGTCACATGAAGAATATTTAAGCTTGTTTGCACCACTTACTCGTGAATACATACGAGGGTTTATTAGTGACTCACCACTACGAAAGGAATTCGATGCTACCTACGGAGTTACGTATGATACGGTTGGACAACAGTATAAATTGGGCAATAAAACGATTAAATTTCAAACGGAAGATGCCGACTTTAGCATAGCGAATACCACCTTTAAGGGCACGCGTGGACTATACGAACTGGTGTTTAAAAGAGACCCTGGCCATTACTCTGATGAAGATTTACAAATGTATCGCGACATTTTGAGATTGACAAGAGTTCATCGTCGAAATTTTCAACCCACCAACCCGTTACGAGGCACAAGTCTAACCAAGTATCTAAAAATAATCAAACCGTTGATCCTTGGTGGACAAACGCCGATCGTTCATCACACTCCAGTTCGATCTTTGAGACGTGAACGCGTAAAAAAGGGCGGAGGAGGTGTTAACCCTTTGATGACGATGCGCTATAATTCCAAGCCTGTCGAGTACGTTTATTGGGATAATGTCAACGAACTCGTGGACCGCCTGAGGTTGTTAATAGCCTCCAGTTACGCAGGTAACACATCTCACGAGAACGAGATCGTTTCAATCATTAGCGAGCTAAAGGAGACAGGTGTTATATATTGAGTCTTTCTCTCTCGCGTCCATTAGTTTTCAACAAGGATGGCTTTGGACAAGTTCGGACGTTCCTTTCGAAACAATTCTGTGCGGAGTTCCTTGCTGGCAAAATTACAGTTTGATAGTAGTAGAGCACTGAAATACACGATAGATGGCGATGTCGATGTTGAGAATTTAAAAATTTGTAACGTCAAAGAGCCCTCTCTAGATAGCGACGTGGCCACCAAGAAATATGTGGATCTCGAGGGCTCTAAAAATTGTTCGCTACATCGACGAGCTCGACTTACACTACACGACTCAATTTAAAGATGGCGACCACAGGGTCAATCAACTCCAATTTGTTCATAACGGCTTTCACGAGAATTTCAAAGCTAAACTTGAAGAGACGGACGATCGACTGGCACGAGTACACCACAGTAATGACGAATTGAAGACACGAATGGATATGATCGAACGAAACGTGACGCAATTGTTGATACATAATAAACCGGCTGCAAATAATCGAGATAGCGGTGTCAATCATTTCAAGATGGAGAGGGACTTTAAGCATTTCCAAAATCTCGTTCGCGCCTCTCTGGCCGATACAGCGGTGACATTAAAAGGTGTTCAGAAAGATATAAGTGCCCTGCAAAGCGTTAATCATTAACACACAACGATGTAAGCCCATAGCAAAGAGAAGATTGAACTCGTCGACGAGCTTCATAAACCTGTTCGAAAAAATTTTAAACGACGTTCTACCGTTGTTCGTGGCATATAGGACTTGTACCAGGCTGATTTGGCGCAGTTCGACAAGTACGCGCGTTTCAACAAAAATTTCAAGTACGCGCTGATCGTTATCGACTGTTTTTCGAAAATATGTGTAGCCCGTGCACTGAAGACCAAGACAGCCTTAGAGGTCGCTAAAGCGTTCGAAACGATATTCGCAGGAGGTCATTGCCCCCGACTATTGCAGACGGATCAGGGCACAGTGTTTTTCAACGCAAAGTTCAAGCAGCTGATGAAGAAATATGGAATTCGTCATTATAATACGTTTAACGTCACAAAGGCGTCCATGGCCGAGCGAGTCATTAGAACACTAAAAGAGAAGTTGTCTAAATATTTTACTCTCAACGGGACTAAACGATGGTTGGAGGCGTTGCCGGAAATTGTGAACCGTTATAATCACACTCGACATTCCAAGATCAAGATGAAACCCATCGAGGTCACAAAGAATAACGAGCGTTCCATTCTAGAACAATGCTATAACGATAACTTGATTAACCTACCAGCTCCTCGGATAAAATTTTCTGTAGGTGACTGTGTTCGACTATCTAAATATCGCCATGTATTTGCCAAAAGCTACAACATTGGATATACCACGGAGGTCTTTGTGATTGATAAAGTTCAGCAAACGAACCCGGTCACGTATTGTTTGAAAGATTTGGAAGGCTCACCTATACTCGGGTCGTTTTACAACGAAGAATTACAGCTCACAAGACATCCAAATATCTACCTCGTCGAACGTATTTTAAAGAAACGAGGTAGCCGCCTTTTTGTCAGCTGGGTGGGTTTCCCTCCTTCCAAAATTGCTGGATAGATGCAGCCAATTTATTATAATGTAAGAGTTTAGCATTTAACGAAAACTTTTTTAAAAAATTGTTATACTAACGAATAGCACCTCGTATATTTTTCACATTGTAAAAAACTTTATGTTTGACCCTCGTAAACAACACAATAATGCAGGTGCAAAAAGGGACGGGTGAATCGAAATTTATACCTGACCCGGGTTATTTAACGGTACTTTATTTTCTTTACAAAAATTGTACGATCTTATTTGATTTTTAATACAAAATGTAAACTTTATAATGCGGTGTAATATGTAAGCGTTTTAGTTTTAATTAGTATTAATTTTGTTCGATGTAAACACAGGTAGTTGCGACCCTTTTCTACCAATTAACATTTTATTTTTGTTAGACGTAAGGAGCTTATTTGATTATAATGAAGTGTAAATATGAAAGCGTTTTAGTTGTAATTAGTCTTAATTTTTGTTTAGATGTACGATTCTAATAACAATGTAATATGGTCTTTTAAAATAAATTTTTTTAACTACAATTTCTCTTTGATTTACCTTTTGCTCTGATCTCATATCCTCATTAATTATGCACACACGTTACACATCGAATTAATTCTCCCACCCGCGCCACGTGTTTAACACCAACTTGCACCGACCTATAAACGTAACTAAGGGTTTGTAGTAGTGATGTGTTGCTAAATAGCAGTCTGCTATTTTATAACTGCTATTTGCCAAATAGCAGTTGTAGCAGTTATGCGCTTTGAAAAATAGCAGCTATTCAAATAGCAGTTAGTAAAAATAGCAAAAAGCATATAGCAGTTGTTAAAAATAGCAAAAAGCATATAATAGCAGTTAGTAAAAATAGCTAATAGCATATAGCAGTTAGTAAAAATAGCAAGTAGTGTACAGTATATACTCGTAGCATTTTGCATTGAACTTAACATAAAGCATAATAGCACTTTAGAAGTTGCGAAAAAAAAGATGATAGTTTAGCGACGATCAGGTAACATAAAACGATCTTTAATAAGTTTAAATTAAAAGTCGAAGTTATGTTTGGATATGAATATGGACATAAATTTTGAATTATTTAGGAAGCAGTGTTTGTTTCAAAAACTTAAACAAAATACTATAAAAATTGAATTTTAAAATATGTGTTTGCTATCATGTAATTAGGCCGTAGGCCTGGTTGGTAGTCTCTAAGCATAAATAAATAAAAACAAACGCAAACACGATGCCCAAAACACAGCAGGGTAGTATTGAAAGAGTCAAACCATTGATGAATTGTTTCTTTTGAATGGGGCTTCAGGCAAATAACGTTACCTGTGAGGTTTAGCTAAGTCCTTATACCAACGATTTCTATAAGTTTTCTTTTGTATTTGGGATTTTACTAAATTTTAGTGAAATTTCGTAAAAACCCAAAATTGTATAAGCTTTTTTGAATATTTGTGTACTACCAAAGAGAACTAAAATAAATCCTTTGTATTTAATCACAAGAACTTTAAATGTTAAAGTGAGAAAATGCAAAGTTTTTTTCATTCTCAAACTCGCTTGAGACTAATTTATTTTCAAAATGTAAACGTGAAGTTTTAAATTGATAACTGAACAAATGACCTACTAAATGTGTTCGTTAATTTTAAGATGTACAACCTATCAAAGTTTGTAAACAATTTTTTTCCATCATAATTAATACTTTTTCAAAGTAGCTGGTAGATACGAAAAAGTAAAAAATTAAAAACTGGAAGTGTGTGCTTGTGTTTTAAAGTTGAAATGGAAACCAATCGAATTTCTCAATACATACTTACTAAGTACCTACCTACTAGAAATATTATAAATCAATTAAATCTTAAATCATAATGTAGGTAATAGACATTAATGAATTTCATTCGTACATGTCGGCTACAACTACACCCGTACTCCGGTGTAGGGATAACTGCTTTTAGTTGCTTTCTGCTATTATTACTGCTATTGCTATATGCTATATTGCTATTTTTGTCGATTTTTCTGCTTTTTCTAAAATAGCTGCTATTACAAAAAGCTGCTATTTTTAACTGCTATTTTTAAATAGCATAGCAGGTTCGTAACTGCTATTTAAAAATAGCAGTTTTCGACATCACTAGTTTGTAGGTACTGCGGGGGTCGTTTCCCCTATTAGGTAGATCGGAATGCGACTTGTTTTTTACCTGCTCAAGTAGGACTAATATCAACCCTTGTATGGTCTTCTAACAAGCACATTTCACAATCCTCTAACGTAAGCCTGAGTGGGTCAGGGGTACAATACTAGTCTCTGAATCTCGAGGTCCGGCGTTCGAATCTTCCTGGCGTCAAATTTATTTCCAAGCGTTTGAAAAAGCACAATAATTTCCAATTTGAATTTGGCGCGCTTCGAAAACAAAGATGGCCAATTTGGCGCGCTTCGAAAACCAATATGGCCGATTTCAAATTTGCCGCTCAACAACGAACACAAAGATGGCCGCCAGCTCGAAGGGGGCTCCACAACGAACACAAAGATGACCGCTGAGGGGCTAAGTCTCTCAGGGTAGAACCGCAGCCCTAGGTAGGGCCCCACAAAATCCAAGATGGCCGACAGTAGTTTGGAGACAGGTGGCGCCATCTGTCAAAAATGGCCGCTGTCAAAATAGCAAAGTTTCCCACCAAATGCCGGTACAGAAAAATGTAATTGACAACTTAGCCAAGTTTCACACCATGCCGGTAACAGAAACCTGTAACCCCCCCCCCCCACTTAGTCAAGTTTCAAACCAACTTAGCAAAGTTTCAAACCATGTCGGTAACAGAACCCTGTAATGTCGGTAACATGTCGGTAAAGTAGATTCCTAACTTACCCCGTCCAAATCGCCGGATTACCTACTATCGGAAAATTCTATCGTTACAAAGCGTTGTTAATTTTTCGATAATATCTCTTCCCCTATGATTGCAAAATGTTCTTACGATTCATTTTCTCTCTGGACTACAGTTGATCTCTGTTGTTGGAATTTGTTTCGATAGTAGGTTGCATTAACCACTTAGGGCCACGCCACCATAAAATACACTTGGATAAAAAACTGCGTTTACTCCTCTTGATAGGAAGTCAGCAGGATTGTTGTTCGATGATATGTTATTCCAAGCGTTTTGCGATGATAATGGTTGATTTTCTGATACCCGCTCTGCGATAAATATTTGAATTTCTGATACACCATGTTTGCCACGTTGAAGGTTCTGCGTTGATACAAACCAGTACGATCGTTGAATCTGTCCAGTAATGAACGTTGTAGACAGTCAATGTAGTCGATTCCAATATTTTGAACGCTAAATTTGCCAATAAAACCGCCACCCACAATTTAAGTCTTATAACTATTGATTGATTTTACGTATAAGCACGCGCCGAAGGCTATTTCATTCGCGTTAGAAAATTCCTAGATCTCTGTGTTGATTGCGTTTTGTGTAATTACGGGTCTAAGGGTTTGTATCGAATGCACCGTTACGATATTACTATAAAAATTGAACCAACGCGTGTTGAGATCTTGAGGCAAGCTCTCTTCCCATGTTAGATTCATTTTCCACAGTTCATGCTGATAATGATTATACAGTGTCCGCAAAAAAGTCTGCATCATATGGGATTTTTTTTTATTATGCATGTTTTTTGAAAATAGTTTTCGGCATCAATGTCTGCATGAAATAAAATCAAAAAGGCACCAAAAATATTAGTTATGTCATTTACGCAACACCGACAAATTGTCTTTTGAAAGTTTCGATTGCCCTAAAATGCCTTTATTTTTCAAAACACAGGAAAACATCATAAGGAAAAATTGTTTCTATTCACCTCAAGATACTAGATACAAAGTATAAGAAAAAAATATTAATATTTTCATTTTTTGGTTTTCTTGAAAATTCTCACTTATTTATAATTTTGCGCAGTTCTTTTCTTTACATTTAAATTCTAGAGATCCACTTTGATCAAACGAGATCAAAATATTACGTTTTGTTCTTAATTTAGTCTAATTTTGGAACATAAAAATATTTTCATTGAAAATGATAGGACCATCTTGGACTATTTTTCCATCTTTGAATTCATCTTGGGAAATATTTTAACCGTAGAGGGCACATATTTTAGAAAAATATCGGCAAATTTTAATTGAAATAAGAGCTGACAGATAGAGGTACCAAATGATTCTAAATTTACCCTAAATATCCAGACTAAACTAATATGGAATTTATTTAATATTGTGATAACTAGAAGGTTCGAACTCAAGTGTTTATTCTCAAATTAAATATAAATTATCTTACAATAAACATAATCAATATTAACATAAAATTACTTTACATTATTACACCTCCCTTCTTATTTACAAAAAATTTTAAATATACTATTTACATTTTGAACGTAAATTATATTCATGTCCTTCCTTCTCCTTTTCTACTTCCGAATGATTACTACTCATTACATCCTCATTTACAATTTTATCGTTAGTTTTTACAACTTCATTATTATTAGTTTCATCTTGTGATGAGGTACCAGGTAGCTCAAACGACAATTGCGATCTACGATTAGATTTGATTTGATTTGCATGTCTCATTGTTGTTTGATCTCCCGACTTTACCTCGTACATAACTGCACCCTTGGTGTT
This sequence comes from Malthinus seriepunctatus, assembly GCA_963924605.1. Taxonomy (NCBI): domain Eukaryota; kingdom Metazoa; phylum Arthropoda; class Insecta; order Coleoptera; family Cantharidae; genus Malthinus; species Malthinus seriepunctatus. The sequence goes on along the minus strand of OZ004600.1, from coordinate 85,806,757 downwards.
ACTGATAACTCCAGTAGACCAAGCTGGACTCGATCCAGTGTTATTTATATACATAATATTATCATCAACATTCAAATTCGTAGGCGTGCCGCCATAATTTAAAATTTTTGTTTCCGTTTTATTTTGAATTTCAACTTCCCTATTAGGGTAAATTAAATCTAAATGATTTTTTAAACGTCTGCCAAACATCAATTCGGCAGGGCTCACTCCTGTAACTGAATGATTAGTATTGCGATAATCAAACAGATATCTATCAATAGCCGTACTTGGCTCGCGGTCGCGGTTTTTCAAAACAAATTTTTTTAAAGCAAATTTAAAACTTTTAGCAGAATTTTCCGCCGCACCGTTACTTGCCGGATGAAGGGTGGTGAGAACAAATGTCTAATACCGTTTAATTTACAAAAATTTTCAAATTCTGTTGATGAAAAAGGAGGACCATTATCCGATACTACATCTGGTAATCCAAAATGTGAAAAACAATTTCTTAAAATTTTTATTGTGGTCGTTGCATTTGTAGAATGCATTTCGAAAACCTTCTAACCATTTTGAATACGAATCGGTAATAATGAAATATTTTTTATTAAAAATTGGACCTAAAAAATCGATATGCAATCTAGACCATGGTTTATTTACCATAAGCCATGGTGTAAAAGTTTTGTTAGGACTTTCGTTCACCATACTACATGTTTTACAATTTGAACAAAGGTTTTCTATGTCCCTATCTATATTAGGCCAATATACATAACTTCTTGCAATAGATTTACACTTATTTGTGCCTAAATGACTGAGGTGAATTTCATCTAGCATTTCCTTCCGTAAACTTACAGGAATTACAACCCTGTATCCCCATAATATTAATCCTTGTTCAATGTGTAATTGACTAAATTTGGATTCATACGCTTGGACTTCAGATGAAATTTGATCTTTTTCCGGCCAACCGTGTAAAATATATAAAAATAACTTGCTCAAAGTTTTGTCGTTCTTTAATTCTTTTTTTATTTTATTAAAATCAATCGGAAGATTTTCCTGCAAATAATTAATATGCGCGTAATCCGTCTCTTCACTTATTGTACTTTTAAGAGGTAAACGCGATAACGCATCTGCGTTGCCATTTTTACTTGAACTAACGTATTTAACCTGATACTGATAAGTGGATAGAATAAGAATAAGAACATTTTATTTCCCAAAAATGCATGAATGTACAATTAAATTTTCATTAAATCAACATAAAAAATAATAATAAATTAAATCAATTAAATCAACATAACATAAGAAAGATACATTAATTTGCATCTTTAGCCTTCAAAAAGGCATATGGGAAAGTCGACCTAGAGTGCAGACGAAGTGGCAAGTTATTATGCTTTATTGTTATTAATATTATTAATTTTAACATCACTATTATGTTGTTTTAGTTATTTAAAAATTTCATGAGCCCAGGAGATGAATCACATGGCAGGACAGAGATCAAAGAATTCACTTAAACTATAAAAAACGTTGCTTTGAAGAAAAATTTTAAGTTGTTTCCCGAATAAATTGGCACTGCCCAGGCCAGTGATTTCTGCAGGCAAGCTGCGGAAAATTTTTATACCGGTATATAGTGGACCCCTTCGGTTTACCTCATATTTATAATCTGGCATCCGCACCAGACCCCCCCGGCGATAATAACGCTCCATCTCTGTAATCTACTAGCAGCAAAAATAGGTATACCTTTTTTATCACCGAAAATACTAAGAGGTTTATGGTCTGTTAACAACGTAAATGATCTACCAAACAGATATTGAACGTAGTACCTACTAGTGTTTTTACTAATGTTTTATCTGACTTTTTTGCGGACACTGTAGATGATCTTCGCGTTAATTACAATCGATCCAATTAAACCACCAGGGTCAAATATTTGAGCTACAATGCTGCGTTTCGTTATGATTTTCGTGTTCGGTTTTAAATCAACCTAATATTGAAGAGTATCATCTTCTGTGTTCCAGATAATTCCTAGCATCTTGATAGATTTATCATCCGATATGTTGTATATTAATTAATTTGTTTCGTTTATGATCGTTTAGAATAGCAGATTCATTCGTTACCCACTTTCGTAGTCGAAATCCGCCTCGTTTTAGACTGTGATCGATTTCGGCTTTGATTTTGATCGCTTTTTCCAACTGGTTATTGCCAGTTATTAGGTCGTCCACATTAAAATCGGACATGATAATTTCGACAGTTTCGGGAAACTCATCTTTATGTTTTAACGCTGTAACGTTCTTATGGCGAGAAAAGAAGTAAACGCAGTGCGATAAGCTACGATATTTAGACGATAATGCTTTGATGGTTCATCTGGATTCTTTCTCCAAATAATTCTTTGTAAATCACGCTCTGTAAATTTAATGTCAAGTTGCCGATACATCTTTTCGATATCTGCGGTGATGACATACGTTTGTTCTCTAAATTTCCATATTATAGAAATTAAATCGTTTTGTATCGTTGGACCTACTATTATAAGGTCATTTAAAGACACTCCAGTTTCACTAGAAGCTGAAGTATCAAAACCCACCCGAGGTTTTGTGGTTGTGCTTGTTTCGTTTAACACCCCGTGATGTGATAACTAATACGTCATTTATCACGTCGTCGGTAAATTCGCTCATGTTTCCAATTTCGCAATTCCTCATACTCTGATAAGAATTTGTGATATTGACCCCCTAGTTTCTTGTTTTGGAGTAATTTTTGTTCTAATATGTTATACCGATTTAACGCTATCTGTTTACTGCCGCTGGTATTAATGTCACCCATGATAGGCAAACTGACGTTGTAACTACCAGCGCTATTACGCTCGATATTGTCGATGTAATGTTTTTCACGGTTTATTTCTTCTTTAGTAAGAAGACGTTGTTTTAGGCACTCCTTGGTGATCGCATGTTTTTCGATCTGTTCATCCACGGATGTAGAATTTAAATTTATTGTTGGTGTCGATGGACCATACTGTGTTTGTGTTGGACTCGTTACAACCAAACCGAGTTTGGTCTTCTGAAGTATAGGCTCTTTTATGCCTAGCTTTAGGGCTTCACGCGAGTCTGCGAGAAATTGCGAGAGTCTCGCACTCTCGCCTCGCCTCGCAAAAAGTTGCAAACGCGAGGCGAGGCGAGAGTAAAGATTTCTAACGCGAGGCAAGGTGCGAGGCGAGAAAACGATTTTAGCTTGCGAGGCGAGACTCTCGCCCCGCAGTTTTGCGAGATCTCGCGCGAGAGCTCACAAAAATATAAATATAAAACATCGATTTGATTTTGCTTTTTTATGTCTCTTAATAAAATAAAAATAAAAATCACGAGAGATTTTTTGTTAGAGAAATGTTTTATGAATGCTTTAATTAAAATAAATCTTTATTTATTTAAGATTTCCCAAAATTAAAGATTACAAAAAGTTAAAAATTTTTTTTCCCCGATAGTGTTCTAAAAATTACCTGTGCAAGAACTTTAGCACACAAAATTAATATTCGTAATTATTGAAAAAGATGTTTAGTTTACATATCAGGTATATTTTTTAATGCCGTTATTCACTTACGGGCGGAAGGCATAAAGCTTATACAAAGGGTTTGCACATTCTTTGCTTTTGTATTTTAATAATACAATAGACAAAATTTATTAAAATTTGTAAAGAACATTTAAGGCACCCATCTTTTATGTTTTAAAAAAGTTAGTAATTTCTCAAGTTTTAACAACCCCACCCACCCAACCACCACCCCCGGATAGAGATTAGGATAGAATTTGAGGGTGGTTTTTAATAGATGGGTGCCTAACTGACCTATATAATAAATTCCTATCCTGCTACACCAATCTGAATTAGTTTTTTCTATTAATTGCAATAATCAACATAAATATTCAATTAAACATAATATTATTAGCTTTAAGTGAACATGCTATTGATAATTTCATACTTTCAATTGTAATAATCCCCAAATTCTACAAAAAAAGTAAATTTAAACAAAAGAATGTATTTGGAATGGAAATGCTTAAAATAAAAAAAAATAAAAATTTTATTAATTATCGTACAGATATTGAAAATGAAGTGGCAAAATGTTAAAAATAAACTATTTTATAAAATTAAAATCTATCTTAAACCTTCTCCAATTATAAATTCAATATACGTATATAAAAAAATAATAGGCTACGAATTTAAAAAAAGAAATATAAATGGCATTGACAGTTTGCGAGACTGCGAGTCTCGCGCGAGAAATTCTCGCAATTTCTCGCGCGAGGCGAGGCGAGGCAAGAGTCCGGTTTTAAATTTTTTGCGAGGCGAGAATGCGAGGCGAGAGTAAAATTACTTGTTGCGAGGCGAGGCGAGAAACGCTTATTTCTTGCGAGAAATCTCGCATGTGAAGCCCTACCTAGCTTCGTTTGGCCTACGCAGAGCATCTCGAAGAATGTTTCCGCTCCTAGTAGTATATCGATTTCGTTAAAGTGATCAAATTCAGGATCGCTCAATTTTATATGATTTGACATGTTTAGATTTGACGTGACTATCGTTGTTGTTGGTAATTTATCGGTGATAGTGGGTAAGACTATAAACTTTAACTTTGCTTCGTAGTTTTGATGCATATATTTTATCTTTGCTTCGGTCATTCTTGATCTTTTTGTAGAAGCCTTTCCGATGCCCACTGTTGTCGCGTCTGTGTGCTTGATGTTGAGTTTCAATGATTTGATTAATGCTTCTTTGATATAATTATCTTGCGAGCTACTATCTAGTAGCGCGCGACATGCTACAGATTCGTATTTTTTGTTGGCTACTATGATTGTTGACTATTACGTTATTAATAGAAACTTGTTGTTGAGGCTTGGGTTCGTTTGCGATATCGTTTTGATAAATACGTGGAGATTCTTTATAATCACTTTTGACACTGGAACAGTTTGACCAAAAAGGCTTTAAATCAAAAAAGCGATGCATAAAATAAATAGTACGTTCCTTTAGCTTTAAATTGGCGTATTTTGCAGAATTATATCTGTTTTAGATCGCGAGTTATAAATTATTGATGTATACATGTGTTCAAAATAGTTCAAAAATTAATTCGACCGTAGATAGGTCAAAAATAATTTTTTCTCAAAACCACTTTGTACACTTAAGTTTGAACATATTTCTAACCGACACACCAAATTTCGTCAAAATCCGAAGACCGAAGACCTAGGGTCAAACGTGGCCGATCTGACGTGGAATTACCCACATATTTTTTGAATTTAATTATTTAATTTAGTTAATTCCTTTATTAAATTATTATTAAATAATTATTTAGAATTTTGTTTAACTAATTATTTACTGAGTAGGTATTCTGTAAGTCACGTGTCGGTAAAGAAAAAGTATTTAAATGTATTTAAACTTATTTACTAGATGTTTTCGTTCGTTTCGTCTTTGGCTTGTTTTAGTCAACTAGCTACAGCATTCGCTATTGATTTGTCGTTTTGTTCCGACGCCGGGAACTGTAGCTTAGCTGCTTCTAAAATATAAAAGTACCTAGGTAGTTATACCGGGTGCCCACGGTCAAAACGGAACATAGCCAGTTTACACAGGGAATTACATTCAAATAATTGTATTAATTTGACATTTCATGGCTGTTCATAGTTTTTCATATTATGAAAATATTTAAAATACTTCTTTAATATTAAAAAAGTCACTACCGTAAATCGAGGTTACTTTGCTCCATTTTTTTTAATGTAGAGAATTATTGTTTAATTTCATTAGATATTTAAAATATAGATTTTTTTTGGAGGTAACATCTGGAATAATGTTTGAATAATGCCCAAACTTCTTCATTTTTAGTAAATAATAGGTTAAGTGTTGTTTATATTTTTTTGCACAATCGTGTTCTATTCTGTACTTACCAACAATGTTTATACTAATAGAAAGTTGATTTTACCAAACCATTGTATGTGTCCATAGAAACAATAAAATAATGATTTCGAAATATTTAACCATAAGCACAAGGGTGGTAAGTGAAACAGATGTTTGAGCTATTTGTTACTTTTATTCTTGTTACTGGGACAACATTGTTCTCCAGCGGTTACTATTTTGAATAAACTTTAAAATTATAAAAATTATTTACAACTGTCAACTAGTGTCAGTTTAAAAAATGAATTTATTATTAGTTATTTTTCACGATTGTGCAAAAAATAGTATGCAATACTCGGATCGTTAAGTGCTTTTCTTAACAAATCTCAAAAATTAGAAAAACTCGACCCTACGGGTCTCGTTTTGCTAACATTTTCTGGATTTATTAACTATGCACTTACCGACCATGTATTGCAATGTACTATTTAATAACTATTGAAGCAATGTATCCTCATAGGGGGAGGATACTTTGCACCGGTAAACAAATTACCAAAATTTCACCTTAAAATTATATGTAGGAGCATAAAATTTTAAATATAAAACGTTCTGTATACTATACGTCTATTTAATTAAAAAAAACAAATTATAAAACTCACAGAAACAATTAACAGAACAAGAACTCTAAAAAATCTGAACATATACATACTACTGACTAATTCTTTTTCTTCTTTCGATTCAGTCGTTTCTCCATCTTTTGATTCTCCTCATTATGTGCATAGGACCTCAGGTCCTATGCTTTTACCCGCTTCAACATTAATTTTTTTCTTTTCCTAATTTTATATTCTGTTAACTAAGATCGTTTCGTACGAACATAAAGGTGGAGCATAGTATACCCATATTCGGAGCAATGTTACCCTGACAAAGAAATTTGTTAATAATTAATTTAAACAACTTTATTTTTCATTAGTATAGTATATTATAATACATGTGTATAAGAAAGACTTTATCGCATTAGCGACGAAAATTACAAGCACGAACTTGCGAGTGCTTGTAACGGCGCGTATGCGATAAAGTCTACTTATACACGAGTATTATCCGCTATTTTTTATTATAATTGCAACTAAAACCTCTATGAAAGATAAAAAATCTGTATTTAAAATTTGAAAATTAAGCATGCCGATTTTGGATATATTTGTTGCCACAGAGATGCTTTGTGTTTACAATGCAGAACAACAGTCGCACAACAGTTAATATATTATTGTTGTTACCTAGACGACTTTATAGAGCACTTGTGCTATAAAGACGATTTTATGAACGCTTTTTAGTGTGAAATAGGCAGATTATAATGCAAGTATAATAAAAAATTATTTATTGTCTCGACAGATAATAAACCATATATTTAACTAAATATAAAACTTTCCTTATTCAAAATGAAATGTTATGTTTAGCACTTAAATTTAACAATGCACGTTTGTAAAGGTTACTAATGAAATTTTATATCTTGTTTAGATAAGATACAAAAGACGCGAATATAATTCTGCATGTTTAAGGAAACATGTGTGTGTTATTAAGTAGAATCCAAAGCAATTTTTTCTCTATGAATCCTTAAAAAGTGACTAGAGGGAAATAAAAATTATACAAATTTGGAGCAAAATATCCCCTCTAGGAGCAAAGTAACCTCGTTTTACGGTAATTAAAAAGTATTTGGTATCAACAGATTCAGAAAATAATTCTCTTTCAATAGATATCACTACAGTTCTTGCAGATGAAGCTGATGAGCAGAAAACTGCAAATGTAATTCTCTGTGTAAACTGGCTAGGTTCCGCTTTGATCGTGGGCACTCGGTATAATAAAGTTTTTTTAAGGCCAATTTTTTTATTACCATGAATAATCTTATATATATAGTCCTTCCTATAAATAGTCTTTTCAAAGTGATTTTATCTCTTCCTTTCCAATTGTACAGCACGGCTAACTCATTCGTTATGACAAAGCGTATTATCCTTCTGGTGAGCTGTTCTATCCCTACACCACCTACTGCAGCTAATCTCCTCACCTATAATCATAAGACAGATAAGTAATAAATAAAATATATGCATTTCTGCATAAAATTTCATACCACAGGTAAGATTTTAGTACATCGCAGGTAGGAAGCGATAATTTTACTTCCAAGTCGTCAAATTGGTTTTTGGTTTTCAGAGGACAATCAGGTGTATTTTCCGGTGGTGCCACTACATTTTGTTTGATGGTTTGCCGGGCCAAATCCATCAACACAAGTGAATTTTGTTCCACCAAGTTTCTCGAGTACTAACATTTCAAATTCTACAAAATTAATTAATTTCAGAAAATAAAAGACAAAAATCTTAACATACTTGATTTTTGTTTAGTACCAGTGTTTTCAGATCGTTCCTCTTCCGACTCGACAAAAGTTATTGCTGGTCTATTTCCAAAACCTATAAGTTTAATAAATTTTAGAAGATGAAACAAAACAATAAGTTTTACAAACTGGATGTTGCATCATTTCCTAATGATGAGACCGGCGTGGTACAATCGGACCGTCTCTCATTCAACTCCATGATAGTTGATGCCTCCAAACGCTTTTTACTACAAGAAAAAGCGTTAAAAATTTTTTGAGTGCAATAATGTACAGGGTGATTTTGAAATACACTTTTTTCTATTTCGGTACGTTAAGAAACCTATAAGCACACTGTTTTGACGTCATAATAGTACGCTTATAGAGTCTATAACAGCACAGTTTCTAGGGAATTTTTTTCAATGTGCAGCACTGCATGTTGACAGTGTAAGCCCAACAAACAATTTAATAACGGCCGGCTGCTGGCCGAATAACAGGTCTCCGGCACACTAGTGATGGGCCAGCACCCACTAAAAGATACGTTACCTTTAACAATAGGTCACTCCGGCCACGAGTCGGCCGACTGCTGTCTTGCCAGCACAATTTATTGCTGGGCCGATATCTATCCGTCATTCGCCCATAACTTTACTATGCATCAAAATGGTACTGGTGGAATGCATCGGTGATGTTACCTACCAAATTAATGCCGGCAATAATATAGCAATAAAACAGTACTGTTTCTTGTTTAGAAAACGCAGAAAAATTGATAGGCGGGAAATTTAAATAACAAATTATTACTTCTTTTATATTTATTATGAAAAATTATAACATTCAAAATATAATAACAACAAACTAAAATATTAACACATTTTAAAAAAATTAAAGAAATTCAAAAGGTATTTATAATCAAATTAAACATAAACTTTTATTTTTATTCGTAGAAAAAAACGAGGCCGTACGTTTTCTCGTGAACGATGCCCTTGAAAAAAGCTACGCGAAGACGCCGCTATTAATTGTAGTGAAATTTCAAAAGATAACAATATTGAATAATTTATATAAATGAAGGGAGATTTAAAAATTTTTTAGATTTGTTAGTAACAAGCAAGTTATTCAGATTTTCGACTACTGTGATTGTGTGACTCATCGTTCACGAGAAAACGTACGGCCTTTACAGTCGTATCACAAAAGGAAGCATTATTAATTTATTGAGATTGCCACTAGCTATTGCCCTTGGCCCCTTGAACTAACAATCCTGCATTTTACCAGTCTTGCATAATGCTAAAACAACAAATTCATTTAGTATTTTTTTGTGTCGCGTTGGAGATGAATGTTTTTCGTTTAAAGTTTAAAAATGAGTTCAAAACGTGCATCTGGTGTTATTACACCTTATTTACCAAAAACACGCGCTAAGTGTCGAACATAAAAATTGTGAGGTACAGTGAATCAATTACAATTACAAGTGCAAAGAAGCTGATAATACTTCAATTTCAATGCAAGTGAGCCTAGAAATTTAGTGCAAGAAAATAGAATAAACATAATATTGGCATTCGGATATCTTCTTGTTCAGTGTACACTTGTACAGGGTGGTTCAAATTGCTTCTCAGTATAGGGTATCTCCGTTAATATAAGAGGAAGGAAAAACTAAAAACACGTCCTTGGATCTACTTTTTTGAAACAAACTCAATGGTGAAATCAAAAATTTGATACCTTCTTTTGTTTTCGAATTATAGCCTATAATTCATATTTTCGTCATTTTAATTTTTATCAATATTTCCCTTATTTTTCAAGATTTTTTAAAACTGTAAAAACTTTCTTAAAACACTTTTACGTAAATTCCAGTACCGTAGTCAAAAAAATTTAATCATAGACGGCTTTGACTACATTAAATAGAAGATTTTTCATTCTTTTAAAAAATGTGATATTATTTATTGAAATTATTTTTACTAATAAAAACACAACGGCAGTTTATGAATCGGCAGAAATTATGAAGTTACATTGGAAAGAAAAGACAATATAGTTTTGACATGAAAAACAAGTGTTGTTAACACGTGTTTATGTCGTTTAATTATTAGTAAAATGGAATTTGAAAATTTTCAAACGTCAACAAATATCACATTTTTGAAAAGAGCAAAAAATTTCAATGAAGTCTAATAATTTAATAGCCGTCTAGGATTCGTATTTAAAAAACATGAAGTTTGTGCAAAGACTCAAAAATGAGTAACTGAAAAAAAATTTTGATTACGCCACTGGAATATGTCCTAAGAATGTCTTAAAAGTTTTAAAAAATCTTGAGAAATAAGGATGATAATGATCAAAATTAAAATAAATAATTAAAATAACCGACTTACTCTATACTGACAAACAATTTGAACCACCCTGTATACCTGTACACTGCAACTGCAACTCAAAATATTTAAGGGTGAGAAGTACTTCCATATAATATTTAATATTTATTTATTTTTGACTGTGAAAAGAGGTTTGTGATCGTTTATCTTTTTAGTTAGCAAAAAAGTTTCGTTGTGCAATGGTTGTGCATAGGTTTTGTTATTAAGTACCTGATATTTTTTTACTTCTTTTGGCGATTCACCCTTCCACCATCGCGATCAGGTGCATTCCGCAACCACGTTTTTATAACTCCTTCCACTTCTTTTTGTGTGGCGTTTTTACACAGAGGGTTTCGTCTAACTGCAACTAAAAATTAACATTACTAAAATATTGTGATTTTAATAGAATGTTCTCTTACTTCTAATCAGTTTAATGATGTTTGTTAATTCTCCAAAATTATTTTTCTCATTTCTACCAGACCAATTGTACTGCAATGCTAAACTCTTCATTAAAAGTCTCGATAAAATGCGCCTTGTCGTGTCAAAAACGTCTTTACCACCTACAACTTGCAACGATGCACTCTAAAAATAAAATAGACATACAAGTACCACTTACTTATATAATATAAATATAAAATAAATTATGTACCTTAATTCTGCCATAACTAGATCACATAAATCACATTAAGCATCACGCCACGTGCGAACGATAAAACCAAACATTTGAATTTTGCAACCTTCAACCTGTAAGCAGGTGTAGATCGACGCCGGCGTGTTAAAACTATCTCCGAATTGAGAATGACAATTTTGTATTATGAGGCCAGCAAAGTTTCAACATAATGCCGGCATACTTCCAGCACACTGCCGGCATACTTCCAGCATACTGCCGGTATAATTCCAGCACAGTGCCAGTATAGTGCCAGCAAATTATATGTGAATGTTTACCTTACTCATACAAAAATAAGAAATCATTGTAATGAATTTAATAACATATACAACTTAAAACATATATATCTCAAATTTAGTTTGCATGGGCTTTAGTCCACTTTTAGTCTGAAGTCCTCAAATAGCAACGAAATTAAAGAGCGTTGGGCCATTACTGGGCGAATACCCAGAATACTTCATTTATATTTGTCACGGCATCCTATATCTTTATTATACTGGCATTGTAGCTGCTTCCCACTGCCAGCACTTTGCCAACAGTGCCAGAACTTACCCGGCAGTCGGCCGTTAGTTTATGGTTTGTTGGGAGGTAGTAGGTGTTGGATGTAGAAAAGAGTAATAAAGATGGCTGACGAAGTAAGATGTATTTAATGAGTTCTAAGTAATTAATATAATAAGCTAAGTAATTGTGACATATAAAACATGGTGTCAGGTGTGATTAGCTTTCAATAGTATGATTAGCTTTCAAAAGTAAGAAAATAATCAAAATAAATAAGAAAAATGTAGAATTAATAAAAACGTTTTAAACGTCAAATAAAATAAATTGTGGTTCAGTGCCCGGTAAAAAATATAAGGTAAAATAAGAAGTGTGCAACGACGTAAATAAGAATAGGAAGAATAATAATAATAACCTGGTTGTGTCAAATAATTAATAAATAAAAATGGAATTTAGAATCCCAAATAAATTAAAATTGGAACATGGAAATCTAGATGAAGAATGGAAAAGTTTTAAACAAAACTTTGAAATATACATGGCTGCTTCGGAAAGTAATAGTAAAGAAGAATTAATTAAGATTAATATGTTATTAAACATTGGTGGTGCAAAGCTAGTAGAGAAGTATAATATTCTCGAATTAAAAAATGTGAAGAAATTAAGCAAGGTATTTGAAGCCTTAGATTATTATTTTATACCTAAGAAAAATATAATCTATGAAAGATTTTTATTTCATTCGTGTAATCAGAAAGAATTAACTTATGAAGAATATGTCACAAAATTAAGAATCTTAGCGAAGACGTGTGAATTTAAAGAAACTGAAGATATGATAAGGGATAGATTCGTAATCGGTATAAACGATAATAAGTTAAAGGAGAAATTAATCACTGAAAGTATGTTAACATTGGAAAAAGCATTAAACTTAGCTAAAACATATTCAGCAACAAAAACAAGAATAACAGAAATGACCAACAACAACAATAAGCAAGTTGAGGTAATAACTAAACCAGATTTGGAGTTGCGTTACAACTGTAAAAAGTGTGGTTACATGCATAATAAAGGAAAATGTTTGGCATACGGAAAACTTTGTAATACAGGGTGGTTTTACGGAGCGAACTAGTGAGATTATGGCCTTACTGTTATAGATATCAAAATATCTTTTTAATAAAAGTTTTAGGCAACAAAAAATAACGTAACCTAAAATTATTTTAAAATGTATAGGGTGTTCCATAAAAGAGGGGAAAAGCAAACTTATATTTTTTCTTATGGAACACCCTATATATTATTATATTTTTGAAAACAGTTTGTTAAAATACGTATTAAATGTATAATAATTATTGCCCCTAAAATAAAAAATAAAAAAGTTATTTCTATTTTTAAGAGAAAAATAGATCTTATTCAAAGAAGCAGTATGAGAAAACGGAACGAGTTAGGATGCTCAAATTTTGAACTTAGCTTTTCCTAATGTATCATTACCTTATGGATTAGCAAAAATTTCAATAACTTGAATGAGTTATACAGATTGTTGAGCATTTGCAAAATATTATTTTTCTCGGTTATTTTAAATGGAACACTCTGTATACAAAAACTTTATTTTACGCGGAATTAAATTATCTTTCCCTGAGTGCATACATTCCCTATACCCAAGCTCATAGATTTCGAGATATTTCGTGTTAAAAGTTAAGATACACCCATAAAGAATTTACCAATTATTTAACATAGTTACCTGAAAGTCTCTTTTGTTTCTTTTGAGAAACGTCATTATTGCTTTCAGTATAAGTAATTATTGTACTGTCTCATTGTTATTCTTCTTTTTCTCATTCAATTCGTTAAATTTTGTTTTGTGTTTTTCTACAATGGATGTTTTGACCACCGAAGAAATGGTCGATATTGTGTTTATTTTTGGAGAATGTTCTAAAAATGTTGCTTTGGCTAGGCGCGTATACCACGAACGTTATCCAGATCGAAGACTTCCACCACCGTTGTCGTTTAAAAAATTATTAAATCGATTCACACGTTCAGGCAACGTTGCTTATTCTAAACGAATCCTTACACCAAGAAACGAAGAAACAGAGTTTGCTGTTGTTGCTAGCGTTTATGAAAATCCCCATGCTAGTCAAAGAGAACTTAGTAGAAACTTAACCATTAGTCGTTCTAGTATTCAGAAGATTCTAAAGAAACATAAATTTCATGACTACCATGTTTGTTTAAATCAAGAACTTCATGGTGAAGATTTTCAAAATCGTGTTAATTTTTGTCAGTACATTATGGATGAACTTCGTGGCGATGAACGGTTTGTTGAGAAAATTATGTTCACTGACGAAGCGGCATTTAAAAGCAACGGAATAATGAACAGACATAATTCACATTATTATTCTACAGAAAATCCACACTGGATGAAATCAGTAGACAATCAGAGACTATGGAGTTTAAACGTTTGGGGAGGAGTTATTGGTGATTATGTCATTGGTCCGTATTTTTTTGATGGCATTTTAAATGGAGAACGCTACTTGCAATTTTTGCAAAATAACCTTCCAGAGCTTTTGGAAGATGTGCCGTTAAATCTAAGAGCGACAATGATTTTCCAACAAGATTGTGCACCCCCGCATTCGTCGCGTGCAGTTACCAATTATTTAAATACTCTTTACAACCAATGGATTGGAAGATACGGGACTATTAAATGGCCTCCTCGTTCTCCAGACCTTACAGTGATGGACTATTTTGTGTGGGGTTACGTTAAAGATCAAGTGTATAAAATAATGCCTACAACGTTAGAAGACATGAAACAAAGAATCAGAGAAGCTTTCAGAAGTATAACTCCGACAATGCTTTCACGCGTTAGACGAAGTTTGCAAGGAAGAAGCCAAAAATGCATTGAGGAGGAAGGGCGCACATTTGAGCATTTGATTTAATTTATTGTATTTTTAACATTATTTCCTGTGACTAACTTTATATTATGTACATGCTTATTTAAGTACTATGTATTATTAAAATTTCTTAAACTTGCAACCATGGCTATACAAGTTTTATTTCTAGTTAATAGAAATAATAAACTCTTTTTAGGACTCCATCTTATGTTAAAACTGATAAATTTATCATTAAAAAGTCCTTATTTTACTTAACACGAAATATCTCGAAATCTATGAGCTTTGGGTATAGGGAATGTATGCACTCAGGGAAAGATAATTTAATTCCGCGTAAAATAAAGTTTTTGTATACAGAGTGTTCCATTTAAAATAACCGAGAAAAATAATATTTTGCAAATGCTCAACAATCTGTATAACTCATTCAAGTTATTGAAATTTTTGCTAATCCATAAGGTAATGATACATTAGGAAAAGCTAAGTTCAAAATTTGAGCATCCTAACTCGTTCCGTTTTCTCATACTGCTTCTTTGAATAAGATCTATTTTTCTCTTAAAAATAGAAATAACTTTTTTATTTTTTATTTTAGGGGCAATAATTATTATACATTTAATACGTATTTTAACAAACTGTTTTCAAAAATATAATAATATATAGGGTGTTCCATAAGAAAAAATATAAGTTTGCTTTTCCCCTCTTTTATGGAACACCCTATACATTTTAAAATAATTTTAGGTTACGTTATTTTTCGTTGCCTAAAACTTTTATTAAAAAGATATTTTGATATCTATAACAGTAAGGCCATAATCTCACTAGTTCGCTCCGTAAAACCACCCTGTATATGTCAAAAGTATGGCCATTTTGCTGTGGGTTGTCTGAAAAGAACTTACCAGTCTCCAACAAAATATCAAGAAATAACTGATGATAGAAGCAACAACGTTAGAGGTAGAAGTAGATTTAGCAGAGGTAACAGATATCAATCGCGATCACGGGAAAAAAGTCCAAGATTAAATAGGAGTCCAACGCCAGTAGAAACGGTAGAAGTAAATAACATGTACCTTGAATCAATCACGACAAATAAAAATGTGACCGAATGGAATCAAGAAATAATAATAAATAATAAAAAAGTAATGTGCAAATTAGACACAGGTGCTATGTGTAATGTAATATCGATGAAAAGTTTAAAAGAAATTTATAATAAAATCCCAAATCTACAAGAAAAAGCATAAATTTGATAGTATACAATAAAGAAAATATTAAACCAGTTGGAACGTGTGAAATTCCAGGGAAGATAAGAAATAATAAAGTAACAATCAAGTTCGTAGTTATCAATCTGGATACAAAACCAATTTTACGACTAAACAGCTGTTGTAAATTAAATTTAGTAAAGAGAATCCAAGAAGTAAATCGTGAAGAAATAAAATTTAATAATAAAGAACAGGTATGAAACAATACGTATCTGTGTTTAATGGTCTGGGAACTTTTCCAGGGGAATACAACATAAAGTTGATGGCGAATGCAGTACCTATAAACAATCCTCCAAGAAGGGTAGCAAAATCAATCTTACCAGCGTTAAAAAAAGAATTGGAAAGATTAGAAAACATGAATGTGGTAGAAAAAGTAAATTCTCCGGCTGAGTGGTCTCATAACATCGTATTAACAGAAAAACCCGACAAGTCAATACGTATATGTTTGGATCCGAAACATTTAAATGATTATATAATAAAAGAAACTTATCCTATACCTAATCAAGAGGAAATATTATCCGATCTACATGGTACTTTTGAGTTCGAAATCAACGGAAAGATTTTTAAAAAACTCTTTTTTTCCACACAGGACTTTTTATTACCGTTTCGTACAAAGAAATTAAACAAAAAGCAACTTATCTCTAATGACACATGTTTTTATAAACTTACACGTGTGAACTACCTATGTAGCAAAAACAATGATAAGCAACTACAATTCTAGAAATATAACTCCATCGGCCTTACTTGAGAACTATAGGGTTTTTAGAACCGAAGAGTTCGAAGATAAAACAGGATTAAGAATTTTATTGATCTCTATGAGTTCTGTTTCATCTTTAGCCTTGGGTTTTTGAAAATAACTATAAGCTACATAAACAAAAATAAATGCAATTAAAATATATATAAAAATAGTATAAATGTTAATTTTATAAAAATGCGTTGTTGGTGCAGAATCATTAATTGATTCTAATTTTCGTTTTTGATCTTCGAGGGCACTGTAGATACCTTTTGTTTCGTCTAAATTTATTGAATCGATCTTTAAGGTTTTAAAGTCGAAATCATTCTTCACGATTGAATTGTCAGTGAACTGAAGTTTTGGCAATTCGATGTTCTTGAAAGTTGGCTTTAAATTTTGAAAGTTTTTGATAATATTATTATTTATTTGCACTTCACATTCCTTATTAAGTTCAACTATATAACTACCGTTTAAAGGAACATTGTCCTTATTTTTTCCGCACTTACTCACTGCCACAACACTTTTGGGGCTGATGATGATCCATCGGTTTTTCTCTAACTTTTGAATTTTGACGGAGTCCATGTGAACTGGAACTTGTTGACAATTGGTGACGTTCTTTGAATACTTTAACAAATTAATTTCACAAGGAAGATTTTCCTTGATTTCCATAACGTGTTCGTTTTGGCATAAATATTCGTCACTCGATATTTCTTGGCACTTGATATCGAAGAATGCGTATTTTTGCTCATTGTATAACAGGTATTTTGAATGAGGGATTATTGTTTTAAAGGTTTGAATAGAGGGGGTTGGAAAGGAATATAAGTGAAGATAATCATAACTTTCTGTTTCTACGATCGGAATTTCTAATATAAATACAATTTGATTGTCTTTAGTGTAACCTTTAATTTCAATTATTTTCTCAAATAATAGTATATTTTCTAAGCTAGGTTTAAAGGGAAATTTTTGGTTGTTTACAAGTTTTGGATTTATTGCTAAGATTTCATCAAGTAAATCTTTTGGTTCTATTATTGAATTATGAAAGGTATTCAATTTGGAAAAGCTAATTGCTACTTCAATTTTTTCTAATAAGTCATTCATGATTTGATAGCTTTGATAAAATTGAGACATTGTCGTTTGTAATAGAAAATAGTGAAAAGTTTCGATTTTTTGTAATTGAGTAGTTTTAATTACTGCCTCTAATTGTAAAATTCTAGATTTTAGAACTAGTTGGTTATGAGCAAGAATTTTGGTATCATTTGCAAATTTATCGATTGATTTTTGAACTAGTGTTACTTGATCCTTTACCAGAGTTTTAATTTTATTTTGATTGTTCGAAAGTTGTACTATAGCCAAGTCATATTTTTCAGCGTCGCTGTGATCGAGATTTCCGGTGATTGATTTTATTATTGATCCGAGACCGTCTATAAGACCTCGTTTTGATCTTTTTATTGAAAGTGGATTTAATTGATCGATTTTTGTTTTAACTCGTTGTTCTAAGATTTTAATAAGTCTTTGCGGATTGTAAAACTCTTGGTGGTAGTCAGGACTGTGAGTTAAATTTTCTAAAGCGTTTTTAATTTGTTGGTAAGAATTTTGAAGGGTTGAAAATTCGTTGATAATGTTAGTCATGTCATAAATTTGGATAAAAGTCCAAAAGTCAACTTTGTTTTGAGCATTGCCTAATTTTAAAGTTAAAAGACCAGGATTGTCATTAAGGTCGTGAAATTTTGGAATTTCTACTGAACTGACGATGATGCACCATGTGAATCTGTAACAACAGAAGGTTTCCTCAGTTCTTTTATGTGAATGATTTCCTTTTTGTTTTTATTTGACTTGTGGGTTATTTCTACTCGATTCCTATCTAATAAATTTGTTATTTCGTATGGACCTAAAAATTTATTATCTCTTTTATTTCTACTTGTACTTTGTTTGAAAACAGTTTGCCCTAAACAAAAATTGTCATTACTATCTCCTTGTTTGTTGTGTTTGTCAACTATGGTTTCCTTTTTCGTGGTCAATTTTTCACTTACTCCCTGATAAATATGTTTTAATTTTTCTCTATGATTTTCGGCATATTCGGTATAAAAGGTGTTAGGGATGAAAATTTCGTTGGGGTTTCTAGAATTCGTGTGTCCGAATGTAAGTTCGAACGGTGTATAGTTAGTGGAACTGTGAATCGAATTGTTATATCCTATGATGGCATAGTCCATCAAATTTGATTCGTTAGGGTACATTTCTCTCAAGACTCGGAGATGTTCGATGATTGTAGAGTGGAAACGTTCTACAATGGAATTTGATTCATGATGTAGGGGTGTGGTAAAATGTACTTTAATTTTGTGTAATTTTAAAATTTCTTTTACTGTTTCATTATTAAATTCTTTTCCATTATCGACAATTAAATTTTGGGGGATTCCAAAAGATGTAAAGTATTTAATTAAGGCTTCACTAATGTGAATTGCTGTTTTTCCCTCAATAAAAATAGATTGAGCGAATTTAGTAAAAGCGTCTACTAGAGTTAAATAATTTTTGTTGTCAAAAGTGAAAACATCGATATGAATGATTTGGAATGGTTTGCTGGCTGTCTCTGTCAGCATCAGTGGTACGTATGGTTTAGCTCTTGCGTATTTGGCTCTTTGGCAAACTTCACAAGAATTAATAAAATTAGTAATTTTGACAATCATGTTTTTCCAATAATAGTTTCGTTTTAACGATTCTAAAGTTTCTTTGATTCCCCGATGGTTATTTTTTCCATCATGATAGTTTTTTATTAAAAGTATTTGTTCTTCTGGATCTATAATAGTGTTAACCATTTTTTGACATCTAATTAATTTGGGTGAATTGCCAGAAAAGTATTTTAGATAAACATTACAGAAATCTTTGTATAATTGATCTTTGTGGAAATACATGCAATAAACCTTTTGTGGATCCGTATAATTTTTCAAAAATTCAAATATTAATTTTTCATTGTTTACTTCCGGAATTTTCAACGTTATTATTTTATGATTTTCATAAGTTTTTAGATCTACATCGGCTTTGTAGTAAACATTTGGGAATACCAATATTTGATTTATTTTATTGTTAATGATTTCGTCGTAAGATTTAATTCCGTCATTTGTGTTTCCTTCTATATTAGAGTGTACCGTAGATATTGGAATAAGGTGATCATTATTTTGGTTAATTTGTGAATTGGGCGTTTTAATTTGGATATCGGATAAAATTTTGATTTTAGGATTTGTAATTTTACTAGTTGAAGGTTGTGGTTCATTTACAGAGTTTTGACGAGTAAAGTCTCGCAAAAATTCGAGAATTTCTGAATTGACTTCTCCTGGATTATTGATTATTGATTCGTTTTCTAATGCATTGATAGATATTCTAGATAGACAATCTGCATTTGTGTTGTATTTTCCTTTTTTATAAACAATAGTATATTCGAATTCCTCTAATCTTAACCTCCATCGAACTAATTTCGAGTTTGGCTCTTTTAAGCTAAACAGCCAGGTCAATGGACGATGGTCAGTATAAATGGTAAATTTGCGACCATACAGGTAGGGTCTAAAATGTTTGCAAGCCCAAACGATGGCAAGCATTTATTTCTCGATTGTTGAGTATCTAGTTTCTGTCTCATTTAATGTCCTCGACGCATAAGCTACAGGTTTGTCTTTAGGTATTTCGCCTTGTGATAAAACTGCGCCTATCGCAAAATCACTGGCGTCTGTGGTCAATACAAACGGTTTTGTAAAGTCAGGGTACTGTAAGAGGGGTTCATTAGTCAAAATTTTCTTACAGGTTTCGAAACATTCTTTGAAATCTTTATCATGTACAATTTTGGAGTCCTTTTTCAAACATTTTGTCATGGGTTTAGTTATTTTAGCAAAATCTTGTATGAATCGTCTGTAGTATCCTAGTAAACCAAGGAAACTTTTTATGTCTTTTTGTGTCTTTGGTATTGGGAAATTTTTTATGATTGAAATTTTGTCTGGGTTTGGTTTTACACCATTAGGAGTGATAACATGTCCTAAGTAAGCGACTTCTTTTCTTAAAAATTCCGATTTGTCTAATTGTACTTTTAAATTTGAATCTCTTAAACGTTTAAATACTGTTTTTAATTTTTCGATGTGTTCCTGAAGGGACGAACTAAATATAACTACGTCGTCTAAATAAACTAAGCAAGTCTCGTCTTGTAATCCTCTTAAAACGTTGTCCATAACGCGTTGGAAAGTACTAGGTGCGTTTCTGAGACCAAAGGGCATCCTTTTAAAATGATAATGACCTTGCTCAGTCGAAAAGGCTGTTTTTTGTACGTCATTAGGATCCATTTCAATTTGATGGAATCCGTTTGCTAAGTCTAATGTTGTGAAGTAACAACTTCGGCCTAGTTTGTCCAAAATCTCGGTTATATTTGGTAATGGGTATTTATCATCAATCGTACGTTCGTTTAACTTACGATAATCGATAACGATTCGCCATTTTTTTGTATTTGATGCGTCCAACTTTTTGGGGACGATCCAAATGGGACTTGACCATGGAGATACTGAGTTTTCAATAATTCCCTGTTTTAACATTTTTTGAATTTGGGTTTTTACTTCGTTTTTATGAATTTCTGGATATCTATATGATTTTGTATAAATTGGAGATTCGTCTGTTAGATTAATTTTGTGTCTTATTTGATTTGTAAAACTTAAGGGTAGTTCTTTCGAATAAAATATATCTCTAAATTCAAAGCATAATTTTCTAATCGCATGATTTTCTTCTTTGTTACAATGATCTAAACGTATATTTTTTAAATTACTTTTTAATATGTTATCCTGATTTTGATTTAAATCACAATCAGTGTCCATCTTTTCGACAAAATTAACTTCGTTAATATCTAAAATTTCGACTTCGAATGGTTTATTAATTTTTATTTGAACGTGATTTGAACTTGCGTTTGTAATTGTCGTATATACAAAATAGTTTTCTATGTTAACTATCGCACGGGGCGATTCAACTTTATCCTGATATTTAATATAATCTAAGAATCCTACACCTTCTTTATAATTTACTGGAATTTTTATTATTTGCTGCATTCTTGGTGCAACATTTAAATTAATGTCGTACCTTTTATTATTATTTGTTGAATTTAATTTTTCCGATTCGTAAATAATTGGGATTTTGGCAAATGGGGTAATAATTAATTTTGAATTTACGTTTATTGAAGCTTTTAATTGATTTAAGAGATCGATTCCAATCAATCCATCGTACTTATTACTGAATTTAAAAAGATAAAATTTATGTTTTTGATTTACTTTGAAAATTTCGAAAATAGGAATGTCCATGACTTCATCGTGAAAGCTAATATCATGAGCTGTTTGAATGTTAAAATTTTGTTTGTAAATAAAATTAGAATAAAATTTGTATGCCAGATTTGGGTTCATGAGACTTCTGGTACTTCCAGTATCGATAAGAAAATTTGCATTTAGTTCTGGAATGTATATAGTTGGTAAATTTGATTTTAAAAGATTAATTTGTATTAAGTCGGGTTGTTTGTAAAAGTTACCTGTGGAAAATTTACATTTGAATCATAAAAAGATTGAGAATTTGCTTGAGTGGTAAAATTGATTTCATTGTTAAAATTGTTGTTATCATTACTGTGGTAATTATTGAGATTTTCCTCATTGGTTGTACTTCTTTCAAAATTTGTGTCCTCATAATTTTCATCATTATCAAAATATGGATCGTTATTAAAATTTTGGTCTTCGAAAGGGTTTTCGAATTCAATTGGAAATTGTTCTTGGTCATTAATACTTTGTGTAAATAATTGAGTTTTTTGTGGTCTAATTTGAGAGTGACCCGAAGATGTATCCATTGGTTCAGGTTTGAAGTTTTGATGTGTTTGGCGTATTCTGTTTGAATTTTGGTTGAATTTTTGTTGGTCGAAACGTGGTTGTTGACTAAACTGTGGTCGTGGAAACTGTGGTTTTGGAAATTGTGATTGTAAAAATTGTGGTTGTGAAAACTGTGGTTGTGAAAACTGTGGTTGTCTTTGAGTTGGAAAATTAAAATTTGTTTGTCTGTTTGGTGGGTTGTTATTATAAAAATTTGGTCTTTGAAATGAAGGTTGTAATCTTGGAATGTTAGATGTTTGTTGGAAATTTGGTCTTTGCATTATAGAATTTTGTGAATTTAAGGGTCTATTAAATTGTGGGTTCGAATTACTTGGGAATGATCTTGGATTAAAATTATTATTGATTGGTACTATTCTATGTGCCGGTTTAAATATGACTTGTGAATTTAACGCATTTGTTTGGTTGGTTGAGTATAGAAAATTTTATTCCTCTACCAATAAACTCATTGCCATTTCCAAACTATCTGGATTTCGTAATCTTACATTGGTCTGTATTTGGCCCGATAACCCTCTGATAAAAGTTTTCAAAGCTAGTTCATCGTAATTCGCGATTTTAATTGCTTTTTCTTCTGGAGAAGAAATTAATGAATTTAGTTTGGCGATAATCAAACTACGTGCATCTTGGCACCGCATGCCAAAGTTGTACGGCGTTTCATGTTTCGCAGGTCTCAAAGCTATTAAATCCTGAACTAAGCAATCTATGTTTCGTTGATCTCCAAAACTAAGATTTAATGCTTTTTTGATGTCATCCCAGGTTTTTAATTCGGTCCGTGAACCTATGAGAATTAATGCCCTTCCTTGCAATTTGCCTAAAATTGCTCGGATTAGGAAGTTGTTCATAGTTTCGTCAGTGTTACTGGCGAACGTATTTATAAAATTTTGGCAGTTATCTAAAAATATTCCCAATGTATGTGGGTTCCCATCGTAATGTGGAATAGAATCTAAGTATAACTTTAAAAGTTGGTAATTGACTGATGGTAAAGCCATTTCGTTGTTTCCTAACTCACTACTTCTATCTAAATTATTTTTTTCTCTAAAGCTACTTTCCCTAAAACTAAAACTACTGAATAAATTTGATAATTGGTCCAAATCAGGATCTGTCATTAATTTATTTTACGATTTTATCAAGTTTTATTCTGGTACTTATTCTTCTCGTACAATCAAAAGTTATAATTTCTCTACTTTAAGGTAAACTTAATGAAATGGAAAATGGAAAATGGAAAATATAAAATGGACTTACAATAAAGCTGTTTTCATTTTTCTTAATTTATTTCTTATCTTCTAAGTGTGCCTATTAGTTTGGACGATGCTTGTTCCTTCCTTTTAGGTCTTCTAAAACTAATTGCCTATTAGTTTGGACGATGCTTGTTCCTTCCTTTTAGGTCTTCTAAAACTAATTGCCTATAGGTTGTTGATTCCCCAGGACTTCTGCATGTAGTTGACGTCGAACGATTCTTTTAAAATTCCCGATTAATCGTAAACACGAAAATTGTTCTTGCGATAAGGACAATTTCGGAAATCCTACCGACTGCGCCACTTTTGAGTTCGAAATCAACGGAAAGATTTT
This sequence comes from Malthinus seriepunctatus, assembly GCA_963924605.1. Taxonomy (NCBI): domain Eukaryota; kingdom Metazoa; phylum Arthropoda; class Insecta; order Coleoptera; family Cantharidae; genus Malthinus; species Malthinus seriepunctatus. The sequence goes on along the minus strand of OZ004600.1, from coordinate 85,782,824 downwards.
TAAAAAACTCTTTTTTTCCACACAGGACTTTTTATTACCGTTTCGTACAAAGAAATTAAACAAAAAGCAACTTATCTCTAATGACACATGTTTTTATAAACTTACACGTGTGAACTACCTATGTAGCAAAAACAATGATAAGCAACTACAATTCTAGAAATATAACTTGGTAAATGTTACTTTAGTGTGTTAGATTGTAACACAGCGTTTCATCAAATAAAATTGAACGAAGAATCGAAGAAATTATGCAATTTTACAACACCATTGGGAAGATACCGTTATGTGAGATGTCCTTATGGAATCAAGACGATATCGGAAGTGTTTCAAAGAAAAAATGAAGAAGTATTTGGTCAAATAAAAGGTGTGAAAATTTATATTGATGATATATACATAATGGCGGATAATGAAAAACAACATGACTGCATATTAAAAAATGTATTAGATGTAGCAATGAAAAATCAGGTAACATTTAATAGTAAAAAATTTCAATTTAAGCAACAAGAAATTATCATGTTAGGATTCATTGTAAATAAAGAAGGTTGTAAAATTCAGCCTAGTAGAATAGAAAGTATAGTGAAGATGAAAGAGCCTGAGGATGTAAAATCATTGTTGAGATTTTTAGGCATTTATAAGTATTTTAATAGGTATGTACCTAATTTAAGTAAATTTAGCGCTCCTTTGAGAGAATTAACAAAGGAAAAGACTGAATGGATATGGACTAAAGAACACAGTGAATGTTTTGAAAATTTAAAAAATTTATTAATCAACGCCCCTATTTTAAAACACTACAATGAAAATAAACCTTTAACGATTCAAACTGATGCATCAAAAGACGGCATTGGTTCAGCATTAATTCAAGAGAATCAAATAATTGCCTATGCTTCACGATCGTTAACTGAAACTCAAAAGAGGTATGCACAGATTGAAAAAGAACTTTTAGCAATTGTGTTTGCTGTTGAAAAATTTCATTATTTTATATATGGTAAAAATATTAAAGTGCAATCAGATCATAAACCTCTAATAAGCATTGTAAAAAAAGATCTGAACAAAATGTCAACTAGAATTCAAAAAATGGTTTTAAAGTTATTGAAATATGACTTAACAGTTGAATATTTGGCAGGTACAAAAATGTATATAGCAGATTGCTTATCTAGATCTTATCTTAATAAGTATGATAGTGAAGATGTTCACCAAGATTTAGATTTTGTGATTCATGAATTAGAATTGTACATATCTGCTAGTCAAGAAAAATTAAAAGAGATTCGTGAACATACTTTAAAAGACAACAATTTAAATAAAATATGTGATTATATAAAAAATGGTTGGCCGAATAAAAACAGTGTTAATAATGAATTAAGGATCTATTATAAAATTAAGGAAAATTTAACTACAATTGATAATATAGTAATGCTTGATCAAAAAATTGTGATACCGAAGTCACTGCAAGGTGCAATGTTAAAACTTTGCCACGAAGGTCACTTTGGTATGAATAAAACGAAATCGAGAGCTCGAGATCTTCTATATTGGCCAGGCATGAATAAGAATATAGAGAAAATGATTAGTGAATGTGAGATTTGTAATGAATTTTTGAAAAACAATTGTAAACAACCGATGTTACCACATGAAATACCTTTACGACCGTGGGAAAAGTTGGGAATGGATATATTAGAGTTGGAAAATAAGTATTACCTAGTAGTCATTGATTATATGTCCAAATGGATAGAACTGAAGTATTTAAAAAACAAATCAATTGATGAGATAATCAAAGTGCTAACGGAGATCTTTTCAAATCAAGGCTCTCCTGAAATATTAATGACTGATAATTCACCATTTAATAGTAAACAGTTTAATTTGTATTGTAATGAATGGGGAATAAAATTAGTAACATCTAGCCCGTATCTGAGTCGTAGTAATGGACAAGCTGAAAAAGCAGTGGGAATATGTAAAATAATTTTAAGAAAAGCTAAAATGGAAAAAAATAATTATAACAACTACTTATTAAATTATAGAAACACTCCTTTGGAAACGATAAACTTATCTCCAGCACAAATATTAATGAGCAGGAGATTAAAGGATAAAATTCCAATTGTTAATGCAAATTTAAAACCAAAAGCAAACAATTATAAAAAAGTAAGGTTTGATTTAAAAGCCAGGCAAATAAATCAAAAGAATTACTATGATAAAACTGCCAAGATCTTAAAAGTTGCAGAGGCAGGAGATCATGTAAAATAATAAAATCATCTTTGAACAACGTTCTCTATAGAAGAAACAGAGAACACTTTAGAATTAAAAATGTTGAATGTTAGTTTGTAATAGTATTAATGTTAATTGAATTTATAAGACTGTTCATTTAGAGATTGTTCTCGTTTTGTTAAAAAGAAAAGGATGTAAGGTAGTAGGTGTTGGATGTAGAAAAGAGTAATAAAGATGGCTGACGAAGTAAGATGTATTTAATGAGTTCTAAGTAATTAATATAATAAGCTAAGTAATTGTGACATATAAAACAGACAGAGGAATTATATTTGACAGTTATAAAATTAATTTCATTGGTCAGATTAGACTAACTTTCAAACACGAACGTCAAACGTCAGAATAAGTACTGCCAACATAAATTAATTTGCGCATCAAAAACCCAAAAAATTTATTTTGACGTAATTTTAATACCTGAATTTTTAGGAAATGCCGAAATAGAAAAAATAGTATAGATAACACGTTTCATAAGGCTTGTTAACGTACTCGTCCTTTAGAAAACTCGCCGCAAGCGGCTCTTTTTCTAAACTTGGACTCGTATACGTTAACAAGATGCCTTATGAAACTAGTGCTCTAATATACTAATATATTGATATCCACCGTAGACTATGAAAAGTTACAGGCATCAGCAAATTTTTTTTAGAGCAAATGTTCTTCAGTTCTTAGTAAAATAGTGTTAAAGTTTGACCCTCCCAGTTTGATTACTGGGACTCATCAGCGACGACAACAAGTTGGTCTCCGTCTTTTTTCCTCAGAATGATATTCCCGTTATGATACCAGCAATGTTTATAACCCTTAACCTTTGACACCTGCTTATCACGCCAGAGAAGCTGTCTATAAAGTGGGGACAGGCTCTCGTTAACATATATTCTAGATTGTGAGTTGATGCGTAGCACATCACTGCACTTAACAACTTTTGAGTAGCGACGACCTAACAGTTCATCCCTTTTTTTTCTTGTAGAAAATTCCACGATAATATTTGGAATTTAATCTCCGCGAGATGGCATACGATGCACCACATCAATGTCGCCCTCGCCAACAATAACACCGAGGTTTGCAGCTACATCAACAATTATCTTAGAGAGCTTTTCATTAGGTTGGGGCACAACTCCAGAGAACTCCAGTTGCGCTCTTCTGCTGTACTGCTCAGAGCGAGTCACACGCTGAACCAGATCTCGAATAATCCCTTCCTGTTTCACGATGCGCTGGCTCATCTCATCAACTTCCTTCTTGATATCACCGATACCATAAATTTTCTTTAAAATGTCATCGTACTGAGATGATATAAATTCCTGACTTTTGCACAACTCATCTATTCTACCAGATATACCCCTCTGTTCAGTGTCCATCGCCCTTATGTCGTCTTGCAAAGATTTCAGAAGCGCGTACAAATCGCCGGTGGAAATGACTGCACCCTCAGACAGAGATTCTTCTTTTTTATCAAGCTCGGATTGTCCAGAAGCCGTATCCCGAGAACCGATGGAGGAATTGACCGTCTCTTTAAGAGGGAGAGACTTGCAGTCAGGGCAACGCCAACAACGCTTACGGTCTTCCCCAAGAATTCTAATATTCTAATATTGCTAACTATATTTCGATTCCTTATGAGATCCTGAAGATTTGATATTTCATTTCTAAGTTCACTTTTGAATGAATTAAGTTCATCAGTTACTATTTTAAGGAAATTTAACAACTTAATACAAGAGTTACAGAACCATTTTACATTGTTATACTCTTCAATAATTTTAGAGTCTTTAGCTTTTATATCTATACATTTTGCGTGAAAAAATTGTTCGCACACACCCGAACACTGCAGCGAAGCGGATGTCGCAGAAATAACCGAACCGCATTTACTACAATCAGCCATCATAAACGTAAGTTCTCCGCAGCGTTCTGCGCTAAGCCGCGGGATGTCGAACAACAACACAAACCGGTCGCGGGTTCAATCCGCGAAGACGTCGAACAATTTTTATTTTACAATTATTTATTTATTCATTTATTTATTAACCTTATTAAAACAAGTTCATAAAACTCTTTAGTTAAACGTTCAATCTTTTAGGTTAGGAATTCACTTTTATGCAATTTATTGCCGAAATACGCTTTCATTCTAAGGCGAATGATAGTCCGGGCACAGGTAAGTTGCGACACGCGGTCAGAAATTTGGAAGGATACAGGCAGGTAGATCACGTCGAGGGATTATAGAGAGTTGAGTTCCAACCCAAAATTTTAAAAGGTGAAGATTACGTCGTTAAGTTAATTGCTTTTTAATATGCAATTGTACCATTGGCATTGCACGAAAATATTCTTATTACCTGAAATTACAAAAATTTTTCTGAATGTTTAAGTACCTACCCTAATGGAAGGGTAAAAATTAGATAAGAAAGATGATCAGTTTGCTTCTAACGTTGCTCTAGTGGAGGTGTATTAATATTGTGAAAAATGAATATGTACCAAGAAATGTTAAGTGAGAAAGGCAAGCCTTTGATAGTAGTAGAAGGCGCTAAATTTCGCAAAATAAAAGTTTTAGCGTCTGGTAAAACCCTGTGGAAGTGTACAAACAAAAATTGTAAAGCTAAAATACACATGGTTACTGATGTAATTGCTGATAGTTATCTAATTCACAACCACGTTATTAACTATCCATTGCATCGCCAGCAAGTTAGTAATAGTGCTAAGAGGAAGGCTGAAGAAGATTTGTCTATTCGACCATCTAAATTAATTCATATGGAGATAAAAGGTAAGAAACTTGCAAGTTTTACAATGAAATTGTAGATTTTGAAGATTACGATTTTCTAGAATACGTTATAATAACATTTTGTGTTTTTTTAGAAAACCCAAGTGTAATGGAAGAAATGACATTAACGGACGTTGACTACATCAGAAAAAATATTTATAACGCTCGTCGCGCTTTGCATCCTACGTTGCCGAAAAATGTTGAAGACGTACAAGAGGCATTAGACACCATTTCCATTAAAACGGTACAAGAGGAAGATTTTTTACTTAGTAATGACCGTCACAATAAAATAGTAATATTTTCTTGCTTCACAAATTTGAATTTTTTATGTTCGGTGGATACAGTTTACTTAGACGGAACATTTAGTTACTGCCCCAAATACTTTTTTCAGTTGTTCACCATCCACGGTTGTAAAAATGGTCAATATGTTCCACTATTATTTGCATTGCTACCATGCAAAGATAAACAGATATACAGTAAACTTTTTTTAAAAATAATTGAAGAATGTTCAAAATTTAAGTTAATTTTTAACCCAAAAACAATAATTGCAGATTTCGAAGAAGCAATTCATTTATCATTAAATAGCGTTTTTCCAAAGGCGAACATTCAGGGATGCCTTTTCCATTTAAAACAAGCGTGGTATAGAAAAATACTAGAGCTAGGATTGTCCAACGAATATAAAAATCCAAATTCTAATCAAGGAAAATGGTTGAAACATTTATTTGGTTTGCCCTATTTGCAACCAGAGCAAGTAGGTGAAGTATTTTGTTTCGAATTTATGGCTGATCAACCACAAAGTGATGCCCTTACTAAGTTTGCGGATTATTTAGTAAACGTGTATATAGACGAAAATTCAAAATTTCCACCGAATGTTTGGGCTAAAATCAGTGGTGTGTTGTAACTTCGAGGTTATTTTATAACAAGAACGTTAAACCAGTTTCTAACGTTATCTTTATTTTTCGGCAAATTGGGGTGTTGTAACTTTCTACCTGTTCAACTTAAAATTTTCTCACTTTATATTTGACATTTGGTGTTGTTAAAAGTAAAGATAACCAGCTAGAAATAGCCGCAGCTCACACCCTGCCGTTATTCTTTAACGTGACATAATTGTTGAAGTTTTTGTGTGTTAAAAAGGTTTTTTTTTGGATAATTTTGCTGTTCTTATTGAATTATTAGAAGATGAGTTCAAAGAAGACATACGAGAGTGTTTATATAATTTTTTTAAATAAGTTTAAATAAATAATTTACGTCGGTAATTGCACGTATTTTACCTATAGATGTTGCCTGTAGTAAAATACCCAAAAATGGCTTTATTTTTCAAAATCAAGAAAAACATCATAAGGAAAAAATGTTTCTATTCTCCTCAAGATACTAGGTACAAAATTTAAGAAAAAAATATTAACGTTTTCATTTTTTTGTAAATTTTCACTGTAGTTCTCAAGGAGTTCTTTTCTTTTCATATAAATTCTAGAGATCCAACGAGATAAATATGAGTTCTCGTTTTGTTTTTTAAGTCTAATTTTGGATAATAAAAATATTTTTGTTAAAAACTACTTTGACTATTTTCTCTCATCTGATATTTTGGTGCCTTTTTGGTTCTATTTTATGCAGATTGAAGCCAAAAGCTATTTTCGAAAAACACAATACTTGATCATATTATTTATAATAATAAAAGTCCCATATAAAAAATACGCAATTACCTACGTGAATTATTTATTTAAAATTATTTAAAAAAATTAAATACAAGCGTAAAAGCAAGGGTGTCTTGCTTCTTCTCGGTTTAAAATTTCAAAATGTTCGCGCGTGGGCGTGCTCGTTACTGTAGTACAGCAAGCTAAAAACATTTAATTTCTCTCTCTTATTATTGCATGTAAATTTGAGTATACTTACATCTCCCTCTTTCGACAATGTTCAACTTAGACTTTCTTCCCTTTTTAACATAAAATTTCAACCCAACGTATAACAATAGTCAGATACAACACGCCAAAATCGGACAAACAGGTTATTTTGGTGGTTATTTTTCTATCGTTATTTCGAGAAAATAACGTTAGTTGTTATCTGCTAGAAATAACCTCGAAGTTACAACACACCACTGAATAGTGATGTCGAAAACTGCTATTTTTAAATAGCAGTTACGAACCTGCTATGCTATTTAAAAATAGCAGTTAAAAATAGCAGCTTTTTGTAATAGCAGCTATTTCAGAAAAAGCAGAAAAACCGACAAAAATAGCAATATAGCATATAGCAATAGCAGTAATAATAGCAGAAAGCAACTAAAAGCAGTTAGCAGTTATCCCTACACCGGAGTACGGTAGTAGATAGGCAACAAGAGAACGGCACCATTTCTTATGGAAATTAACATGGAAAATTGCTAAGGTTCGTTTGGGTAATTTGCTGTTCCCACCGCACATGCGCAGAAGCGACTCACATAACTCCTGCGCAGTACGGTTTGCGCAACCCTCTCAGAAAATGGTCACGTGCGCTGGAGTGGGAACGGGAGGGGATACCAGTTTAAAGAAAGGTGGGAAAAAATTAAAAATGGTACTCAACGTTGGTGGGAAAGTGGGATGTCAAAATGACTGTAAATGTGCTAATTGAATTACAGGTGGGGGGTCTTACGAGCGTAAGCGTTCAAAGGGGGCTTTCAACTTTTAGGAGACCGATGAGACTTCATAATTGAGAAATGAAAAATTGTATACGATTGTTAAATATTATCCGATATCCGATATCCGATTGTTAAATGTTAAAATGGAAAGTTTAAGTTAGTAATTAGAAAATTTAATGTAGTTGACCTTGCATTTTTTTACAATAAATAATTTAGCGTTTTATAATAACAAAAAATCATGACATTCTTTTTCATAATAAGAAATTGAACTTGATGTTCATTTAATCATGACAGCTCCTTGGTACATTCGCAAGGTGTTAAAATCAAGTAGGGAAAATTACATATGAGATGAAAGCGCAAATTGATAAATTCTTTTGGGAGGCCAGGCCTTCGTAAGTGAGAAATGGTATATCCGATATCAGAGTCTTATAAATTGGAGACTTTTAGTACTATATAATACTAAGGACTATAAGTACTACACAATAGCGAAAGTTTTAGCTTTATGTCTACCCGGGTCTAATGCTAAATGCACTGTAGTAATGACAGCGATAGTGTTTTCGAACATACACAAATTGGTAACTTCAAGTGCTAAAATTTAATGCTAAAACGTAATTGATGACATCACATTCATAAAAATAGTAACAGATAGACACACCATTATTTCAATGAAGTAGAACATATTAAATTTAAAAGCAGGGTTAGCAGAATGAGGCCGTTTGAATGAGAGGTCTTAAAAGCCATCAGGCAACCAGTTATACCTAACACCCTTTGAGTGATTGCCCGCTTTTTCAATTTTGGTCTTACCAACACTCAGGGAGTTGATACGCAGCCATAAGGCTCTATAGGTCGCCTCTCATCCTCTTTATACCATTGAGGAGCCTCACTGTTTTATTATTAGGAAATGGAAGGTTAAAGGTGGCAGGATGTTGTTATAATGAAAAAAAATTCTCCTTACCATAAATTTCTTACATCAAGACATACTTTTATAACTTCTGATAAAAGCGAAAGAAGAGGCTCAAAATTACAGATTATAAATTTAACACTTGCTACTATTTCAACACTAGCTCAAACCGTTTTTATTTAATATAAAAATTAATTATTTGATTGTACTTTTGAGGGGTTGCAACTTTTTAAGGGAAGATTTTATATCTTCTTGGGATAAATCAATCCTAGTATTTGGGATTTCTCTTATATTCCTTAATATTCAATCAAATCCTGTATAGAGAGAATATTTCAAAGTAAAAATAAAATTAATGTGATAAAAAATAAAGTCAATAAACAATTGAGAAAAATTTAAAAAATTTAACACAGGTCTTCTATTACTTCACAGACCTTACCTTTAAATTTTTGTTTTACACAACTAAAAACATTATACTAATTATGTGAGTACATTGTAACGAAAAATGCAAACGTAATATTTTAAACCAATTGAATCCTGCTTAATAATATGAATCATCTAGGACAGCAGCTTCATGTTTCAATCGACAAGTGCAAGGTGTTATAATAATGAATTTATTTTCAAATTTCTTTTTAAAAATCAAATTTTACTACGATACTTTTTGTTATAACTTATAAGGAGATGGCAAAATGGGATGGGGATTGGAAAGTGTGATATCAAACGTAATTGATGACATCACATTCATAAAAATCGTAACGGATAGACACACTAATATTTCAATAACGCCGTCTGCCTGTCTGTCGGTCGGCACCATTCTCCATTTTAATTAAAATAACTCCTTCACATTTTGAAACATAACAAACAATTAAATACTGTTTAAATTTTAAGAAACTTCCTTATTCATTTTTAACTTAAAAGAAATCAAGTTCGGTTCTGGAAAAAATTATTAAATGAAATATCTCCTTTTACAGAAATTTATACTAAAGAGTTTCTTGCAAGTACATTTTTATGTTGTTTATAAACGTGGAATGTGCTAACTTTACAAAAAATTTAATTGTAAGAATTTTTACTATAAATTCAAAGTACGATGAATGCTAACTTTGTCAACCATTCAAAATTTTCATTTTATTTATAAAAAATGGATCGTTTGATTGAAAGAGTAATATTTTAAACAAAGAAATTAAAAAATGAACATAGCCAAATTTAAAAAATTAATTTTAAATTGTTTCATCTCTTGTAAAATATACTTAATTTGCTCTGTGAATTTTAATCCCTGTTTTAACCTTGTACCTTGAACTATTAGTTATTTATAAATAGTGCTGAAATTACATTTTCAAGCATAAAACTTGTATATTTTCTTTTTATAATTTATAGTAGAAAAATTCTAGAACTGAGAGCATCAGATCATTTTTTCCGTTTTGTTAAATTTCTTAAAGTTAAGTGTTAGTGTTTCTTAACACCTTAGAATTTTTAGAGAGCATCGTTTTATTGTTGAAAAGTAAATATCCAAATGATTTCAATTTTTGAATATTATTGTTTGTTTGTGCTACAATCATCATCAGCCTTATGAATATTTCCGAACTTTGTGGTAACAACTTCAGCACTGCACTAATTAATTGTAAGTTAAAATTGAACTAATTTTCTTTAATTATTTTTATGTAAAATATCAGTGTTTGTTTGAACTTAATTTGTAGCAGACAATCGGTTAGAGCTGTTATATTTAAGTTTTAATTTTAATGCCTTTTTGTCTACTAGTATCGTTTGTTTTTTTTTATAAGATAAAAATATTGAAAAATTAATTATTATAGATAAATTAATTTTGTAAGATAAGGGGAGGAATAACTTTTCTCAATCTAATTTTCAAGTAAATGCCTCTTATCATCAAAAGCGGGGAAACTAATTTTAAATAAACACATTACAAAATTAAAAATGTAAATTAGCTTTTAGTTTCAAATTTTTAGAGCTGTCGTCTTAAAACACAATTGATGTTAAAAATTTAATATTATGAATTTAAAAGAAATCACTAAAATGCACTAAAATACACTGAAACATTTCATCGGATAACCATATTTAAAAATTAAATTAAAATATTAGATTTTATTTTTAAATGTTTTAATTAATATTGTTAGAACAGAACAAACGCTTGTGATTATGATTAGAAAGGAATTTTATGTAAACGCAACGTTTGCAGTTTAATGTTTCATTTGCAGAAAAAATGTTAAAATTTATTTTTTTTTTGTTAAACGAATTGAATTTGAAATAAACAAATTACTAAATTAAAATTATTATCTAAATTTTTGTTAAAATTTCATTTTTACAGGCTTTTAGTTGGTGAAAGTTTTTGGAACTGCCTTAAAACAAAATTGACATTAAAAATTAAATATTACGAATTTAAAAGAAATCACTAAGGGTCATTTGCACCACTTCCAGTTAAATTTAAGTTGTAGTTAAACTTGTAGTTGCTTAGGATACTCCCGTTAAATAGTTCACTGCTTTAAATGTCTTAAAATACACTAAAACATTTCATTCGCGTAAACACCTTTTAAAAATTACATAAAAATATTATTTAAAGTAAATTAATATTGTTATAACAAACGCTTGTGATTATAATTCTATTTATGTAAATAATTTTGTGAGCAGTTTGTAATAATAATTTGAAAATAAATTCATTATTATAACACCTTGCACTTGTCGATTGAAACATGAAGCTGCTGTCCTTGATGATTCATATTATTAAGCAGGATTCAATTGGTTTAAAATATTACGTTTGCATTTTTCGTTACAATGTACTCACATAATTAGTATAATGTTTTTAGTTGTGTAGTGGAAACAGTAGTGTAATCAATAATCGTGTAAAACAAAAATTTCAAGGTAAGGTCTGTGAAGTAATAGAAGACCTGTGTTTAATTTTTTAAATTTTTCTCAATTGTTTATTGACTTTATTTTTTATCACATTAATTTTACTTTTACTTTGAAATATTCTCTCTATACAGGATTTGATTGAATATTAAGGAATATACAGTGAGATTTATTTAAGATTGGCCATAGGATTTTACATGTTAATTTTTAAATTCCTTGGGATATTTTATTCTATACGGAATATTTAAGAAATTTATGCTATACAGTTGCAGGATAATTTGAAGTATCGAAACACATCCAATTTATCCTCCTGCAAGTAACCAAATAGCTGCAAAATAACAATTTTTGAACACCTTTAGCTTGTATTTTTGGTTAGTTTTTAATTTGTAGAAGGCCGAAATTTTTCTTGACGTTTAATAGATGCAAACTACGAACGTCAAGTGAAATTTTAGCCTTCTACAAATTAAAAAGTAACCAAAAAAACATGCTAACGGAGTTCGAAAATTATTCTTTTTCAGCTATTTGGTTACTTGCAGGGGGATAAATTGGAATTGTTTCGATACTTCATATCATCCTGCAACTGTATAGCATAAATTCATTAAATATTCCTTATCGAATAAAATATCCCAAGGAATTTAAAAATTAACATGTAAAATCCTATGGCCAATCTTAAATAAATCTCACTGTATAAGAGAAATCCCAAATACTAGGATTGATTTATCCCAAGAAGATATAAAATCTTCCCTTAAAAAGTTGCAACCCCTCAAAAGTACAATCAAATAATTAATTTTTATATTAAATAAAAACGGTTTGAGCTAGTGTTGAAATAGTAGCAAGTGTTAAATTTATAATCTATAATTTTGAGCCTCTTCTTTCGCTTTTATCAGAAGTTATAAAAGTATGTCTTGATGTAAGAAATTTATGGTAAGGAGAATTTTTTTTTTCATTATAACAACATCCTGCCACCTTTAACCTTCCATTTCCTAATAATAAAACAGTGAGGCTCCTCAATGGTATAAAGAGGATGAGAGGCGACCTATAGAGCCTTATGGCTGCGTATCAACTCCCTGAGTATTGGTAAGACCAAAATTGAAAAAGCGGGCAATCACTCAAAGGGTGTTAGGTATAACTGGTTGCCTGATGGCTTTTAAGACCTCTCATTCAAACGGCCTCATTCTGCTAACCCTGCTTTTAAATCTAATATGTTCTACTTCCTTATCCCTTGAGGGTTAAGATATGTGGTAATTTAGAGGTAAACTGTTATAGAAAAAATTCTAACCACTGTTAGAATGAGATTTTAACTGGTATACAGGATGATTTTGAAATACACTTAGATATTGATATTCACCGTAGATTATGAAAAGTTAAAGATTTCTGTAATAAAAGATGTACGGAAAATGTTTACTGATCTTAGAAAAGTAGTGTTAAACTTTAACCTGCGCCATTTGAAAACTACACGTATAATTTACAAAATCATGGAATACTTGTTCATTAAGGCCGTTTCTCATTGTCTGATTGATATGTTTTTCAATGAACTTTAACAATTAGTTAAACTATATTATTTTTATTTAAATTGTAAAACAGTACTACTTTGTTTGGTATAAATCAATAAGCACATGTTTTTGTACGGGTTGGTGCGTGAAGCATGCAGTAATCAAACGGTGCGGGTCAAATTTTAACACTATTTTTCTAAGACATGGAGAACATTTTCTCTAAAAAAAAATTGCTGATGCTATTAACTTTACATAGTCTACAGTAGATATCAATATATACGTGTATTTCAAAATCACCCTGTAGATTGTGGGTTTAGATATTGAAATATCCTCTCAAGCCAGAACCGAACTTGCTTTTGTTTTTAAGTTTCCCTCCTTAAATTTTAACACTGAGCACGTACCAAAAAGATTTCATCTTAAGACAAGCAGTCAAACAGGTAGATAGACAGACAGACACCAATATTTCAAATACCTTTCAAATACTGCTGTCTGTCTGTCTGTCTAACTGTCTAGCTGTCTGTTTAGCTGTCTGTTTAGCTGTCTAGCTGTCTGTTTAGCTGTATGTTTAGCTGTCTATTAAAATATTTTATATTTTAATTAAATTTTAATGACTCATTTAATTACGAAAGAATGTGTGAATAACATTGTTGTTCTAATTAAAGTTACAATAAAATATTATTTTTAAGAAATTAATTCCTGGAAAAAGAGAAGGTCACATTAATGCATTCCAACATAATTACGAAAGAATGTCGTGAGTAATAATACTAAAGAATGTTGAGTCATATTACTGACTAATTAAAAATTCTAATAACAATTCTGAGAAAATTTCTTCAATCAAGAAGTTCTTTAAAAAAATTATTTCTATACATTGTTATAAAAAATATTACTTAAAATGTATACCAAAATTTTGAATGAGGTTTATACGGGGTGGTCAAACACTTATAACAGGATTAAAATGAAAACAGAAGTTACAATAAAATATTATTTTCAAGAAATTAATTCCTGGAAAAAGAGAAGGTCACATTAATGCATTCCAACATAATTACGAAAGAATGTCGTGAGTAATAATACTAAAGAATGTTGAGTCATATTACTGACTAATTAAAAATTTTACTAACAATTCTGAGAAAATTTCTTCAATCAAGAAGTTCTTTAAAAAAATTATTTCTATACATTGTTATAAAAAATATTACTTAAAATGTATACCAAAATTTTGAATGAGGTTTCTACGGGGTGGTCAAACACTTATAACAGGATTAAAATGAAAACAGAAATAGTTTACATTTTAATTAAATTTTAATGACTCATTTAATTTCGAAAGAATGTGTGATTTATATTGTTGTTCTAATTAAAGTAATTCATAAAAAAATAGAAGGTTACATTAATGCACTCCTAGCATAATTACAAAAGAATGTCGTGAGTAATAATACGAAATAATGTTGAGTCATATTGCTGACTAATTAAAAATTCTAATAACAATTCTGAGAAAAATTCTTCAACTTTACAGCTTTCAGTTTTAATCAATTCTTCAATCAAGAAGTTCTTTAAAAATTATTTCTATACATTGTTATAAAAAATATTACTTAATAATGTATACCAAAATTTTGAATGAGGTTTATACGGGGTGGTTAAACACTTATAACAGGATTAAAATGAAAACAGAAATAGTTTATTCAAATAATTTGTTCATTTAAAAAAATCTTTTCAGTTGTTTTTGAATATTTGTTTAAATTTTAAAAATATTCAACTAAGAAAGCTAAAATGTTTAATGCAAAGCAGTTTTTAAGATAGTCTTTTCAATTAACTGTTGGTCCAACACCTATTTAATACAAGGTAGTGAAACACTTATAACAGACGTTTTAAAATTGCAACCATTTATATGATTTATATTGAAATTTTAGTATTTAAAACTTTCATAACTAATTACATAATAATTCATAAAATAAATAAAAAATACATTCATTATTATAACACCTAGCACTTGTCGATTGAAACATGAAGCTGTCCTTGATGATTAATATTTTTAAGCAGAATTCAACTGGTTTAAAAATACTACGTTTGCATTTTTCGTAACAATGCACTCACATAATTATTATAATGCTTTTAGTTGTGTTAGGTTAGAAAATTTATTGTAGTGTAGTGGAAACAGTAGTGTAATCAATAATCGTATAAATCAAAAATTTCAAGGTAAGGTCAGTGAAATAATAGAAGACCTGTTCTTAATTTTTAAAATTTTTTTCAATTGTTTATTGACTTTATTTTGATTACAATTATTATATTTTTACTTTGAAAATGTTATTTGTGGGTTTAGATATTGAAATATCCTCACTATACAGGATTTATTTGAATATTAAGGAGTATAAAAAAACTTAAATACTAGGATTGATTTACCCCAAGTTACCTAAGATATAAAATCAAATGATTAATTTTTTATATTAAATAAAAACGGTTTGAGCTAGTGTTGAAATAGTAGCAAGTAGTGTTAAATTTATAATCTATAATTTTGAGACTCTTCTTTAATTTTTATCAGAAGTTATAAAAGTATGTTCATTATAATTACATCCTACCACCTTTAACCTTTCATTTTCTAATAATAACAGTGAGGCTCCTCAATGGTATAAAGAGGATGAGAGGCGACCTATAGGGCCTTAGGGCTGCGTATCAACTCCCTGAGTGTTGGTAAGACCAAAATTGAAAAAGCGGGCAATCACTCAAAGGGTGTTAGGTATAACTGGTTGCCTGGTGGCTTTTAAGACCTCTCATTCAAACGGCCTCATTCTACTAACCCTGCTTTTAAATCTAATATGTTCGACTTCCTTATCCCTGAGGGTTGAGATATGTGGTAATTTAGAGGTAATCTGCCATAGAAAAATTCTAACCACCGTTAGAATGAGATTTTAAGTGGTAGAGTTATTTAAAGTCATTATTTTGTTTACAATTTATTTATTAACTTTAATTACACAAACAATTATTAATAAAAAAATATTACTAATTTATAAATCATGTACAATATTGTATAGAAAAGATTTAACAGCAACATCGCTTCTCATTATTCTACACATAGTTTTTTACATTCGTAAGGTATCGAGTCAAATCCTTCACACTTTCTTTTCCCTGAGGTAGGAATATCATCTGTGAAATCATCAGTTGTACAGATGGTATAATGCCCCCACGGTAATGTTTCATATGATCCAGGTATGAGGTATCGTTTATCATCATGCGGACTGAGAGCAATCTTCTGTTGCGTTATTGAATAGACATTATGTTTACTTGAGTGAATTAAGTTTTGATGTACATGCTTTTCTTCATAATTTTCTAAGCACTTTACATAGTCCTCATAAGTTATTTTAGTTTGCACAACCAATTTTTTAACTCCTTTTGACTTTTTCGTTATATTATAATTGTGTATAATTTCTTGGATTTCATCATCATCATAATCTTCTACTTTTAACTTTTTTCTTAAAATTTCAATTTCATCTTTTGTAGCGACGTTTTTTATTGTATATAATTTAGATCTCAAACCAATATAATCAGTCATTGGCACCCCTGAATTCTCATCTTTCATTTTTCCTAAAACTTTTTTGTTCACTCGCGGTATTCCGTAACAATTATTTTCAACAAAATCCGATGTATCGAAATGTTGGTAGCAATCTCGTTTCATAACTTCATATGGATCTTGGTTATGAATTTCATAAATTAGTGAATCTGTATCCGTGTAAAGCACCGAGCATTCATCTCCAAAAGTATTCTTCATATACTCGTAGTGAAAGTCATATATTGTTGTTTTAGCTAGATCAAGAATGCTCATTCCAACGTAAATTGGTTTATTCAAAAAAATTTGAAGTTTCTTTAATTCTATTGCTACTAGATTTTCATTAAATACAGTGCAGGTTTTAAATTCAGGCTTCGAAATCATAGACTCAGCTCCATATCTTCCTTTCCATTTTGTTAAAAGACGTACATTTACCCTCTTTCTTATGTTTTCCATAGTTTTCCCAAACACTGCGTTGTTCATAAGTTTAAATAGATTCTTTTCAAACTCATTTTTAGCTTTTTTGCGTAGTTCAGTATTTAGATCAATGTATGTCTTAAGCCATGTTGATTGTTTGAATTTCAGAACTCTATGTGTCTTTGTTACTTTTAAACCATGTTTTAGAGCTTGTTTTAGTGCACGATAGTGAATTATATATTTCTGTTTTGAATGTAGAGTGGCCATCAACTTTGTCACTTGGGCTCTGGTAGCTGGTGGCTTTCCGGTCTTCGGATCAATATGTTCAGAACAGAAAGGTAGATCCTTGTGAGCATCATGAAGGTGTTGCGGATATTGTATATCGACTTCTAAAATATATCCTTCTGGCGAATCGTCAGGTATAGAAGAGACATCAATGTTAATATCAGAAACCCATTCGAAACCACCATATGGGAGAGCTTGACTCATTGCCCAACCATATTGATTATTAATATCAAAATACATCAGATAACTGTTTGGTTTTGAGGGATTATAATTTGGTATATAACGGTTGTTAGCATGAGCTCGACGTTTCGAACACACTTGACTTAGACCCCCTCGGATTCCTCGTTCAACAAAGAGAAATTTATCAAGATCCGTAAGCAGCTCTAGCTCTTGTTTGGTATACATCAACATACAATCCCAAGTGAAACCTGGTAGGGTGAAGTAATGACTAGGATCTAAATCATAAGTTTTCAAACAACTACTTCTGAACTGTTCAAAAACATCAGCTAGTAATAGTATATCTGTCTTCATATAAAGGTCAACGTACTCTCCCAAATTGACACAATTAAATTTATTCCACACCTGATGAGCTCTACGATACAATTTTCTAGAACATCTCTTGTCGTTCAATTTGTTATAAAAAGATTCAATAGATGGTAAGCTAGTTTCATTAAATTTCTCAAAAGAGTCTATGAAATCGTAAGGCATTATACCTTTTTTAGTTAAGATACTGAACTTCTCTTCAGTAATTTCAGAAAATTGTAACTTCAAATTAGGAAAATCTTCTAAATATGATGCCAACTTATCCAGGGAAGAACTCATAAACCTAAAACTGTCTACGAACCGAAATTGAATTGTAGACTCGTCTATGTGCTTTGTAAAAGAGATGTATTTTTCCTTAGTAATAGGAAGTATATCAATACGGCCCTGCATTCTGGAAGCAATATCTTCTATAATAAAATGTGCATCGTATCCACTTAAGTTGTGAAATATCACTGGAATCACGCGGCTATCTTTATAGTTGATGTTACAATCTTCGTGAGCTGGGCCTCGATAATTATTTTCATAAATCAGATGATTGTGATCTCTAACTTTTTTACTCAAAAAAGCTTGTTTACATATATAACAGTGTGTTGCTCTCCTAAATTCTGCTTCTTGTTCTGTCGTTATATCTATAGGATATTCACACCAAAATACCGTTTCAACATTTTCCGCGAACAGTTGGAGCTCATTAGCAAACCAGGTCATACAATCCAAACCTCTATAAGACCGGTAAAAAGATAGTGAATCATCATAAGAACATTTAACATAATAACCAATTGCGGCTGGAATATGCTGTTGGTACTTATTTTTATCTTCCGTGGGTTTTAAAACACTTTCCAAATCAGCATAGATAACGAATGGAGCTTTCTCTTTGTTTTTAAAGTTTTTAAATTTTAGTATATTATTACCTTCTACAGGCATTTTTACTGCACATGTATTAATCTTACTACAGTCTTCAATGTGATTATTTAGCTTCTCTTGGGATCTAAAGTAATGTAAACATCGATCACAAAAATATTTTTGTCCGTTTTCATTACTTAGCTGTTTAGAAAGCAGTCTCGATAAGTTCTTAATCCATACATAGTGATATCGAATTGGTGTAGAGTTTTCTTCGTTGTCAAAATAGTTATCTTGAATGAGGAGTAGATTTACATGGCGTTCTACTTTGTTTTTGGTTAAGTATGACGGTAATGTTACATAATTGTGTTTTTTCTTATTTAGAATGTACACGTTAATAGATATACTATTCTGTTTTTCAAACGTAGGTATCTGTCGTATGGACATTGGGAACTGTACTCCTTTAAGTTTTAGAACTTCGGAGTAGTGAGGGTAAGACGATGTTCGGTCAGTGTGTGGATTAGTTGTTGGATGCAAAGCTGACATCACAGCCCACGCAAAACAGGCTTGATCATTGTTTTTTATGTTAACGCAAGCTTGCTTACGTTTTATTTGAGGTGGTAGTTCTATATACGAAGAGCCCAGTTGAGGATTAAACTTGTTAATATTTATTCCCAAATTAATAATTTTCTTCAAAGCCCAGCCACTGTCTCGCAGCTGAAACTCCTCTAGTTCAGTTACAATCGGCTTCATAATTTTCTTATCAAACCACTCATCTAGATCTGTATTTCTATAGATAGGTGCATTAGCCGTAGTAAAATATTTAAACTCGTTCACAACTTGTTCTCCTTTCATAATTTCGAATTCACCTGCGAAAGCAGCGTTGACTTTTACTGACTCATCTTTTTTAAGTGCGTTTCGAATCCTATACTTAAAGAGAATCTGACAGTCCGTTAAAAATTGACGCGGGTCCTTATGTTTAACATTACTAATAATTCCTGTCCGGATTCTACTTTCGAAAGCGGATATGGAATCTTGCCAGTATACTCGATGTTTAACAGTTTCCTTTTTTAGGTTAAGTCCTGCTCCACGTTTTTCTATTATTTTGGCTTTAAATTGGGAACGAAAACTCTTGATGTTTCCCAATGTAGCCAAAAGTTGCTGTTTTTCTCCAACAGTCTTAGCAATTTTAATAGCCTTATTAATTCTCCGTATCCCTGTTGCACATTCGCGAAGCCCATCTCTTACAACTTTTTCGTTATAGTTGGGTGTTAAAAGTCCTAGAATTGACGCAATATGTCTTGCTAGATTAACAAAAATATTCATCTCTATAGGTATAGAATCTGTAACAGAGAGAGGAAAAATAGGTTGAAGGAAAAGTTATATTATACTATATTTACCTTTATTATGATAATATTAAACACTATTTTAAAAAAATTTCCTTTTCTATACTCACTAGGTAAGAAGTATGAAAAACAATGAATTACACCTCAAATACCAACGTCGTATAAAGTCGAGTACACGTACCGACAACAAAATTTTTGATGGGGCCCCTAGATAGTGCATATTTTGTGCTTCTTTTACATAAGAATCAATGTTATTTTACATGATTTTTTCAATTTGATATAAATCCTTATCCTAATAAAACGCCTCATTTACTGCCATTTTGATATCACACTTTCCAATCCCCATCCCATTTTGCCATCTCCTTATAAGTTATAACAAAAAGTATCGTAGTAAAATTTGATTTTTAAAAAGAAATTTGAAAATAAATTCATTATTATAACACCTTGCACTTGTCGATTGAAACATGAAGCTGCTGTCCCAGATGATTCATATTATTAAGCAGGATTCAATTGGTTTAAAATATTACGTTTGCATTTTTCGTTACAATGTACTCACATAATTAGTATAATGTTTTTAGTTGTGTAGTGGAAACAGTAGTGTAACCAATAATCGTGTAAAACAAAAATTTAAAGGTAAGGTCTGTGAAGTAATAGAAGACCTGTGTTAAATTTTTTAAATTTTTCTCAATTGTTTATTGACTTTATTTTTTATCACATTAATTTTATTTTTACTTTGAAATATTCTCTCTATACAGGATTTGATTGAATATTAAGGAATATAAGAGAAATCCCAAATACTAGGATTGATTTATCCCAAGAAGATATAAAATCTTCCCTTAAAAAGTTGCAACCCCTCAAAAGTACAATCAAATAATTAATTTTTATATTAAATAAAAACGGTTTGAGCTAGTTTTGAAATAGTAGCAAGTGTTAAATTTATAATCTATAATTTTGAGCCTCTTCTTTCGCTTTTATCAGAAGTTATAAAAGTATGTCTTGATGTAAGAAATTTATGGTAAGGAGAATTTTTTTTCATTATAACAACATCCTGCCACCTTTAACCTTCCATTTCCTAATAATAAAACAGTGAGGCTCCTCAATGGTATAAAGAGGATGAGAGGCGACCTATAGAGCCTTATGGCTGCGTATCAACTCCCTGAGTGTTGGTAAGACCAAAATTGAAAAAGCGGGCAATCACTCAAAGGGTGTTAGGTATAACTGGTTGCCTGATGGCTTTTAAGACCTCTCATTCAAACGGCCTCATTCTGCTAACCCTGCTTTTAAATTTAATATGTTCTACTTCATTGAAATAATGGTGTGTCTATCCGTTACTATTTTTATGAATGTGATGTCATCAATTACGTTTTAGCATTAAATTTTAGCACTTGAAGTTACCAATTTGTGTATGTTCGAAAACACTATCGCTGTCATTACTACAGTGCATTTAGCATTAGACCCGGGTAGACATAAAGCTAAAACTTTCGCTATTGTGTAGTACTTATAGTCCTTAGTATTATATAGTACTAAAAGTCTCCAATTTATAAGACTCTGATATCGGATATACCATTTCTCACTTACGAAGGCCTGGCCTCCCAAAAGAATTTATCAATTTGCGCTTTCATCTCATATGTAATTTTCCCTACTTGATTTTAACACCTTGCGAATGTACCAAGGAGCTGTCATGATTAATTTTAGTTTACTTATCAAAAATAAAATATTTTCATTTTTAATTAAATGAACATCAAGTTCAATTTCTTATTATGAAAAAGAATGTCATGATTTTTTGTTATTATAAAACGCTAAATTATTTATTGTAAAAAAATGCAAGGTCAACTACATTAAATTTTCTAATTACTAACTTAAACTTTCCATTTTAACATTTAACAATCGGATATCGGATAATATTTAACAATCGTATACAATTTTTCATTTCTCAATTATGAAGTCTCATCGGTCTCCTAAAAGTTGAAAGCCCCCTTTGAACGCTTACGCTCGTAAGACCCCCCACCTGTAATTCAATTAGCACATTTACAGTCATTTTGACATCCCACTTTCCCACCAACGTTGAGTACCATTTTTAATTTTTTCCCACCTTTCTTTAAACTGGTATCCCCTCCCGTTCCCACTCCAGCGCACGTGACCATTTTCTGAGAGGGTTGCGCAAACCGTACTGCGCAGGAGTTATGTGAGTCGCTTCTGCGCATGTGCGGTGGGAACAGCAAATTACCCAAACGAACCTTAGCAATTTTCCATGTTAATTTCCATAAGAAATGGTGCCGTTCTCTTGTTGCCTATCTACTTACGGTTGTAGTTGTAGCCGACATGTACGAATGAAATTCATTAATGTCTATTACCTACATTATGATTTAAGATTTAATTGATTTATAATATTTCTAGTAGGTAGGTACTTAGTAAGTATGTGTTAAGAAATTCGATTGGTTTTGATTTCGAATCTACGAGCTACTTTGAAAAAGTATTAATTGATGAAAAAAAAATTGTTTACAAACTTTGGTAGGACGAACACATTTAGTAGGTCATTTGTTCAGTTATCAATTTAAAGCTTCACGTTTACATTTTGAAAATAAATCTCAAGCGAGTTTGAGAATGAGTTTGAGTTCTCTTTGGTAGTACAAAAATATTCAAAAAAGCTTATACAATTTTGGGTTTTTACGAAATTTCACTAAAATTTAGTAAAATCCCAAATACAAAAGAAAACTTATAGAAATCGTTTGTATAAGTACTTAGCTAAACCTCACAGGTAGAACAGGTTCTAACGTAATTTGCCTGAAGCCCCATTCAAAAGAAACAATTCATCAATGGTTTGACTCTTTCAATACTACCCTACTGTGTTTTGGGCATCGTGTTTGCGTTTGTTTTTATTTATTTATGCTTAGAGACTACCAAACAGGCCTACGGCCTAATTACAAGATAGCAAACACATATTTTAAAATTCAATTTTTATAGTATTTTGTTTATGTTCTTGAAACAAACACTGCTTCCTAAATGATTCAAAATTTACGTCCATATTCATATCCAAACATAACTTCGACTTTTAATTTAAACTTATTAAAGATCGTTTTACGTTACCTGATCGTCGCTAAACTATCATATTTTTTTTCGCAACTGCTAAAGTGCTATTATGCTTTATGTTAAGTTCAATGCAAAATGCTACGAGTATATGCTGTACACTACTTGCTATTTTTACTAACTGCTATATGCTATTAGCTATTTTTACTAACTGCTATTATATGCTTTTTGCTATTTTTAACAACTGCTATATGCTTTTTGCTATTTTTAACAACTGCTATATGCTTTTTGCTATTTTTACTAACTGCTATTTGAATAGCTGCTATTTTTCAAAGCGCGTAACTGCTACAACTGCTATTGGGCAAATAGCAGTTATAAAATAGCAGACTGCTATTTAGCAACACATCACTACCACTGAATGTCTTCTAGTGTCGCCCGTTCTACCAACGCCTGCGAATCGTTTCATTCGCATTTTAATTCCAGTTTTTATACGGCTCATCCAAATATTTTTAAATTTTTAGAAACACTTGTAAGTTTTCAAACTATCACGTACATTAAAATAAAAAGTGCCAACACCCGTAATAATAAAGCTCTGCAATCAAAAACAGCAAAGAAGCAAATTTTTCTAGAGCAGCAAATAAATTTATATAATAGCAATTCGATAGATTTAATAACGTTTGTAAAATCGGTATCATATCACAACTTGCCCGTTTCCAGCTAATTTTTCCTTTTTCATATTAGTATATTAGTATTTCATATTCATAGTATAATGGCTGTTCATTTATGTAATATAGTAGCTTATATTTTATATCATTTTATAAAAAGATGTTTTTTGTATTATTATTTTTAGAGTTAAGTGTGAAATTACAATTATATTAAACATTTAAAAAAAAATTACTGTTTTGATTTCAATAAAGCAATAAAATAAAATTTAGGTACCTGAGTACACAAATTATACCTGGGTAGAAACTGACCGCGAAGCGCAACTTACCCATGAAAGGGACAGTACTTGGGTAGTAAATGACCGTGTGTCGCAACTTACTAATACCGAATTTGAGTATACTTACATCTCCCTCTTTCGACAATGTTCAACTTAGACTTTCTTCCCTTTTTAACATAAAATTTCAACCCAACGTATAACAATAGTCAGATACAACACGCCAAAATCGGACAAACAGGTTATTTTGGTGGTTATTTTTCTATCGTTATTTCGAGAAAATAACGTTAGTTGTTATCTGCTAGAAATAACCTCGAAGTTACAACACACCACTGAATAGTGATGTCGAAAACTGCTATTTTTAAATAGCAGTTACGAACCTGCTATGCTATTTAAAAATAGCAGTTAAAAATAGCAGCTTTTTGTAATAGCAGCTATTTCAGAAAAAGCAGAAAAACCGACAAAAATAGCAATATAGCATATAGCAATAGCAGTAATAATAGCAGAAAGCAACTAAAAGCAGTTAGCAGTTATCCCTACACCGGAGTACGGTAGTAGATAGGCAACAAGAGAACGGCACCATTTCTTATGGAAATTAACATGGAAAATTGCTAAGGTTCGTTTGGGTAATTTGCTGTTCCCACCGCACATGCGCAGAAGCGACTCACATAACTCCTGCGCAGTACGGTTTGCGCAACCCTCTCAGAAAATGGTCACGTGCGCTGGAGTGGGAACGGGAGGGGATACCAGTTTAAAGAAAGGTGGGAAAAAATTAAAAATGGTACTCAACGTTGGTGGGAAAGTGGGATGTCAAAATGACTGTAAATGTGCTAATTGAATTACAGGTGGGGGGTCTTACGAGCGTAAGCGTTCAAAGGGGGCTTTCAACTTTTAGGAGACCGATGAGACTTCATAATTGAGAAATGAAAAATTGTATACGATTGTTAAATATTATCCGATATCCGATATCCGATTGTTAAATGTTAAAATGGAAAGTTTAAGTTAGTAATTAGAAAATTTAATGTAGTTGACCTTGCATTTTTTTACAATAAATAATTTAGCGTTTTATAATAACAAAAAATCATGACATTCTTTTTCATAATAAGAAATTGAACTTGATGTTCATTTAATCATGACAGCTCCTTGGTACATTCGCAAGGTGTTAAAATCAAGTAGGGAAAATTACATATGAGATGAAAGCGCAAATTGATAAATTCTTTTGGGAGGCCAGGCCTTCGTAAGTGAGAAATGGTATATCCGATATCAGAGTCTTATAAATTGGAGACTTTTAGTACTATATAATACTAAGGACTATAAGTACTACACAATAGCGAAAGTTTTAGCTTTATGTCTACCCGGGTCTAATGCTAAATGCACTGTAGTAATGACAGCGATAGTGTTTTCGAACATACACAAATTGGTAACTTCAAGTGCTAAAATTTAATGCTAAAACGTAATTGATGACATCACATTCATAAAAATAGTAACAGATAGACACACCATTATTTCAATGAAGTAGAACATATTAAATTTAAAAGCAGGGTTAGCAGAATGAGGCCGTTTGAATGAGAGGTCTTAAAAGCCATCAGGCAACCAGTTATACCTAACACCCTTTGAGTGATTGCCCGCTTTTTCAATTTTGGTCTTACCAACACTCAGGGAGTTGATACGCAGCCATAAGGCTCTATAGGTCGCCTCTCATCCTCTTTATACCATTGAGGAGCCTCACTGTTTTATTATTAGGAAATGGAAGGTTAAAGGTGGCAGGATGTTGTTATAATGAAAAAAAATTCTCCTTACCATAAATTTCTTACATCAAGACATACTTTTATAACTTCTGATAAAAGCGAAAGAAGAGGCTCAAAATTACAGATTATAAATTTAACACTTGCTACTATTTCAACACTAGCTCAAACCGTTTTTATTTAATATAAAAATTAATTATTTGATTGTACTTTTGAGGGGTTGCAACTTTTTAAGGGAAGATTTTATATCTTCTTGGGATAAATCAATCCTAGTATTTGGGATTTCTCTTATATTCCTTAATATTCAATCAAATCCTGTATAGAGAGAATATTTCAAAGTAAAAATAAAATTAATGTGATAAAAAATAAAGTCAATAAACAATTGAGAAAAATTTAAAAAATTTAACACAGGTCTTCTATTACTTCACAGACCTTACCTTTAAATTTTTGTTTTACACAACTAAAAACATTATACTAATTATGTGAGTACATTGTAACGAAAAATGCAAACGTAATATTTTAAACCAATTGAATCCTGCTTAATAATATGAATCATCTAGGACAGCAGCTTCATGTTTCAATCGACAAGTGCAAGGTGTTATAATAATGAATTTATTTTCAAATTTCTTTTTAAAAATCAAATTTTACTACGATACTTTTTGTTATAACTTATAAGGAGATGGCAAAATGGGATGGGGATTGGAAAGTGTGATATCAAACGTAATTGATGACATCACATTCATAAAAATCGTAACGGATAGACACACTAATATTTCAATAACGCCGTCTGCCTGTCTGTCGGTCGGCACCATTCTCCATTTTAATTAAAATAACTCCTTCACATTTTGAAACATAACAAACAATTAAATACTGTTTAAATTTTAAGAAACTTCCTTATTCATTTTTAACTTAAAAGAAATCAAGTTCGGTTCTGGAAAAAATTATTAAATGAAATATCTCCTTTTACAGAAATTTATACTAAAGAGTTTCTTGCAAGTACATTTTTATGTTGTTTATAAACGTGGAATGTGCTAACTTTACAAAAAATTTAATTGTAAGAATTTTTACTATAAATTCAAAGTACGATGAATGCTAACTTTGTCAACCATTCAAAATTTTCATTTTATTTATAAAAAATGGATCGTTTGATTGAAAGAGTAATATTTTAAACAAAGAAATTAAAAAATGAACATAGCCAAATTTAAAAAATTAATTTTAAATTGTTTCATCTCTTGTAAAATATACTTAATTTGCTCTGTGAATTTTAATCCCTGTTTTAACCTTGTACCTTGAACTATTAGTTATTTATAAATAGTGCTGAAATTACATTTTCAAGCATAAAACTTGTATATTTTCTTTTTATAATTTATAGTAGAAAAATTCTAGAACTGAGAGCATCAGATCATTTTTTCCGTTTTGTTAAATTTCTTAAAGTTAAGTGTTAGTGTTTCTTAACACCTTAGAATTTTTAGAGAGCATCGTTTTATTGTTGAAAAGTAAATATCCAAATGATTTCAATTTTTGAATATTATTGTTTGTTTGTGCTACAATCATCATCAGCCTTATGAATATTTCCGAACTTTGTGGTAACAACTTCAGCACTGCACTAATTAATTGTAAGTTAAAATTGAACTAATTTTCTTTAATTATTTTTATGTAAAATATCAGTGTTTGTTTGAACTTAATTTGTAGCAGACAATCGGTTAGAGCTGTTATATTTAAGTTTTAATTTTAATGCCTTTTTGTCTACTAGTATCGTTTGTTTTTTTTTATAAGATAAAAATATTGAAAAATTAATTATTATAGATAAATTAATTTTGTAAGATAAGGGGAGGAATAACTTTTCTCAATCTAATTTTCAAGTAAATGCCTCTTATCATCAAAAGCGGGGAAACTAATTTTAAATAAACACATTACAAAATTAAAAATGTAAATTAGCTTTTAGTTTCAAATTTTTAGAGCTGTCGTCTTAAAACACAATTGATGTTAAAAATTTAATATTATGAATTTAAAAGAAATCACTAAAATGCACTAAAATACACTGAAACATTTCATCGGATAACCATATTTAAAAATTAAATTAAAATATTAGATTTTATTTTTAAATGTTTTAATTAATATTGTTAGAACAGAACAAACGCTTGTGATTATGATTAGAAAGGAATTTTATGTAAACGCAACGTTTGCAGTTTAATGTTTCATTTGCAGAAAAAATGTTAAAATTTATTTTTTTTTTGTTAAACGAATTGAATTTGAAATAAACAAATTACTAAATTAAAATTATTATCTAAATTTTTGTTAAAATTTCATTTTTACAGGCTTTTAGTTGGTGAAAGTTTTTGGAACTGCCTTAAAACAAAATTGACATTAAAAATTAAATATTACGAATTTAAAAGAAATCACTAAGGGTCATTTGCACCACTTCCAGTTAAATTTAAGTTGTAGTTAAACTTGTAGTTGCTTAGGATACTCCCGTTAAATAGTTCACTGCTTTAAATGTCTTAAAATACACTAAAACATTTCATTCGCGTAAACACCTTTTAAAAATTACATAAAAATATTATTTAAAGTAAATTAATATTGTTATAACAAACGCTTGTGATTATAATTCTATTTATGTAAATAATTTTGTGAGCAGTTTGTAATAATAATTTGAAAATAAATTCATTATTATAACACCTTGCACTTGTCGATTGAAACATGAAGCTGCTGTCCTTGATGATTCATATTATTAAGCAGGATTCAATTGGTTTAAAATATTACGTTTGCATTTTTCGTTACAATGTACTCACATAATTAGTATAATGTTTTTAGTTGTGTAGTGGAAACAGTAGTGTAATCAATAATCGTGTAAAACAAAAATTTCAAGGTAAGGTCTGTGAAGTAATAGAAGACCTGTGTTTAATTTTTTAAATTTTTCTCAATTGTTTATTGACTTTATTTTTTATCACATTAATTTTACTTTTACTTTGAAATATTCTCTCTATACAGGATTTGATTGAATATTAAGGAATATACAGTGAGATTTATTTAAGATTGGCCATAGGATTTTACATGTTAATTTTTAAATTCCTTGGGATATTTTATTCTATACGGAATATTTAAGAAATTTATGCTATACAGTTGCAGGATAATTTGAAGTATCGAAACACATCCAATTTATCCTCCTGCAAGTAACCAAATAGCTGCAAAATAACAATTTTTGAACACCTTTAGCTTGTATTTTTGGTTAGTTTTTAATTTGTAGAAGGCCGAAATTTTTCTTGACGTTTAATAGATGCAAACTACGAACGTCAAGTGAAATTTTAGCCTTCTACAAATTAAAAAGTAACCAAAAAAACATGCTAACGGAGTTCGAAAATTATTCTTTTTCAGCTATTTGGTTACTTGCAGGGGGATAAATTGGAATTGTTTCGATACTTCATATCATCCTGCAACTGTATAGCATAAATTCATTAAATATTCCTTATCGAATAAAATATCCCAAGGAATTTAAAAATTAACATGTAAAATCCTATGGCCAATCTTAAATAAATCTCACTGTATAAGAGAAATCCCAAATACTAGGATTGATTTATCCCAAGAAGATATAAAATCTTCCCTTAAAAAGTTGCAACCCCTCAAAAGTACAATCAAATAATTAATTTTTATATTAAATAAAAACGGTTTGAGCTAGTGTTGAAATAGTAGCAAGTGTTAAATTTATAATCTATAATTTTGAGCCTCTTCTTTCGCTTTTATCAGAAGTTATAAAAGTATGTCTTGATGTAAGAAATTTATGGTAAGGAGAATTTTTTTTTTCATTATAACAACATCCTGCCACCTTTAACCTTCCATTTCCTAATAATAAAACAGTGAGGCTCCTCAATGGTATAAAGAGGATGAGAGGCGACCTATAGAGCCTTATGGCTGCGTATCAACTCCCTGAGTATTGGTAAGACCAAAATTGAAAAAGCGGGCAATCACTCAAAGGGTGTTAGGTATAACTGGTTGCCTGATGGCTTTTAAGACCTCTCATTCAAACGGCCTCATTCTGCTAACCCTGCTTTTAAATCTAATATGTTCTACTTCCTTATCCCTTGAGGGTTAAGATATGTGGTAATTTAGAGGTAAACTGTTATAGAAAAAATTCTAACCACTGTTAGAATGAGATTTTAACTGGTATACAGGATGATTTTGAAATACACTTAGATATTGATATTCACCGTAGATTATGAAAAGTTAAAGATTTCTGTAATAAAAGATGTACGGAAAATGTTTACTGATCTTAGAAAAGTAGTGTTAAACTTTAACCTGCGCCATTTGAAAACTACACGTATAATTTACAAAATCATGGAATACTTGTTCATTAAGGCCGTTTCTCATTGTCTGATTGATATGTTTTTCAATGAACTTTAACAATTAGTTAAACTATATTATTTTTATTTAAATTGTAAAACAGTACTACTTTGTTTGGTATAAATCAATAAGCACATGTTTTTGTACGGGTTGGTGCGTGAAGCATGCAGTAATCAAACGGTGCGGGTCAAATTTTAACACTATTTTTCTAAGACATGGAGAACATTTTCTCTAAAAAAAAATTGCTGATGCTATTAACTTTACATAGTCTACAGTAGATATCAATATATACGTGTATTTCAAAATCACCCTGTAGATTGTGGGTTTAGATATTGAAATATCCTCTCAAGCCAGAACCGAACTTGCTTTTGTTTTTAAGTTTCCCTCCTTAAATTTTAACACTGAGCACGTACCAAAAAGATTTCATCTTAAGACAAGCAGTCAAACAGGTAGATAGACAGACAGACACCAATATTTCAAATACCTTTCAAATACTGCTGTCTGTCTGTCTGTCTAACTGTCTAGCTGTCTGTTTAGCTGTCTGTTTAGCTGTCTAGCTGTCTGTTTAGCTGTATGTTTAGCTGTCTATTAAAATATTTTATATTTTAATTAAATTTTAATGACTCATTTAATTACGAAAGAATGTGTGAATAACATTGTTGTTCTAATTAAAGTTACAATAAAATATTATTTTTAAGAAATTAATTCCTGGAAAAAGAGAAGGTCACATTAATGCATTCCAACATAATTACGAAAGAATGTCGTGAGTAATAATACTAAAGAATGTTGAGTCATATTACTGACTAATTAAAAATTCTAATAACAATTCTGAGAAAATTTCTTCAATCAAGAAGTTCTTTAAAAAAATTATTTCTATACATTGTTATAAAAAATATTACTTAAAATGTATACCAAAATTTTGAATGAGGTTTATACGGGGTGGTCAAACACTTATAACAGGATTAAAATGAAAACAGAAGTTACAATAAAATATTATTTTCAAGAAATTAATTCCTGGAAAAAGAGAAGGTCACATTAATGCATTCCAACATAATTACGAAAGAATGTCGTGAGTAATAATACTAAAGAATGTTGAGTCATATTACTGACTAATTAAAAATTTTACTAACAATTCTGAGAAAATTTCTTCAATCAAGAAGTTCTTTAAAAAAATTATTTCTATACATTGTTATAAAAAATATTACTTAAAATGTATACCAAAATTTTGAATGAGGTTTCTACGGGGTGGTCAAACACTTATAACAGGATTAAAATGAAAACAGAAATAGTTTACATTTTAATTAAATTTTAATGACTCATTTAATTTCGAAAGAATGTGTGATTTATATTGTTGTTCTAATTAAAGTAATTCATAAAAAAATAGAAGGTTACATTAATGCACTCCTAGCATAATTACAAAAGAATGTCGTGAGTAATAATACGAAATAATGTTGAGTCATATTGCTGACTAATTAAAAATTCTAATAACAATTCTGAGAAAAATTCTTCAACTTTACAGCTTTCAGTTTTAATCAATTCTTCAATCAAGAAGTTCTTTAAAAATTATTTCTATACATTGTTATAAAAAATATTACTTAATAATGTATACCAAAATTTTGAATGAGGTTTATACGGGGTGGTTAAACACTTATA
This sequence comes from Malthinus seriepunctatus, assembly GCA_963924605.1. NCBI lineage: Eukaryota > Metazoa > Arthropoda > Insecta > Coleoptera > Cantharidae > Malthinus > Malthinus seriepunctatus. Next base: position 85,751,328 of record OZ004600.1, on the reverse strand, counting down.
ACAGGATTAAAATGAAAACAGAAATAGTTTATTCAAATAATTTGTTCATTTAAAAAAATCTTTTCAGTTGTTTTTGAATATTTGTTTAAATTTTAAAAATATTCAACTAAGAAAGCTAAAATGTTTAATGCAAAGCAGTTTTTAAGATAGTCTTTTCAATTAACTGTTGGTCCAACACCTATTTAATACAAGGTAGTGAAACACTTATAACAGACGTTTTAAAATTGCAACCATTTATATGATTTATATTGAAATTTTAGTATTTAAAACTTTCATAACTAATTACATAATAATTCATAAAATAAATAAAAAATACATTCATTATTATAACACCTAGCACTTGTCGATTGAAACATGAAGCTGTCCTTGATGATTAATATTTTTAAGCAGAATTCAACTGGTTTAAAAATACTACGTTTGCATTTTTCGTAACAATGCACTCACATAATTATTATAATGCTTTTAGTTGTGTTAGGTTAGAAAATTTATTGTAGTGTAGTGGAAACAGTAGTGTAATCAATAATCGTATAAATCAAAAATTTCAAGGTAAGGTCAGTGAAATAATAGAAGACCTGTTCTTAATTTTTAAAATTTTTTTCAATTGTTTATTGACTTTATTTTGATTACAATTATTATATTTTTACTTTGAAAATGTTATTTGTGGGTTTAGATATTGAAATATCCTCACTATACAGGATTTATTTGAATATTAAGGAGTATAAAAAAACTTAAATACTAGGATTGATTTACCCCAAGTTACCTAAGATATAAAATCAAATGATTAATTTTTTATATTAAATAAAAACGGTTTGAGCTAGTGTTGAAATAGTAGCAAGTAGTGTTAAATTTATAATCTATAATTTTGAGACTCTTCTTTAATTTTTATCAGAAGTTATAAAAGTATGTTCATTATAATTACATCCTACCACCTTTAACCTTTCATTTTCTAATAATAACAGTGAGGCTCCTCAATGGTATAAAGAGGATGAGAGGCGACCTATAGGGCCTTAGGGCTGCGTATCAACTCCCTGAGTGTTGGTAAGACCAAAATTGAAAAAGCGGGCAATCACTCAAAGGGTGTTAGGTATAACTGGTTGCCTGGTGGCTTTTAAGACCTCTCATTCAAACGGCCTCATTCTACTAACCCTGCTTTTAAATCTAATATGTTCGACTTCCTTATCCCTGAGGGTTGAGATATGTGGTAATTTAGAGGTAATCTGCCATAGAAAAATTCTAACCACCGTTAGAATGAGATTTTAAGTGGTAGAGTTATTTAAAGTCATTATTTTGTTTACAATTTATTTATTAACTTTAATTACACAAACAATTATTAATAAAAAAATATTACTAATTTATAAATCATGTACAATATTGTATAGAAAAGATTTAACAGCAACATCGCTTCTCATTATTCTACACATAGTTTTTTACATTCGTAAGGTATCGAGTCAAATCCTTCACACTTTCTTTTCCCTGAGGTAGGAATATCATCTGTGAAATCATCAGTTGTACAGATGGTATAATGCCCCCACGGTAATGTTTCATATGATCCAGGTATGAGGTATCGTTTATCATCATGCGGACTGAGAGCAATCTTCTGTTGCGTTATTGAATAGACATTATGTTTACTTGAGTGAATTAAGTTTTGATGTACATGCTTTTCTTCATAATTTTCTAAGCACTTTACATAGTCCTCATAAGTTATTTTAGTTTGCACAACCAATTTTTTAACTCCTTTTGACTTTTTCGTTATATTATAATTGTGTATAATTTCTTGGATTTCATCATCATCATAATCTTCTACTTTTAACTTTTTTCTTAAAATTTCAATTTCATCTTTTGTAGCGACGTTTTTTATTGTATATAATTTAGATCTCAAACCAATATAATCAGTCATTGGCACCCCTGAATTCTCATCTTTCATTTTTCCTAAAACTTTTTTGTTCACTCGCGGTATTCCGTAACAATTATTTTCAACAAAATCCGATGTATCGAAATGTTGGTAGCAATCTCGTTTCATAACTTCATATGGATCTTGGTTATGAATTTCATAAATTAGTGAATCTGTATCCGTGTAAAGCACCGAGCATTCATCTCCAAAAGTATTCTTCATATACTCGTAGTGAAAGTCATATATTGTTGTTTTAGCTAGATCAAGAATGCTCATTCCAACGTAAATTGGTTTATTCAAAAAAATTTGAAGTTTCTTTAATTCTATTGCTACTAGATTTTCATTAAATACAGTGCAGGTTTTAAATTCAGGCTTCGAAATCATAGACTCAGCTCCATATCTTCCTTTCCATTTTGTTAAAAGACGTACATTTACCCTCTTTCTTATGTTTTCCATAGTTTTCCCAAACACTGCGTTGTTCATAAGTTTAAATAGATTCTTTTCAAACTCATTTTTAGCTTTTTTGCGTAGTTCAGTATTTAGATCAATGTATGTCTTAAGCCATGTTGATTGTTTGAATTTCAGAACTCTATGTGTCTTTGTTACTTTTAAACCATGTTTTAGAGCTTGTTTTAGTGCACGATAGTGAATTATATATTTCTGTTTTGAATGTAGAGTGGCCATCAACTTTGTCACTTGGGCTCTGGTAGCTGGTGGCTTTCCGGTCTTCGGATCAATATGTTCAGAACAGAAAGGTAGATCCTTGTGAGCATCATGAAGGTGTTGCGGATATTGTATATCGACTTCTAAAATATATCCTTCTGGCGAATCGTCAGGTATAGAAGAGACATCAATGTTAATATCAGAAACCCATTCGAAACCACCATATGGGAGAGCTTGACTCATTGCCCAACCATATTGATTATTAATATCAAAATACATCAGATAACTGTTTGGTTTTGAGGGATTATAATTTGGTATATAACGGTTGTTAGCATGAGCTCGACGTTTCGAACACACTTGACTTAGACCCCCTCGGATTCCTCGTTCAACAAAGAGAAATTTATCAAGATCCGTAAGCAGCTCTAGCTCTTGTTTGGTATACATCAACATACAATCCCAAGTGAAACCTGGTAGGGTGAAGTAATGACTAGGATCTAAATCATAAGTTTTCAAACAACTACTTCTGAACTGTTCAAAAACATCAGCTAGTAATAGTATATCTGTCTTCATATAAAGGTCAACGTACTCTCCCAAATTGACACAATTAAATTTATTCCACACCTGATGAGCTCTACGATACAATTTTCTAGAACATCTCTTGTCGTTCAATTTGTTATAAAAAGATTCAATAGATGGTAAGCTAGTTTCATTAAATTTCTCAAAAGAGTCTATGAAATCGTAAGGCATTATACCTTTTTTAGTTAAGATACTGAACTTCTCTTCAGTAATTTCAGAAAATTGTAACTTCAAATTAGGAAAATCTTCTAAATATGATGCCAACTTATCCAGGGAAGAACTCATAAACCTAAAACTGTCTACGAACCGAAATTGAATTGTAGACTCGTCTATGTGCTTTGTAAAAGAGATGTATTTTTCCTTAGTAATAGGAAGTATATCAATACGGCCCTGCATTCTGGAAGCAATATCTTCTATAATAAAATGTGCATCGTATCCACTTAAGTTGTGAAATATCACTGGAATCACGCGGCTATCTTTATAGTTGATGTTACAATCTTCGTGAGCTGGGCCTCGATAATTATTTTCATAAATCAGATGATTGTGATCTCTAACTTTTTTACTCAAAAAAGCTTGTTTACATATATAACAGTGTGTTGCTCTCCTAAATTCTGCTTCTTGTTCTGTCGTTATATCTATAGGATATTCACACCAAAATACCGTTTCAACATTTTCCGCGAACAGTTGGAGCTCATTAGCAAACCAGGTCATACAATCCAAACCTCTATAAGACCGGTAAAAAGATAGTGAATCATCATAAGAACATTTAACATAATAACCAATTGCGGCTGGAATATGCTGTTGGTACTTATTTTTATCTTCCGTGGGTTTTAAAACACTTTCCAAATCAGCATAGATAACGAATGGAGCTTTCTCTTTGTTTTTAAAGTTTTTAAATTTTAGTATATTATTACCTTCTACAGGCATTTTTACTGCACATGTATTAATCTTACTACAGTCTTCAATGTGATTATTTAGCTTCTCTTGGGATCTAAAGTAATGTAAACATCGATCACAAAAATATTTTTGTCCGTTTTCATTACTTAGCTGTTTAGAAAGCAGTCTCGATAAGTTCTTAATCCATACATAGTGATATCGAATTGGTGTAGAGTTTTCTTCGTTGTCAAAATAGTTATCTTGAATGAGGAGTAGATTTACATGGCGTTCTACTTTGTTTTTGGTTAAGTATGACGGTAATGTTACATAATTGTGTTTTTTCTTATTTAGAATGTACACGTTAATAGATATACTATTCTGTTTTTCAAACGTAGGTATCTGTCGTATGGACATTGGGAACTGTACTCCTTTAAGTTTTAGAACTTCGGAGTAGTGAGGGTAAGACGATGTTCGGTCAGTGTGTGGATTAGTTGTTGGATGCAAAGCTGACATCACAGCCCACGCAAAACAGGCTTGATCATTGTTTTTTATGTTAACGCAAGCTTGCTTACGTTTTATTTGAGGTGGTAGTTCTATATACGAAGAGCCCAGTTGAGGATTAAACTTGTTAATATTTATTCCCAAATTAATAATTTTCTTCAAAGCCCAGCCACTGTCTCGCAGCTGAAACTCCTCTAGTTCAGTTACAATCGGCTTCATAATTTTCTTATCAAACCACTCATCTAGATCTGTATTTCTATAGATAGGTGCATTAGCCGTAGTAAAATATTTAAACTCGTTCACAACTTGTTCTCCTTTCATAATTTCGAATTCACCTGCGAAAGCAGCGTTGACTTTTACTGACTCATCTTTTTTAAGTGCGTTTCGAATCCTATACTTAAAGAGAATCTGACAGTCCGTTAAAAATTGACGCGGGTCCTTATGTTTAACATTACTAATAATTCCTGTCCGGATTCTACTTTCGAAAGCGGATATGGAATCTTGCCAGTATACTCGATGTTTAACAGTTTCCTTTTTTAGGTTAAGTCCTGCTCCACGTTTTTCTATTATTTTGGCTTTAAATTGGGAACGAAAACTCTTGATGTTTCCCAATGTAGCCAAAAGTTGCTGTTTTTCTCCAACAGTCTTAGCAATTTTAATAGCCTTATTAATTCTCCGTATCCCTGTTGCACATTCGCGAAGCCCATCTCTTACAACTTTTTCGTTATAGTTGGGTGTTAAAAGTCCTAGAATTGACGCAATATGTCTTGCTAGATTAACAAAAATATTCATCTCTATAGGTATAGAATCTGTAACAGAGAGAGGAAAAATAGGTTGAAGGAAAAGTTATATTATACTATATTTACCTTTATTATGATAATATTAAACACTATTTTAAAAAAATTTCCTTTTCTATACTCACTAGGTAAGAAGTATGAAAAACAATGAATTACACCTCAAATACCAACGTCGTATAAAGTCGAGTACACGTACCGACAACAAAATTTTTGATGGGGCCCCTAGATAGTGCATATTTTGTGCTTCTTTTACATAAGAATCAATGTTATTTTACATGATTTTTTCAATTTGATATAAATCCTTATCCTAATAAAACGCCTCATTTACTGCCATTTTGATATCACACTTTCCAATCCCCATCCCATTTTGCCATCTCCTTATAAGTTATAACAAAAAGTATCGTAGTAAAATTTGATTTTTAAAAAGAAATTTGAAAATAAATTCATTATTATAACACCTTGCACTTGTCGATTGAAACATGAAGCTGCTGTCCCAGATGATTCATATTATTAAGCAGGATTCAATTGGTTTAAAATATTACGTTTGCATTTTTCGTTACAATGTACTCACATAATTAGTATAATGTTTTTAGTTGTGTAGTGGAAACAGTAGTGTAACCAATAATCGTGTAAAACAAAAATTTAAAGGTAAGGTCTGTGAAGTAATAGAAGACCTGTGTTAAATTTTTTAAATTTTTCTCAATTGTTTATTGACTTTATTTTTTATCACATTAATTTTATTTTTACTTTGAAATATTCTCTCTATACAGGATTTGATTGAATATTAAGGAATATAAGAGAAATCCCAAATACTAGGATTGATTTATCCCAAGAAGATATAAAATCTTCCCTTAAAAAGTTGCAACCCCTCAAAAGTACAATCAAATAATTAATTTTTATATTAAATAAAAACGGTTTGAGCTAGTTTTGAAATAGTAGCAAGTGTTAAATTTATAATCTATAATTTTGAGCCTCTTCTTTCGCTTTTATCAGAAGTTATAAAAGTATGTCTTGATGTAAGAAATTTATGGTAAGGAGAATTTTTTTTCATTATAACAACATCCTGCCACCTTTAACCTTCCATTTCCTAATAATAAAACAGTGAGGCTCCTCAATGGTATAAAGAGGATGAGAGGCGACCTATAGAGCCTTATGGCTGCGTATCAACTCCCTGAGTGTTGGTAAGACCAAAATTGAAAAAGCGGGCAATCACTCAAAGGGTGTTAGGTATAACTGGTTGCCTGATGGCTTTTAAGACCTCTCATTCAAACGGCCTCATTCTGCTAACCCTGCTTTTAAATTTAATATGTTCTACTTCATTGAAATAATGGTGTGTCTATCCGTTACTATTTTTATGAATGTGATGTCATCAATTACGTTTTAGCATTAAATTTTAGCACTTGAAGTTACCAATTTGTGTATGTTCGAAAACACTATCGCTGTCATTACTACAGTGCATTTAGCATTAGACCCGGGTAGACATAAAGCTAAAACTTTCGCTATTGTGTAGTACTTATAGTCCTTAGTATTATATAGTACTAAAAGTCTCCAATTTATAAGACTCTGATATCGGATATACCATTTCTCACTTACGAAGGCCTGGCCTCCCAAAAGAATTTATCAATTTGCGCTTTCATCTCATATGTAATTTTCCCTACTTGATTTTAACACCTTGCGAATGTACCAAGGAGCTGTCATGATTAATTTTAGTTTACTTATCAAAAATAAAATATTTTCATTTTTAATTAAATGAACATCAAGTTCAATTTCTTATTATGAAAAAGAATGTCATGATTTTTTGTTATTATAAAACGCTAAATTATTTATTGTAAAAAAATGCAAGGTCAACTACATTAAATTTTCTAATTACTAACTTAAACTTTCCATTTTAACATTTAACAATCGGATATCGGATAATATTTAACAATCGTATACAATTTTTCATTTCTCAATTATGAAGTCTCATCGGTCTCCTAAAAGTTGAAAGCCCCCTTTGAACGCTTACGCTCGTAAGACCCCCCACCTGTAATTCAATTAGCACATTTACAGTCATTTTGACATCCCACTTTCCCACCAACGTTGAGTACCATTTTTAATTTTTTCCCACCTTTCTTTAAACTGGTATCCCCTCCCGTTCCCACTCCAGCGCACGTGACCATTTTCTGAGAGGGTTGCGCAAACCGTACTGCGCAGGAGTTATGTGAGTCGCTTCTGCGCATGTGCGGTGGGAACAGCAAATTACCCAAACGAACCTTAGCAATTTTCCATGTTAATTTCCATAAGAAATGGTGCCGTTCTCTTGTTGCCTATCTACTTACGGTTGTAGTTGTAGCCGACATGTACGAATGAAATTCATTAATGTCTATTACCTACATTATGATTTAAGATTTAATTGATTTATAATATTTCTAGTAGGTAGGTACTTAGTAAGTATGTGTTAAGAAATTCGATTGGTTTTGATTTCGAATCTACGAGCTACTTTGAAAAAGTATTAATTGATGAAAAAAAAATTGTTTACAAACTTTGGTAGGACGAACACATTTAGTAGGTCATTTGTTCAGTTATCAATTTAAAGCTTCACGTTTACATTTTGAAAATAAATCTCAAGCGAGTTTGAGAATGAGTTTGAGTTCTCTTTGGTAGTACAAAAATATTCAAAAAAGCTTATACAATTTTGGGTTTTTACGAAATTTCACTAAAATTTAGTAAAATCCCAAATACAAAAGAAAACTTATAGAAATCGTTTGTATAAGTACTTAGCTAAACCTCACAGGTAGAACAGGTTCTAACGTAATTTGCCTGAAGCCCCATTCAAAAGAAACAATTCATCAATGGTTTGACTCTTTCAATACTACCCTACTGTGTTTTGGGCATCGTGTTTGCGTTTGTTTTTATTTATTTATGCTTAGAGACTACCAAACAGGCCTACGGCCTAATTACAAGATAGCAAACACATATTTTAAAATTCAATTTTTATAGTATTTTGTTTATGTTCTTGAAACAAACACTGCTTCCTAAATGATTCAAAATTTACGTCCATATTCATATCCAAACATAACTTCGACTTTTAATTTAAACTTATTAAAGATCGTTTTACGTTACCTGATCGTCGCTAAACTATCATATTTTTTTTCGCAACTGCTAAAGTGCTATTATGCTTTATGTTAAGTTCAATGCAAAATGCTACGAGTATATGCTGTACACTACTTGCTATTTTTACTAACTGCTATATGCTATTAGCTATTTTTACTAACTGCTATTATATGCTTTTTGCTATTTTTAACAACTGCTATATGCTTTTTGCTATTTTTAACAACTGCTATATGCTTTTTGCTATTTTTACTAACTGCTATTTGAATAGCTGCTATTTTTCAAAGCGCGTAACTGCTACAACTGCTATTGGGCAAATAGCAGTTATAAAATAGCAGACTGCTATTTAGCAACACATCACTACCACTGAATGTCTTCTAGTGTCGCCCGTTCTACCAACGCCTGCGAATCGTTTCATTCGCATTTTAATTCCAGTTTTTATACGGCTCATCCAAATATTTTTAAATTTTTAGAAACACTTGTAAGTTTTCAAACTATCACGTACATTAAAATAAAAAGTGCCAACACCCGTAATAATAAAGCTCTGCAATCAAAAACAGCAAAGAAGCAAATTTTTCTAGAGCAGCAAATAAATTTATATAATAGCAATTCGATAGATTTAATAACGTTTGTAAAATCGGTATCATATCACAACTTGCCCGTTTCCAGCTAATTTTTCCTTTTTCATATTAGTATATTAGTATTTCATATTCATAGTATAATGGCTGTTCATTTATGTAATATAGTAGCTTATATTTTATATCATTTTATAAAAAGATGTTTTTTGTATTATTATTTTTAGAGTTAAGTGTGAAATTACAATTATATTAAACATTTAAAAAAAAATTACTGTTTTGATTTCAATAAAGCAATAAAATAAAATTTAGGTACCTGAGTACACAAATTATACCTGGGTAGAAACTGACCGCGAAGCGCAACTTACCCATGAAAGGGACAGTACTTGGGTAGTAAATGACCGTGTGTCGCAACTTACTAATACCGGATAGTCCATGTCACAATGAACACAATACAAAACATCCACAAAAAAACTGCAGCTCAATCACAATAAAAACTAACAATTTCACAAAGTTAATTAGTTTAACATTTGATAGTGTTGGCATCACTTCTACCTAGCATTATATGTCACTGTTAATTTTACGTTGATGTTTAGAGAAGACCTGAAGTCGAGTTTTAAGTTAGCACTATAGTATAGCAAAAAGGATAGTGAACGCATCCGAAAAGAGATTTTCAAAGCTGACAGCAGACAGATTAATGTCAAAGCTAAGCTTTAATTTATTTAACAAAATACAATTGTAGTTGACAAATATTTTCGTTTTAAAAATTTCCAATCCTTTTAAGATGTAAAACAAAACTTTTCTTGCAGGTCACAACCTGCTTTTTCAAAATTAATGTTTTTGCGTCATAAAACAAAATTTCACTTATCACTACTTTTAATAAATAATGAGATTTTAACAAAAAAGACGAAATTGGCGTATTTAACACTCAAAATAGTAAATTTTTGGAAACTCGCAAATTTATGAACCGTAAAATGTCATTTCTGCACTCGATTAGGATAAACGAACATCACTAATATACTTACAAATTACAACATTTCTAATCTTCAAATTTGTGAAGGGCTTTTTATTGGAACGTTTCCCAAAAAAGTTAAAATTACTTGCGAGATGATCAGAAAATATACATTTCATAATAGAATTGGTAATATTTGTAGTGTCTCGACCTCCAATAGTAGACAAATATCAAGCCTTAAGAAAATGAATTATAAGTATTTTAAAATATATCACTCGAACAAAAATATTACCAATGCAGTTATATTATCTTTGTTAAGCAGGTAGTCTTCTACAATATTTAAATCAACTTCCGTATTAATTGGAAACTCCACTTTTAAATCTTCTGGAAAGCTACGCCTTCGTTCAGAGCAAATATTTTTGTTTTGACGATCTATCCATTCTATAATTTTGTTGTTTTGTTCCTTTATATACAGGGTGTATCCGAAATAGGTGGACAAACTTCAAGGAGACGTTCCTTACCTAAAATTAAGGTACCCGTATTTTTTTGTTTCCTCCTCTCCTCACATTTTAAGATTTTCTTTTTAGAACTATTATAATCATCTGAAAAACAATCGAAATGTTCCATGTAATAACAAAAATAAATCCAATAATTCGAGTGTTCAGAAGGATCAGAAGTCAATCAGTGTAAGTCATTTTATTATGAAATTGACTTTACATGGCTCAAAAACCACTTATTTGTTAAAACTTGCAGTTGACAAAGCAGGAAAGTCGCTATTGGTATGTTCTTGTTATCTATTTAGAAGCATTGGTGTTTATTTACAACTCATTTATTAGTAAAACACTGAATTATCTCAATTTTTGTTTCTATTTTTTATTGACTTACACTGATTGACTTCTGAGCACTCCAATTAATACTGACCACACTCAAAAATACACCGAGAAACACCATGAACCTTGAGGATTTTCATTAGTTTTTAATGCATGGTCATAGTCACGTTGATTTTTGTAGGCTGGCCAATACACTTGTTTTTTAAGTGGCGTGAGCCAACTATGATTGACTAAAGCGATTTCGTTTCCGTCTTTTTCAGAAAACTGAATTCCGGTGTAAGGCATAGTTTTACACTCTTTACTACAGAAAATATCGGTATAAGTATAATTACAAGCATATTTGGTGTAAAAAGGTAAAAATAAAAATACATGTGCTTCATTTTGAGGTTATACGGATTTTATAAAACCAACAGGTTATAATTATTAAGACTACAGTGCTACTTACCTAAATACGTACAGCTATAATTCCTTTATAACATTACATTACACACAAATTAAAGATAGGTACAAAAACTTTGTTACACAAATGGAAAAAGTAAGAAAGACTTGAGCACTTATTGCGAGGGAAATTTACCACGTTCGACTACGCTTGAACATGAAACCGAACGTAACGCTTGCGCGATAGATAGGTACATTTATACAGTGCACAACAAAATAAAGCATTAATTCAAAAAATTTCTAAGACAAACCCGCGATCAAATATTATTAACCTTGTTAATTGCTAATTTTATTAAAATATTAAAGTACTTGGGTAAAATTAAAAAACTTTACTAAAATAATTTTTTGTCTCACACAATACACACGTTCATCATAAGGGATGTTTTATAAAGTAATATTTAGGAAATCGCAATGGTCTAACTTTAGAAACATGTTTAAAAAATGTTTCATAACAGTCAATTGCACAGACTTGTCAATTGTAACGGTTTTTGGTGATAATTTCATTTCATTAAATTTCATTTCATTAAAAATTATTAAATTAGCATTTGTTAGCAAAACAATATACGACACATTTTTCTAAATTACCCATCGTAAAATTGTGGTGTTTATCAGATAAAATTTACCTACTTGTAACTTGAAAATGACCTTATCTCCACATCTACAGATGTGATAGGTGCAAATTTCATAGCACCTGTTTCCTTTGGCTTAAAGAAAATTCTGTTGTATTAATTTGACCGGAAAAAACATTACTTCCAGCACACAGGTTTGATAACCATGAGTTTTATTGAAAACGTTTAAAAACTTACTAACAGAATTAAAAAGTTATGTCTCGAGTTATGTTGTCATTAAACTGAGAAATTTTTTTTTAAATTATGAAAAACATGCACTTAATGCATTTACAATAAAAACATGCAATATGCACTATAAAATTTTAGTTTTGAACTTTTGAGTTCTTGAAACGGAAGATACAATTTTTTACAACTTTAGGAAGAAGCAAACAAAATATGCATTTGCATATAATTTCACACTCTACTTTTATATGCATACGGACAATAATTTTTAGGAATTAGCAACGACCTAACGTTGGAAACACGTATAAAATTGTCTCACAACATACGTCATTGTATCGTTTATTTTCTAACGTAATAAAACACACGTGATTTTTAAGAAATGCCAATGGTCTTACGTTAGAAACACGATTTTAAAACGTCTCTAACACACGTAAGAGTTATTTTCTGACGTAACGACTAACGTCATTTAGTTTTTTAAACTCATTGATTTGATTGAGCAACCATGACATTAAATTGTTGTCTCAACAAGCAGCGCAAATTAAGTATGAAACGCAGTCAAACCCACAGGTATTTGTAACTACATAAGATTGTTTATTAATATTTACAGGTTTTAACAAATTGCCATTTTTTTTAAATCCTAACGGAATGACGTTTGAGTTTTTTGATAAATCTATGTTATCCCATTCTTTTTTCTTCACCTCTCCAGTTTTCTATTTCATTCTCTTCGCAGTAGGAAAGAGAATTCAAAGGACGTTTGATCACCGTTTTTGTATCGTTATGATTTAACTGAGAAGTTTCCTTCGAAGCCAATTTCATCGAAGCATCTATATTATTAATACGGTGCTCGATGAAATCGTCGATTCGAATAGGAAGTTTTTTGCTTCTAAACAAGACGTTTTTTGTTTTGTTAAAATTGCTTTCGACTGTTGAACTAGAAGCGATATTCCCGGAATTTTTTAAATAAGGAACCATAATCGCAGTCCATAAAGGCAACAATTTTGTGGCGTTTAAAATATGTTTTATAATTTCGGGATAATATTGAAGGTTATCCCTGTCGCCTTTAATTATTCTATTTGCACGAACGTGCTGCAATAATTCTGTAGCCCATTTATAAAATAGAGATTCATGGCAAGAGTAGTTATCATCTAAGGCTTCGACAAAACGATGACGATGACTATTTTCTTCGTTTTCTAAATACGTCTAAAACAATTTTCTCTTGCGTTTCTTCACATCCCGTTGCTATCAAACCCTTCAGCCATATTTTATCTAAGTCGCAAAAAGTTGGTTGATTATATGTATAATACGTCATGCCCATCTGTCTCGTTTAAAGCAACAGTAAATATTCTTTGCAACAATTTTTGAGCAATTTCAATATCGCTACACATTAAAAGAAGTTACTTCTAGTAAACTAAGTTTAAGTAGAATAATTTAGTTTAAATATTATCCATTTGTTCAATGAACTATTGAGTTTTTTCGACGCTGTGTAGATTTAAACTCAAATTTAAGAATTGATTCTGCGGTTTCTCAAGAAGCAAAACTTTTTATAAAGAATACTTTTACCTAAAATTAGCTTTTTCTAGAAATTTTTCGAAATATTCGAACTTAGAAAAAAAACTGCAAAAATTTAAAGAAAAAAGCTCAATAACTTTTTTACTTGAAAATTTCTTTTAAATATTATTGTATATTTAAGAGTTTGAAGAGCAGCAAAACTTTTTATAAAGAATACTTTTTTTTACCTAAAATGAAAAATAAAACAATTTTCACCTATTGGCGACCCCATCCGGGGACACATTGTATATCTGAGCTTGGGACTCTACTCGAACATCTCTGGGACATTTAAATTTCGGAACCTACATCTACGTAAGTCAGGTACACAGGACTGTACTCGGATCTCACCAATTATTAAATCATTTGCCTTTTAGTTCAGTTTCTACAGACGAAAACGCACTACAAGCTCGGAGAAATAGTAGAACGGGTAAACACCGGTGCATGTTTTTTTTGAAAGCCTATTCTTTAAAAATCAAAAATGTAGTGGCCGCTTCATAGAAAAGATTTAAAAGTTCGATTTTTTTAAATATCTCCGGAAATGTTGATCGTATGGAAAAAAAGTTAATTTGTTTTTTAAAGAATAAGGTATTTAGAGAAGAAAAGGTTTTATGACTTTTTTTCGTAGGATGATTAGTTTTTGTAGAAAACGGAATGAAACTCAGAAAAAAAAAAAGCAGAAAATTTCAATTCAACTTTATTCCCACAAAAACTAAAATGCTCAAAATATGTACTATTTGTTAATTAGGAGTAAATTTGGCAAAAATTTCATTGATTTCAATTAAAATTTTCTGCTTTAATTAGAAACTACTAAAAATTACAAATTTCAAAGTGCTCTCTTTTAAAATGAATAAATCAAAGGTGATTTTCTCTATTATTTAATGATAGTGTATAGTGTATTTTAGAGTATAACCCCACAAGAATTATTCATTTTGATCAATTTTTAACGATAAAGTGCCATTTGAAGTAAAAATGTGATTTTTGAGAGAGCTGTAAGACTTTTTACGAAGAAGCGTGTCCCACTCTTTTTATTTTAGAATTGAGCAATGATATAATAACGCTTATAACCTTGTTAATTCACCTCCAGCTAGCTAAATGGGTCGTGAAACTTCTTTTCTCGAAAGATCTAACTTTTCAAACAAACCCTGTATAAAGGGCGCCAGACGTCTTACAAACTTAAGATAGCGAAGAAAAAAAAATAAAAAAACAATACACAAATTTAATGTTTGTAATAACGTCGTTGAAAGACAAAATTGACTTTATTAAATTAAAATAATTATTAACCATGTAACATCAGTTGCATACGACCTAGGCGTAAATCAAAGAGAACTTTAAAAATCTTATGTTTACGAAGTGAACTCTAAAATATCAACTACTTAACAATCATATAAATCAGATAAATCACAAAGCATTAAATCAGATAACTATAATCTGTAGGATTATAATCTCAAAAAAATTTAAAAAATGACTTCAAACCCACAACTACAACGATCTCTGAAATACAACCTTACTAACTAATCGCATAAACTTGTAATGGTCGAGGCCTGTTTAATTTAAATAATTTGTGAGATGTTTTGCGCCAATGGTATATGTCACCATTATTACAATTATGTAAATCTTAGTTTCGTGGGTGTTCTTTCTTTTCCGTAACATTTCGGAAAAGAATTCGCAAGTGAAGGTGGAGATAAGTATTGTCGTGTGAGTATTGTTTTCTTGTTTTACTAAGTAAATTTAAGATTTTGAATTCCTAATAATTACTAAGAATAAAATATTTATATTTTATTCTTAGGTCAACCGTTATTTATTTATTTATTTATTTAAAATACATAATAGTCCACACACAGAAAATTCTAATTACGTGTGGAGTAACAGTGTTAAAGTTATAATAATAAATGGCAATTCGCCTTCGTTTTGTCATCAAAAATGTAAAAATGAAAATGAGAGGCCATGAACATTCAAACCAATAAAATACCTACAAAAAATTACTAATAATCATTAAAAAACACTCTGCAGCATGACAAGAATTGACGCATCCCCGAAAACAAGTCGCAATCTACATTTCCTACAAGTAAATTTACATCACGGCAAGCGCGACATAAGGGTGCATCGGCAAGGTACGTGGTTCTGGCATAGGGAACATCTAATATTTGTTTTTGTCGACCAGCGGAGGATCTAGGAACACGAAGTCTGATCATGTGAAGTATATCCTCGCAATCAATAAACCCATTCACAACCTTATACAAAAACAGAGCCGAACTAATAGAGCGCCTGTTATTCAGGGTGGAGAAGTTGAACCTTCTGCGCAAGTCATTTGATGACACTGTTCTGTAATCAGGGTATGATCCCATTTCTTTTTTAAACATATATCTCAAGAACCGATTTTGTACTTTTTCTATAGCGCTTATATAAACAGCATACGATGAATGCCATATAACGGAGCAGTATTCTAATTTAGGCAGCACAATTGTTGAGAAAAGATAACGGAGGGTATCCAATGATTTAAATTCTTTAGTGTTCCGTATTACAAATGATGTTAACTTACGAGCTTCCGAAACTATGCCTAAAATGTGTTCAGAAAAATCTAACTCACAATTATAACGAATTCCCAGGTCCTTTATCGTGTCGGGTCTACTCAAAATCAAATCATTAATTCTATAAACAAATTTCAGAGGGAACCTTCTCCTATTAAAACTCATGATGTAGCACTTATTAGCATTCAGGGCCAATTTATTCCTCACGCTCCACTCAACCAATCGGTCAATATCACTCTGCAGCCTGAAACAATCCAACTCAGAGTTAATTTTAAAATACAGTAGACACTCGATAGTGTGAACACAAAAAAACAAGGGTTGTTCACATTATCGATTTATTCACGTTAACGAAGGTTATATCAGTTACATCAAATATGCAATAAACGTTTATTCTCCTTTAAAAATAACAATAAACGAAAGAAAAACAATTACCAAAAATTATTTTTTATTAAAAAAGTCAGATATTTTTGTCTGTTTTTGAGGGATTTTTATTTTTTGTATAACAGCTTTTTCTCTTAACTTTTTTATAACTATAAGGTCGTTAATGTCAACATCATTCTCTTCGGCCCACTGAGTCGCTATATTTAAAGCATTTATAGCACTATCCAAAGAAATTGTATTTAACGGTTCAGGTTCAGAAACATTTGTTTCTACCGCCTCATCAGTTAAACATTCTTCAATAACCTCATCTTCAAAATTATTGTCGCACTGATTCCACTTTAAAACATCAGATTTTTCAAATGTGCCCTGTGGGTACAAATTAGAATCAATTTAGATTATGTATGTATAGGAAGATAAGACTTACCTGAGGTACCAATGTATGCAGAAGTCCAAGTGATTCGGATATTGGGTTCTCGATAGTATTGTCCCATTGGCGTTTTAGAATAGCAAGTGGCACATTTTCATCATCATCACCATCAACATCATCTTTTGAAGGAGCTGCATCTAAAATATTCTTTCAACACTTTTTTATAATTTGAGGATCAAGACGATTCCAAGCAGTCATTAAGTTGATTATTGCGTCTTTGATGGTCAGCTTTTTCAAGGTATCGGTAACATTCCTATTGTTTGCCACTACAGTAGATAGAAGACTGTTTCTATAAAATAATTTCGTTAATCTAATAACATTTTGGTCCATCGGTTGTATGAGCGCTGTGACATTTGGTGGAAGGAACATCGTTACAATTTGTCCATCCTCACTTTTCAATTCATCTTCGTTTGGATGCGACGGGGCGTTATCCAGTAGAAGTAGAGCTTTTATCGGCAGACCTTTATTCTTTAAAAACCGTTTAACCTTCGAGAAAAAAATTTGATTTAAAATTAAGATCTGTATGGAGCAGAAAATAAAAACTTACCTGTGGTACAAACGAATAATTGAACCAGTTTTTGAAAATGGTAGCTGTCATCCAAGCTGATTTAGAATGTTCATAGTCGACAGGACACTCGAAATTTTTAAATGATCTTGGCTTCGCAGCTTTACCAATAACCAAAGGTTTTACTTTATGGGTCCCTGTAGCATTACTGCAAGCCAAAAATGTTATTCGTTGTTTTTCTATTTTTCTACCAGGAGCCGTTTTTTCTGCCGCCGAGACAAATGTCTTGTCTGGTAACAATTTCCAATAGAGGCCCGTTTCATCAGCATTGTAAAGTTGCTCCGATGAGATGTCAAGTTCTTCTATTTTATTCTTTAACTGAATTTTGAAGGGATCTACAAGTTCTGCTTGGGATGACAATTTTTCCCCAGAAAGTTTTAGAAAACGAAGTCCAAATCGCTTCTTAAATCGTTGTAACCATCCCTCACTAGCTGTAAATGGTCTATCATTTTCACTGATTTGTGAATGAATTAATTTTGCCTTTTGCTTAATCATCTCGCCACTCACAATAAAATTTTTATTTCGTTGATCAAGAAACCACTTGTACAGTTTTTTTTCCATTCTTGGAAACTGAGAACTCTTTAATGTTTGTCTTTTACCTGGTCCGACATACGTATCCCTCACAGCACTTGAAATCATTTCCTTCTTTTTTTTTATCTTGCAAATTGTAGATTTTGCCACACCATATTTTTTGGCTAAAAAGGTAACACCTTGTCCACTATTGATATCTTGAATCACAAGCGATTTCTCATAAAGAGTCAAACACTTTGGTTTTTTAAGCGACATTTTATTTAGTATCGAAATTATACTAACACCACAAAAATATAATAGTACTTATTTACACATCTACTAAAACTAAACTAAACCACTTTTAGTAATAAAATAAACTCAGATGAATGAATGACTAATACGTATTTATGTATGTATATCGGGGAAGTACCGATTTAGCGACCAATTACATTCGTTTCCATAAACGGGGGTGTAGTTTGTTCACGATATACGGTGGCCTATGCATAAAAATGGGGTGTTCACGTTATGCGAGGTTTCCGTTTTAAAATTTTAATTCCTCAATTTTAATAAAGCAAATTTTAAATAACTAACAATTTAATTTCTTCAATTTTAATGTAGGTTGTTTAAAATTGTAGTAATGATATTTTTGCTTTTTATTTACTAATTTTAATAAACCAACATTTAAATAACCAACATTTTAATGCAACGAATTTAAATGTTAGTTATTTAAAATTTGCTTTATTAAAATTGAGGAATTAAAATTTTAGTTTATTTAAAATGTTACATTCATAATTTTAATATGTTGCATTCATAATTTTAATACAATTTAAATGTTGTATGCTCGATTTCAACATTTTAATTAGTCGCTGCGATCGACGGACGTTTTTAGAAACACTGTGTCAAGTATGTGGCAACGATGCCATCAGCTGTTTATTGTTGTGATAGTTATGCAAATAAAGGCACATTCACGATTTTACATAACCTTCTAAGCATTAAAATTTAAAATATTTTAAAAAAAGTTTAAAATGCCATCATCGTCTGTGCAGTTGATATTAAGGCGAATTGGAAGAAATTTACAGACAATTAATATGTTTATAAATAACGGGAATTACTCGTCAGCAAAGAATTTACTGATACAATGCAGGAGCAACCTTATTAGAATAGCTGACACTCTTAGTGAAAATAGGAGAAATTGTCTTAACAATGCAATAGTTAATTTGTTAACTATTTGCAATGAGCAGTTACGTGATAATACTTTGCTGCCCACATCTAATTCATATTGTGCAGAAAGATTGGCTGAAGGTAATTATTTATTTATCAGTATCTACCAGTAAGTAACAAATTTTCTAAATTACCCACAGCCTAATTACTAACTAAACACCTAAGTAGGGTACATAATTCATACACACTGCCATTTATCGAGACGTTTAGTCAGTAGATTATGGGGAATTTGGGAAATTTACAAGTTACCAGCACAAAAAAATATCATATCTTATTTTTGCTGATCATTTATGAAAATTCTGTTTTTTAGGAAGAGGGCGGCCAAAAGTTTTAATAAGTAAACAACAATTAGAATTATTTTTATCATTAGGATATACAGCAAAAAAAATAGCACAGAATGTAGGATGCAGTCAGAGTATCGTATACAAGAGAATGTACGATGAAGGATTGCAGTTCAGATCAAAATACAGTTCAATTAGTTTAGATGAATTATATCAGAAAATCAACTCTTTACATGAAATCTTTCCAAATAGTGGTTACGAAGTTCAGTACAAAAAATAATTTTTCTTAATTACATACCTATCTAATCTTTAAATATTTTAGATGATGAATGGTTTTTTAAAATCAGAGGGTAAACATGTACAAAGATCAAAAATCAGGAAAGCACTTGCACAAATTGACCCAATTGGCACAGCAACCAGATGGAGCTGTACGATTCAACGACGAATTTACCACGTTTCCACTCCAAATGCATTGTGGCATATAGATGCTCATTTAAAATTAAATAGATGGGGTTTTATTACGCATGGATGCATCGATGGTTACTCACGGCTGATCATTTACCTGCAGTGCACTTTGTCAATTTCAGCCAATACAGTAATAAACTTGTTTACTCCAGCGATTACTAAATATGGTCTGCCTTCTAGAGTCAGATCAGACCATGGATATGAAAATCTTAATGTTGCATTGATTATGAATTTATTGCGTGGTTTACATAGAGGTAGTCACATAACAGGAAGATCAGTCCACAACCAAAGAATAGAGCGTTTATGGAGAGATGTTTTTTACCAAGTTGTGAATAGTTTTTATGATGAATTTTATTCTTTAGAATCCGAAAATAAGTTAGAGCCTGACAACAACGTCCATAAGCATGTACTTCAACTTATTTATCTTCAGGAAATAAATACATGTCTAAAAAAGTTTATGATTGCTTGGAATAACCACCGAATTAGAACGGAGAGGCACAGAACACCTAAACAAATTTGGCTCGATGGAATTCTAGCGAATTTGAATTCCAATCACACAAGTGTACAAGAGATGTTTAACCAGCAAAATATAAATCAACGCATTAGGGATGCTTTAACTAATTATAATATTAACTTGAACGAGCCAGTCACTGTAGCGGAAACTTCTGAATCTATTTTATCCATTCCGCAGCAAGACAGAATTGCTTTGATCGAACAAAGTGAAATGAAACCTCGAGACAAGTATATTGCTTGCTTGGACTATGTGAATTAGCAATTTTTTATTAGTTGAAAATAAAATTCTTTGTTGTAAGTTTTTTTTGCTTCTCTGATCATCTTTACATTTTACACTCTAAACAAAACCAATGTATTGTAACGAAATCATTTTCTATTTTAAAGTAAATTCTGTGGATAAATAGATATTGAATATTATACCTGCATTTAGGTTACGATTATATAGGTATCTTTAAGTATCCTGTAACAACAGTTTTCTGATGCACATCTCAAATAAAGACCACTTTGAGTAAGTATGGTATTTGGACTGTAACGACTATTAATGTAGAAACGAGAATGATTTAGATTAAAACTCATTCTTCTCCCAGATACAAGTAACAAATTAAATACAGTTTAAGTAGATTAACATTTGAACAAACAATATATTTAATACATTTAGGTACATTAACGTTTAATACAGTTAAGTACAACATTTTTGAAACTGCAATTTGTTTACATTTCATAAAAACGACCACTGGCATCTTCCATGCACTGGCAGGAAAGTTTGTTAAAAGTAACGTAGAAAAAAATGGGTATACGATCTGAAAAAAATTGATACATTATATGTCGCTTCTTAAATTAAAATATTCATCTACCTACTTAATAATTTGAATACACGTACGCTTCTTCTGAGGATAAGCAAGCATCAAAATCACTTTTCAATTCTTGATAATTAGTATATGAAGGCAGTTGAATCGTATTTGTACACTCGAGAGCGATTTTATTCGCCACCCCAGCGAATCCGCCTAGCACGAATTATGGATGCAACCATCATAGCACCCCTTCTTAAATTTGAGGGGTAACTTTATTTTGCCAAGAAGATGCCAAGAAGTAATAAATCAACAAACTCCCCTTTTTTCGTCGGTTGTAACCTGTTGTAACGGTATTAGGAAAGAAATAAATTGTCTCAAATTATAAAAGTGACTTATTTTTACTTGGAACCATATTGGATTATCGTATAACCTTTTTTAGACTAACTAAAATAAATAAAAAATAATTATAGGTAATTTAATAGAAACTTAAAAGCAAAAGACAATGGTCCATCATTAGAATGTGTCACAGTTTTAATTGGATCAACCGAGTTTACCTTTATTATTAATGTCCAACAAGAAGGACGTTATTAATTCATGATTTTTTTTGTTTATTCGCGCGTAATTTCGCAACGTGTTGTTCGATTTGAATGATTCTGTTAATATTTTGATGGTTACAGGACAATAATTTATTATAAATAAATTTTTTTTATAATCCAGATTTTATAATCAAATTAAAATCGACTTTAATGTAAATAAGGGAATTTCCATATTAAAGGAACTTTAAGTTTCTGTCTCTAAAAAATTACGTTACCTGTCTGTGCATTTTGTGAGTAAAAGGATACAAAAAAATTCTTTAAGCTCTCTTTTGTAAAAATATTGACAAGGGTCTTACAATTTTCGGTTTTTCCTAAATTTTTAATTACCTCGATAAAAATTGTAAGTGAGAAGTCTTTTTAATGCTCGCTTGCAATTTTTCTATAAATCGATTGCAAATTGAAAATTTAATTCAATTGTTTATTCATTATAGTACCTACTTCATAATGCATTTTTAATAATGGGTTTTATAAACAGATCCGATTTCTTTTAGTTTAGGAGTTATGAAAGATTTAAATACTAAAATTTCAAATAAATAATATCTATAATTTATTTAAATATAAAATAATATAAATAATATCTTAATGGAAATGAATTTAATATGAACTTACAAACAAACCAAATAATTAATTCATTAGCCTATAACATCCCTTAGGTATTTAACAAAAAAATTATCACATTTTAACACAGTAACAGCTTACAAAAACCAGAACACCTTAGGTAAAAAAAATTTTGATAACCTAAAAGACAAGATTTCAACATTAAATTAATGGTTCTGAATTAATATCTGACATAAAACGACATATCATACGTAAATTGCCAAGCAACTTCGAACAAACGATACAGATTCGCATATTATATTCTACCAACACACATGTTCAATAAAAAAAATAAACTACAAGATCCCAACAAACAATGTCGTAAGCGATCACGCAATCACATTCATTTAATTTCACAAATCAAAAAATTAAAAAATAGAATAAAAGAAAGATTACAGAGCATCTAGAAATGATCGAAATAAAAAACAATAACAACGCTATCAATTCGATCAGATATTAACTTGTGGGTATAAAATACCCATGTTATGTATCCTAGTTGCCTAGAGTTAATATTTTGTATACTGGCCATTGTTTTCTAGGCACTCTCTCATCCTTGAACCCATACTCCCTACAAGGTTGGGACAATAATTGTAACTTTGCCAAATTGCTTGGCAATGGTCCATTAATTGGGCCTCTGTTCGTTCTCGTATTCCATTCCAGCCAATATCCCGCCAACTTTTAACCATTGAGCCCCAAAGATTCTCAATAGGATTAAGGTCAGGGGACTTAGCCGGCCAGTCCAACACTTCTATATCAGGATGGTCAGCAAACCAATCGCGGACAACCCGTGCCGTGTGAATCGGCGAATTATCCTGGACGAAAACTATCGTTTCATGTTCCGCCACAGGATAAGCCTCTCTCACAGCCGGGAGAAAATGTTCTTCTAACAGCTGGATATAACGATTTGCGGTGAACCGTGGCGGCGATACTTGAATTAGCTGACCAGGTCCAGCTGCGGTCATCCAGCCCCAACAACCAATAGTTACCCGCCCGGAACTTGCATTTTCCACGACGTGTTCCGGTTGGTAGCGGGTATTATTGGGGCGCCACAGCTTCACTGGTGCGTCATCGGAAGACGAAAATGTTTTTTCATCGGTAAAAACTACCGCATCCCAATTCCTATTAATGTTATTTTGGCAAAAAGCTATTCGCCGTGCCATATGTTCGGGAGTTAACGCAATTTTTTTTGCGGGCACACGGCAACGTAACCCGCTTTCTCGAAGGCGACGCTGAATAGTGGTTCTTGAGATCTGTAAGAAAGAACATAATAATTTGTAATTAAAACTATTTTACGACAAAAATGCAAGTTTTCAAAAATATTCTACAATCAAAGATACCATTGAAAACAAAAAAGACAACTAATGTCACAATTTTAATGCAATAATTGGTGCGATTTTGGTCGCTTATACCATAATTGATCGTTAATAGAAAATTGATCATTAATAGGGGTTATTAACGATCAATTTCTTATTGGCTAATGACATCCATTAACAATCGATAGACGGAAATAGGGTTATTAACGATTAGTTTCTTATTAGTTAAAAATGTTTTTAAAATCACTGTCCAAGTTAATAATAACATTCGTAACGTTAGTTTGAAACGTCGAGACTGAATAAGAGTTTATATTAAGTATCGAAACAAAAAAATAAATTACTACTGATTATTTACTCACTTCGATTTGTAATTCTTCTTGAATTTTTACACTATAAAATTTTTACACTGTAAATGGCGTTTGCCTTGCCATCTCACAGATCGCATGGTCTTGTTCTTGGGTGGTTTTTCTCCCCTTTCCAGGTCTTTTTACATAAATGTTATCCAGCCCACGTTCTTCGGCTTTTGCGAGCCAATATCTGACCGATTGTCTCTAAATAAACCATTTATAATTAAAAATTCCAAAATATAAATAATATAACTTACCGATAATTCTACTTGGCGGGAAATTTGGGAAATATTTAAGCCTTGCTCAAACAAACCCACTATCAAGCCTCTTTTTGCTTGTGAGCAATCTGACTGTCCTGGTCTTCTCATTTTAAAACACACGCCAAGCGAAAAGAAAAAAATTAACAAAACGAATAACTTTAACAACGCGAAACAAAAATCCAAACTCAACAAAATAAAAACAAGCAACAAAATAGACTTATAAACAATAAACCAACGAACTGAAGAGAGCACTTAGAAGGACTTTAGCAGAGCGAACGACACAACTAACTAACACAAATTTGGAAATTTTAAAAGAAGAACTACAGAAATATAGAGGGATCGTGAAAAACGTAAACGATTTGCATAGAAAGAAGCATCCGGTTTACTACAGGGGGCAGGATGAGGTGGATTATAAAAATTCTTTCCAAAGAGGTAAGAAAAAATAATAAGTGACAAAATACGGGCCAAAGTACAGGAATTACAATAGCAAAACATTCTTTGAGTCCCCGACAAAACCAGATGTGGTCAGACAGATTGAGAAAAATTTTCCTTTTGTTTGTAATGAATCTCTCTTTAAAACTGCCTGGGTTAAAATAATCTATATTAATTTCCTAACCCAAAAATATTCAAAACTGCCGTCATTAGTGATAATTAATATTACGGTATGAAACTTTAGGAAGTTGTAGTTGATATAGTAACAAATCCATATTGCAAATTGGGTCCAAAAATATTGAGAACAAAGACTAAAATTTGCATTTTGGTTCAAATTTTCTAATTCATATTTGTTGTGAGCAATTGGTGGTAGCGTAATAATTCTTCCCTTGAAATGTTGGAAATTTAATGCTCTTTCATATGAAACCAAAGACAATCACATTAAGTATACCACGTTTTCTTCCGATTTCGTTGAAAATAAAAATAAAATTTTTCAACTATTTACCCACAAAACCAATTATAGTGGTCGAAATGGTTGACTTTAAAACCAGTATTAATGTTAAAAAATAGTTTATAGGAGTTCTTTATACGTAAAAGAAGAATTAAATTTCGACCACTAAAATTGGTTTTGTAGACAAACAGTTAAAAGAATTTTTTTTATCTTTAAAGATATCGGAAGAAAAAATGGTCTGATGTGATTGTTTTTGTTTTCATCTAAAAGAGCATTAAATTTCCTACATTTCAAGAGAAGAATTATTGGGATACCACCAATTTCTCACAAATATGAAAAAGAAAATTTGAACCAATTTGCAAATTTTAGCCGTTGTTCTTGATATTTTTGGACCCAACTTGCAATGTGGATTTGTTACTATATCAGCTGCAACTTCCTAAAGTTTCCTACCATGACATTAATTAAAACTCAAGTTCTCTAGAAAAAACTACAACCGACCAATGACGATAGTTTTGAATTTTTGTTTGGGTTAGGAAATTAATATAAATAATTTTAACCCAGGCAATTTTAAAAAGAGATTCAATACAAACAAAAGGAAAATTTTTTGGTCCCGATCCGACCAATACAAGCGAAGTTATTTAAAAAATAGTGAAACGGAAACTTGTAAAAGTCAAACTTTTACACTAATGTCGAAGAATAAGGACCTTCCGGTCAAAATTGAGTTGAGACATTTTATACAGGAACGGTTTCGACCGATTAAGGAAAAAAACTCGCTGTTACAAAAAAAGTCCGAAAATGAGGATAAATTTTGGTTCGTTGACTACAAGCAAATTATTCGAAAAAAATCAAAATAAGCATTATCAACATCGGCTTAAATCACTTAAATTTTTCAGATACGTAAAGATCCAAAAGAAATTTGTTCTGCTTATGATTTAATTTAAAGCCATAAGCAAAAAGTTCAAAATGCGGGTTCTATTCAACTCCTCCTAAACTAAAAGAAATCGTAAAACCCGTTATTAAAAATGCATTATGAAGTAGGTACTATAATAATAAACTATTGAATTGAATTTTCAATTTTGCAATCGATTTACTCATTTACTTATAGAAAAATTGCAAGCGAACATTAAAAAGACTTTCTCACTTAAAGATTTTATCGAGGTGATAAAAGGTGAAATTTAGGAAAAAAACAAAACTGTAAGAGCCTTGTAAATATTTTTGTAGTACAAAAGAGAGCTTAAAGAAATGCTTTCTATCTTTTTACCTGCCAAACAAAATGCACAGACAGGTAACGTAATTTTTTAGAGACAGAAACTTAAAGTTCCTTTGAAACGCATCATATGGAAATTCCCTTATTTAAATTAAAGTCGATTTTAATTATTTGAGCATAAAATCTGGATTATAAAAAAAATTATTTATTATAAAATTTATAATAAATTATTGTCCTGTAACCATCAAAATATTAACAGAATCATTCAAATCTAACAACGCGTTGCGAAATTACGCGCGAATAACAAAAAAATCATGAATTAATAACGTCCTTATTTTATTCCTATTTTAGTTAGTCTAAAAAGGGTTATACGATAATCCAATATGGTTCCAAGTAAAAATAAGTCACTTTTATAATTTGAGACAACTTATTTCTTTCCTAATACCGTTACAACAGGTTACAACCGACGAAAAAAGGGGAGTTTGTTGATTTATTACTTCTTGGCATCTTCTTGGCAAAATAAAGTTACCCCTCAAATTTAAGAAGGGGTGCTATGATGGTTGCATCCATAATTCGTGCTAGGCGGATTCGCTGGGGTGGCGAATAAAATCGCTCTCGAGTGTACAAGTACTAAAAATTGGTCTTTGAGCTAAGCCAACTAAATGGCTGAATTCTACCATAATATAATCAGGCATTTGGTATGAACCTGTTATTAGAAAAACAAACTGTCCAATTTTTTCTTTGTCCAAACATCGGATATACATCTCGAGAAAATGTAATACATTCGATTCATCGTTCTTCAGTGTTTCATCATGTTTTAAACAATTGGCTATTTTATTACAAGTAGGCTTTTGAAATTCGATTAGTGTTTCAAAATCACATTTTTCCCAAAACGACATATACTTCTGGATATTCATGCCTTCTCTAATTAAATCTATAAATTGTTTAGGAATTTCAATTAAGACGTTACTTGCAATAGCGGCAATTTGTTCTACAATGTCTGAACTATTTGGCATTTCATAGAAACTATAGCTATTAAAAATATTTGCCAAAATATTTAGCTCTTTATTGTTGAGGCAAGAGAAGTTCTCCATTGATTTTTTTATTATTGATCTTTCGCAAGGATTAACATATGTTAAAAATTCAGTCACAATATTGTTGGTGCTAATTTTTGCATCTCGTTTCGCAATTACATTTAAAGTAATTTTTGAAAGTTTAGTCGGTAGAGTACCAGTAATCAGTAACATATGCTGCAAAATAGTACCAATGATATAGTGGGGTCGAAATACGGTTTGAGACTAAACTTTTGCGGATAGAAATGTTATGATTGAATAATGTTCAGGACAATGTCAGGAATAATGTGGTAAGTTTTGGACTTCGAACTCGCGCGGCGTCCTTCCGAAAAAAGCATTCCAAAGAACATTTACCCGTTTTCTTTGACGTTTTATTTAATTCCTCAACTTCTAAACATCGGATCGTAATAAAAAATTATGGGATTATGGGAAATTGACATACGATGAATTCTAGACTAAAAATGTATAGTTTGGTTCAGTAGTTTTGGAGATAAAACTTCTTAAGCACCAAAAGCGAACCAAAAATTGTTTTATTCAGTGCATTGCAAAGAAGTAATCAAAAAATCTTTTGTTCATGTAAAAGATACTACTTGATGAGTAGAAAGGGTTTGCCAACGTTGAGATCCTCAAGTGCAACCAAAGAGCCAAAAAGTGCATAGGAAGTTAGAACTTGTAAGGATTGCCATTTAATGCGATCATAAAGAAACCAATTTTTTTTTTCAAAAAACATTCCTTTTCGACTACCTACTATTTTGTGAAAGAAATATTTTAGAAATTATCGCCTTGCATAGTTCACTTTTGACCCTTTTTTCGAAACGCATTTTTGTAAATTGCCAAGAACTTGGTAAATATTTGTTAAAAAGAAGATTCATTATTTTAGCTTGATAGATCTTTTAAAATACGTTTGATTTCAAAAACACAATTCCCGATTCATCAACTTGGAGGCTAATTCTGGATATTTTTGTATTTGCTACTGCGGGTGGCACGCTCCCCCACTCCTGACTTTGGATTTATTTAGATGTACTTTTATGCGTCAGTGTCAAATTTAATATAAGAAACTTCATGGCTGTTACTATTTTGACGGGATTTTCGATAGTTTCTTGTCTAATTTCTATAGTTACAAAGCACGCACCATTAATTTTATTTACTGACTTCTTCTTTTTATTCTGGTGTTGAATTAGAAGATGCATAACATACTTAAATATCATATATCAACAAAAGAATGTTTTGCCTTTCAGTTGAGACAAAAACGATTTAAAAACAGTTAGCTGTTTAACCACTGCAGGTGTAAATACAAAAATATCCATATTTGGTCTCCAAGTTGATGAATCGGGATTTTTGTTATTTGTAATCAAAGGTTTTGAAAAGATCTATCAAGCTAAAATAATGAATTTTCTATTTAACAAGTATTGACAAAATTCTTGGCGATTTAGAAAAGTGCGTTTCTAAAAAAGAGTCAAAAGTGTACTAAGATTAGCGAAAAATTATAAAATTTTTCCTTGAGCAAATAGTACGTTCAAAGACGAATGTTTTCATAAAAAAAAGATTTTTTTTCATCGCAATCGCATTAAATGACAACCCTTACAAATTTTGATTTCCTGAGCAGTTTTTGGCTGTTTGGTTGCACTTGAGGATCTCAACTTTGGCAAGTCCATTCTACTCATCAAGTAGTATCTTTTACATGAACAAAAGAATTTTTGATTATTTCTTTGCAATGCACTGAATAAAACAATTTTTGGTTCGCATTTGGTGCTTAAGAAGTTTTATCTCAAAAGCTACTGAACCAAACTATACATTTTTAGTCTAGCATACAACATTTAAATTGTATTAAAATTATGAATGTAACATTTTAAATAAACTAAAATTTTAATTCCTCAATTTTAATAAAGCAAATTTTAAATAACTAACATTTAAATTCGTTGCATTAAAATGTTGGTTATTTAAATGTTGGTTTATTAAAATTAGTAAATAAAAAGTAAAACGGCACGCCATAGTTACAATTGAATAAGTTTGGAATTTTGCAATAATGTGGATGAGTAATATAGCGCGGATGAGTCATGTCCAGGTCAGGAACTAGGAGTATTGCGCAATTCACTCAATCCAGTCAATTGTTTCATGTTTGTTAAATCAAGTTTTAACTGTTAATATTTATAATTATATACGTATATACTTGTGTTAACTTACAATATTTCGTTTTTGAAAATGGTCCTTTTTTTATGGTAAAACATGTGAAACATGAGTAACGAGATCCACTCGATGGTACTAGTTCCCCTGCCAAATATGTCCCGCTGACTGGGTAGGCCGACTATGTGGCGAGTCTGTTATAAGCAGTGGTCCGATAAAGCCATGGACTGTCCGCCATAGGCTTAGTTAAGTTGTTTATGTAGTTTACCAGGACTAGTTATTTGTTAGGGTGTATGTTGTGTACTGTGCGCCTAGTCATTGGGAATTTAGTACCATGCCACTTGTATTTTTGCATCCTCAGGGAGTCTGCTACGCGTTAAAGCAGTGGTCCAACGGGACTGTCCTCTGGTACGGATTTAAATGTAAATAAATAAAATCTCTCTTATCGACAGAGACTACTACGGGTCAAAGTAGTGAATTGCCCTCCAACAAAATGAACTATTGGCTTCGTACCGTGTCTTTCGTACCGTGAGAATGTATCTCTTTCAGGTTCATCAGATCTCGTAACATTGATTCTATGTTTTGTCCTTCGAAAGGGAGACAAGTATATATAACTGATAAGAAATGATAGTTAAGTTAACGCAGACTTTCCTTTTCAGCAAATGTGAACGCTGTGGCGTGCGATCTAATTATGTAATTTTACATTATGTGTTCTATCGAGTAGACTCGACCAGTTAACTTTGACTTTGTTTAAATAAATTCTGAGTTTACTTTGTTTATTCTGTGTTTAATTTATGATGAGTTCTTGTACGAATTATACACACATCTTTGATTAAAAAGAACCGTTCTTTTTTTTAAATAAGTAAGCATAACGTAGGTATCTAGACGATCACTTAAATTTCGATAAACGACGTAAACCCGTATCAGTACAAACTTACTCAGAAATTTACGTTAACCAAACATCACAAAACTCCTCTCAAATCCGTTAGTAGAAAAAGGCCTTTTCCTCCACGTTTCGATCGGCCGACGTAATTGATGAAATCAGCTAAAACGTTATAAAGTTATACAACAAAGAACCATTGCAATTGTAATAGAACAATAAAAAAATTGATTAATGAATGCAAATCAACACTCTAATTGAATACTTTGTAACTTATTAACAAAAATTGATAAGGAAAAAAATCTGAACACATTCGCAAATGAGAGTTAAACTTTAAATCGTAAGTTAAAAAAAACAAAAACCGTTACGAAGCATACGTCTTCTAACCACGACACCAGTGAACCTCCAATTCCTTGATCACGTTCGACTTCCACAATCGCATCAACGTTAACCATAAAACTCAATGATAAAAACAATCGAAACTTCTACTAAGCAAATTCAACTTCTCCGCCGCAAATATCAAAACTTCGGAACCATACCAATCTTTGTTTATTTCAAATTTTAAAATGTAACGATTAAATTTCTGTTTCAAAGTGTTAACATCACTTCATCCCCACGTTTTCACCAAAATAAACTATTGTGGTATTAAATCCAGCAATCCTTCAATAAATCAATCTAATATTTTTATCCGATGACCACAGTTGTAAATAAATTATTTCGATACGTGAATTCAAACTTTTCTAACTTTTTTTTATGTCTTCCTTAAAATCGCACGTCTTATGCTTTTCACAGATCAAACGGAAGTGTCATTGCCTCTCCATTACTTAAACCATAGACGAAATAAATATCAGACTCGTCAAGTAAATGGGACCGAACGAGACAAGTATTTAGTTAACTCATCCCTCACGAACTAGATGTCGTTCTTCGTGCAGGCAGTTTTTGTGAGAGTAAAATGATGAAATAGAATATCTACAGCACGTCTAATCTAATACTACTGAATCGGCATTAGAACGGGATTTTGAAATTTGGTTTAACAATGGAACACATTTTATTTACGACAGAAATAAATATTTTTGTGCAGGTATAAAGTTTAGAATTTTACTATGAGTACCTGACGAGTACCTATAAGTAGATATTTGCATGAACATAAAAATACAAAAACAGGTCGTAATTTTGATCTTTTTTTTAATATCAAGTTTGATGTCATAAATAATGAAACTTTTTTTAAATCGCTACCTATATTTTTTTAATTTTTGGGGGTAGAAATTTTTTTCTGAATCTAACGATGTCTACTACGCCGATTTTGACATAATGTTTATTAGAAAAAATGAATGACGTGTTTATCAAAATTAATAATGTTTTTACAAAATTTTCGAGTGTGCCATGAAAAACAAGCGAAATACTTTACTACATTATGCGATAAATGTCATTAGTTTCATAATTTAGACCCACCTACTGTTCTTCTTCTTTTGTTTTTCTTAATTCATTATTTTTGTCACTAACGGACATCATGGACAAAAACGTACTGCTTGTCTACGATTTTTCTTGAATTCTTAATAAACTTGCAACGGTTGCAACAAATCACTAAGTTCAGATTGGGCGTT
Organism: Malthinus seriepunctatus; assembly: GCA_963924605.1. Lineage (NCBI taxonomy): Eukaryota > Metazoa > Arthropoda > Insecta > Coleoptera > Cantharidae > Malthinus > Malthinus seriepunctatus. Next base: position 85,719,234 of record OZ004600.1, on the reverse strand, counting down.
ATTTGACAAAAACTAATTACAATTAAAATCAAGAAATGGAAAACGGTACGTATACCTATAGATCTAAATTGATCAGCAATCTCAATTAAAAACCAGGATAGTGCATCTTAAAAAAACTGTGAGTAATCAGGCAGCTAAAATAAAAAGACTAGAAAAACTTACAGTTAATAACAAGTTAAAATCTACTTGCAACATTAATAATAGTATTTCGGAACCTTTTAAAACATTGTTTAATATGCAATGTAGATCGAAGACAAAAAAATGGTGCGCGAAAGACAGAGATTTTGCTTTAAGTGTATATTTAAAATCTCCTGCTTGTTACAAGCATATGAGAAATAATTTGCAAATAAAATTGCCATCGCACACGCTAATTTCTAGATGGTTATCATCACATAATTTTTGTACAGGAATCGATCATGAATTTTTTAATAGTTTCAAAATTAAAGTAAGTAGAATGTATGGAAATGCCAGAAAAAGAATGTATTTTATTATTTGATGAAATTAATATTAAAAAAAGCTTAGAATACAATAAACGGTTTGATTTTATTGAGGGATACGAAGATCTTGGAAACAATAGAAGGGGGGTTATAGCAAATCATGCTTTAGTATTTATGCTACGTGGTTTGATAAAAAACTGGAAACTTCCCATCGCGTACGTGTTTACGGAAGGTTGTGCAAAATTCAATAATTTAGAAGAAATTGTTTTAAATTTAATAGAAAAAATTCAGAAATTGGGACTTCGTATCAGAGCCTTGACTTGTGATCAAGGGTCAAATAATAGAACTCTTATGAAAAAATTGAAGTGTGTAAATGCTTCTGAAAATTTTACAGTAGTGAATAATCAAAAAATTTATTTATTGTTTGATGTTCTACATATAATTAAAAGCGTGCGTAATAATTTATTAAATAAAAATAATAGAATTTTTATTGATGACGGCGAAGAAATTTCTTGGGAAGATGTAAGCGATTTATATAAAATAGATCAACAAGGCAAAGCTAGAGCTTGCGTAAAGTTATCGCCCAAGCACATCATGCCAAATACTTTTGACAAAATGAGAGTAAAGTACGCTACTCAAGTTTTCTCTAATCGGGTCAGTGCAGCAATGATCACTGCAATCAAAACGGGCCAATTAAGCAACACCACTGCAAAAAATACAGCAAAGTTTTTGAAATTTATCAACGACGTATTTGATGCGCTAAATTCTAAAGTCTTGTACGATAAATGTCCCAGAAGATGTGCTTTGTCTGAAAATTCTACAATTGAAGAGTTTTTGAAAGTCAGTGTTAATGAACTTGAGAAAATCGTAATAGTGGATAAAACAAAAAATAAACCTCGTTCTGACATTTATTGTTTCAAAGGTTTGATTGAAACCATAAAATGTGTAATATCTCTGCACAACGATTTGAAAAAAGAAAATTATTCATTTTTATTAACATCGAGGCTAAATCAGGACCCACTGGAAAACTTGTTTTCCTCAATAAGGTACTCTTGTGGATCAAATTCCAATCCCACGTGCAGAGAATTTCGAATAGCGTTACAGCACTGCACTGTAACGTCCCTAGAGCAGCCAACGGAGGATAAAAACTGCATAGATGATGATGCGGAAAATTTAAATCTAAGTCCTCAATCGTCATTTTCATCAATTTCCGTCGAGCATGTCAGAATTCATAGCAGCAGTGAAGATGAAGAAATTCATGAACAAAAAAATATTAGTCAAGTTTCAAAAACAGTTCGCCATCCAATAACATTCGAAAATTGCGCAATTTCATATTTTGTGGGCTACATACTTTATAAAGTTAATAAGAAATATAATTGCGATGATTGTGCAAATGCATTAATTAAACATGAATCTCTGGGAGATCTTCAGGAACTATTAATTTTAAGCCGCGATTATGGGATTCAAAAAGATCAAGTTAACTATTTAAAAATGCCTCAAGAAGATCTAATTAATATTGGAATTATTGCTCTAGAATCTTTTGAAGAAACATTTGAAAGTCGTAAGCATCAGAACGGCATTAAAAAAATTTTGTTAAATAAAATTATGCAAAAAGTAGATAATCAATTCCCTTCGTGGATCGATTATAAAAATTGTAAACCACACAGGCTCTTTTTTTAGAACATTTAGTAACGGTAAAATTATTTAAGGAATTAAAATGGGCCTCGCAAGAAATACGAACAAGTGTTGCTCGCGTAAAAAATATTAAAATAAATAATTTAAAATCATTGTAGTCAATATTGTAATATGTAGGTAATGTAATGTGTAACCAAAACCAAAATTTTAAATAAAAATAAACGAAAATCAAAATTACTTATTTTTTCTATGCTACCTGCTGTTCTTCACAATATAACAATAAAACAACAATGCAAAGGATTATCGCAAGTCCAAAATCTTTTACCCTGAATGAAGTAAACAGATTGTAGCTAGAAAGCTGATAGGAAGACACAAACGTTTTGCATGTTTTTATCCCTCTCTTTGTTGCTCTCACATAGGTATTTAAATAATATTTTGACTACCCCTTATAGGGTATGCAATTGCAGCTCTCAATTTTAAACACAGCTTGACGAGTCTGATATTTATTTCGTCTATGCTTAAACTATGCGCATACGCATAACCTTAAAGCTTAAAAGACCTCTCTCGGTAACTTACGAAAGTTCATATAAATTCCTACATACTTTTAAAATTCTCCTCAAAAACGACAATTAAAATTCTCTTTAAAAACGACAATTAGGTCGTTACAAGCGTTTATGACAATTCTAAATATTGAAGCTTCACGCGCACGAATTAATTCTCAAAATCAGAGCGCAGTTTCATTCTGTTTTCTACAAAAACTATTCATCCTACGAAAAAAAGTCATAAAACCTTTTCTTCTCTAAATATCCTCTTCTTTAAAAATTAATTGAACTTTTTTTGTAAAATGTCATTTTAGCTTTAACGGGTCCGCTAAAAGTTAAAAATTTAAAGGACGTTAAAAATTAAGATCTTACTTATAGAATACACACTAAAGTCCACTTATTACAAAAAAATTATAAAATCCTTATTTTTTTTATAATTTATTTTTACAGCTGCATAAATGAAACGGCACAATTAATATGCATGTAAAATCAAAGAATAGTAAGGCAAAAATATTAAACTTTTGCACTAAATTCGAAAAAAGTGCCTTGCGATCAAAATTAGTTTAGGATATTTCATTCTCAAACTCAGTGATTAGAAAAACTGTTTTAAAAGTTTGCCAATATTACGAACAATCAATTTTACCTTAATTTAAATTCAAAATGCTACAAATGATGAGCTTTTAAGATAACATAGATTAATAGATCACAGTTAAAATTGAAATAAAGAAAAATAACAACAATTGCTTACCTTTGTTCACAATAATTCTCAGTCACAATCACAAATTAAAGTACAGTAGTTTCTTAACACCGATAGGGTTCCTTATTAACCTTTAACTAGTGAGGTGAATCTTTCCTACACAAGTAGTGAGGTGGTCGCCTTCCAAACGCCCATATGTTTTATTTAAAAGTATGGTTTTAAATGTTCAATAAAAGCATTTTTATGTCATATATTGCAAGAATAGATTATTACCTAATACTTAATACGCTTTTGAAACAATAAATAAAAGGCGTTAATTAAATATCGGTGTTTATTTGCCAGTTGAATTTTTATTAAATTTTTCACAAAGTAAATATACTAAATCGAAATTATTAACCTAATTGGAATAAAATTTTGTTACAATTTATGAATTATAATAAAACAGAAGAAACTAATTGAAAACCGTCGAAAATAAGAAAATATAAAATTAATCTATACGTTGATTTTTTTAAATTGGCGTGTTGACGTTTCATAATAACAGCCCATGGTTACCACGTACAAATCAAGTTAGAAAACTTTTAATTTCAAAGAAATTAAACTGTAATATAACAATGCTCTACAGGCATAACAAATTAAAATGGTCAGCGCGTATGTTCCAACTAACTTTAAGTTTCCTCCACACGCCAAATTAAAAATATCAACGTATATCTACATACTTAACTATTACCTATACTTCAATCTCACAATTCGAGATAGTGACTCATCCTAATATGTGTTCACAAAATTTAGCTAGCTATAGCGCGGCTTCTATTGAGATAGATGCAGAAAACACGTGCCGCTTTAATAGAATAACGTACTTTACTATAATTTGACAGAAGCTGACAGAAGCTTAGTAGTAGAAGTGGATCCGAGTACGAACGATTGTTCATAATGCTGTACCGAAAAATCTCGATGTAATCTCGTCTTTATTCTATAAATGACATAACTGTCTACATTTGTGAAACTCAACTATAGGTACCTACTTACTATTTAAAAAATTCACAAACTATATACTATTTTTCTTCCCTAAAACACTCAACACACTGTTTTTTCATATGTTCATTACAGACATTTTTGTTACATGTAGCACACACTTGTCTCACTTGTCTATTTATTTTTCTTGGACACAAATAACATCTCTTTCTTCCACGTTCTACTTGTGGTTCTGCAGCAGGCTCTTCTAAGTTCAATAGTTTTCCTATGGATTGACGAATCGTTGTAGGAATATGTGTATCAGAAAATCGTTCAACTTGAAGAGGCCTAACTAACGCTCTAGCCAAATCTTTTAAAAAATTTGCCCTATTCATCGGTACAGGTAAATTAGAATTTGTGATAACAAGTGCATTTACTGCACAAACATTAATTACATGAAAGAAAAGCACCATAGGCCATCTTCGAGTTCTTCTTCCAACGTTGTAAAGACTACCGAAACCTATATTAAAAAATGTGAAAGGCTTTTAAAGGTCAAAATCGCTTAAAATCCCTCGTAGGGTGAACTTGTTTTATCCCTTTCTTCGTTGCTCCCGCCTCGAGAAGCTATCTTATTCACTCGAAAATGCCCCGATGACTAGCGACATCTTCTGTAGCGGGGATTTTTGGTCACATTCGGCCCGTAAGCTTTGCCAGTCTTACACTGTATAGTCTTTGGTTGTAAGTAGCACATAATTTATCATTTGTGTCTACGCCTCCTTTGGTAAGATTGTAAAATGTTAAAATTTCTGGCTTTTTCTCTGCCCCTGTTTCCAGATCGATTGCAGCGTCATTGTGCAGCGTTGATAATAATATTACCGATTTTCCTTTTTTTGGGACATATGACATTAAAGTTGTAGTTTTGGTAAAACCAAAATTTGTGCTTTTGATTGGCCTATGCCGTGCAGGTAAAAATTCGATTGGAATTTCCCTTTTATTTTTCCGTAAAGTGCCAACTAATGTTATTTGATGTTGATCTAAAAGACGATTTGCAAGTGGTATACTTGTGTACCAATTATCAACAGTTAGATTTCTCCCAGTTCTGTTAATCGGCTCTATCAGTTTAATTACTACATCTTCGGGAGTATTGCTTTGTTGAAAAGGGCCATCCGGTTGCTTTCCTGGATATATTTCCATTTTTACATTATAAAAATTTCTGGCATCCACAAGAGCATGAATTTTTATCCCATACTTATTAGGCTTTGATGGAATATATTGCCTAAAATTACACTTTCCACGAAATCCTACCAACTGTTCGTCTATCGTTACATATTCGCTTGGTCTGAAAAGCGTTTGGCATTTTCCCACTATGGTTTCAAAAAATGTTCGAATCTTAGCTAGTTTGTCCATTTTCAATCGTTCTTTTCTTGTCGTAAGGTCATCAAATCTTATAGAGCGAAGAAGAAATAAAAATCGTTGGCTGCTCATCACGGAATGATAAAATTCTGAACAAATATCACCAGGAGCAAACAAATCATTGAAATTTAAGTGGGATGCTCTCAGCACACCTGACATCAACAGCAGTCCTAAAAACGCTCGCATTTCCATAGCTGTGGTAGATTTCGCATGATGAATATTTTTAAATTTTGGCAGGATCTTCGTTGTTATATATATATGTTTGTCATTTGGACAAGCATATTGATGACTTCATCGTTAAAAAATAAAGAAAATGCGGTTTGAGGATTCACCACGTTTTTGCTGTCCCCTACACATCCGGGTAGATGGGTAATTATATTATGTCTTCTAGTTCTAGTAGACATAGGGGGACTTTTGCTCCATCTTGATTTATCCTTTCCAATAAAATAACCATTAACGCAGGAATTGCTCCATCCATGTCAACATCTGAGTCGCTTTCGACTTCTGATAAGGTGTCATGATCGCTTTCGCTAACATGATCACTGTCATCGGCGTCATCAAAGTCATTCGCAAATCCGGGGATGTTTTCTACCGGATTATCTTCTAAAATAATTTCTTCTGCTATAATTTCCAATTCCCTATCGGTCAGAGGACGGCGCATAAAATCACTACTTGTCCTGGCCATTATCACGTAAAACAGACGATACTACACACTTGTCACAACAACTCGATACTAAGGTTTTTGAAATTTTCTTGAAAGAAGCAGGCATATGGGACTAAAAATAAATAAAACACTTTATTTTATGTATTTATTCGTTTAAGTAAATACTAAGATTTATGTTTTTAGAACAAAGCTAATTTCGGAATATTTGTCAATCAGTAATTTGTCAAAAATAACCATATTTTTGAAAGTATTATTTTTTCATTTTGTAACAATAATAAAAATTCTATTAGAAAACGTACGGTCTCTACAACTCAACAAATGCAATAAAAGTGTCAACAACTGAGTAGATTACAGGCTGCTCGTCATAAATCCGTTAGGACTTAAGTAGTGAAGTGCAATATATCCTTTTGCTAAATTGGCCTTTTTAGGGGTTTTACAATCGTATTTGTAAGAAATCTGTTAGGGGTATGTTCCTAACACTACAAACGAGGAATAGCTAGAAGCATTTTTTTAAATTATCAAAAATAACAAAAATACGCTCATTTTAATGTGCACCATTGCCTCAGAGGCGCCCACCTCACTAATTAAAGATTAAAAATATTGTAAGTAATTTACAACCACCGTTTACTAATGAACACTTCCGAACACAACGATTTATGAAATTAAGGAAGAACAAGAGCGAAGCGATTTATATAATTAAAAGTGTTTACATGATAGAGAATTGAGAGTCCTTTTTAAAGATAGAAAAATTCCTATCAAACATTTTTTTTAATTATGCATTTCAAAGTCAGTTTTTTTTTCATAATAAGGGTCTAAAAGATTTTCGCGTAGTAGGACATTAAAGTATACATTATGGAAATAGTAATCCTATATAGATTTTATATTTCCTCATTTACTTTGCGAGTAAATGATGAATTCGTAAATTAAATGATCTCCATGATGAATTCGCGAAAATCAAAATATTGTGCATGTAATTCCAAGCTGAAAATGTTGTCTTCAACCAAGCGATTTTAGTAAATCTTTGCTTGAAATGCAAGCGCTACTTGAAGTTACTCCTTCTGGAGTTCTTTCAATTATATTTGGATGACGTTTTAAAAATGACTTGTACCATCGATCTCCTGGAAAATTGTTTTTGAATTTGTTTTTTTTATTGGTGTTGTCAAGAAAAAGCTTGACTGATGCTTGAACATCGCCTTTTCGCTTAGGAAATCCTTTCTTTTGACTATCTAATATCCAATTGGTCAACAGAGTTTAATCGTCATTTGATAAGATCGTGGCAGGTCCATGAGTTACTTTAGTAAATTTTTCTGAGATTCGAAATTGAAGGGTGCTTCGAGGAACACCATACGTAACAGAAGCCTTTTTCTTCGACATGCCATCGTTTATAGCTTCAATTGCCAATAAGATGCCCTTTTCTTGATATTGTTTCTGGTACTTTTTACCTCTTTGAATTGTAGGCATCTAACGACCGTAGTTATAGTCAGACGTGTATTTGGTGTGTAAACTACACGCGTGCAACCCCCTGTTTTTCAATGCTAAATTAAGTTACACGTCGCTTATACGTTGTACTATGCGCGTGTAAACGTCTATAACTATATGCCTGTTAGTGTAATACGCTAGTACTTCTGTAGAAATTGTCTGTAAAAACATATACTACGATAAACTTAGGTACTTCTACATGTTTGGACTATAATAGTAATAATTGTAAGTAAAAAATCGAATACCTAGTCGGTAGGTAGATAATCTTGTTTATAAATAACTAGCAAATTATGGTATGCCAATGATAGGTTGCAATAAGATTACATCTAACCAGTTATTGGCATGGATGCCATTAACTGAAAATAGACAAATTTACGTGCTAGTTGTTGGCACCCCAATAGATTAAACAATTAAAATAAAGAATAGGCATTTAAGTCTTAAAATGTTAGGATTTATCTATACAGGGTGACAATAATCTAAGTACGTTGTATGGGTAACTTTGTTATTATAAGAGATATAGAGTCGGTTAAATTAGCAAAGATGGGCAGAATTAAATGAAAATTCAGAATCCGTTAAGAAAATTGAGCATTGTTGCCAAGTTTCCAATTTATATGAGAAAAACTGAAAATCGTCAAAATTTTCAATCAACGTTGGCTCGTTAGTTATTAAAAATACAGAAAATCGCAAGAGAGACTTTTAATAGATATATAATAGATAATAGATAAGATAAATTAGATGCATTTATTAAAAAAAATTTTTAGTCACTACTTTTCGAGTTATAACTAGGGCTGGGCAAAGTATAGATACTTATTCGAAGTATCGATACCTTAGGTGGTATCGAATACCGATACCGAGGGTCGAAGGTATCGAAGTATCGAGGTATCGAAAGTATCGAGGTATCGAAAGTATCGAGGTATCGAAAGTATCGAGGTATCGAAAGTATCGAGGTATCGAAAGTATCGAGGTATCGAAAGTATCGAGGTATCGAAAGTATCTAAGTATCGAAAGTATCGAGGTATCGAAAGTATCGAGGTATCGAAAGTATCGAGGTATCGAAAGTATCGAGGTATCGAAAGTATCGAAAGTATCGAGGTATCGAAAGTATCGAGGTATCGAAAGTATCGAGGTATCGAAAGTATCGAAAGTATCGAGGTATCGAAAGTATCGAGGTATCGAAAGTATCGAAAGTATCGAGGTATCGAAAGTATCGAGGTATCTAGGTATCAAAAGTAACGAAAGATTAAAGTGAAACAACACAGTGCTGTCGCGAGACGCAACATCAACGCGTCCTGCCTATACTGAGTATATAGGGAAACATGCGGTCAGTAAAATGAGTTAATCTTCCGCATTTTTTAAACGATCAATTTGAAAAAATTCTATCATAAATTAGATAAAATTATCTACCTATTGCATGTTTTTTCAAAGTCCTTAAGATTCGTCCTTAGTACCCAAAAAAAATCACAAACTTCGACATTTTTTAGCATCTAAAATACTGCAAAATAATGATAGTTTTGGTATAGTTAATAAGAATATAGAGATTTTTCAACTTATAAAATATATGGATTGGGTAACCTGTTATATTAGCTTTCATTTAAAACAAATTTTATCAAAATTGATGGTCGCATTCAAAAGATTAACTCATTTTTGAAAATTACAACATTTAATGCAAATTGTCGTAGAAACGACAATAACTTTCTCAGCTCTCTGTAATATACAATTATTATTATTATCATCACAATATGGTCCCATAAAGTGTAGCTTCTTAAATGCCTTATACTTTCCTCGATACTTTCGATACCTCGATACTTTCGATACCTCGATACTTTCGATACCTCGATACTTTCGAGACCTCGATACTTTCGATACTTTCGATACCTCGATACTTTCAATACCTCGATACTTTCGATACCTCGATACTTTCGATACTTTCGATACCTCGATACTTTCGATACCTCGATACTTTCGATACCTCGATACTTTCGATACCTCGATACTTTCGATACCTCGATACTTTCGATACCTCGATACTTTCGATACCTCGATACTTTCGATACCTCGATACTTTCGATACCTCGATACTTTCGATACTTCGATACTTTTGAATAGTATCGATACCGTCGTGGTATCGATACTTGATACCTGATTCGAGGTATCGCCCAGCCCTAGTTATAACCTAAGCTTACCTTTTTTTTAAATGGCAACCATATGCAAAAATTAGCTCATTAAATTCCTTATTTTTTTCTGATTTCAGTGATATAAAACTTTTATTATCTTTTTTAATAATAATCCGTCAAACTGAAAAAATCATTTTATTAAATAAATCGCGATGGCTGTAATTAAACAATTGAAAATGGTTAAAAATAAAACGCGAAAGACGGTAAAAATTCTAATTTTTTAAGTAAATTTTTATTTTTAACGATTTTCAATTGTTTTATTATAGCCATCGCGATTTATTTAATAAAATGATTTTTTCAATTTGACGG